>AP025063.1:9477292-9631164 GCA_036186865.1 Eustoma russellianum
CATTGATGTTCTTCACCGAAAAATGGCCTCATTTCTTTAGAAAGGGCAACATCATTGGAGATCATGCACATCTCTGTGCATGCCTATTGAAGCTGGAGGATTAGGTATTCGGAGATTGATACATATACAGAAAGAATATGATTGTCAACCATGGTGGAAATACTTTCACTCATCAACTCTATGGGCGGTTTTTTGTCGTCATAAATATGGTAATCGACCATCTATCTACGCACACATCTATGATTCTACAGTATGGAAGCGAGTATGTAATATAAATTATTATATGGAGTCGCAAACAGAGCATGTGTCTGATGAAATATCCTGGCTACCAGATGCTAACGAGCAAATTTACAATAAAATCTGCTTACACTGTTATATCGGCAGCGGAGGCATATTTCCCAGAATATCGCTACATTTGGTGGCCAACTTCTCCACCAGCGATACGGGTGTTTATATGGAGACTCTGGATGCACTCTCTGCCACTAGTAGATAATGTACGAAGTTGGCAAACCATTTTCCCTCGCAATGCGCGTTTTGTCTACAAAGCTCGGATACACAGGATCATCTTTTCCTTCACCGTAATTGCATTAAACCATTATGGACAGAATTATCAATCCTCTTCTCAGGGCCTATGCCTGCTGCACGCACTCTAAAAAGCTATTTATTAAGGTGGTGGCGACAGTCGAATGAAACGACGATGATCGGCCAACTGAAAGTTGTTGTTCCTTCTATGATGGCATGGACAATTTGAAAGGAATACACATCAATACGCTTTGGAGATGAGTCCTTCAGTACCTCATGAGTGTTGGCTAACGTTCGCAAATCAGTTTACACATGGTGCCTAGCGATGAATAGTAAGAAATTTGCAACAACGGTTCTACATTTGGTTAATTCGGCTTACTCCCCTCCCATGCGAACAAAGCGCTTGCGGATTGTTCGATAGGAACTGCCACCATCAGGAAGGATGAAACTCAATGTTGATGCGACAATAGGAAGATTCCAAGCTGCTGGAGGTGCCGTATTAAGAAATGACCAGGGCCTTTTGGTGTCCGCTGTCTGCTTTGTGCTACACTCAGTCAGTCCTTTAAGAGTAGAGTTACTTACAATGACATTTGCCTTGATGCATTATGCGCGGAGATATGACAATATCATTGTTGAAACTGACTGTAGGTCGCTTGTAAATCACTTAACCGGAATATACACAGGAGTCTTGGAGGCAGAATTTTCTCGTGTGATCACATTTCTCTCCTTGAATCATTCAACAATTCAATACTGCCCAAGGGAAGCGAACACATCCGCCCACACACTTGTAAGACATGGATATAGAGCAGCAGGTCTTCAAGAATTTCACACGCTCCACAGCCTTCCTTGTGAAGTGCGGGGTGCCATTCTCATGGATGTACAACTGCCTACCTTTCGACATTGAGGTTCAATATATGCTGGCTTCATATACAAAAAGTTGCCTGTGTTTTCTTACAGCACAGGAAACATTGGTGCGCTTTTCCCCTTCTTAAGCTTGTCTTTGTTATTTTGCTGGTGATTATATGCGACAGATTAACCTTTGCTTTGTCGTCTAATATTTGGTCTGCCATGACATGGATGCGGAATAACGTGGAGAGGCGGCCCTCGAGCATAGGACATCAACAACCACATTGTGGAGAAATACAAGATATGGATGGAACGCCTTGGTTCGCCCAGAATCAAGGCGATATGGGTATGTACTTTCTCCTAAGACATATGGTGGCTTTATTGCACAACATCTTGCCTATACATAATATTTCACACTTTGTCTGCGAGGATCACATGATTCATCATTGTAAATTGGAGCTGACTTTGTTCTTTGGATGCACAGCTGCAAAGATTATCTACAGGCGGTTTCAATATCAGCGTTTTCTCGTTCCTTATGTATTATTGGCTAAACATTCCGGAAGCATAAATATGTATGCTTTTTTCTTTGCCAAGGTTTTATCCACAAGGGTGGTTTTACTTGGCAAGGTTTTAATGCGGCATATCATATGCAAATGGAAATTAGCCCTCATTAGATATTTACATTATCTCTTTTTTGTATGATGATCTCTTGTAATAAGGTATTCCTCCACCATAAGTGAGGCATTTTAATAAAATATTACATTGTTTCAAAAAACATAAATACATACACACACACACACAGATATATATATATATATATATGTATATATATATATACACACACATATATATGTATATGTGTGTGTGTGTGTTTTTTATTAAGAACGGGCTGTACCGTCCAAGATTTTATGAATAATATATATATATATATACACACCTATAAAATATATTAGCTCATATTTGTATAAAGGTATCAATAGGGCTAGCTACTGTGTTTATTTAATCCATAATTTTGGTGACATGTCAAATGCTTGGTCTTCTAAGCTACTATCCACGGTGGGCCGAGTGGTTCTTATTCGCCACATACTTTCTTCCATGCCGGCTCATATAATCGCTCGCTCCCGGCTTCCGAAGAGTGTTATGGATGAATTAAATCGTAAGATGTCCAATTTTTTGTGGAATTCCCGACATCATTAGCAATCCTGGGATCGCATTTGTCAACCTATTGAGGCAGAGGGGTTAGGCATTCGCCGACTCTCAGCTATGCAGCAGGCATGTGATTGTCAACTTTGGTAGAAGTATCATCAACCCCACTCTCTGTGGCGGAGTACACTCGGAAAAAATACGGAGACAAGGCACTCTTTATGCCCACATTTACGACTCGGCCGTTTGGAAGCGTTTTTGTTGCATTCATGACTACATGGTTCACCGAATCGAATATACTTCGGATGGTATGAATTGGATAGCAGACTCTAATGCTCACTTTACGCTAAAATCCGCATACAACATAATCTCTTCAGTTGACCATTCTTTCCTTTCTTCTCGTTATGTTTGGTGGCTGGGCTCCCATTCAGAAGGGCGTATTTTCCTCTGGAAGATATGGTCGCGATCGCTACCACTTGTGGATAATTTGTGTACTTGGGTCTCGGTTTTGCCATTGTAATGTGCTTTTTGTAGGATTCATTCAAATATGCATGATCATATTTTCATGCACTGTAGAGCAATACCTCCTATGGCACGAAATAGCCAACCTTTTTCTCTGGCCCAATGCCTCGACAATCTTCTATTTTTGCCTATCTCAATCATTGGTGGCGCATTTCTTCTCCACACTCTATGCGAGGTCAGTTGCGAGTAATTGTTCTTTCTTTAGTAGTCTGGGTTATTTGGAAAGAATATGCATCCATTCATTTTGGAGATGAGATTTTTTCTTATAGATGCTTGTTTGAGAGGGTTTGTGCACAAATCTACACTTGGTGTGCGTCCACGCATGCGAGAAAATACTCTCAACCTATACCACACTAGATTGTCCGATATTTTTCTCGTCTCTTGCAGACACGACGTATTCGGGTAGTGCATTGGGAGCTTCCTCTGCTGGGTAAGTTCAAATTGAATGTTGATGCCACAGTGGGGAGGGTTGCTGCATCGGCTGGGGCCGTCCCTTGGAAGGGGTATTTGTCTTGGCCATCTATTTCTCACTGCCTTCTGCGACCCCATTGCGTGCAAAATTGTTGGCTCTTACATATGTCTTAATCTACTATGCAAGGGATTGTGATCAACTCATACTTGAGACGGATTGTCGTATGCTTCTTAATTACTTGGCCACCGTTGATCGATATACGTGTACGTTGTCCATGGACCTACGAATAGCCAATACAATTTTATGTCTCAATGCTTCATCGCTGCAGTATTGTCCTCGCGAAACAAATTCTGCCGCACATACTTTATCACGACATGGATTTAATTCGGCTGGTTTGACGTTATATACATCATTACATAGTCTGCCATGTGAAGTTCGAGGTGCAATTGATTTGGATGTCAGTGTTCCTAATCTGCGGATCTGAGGTCATTTGTCTCCCAGTGAGTTGGCCATATTACCATACATTGGTACATCATCTCTCTATCACATTTGCCTGCTTCACTCTGTTCTTTAGCTTACATTATTTGTTGGGATAACTATGCATTTTTTTCATGAGCTTGCGGCTGGGTGCTGTTGTCTACATCACATATTGCAGTCGCGAGCTTTGGTTGGCTATTCATCAGTTGCCTGTGTTCTTCGTGAATACAGGCAATGTAGGTATGTATATGACTTCTTCCTTATTGGTTTCATTACTTATACATTGTGCACTTTTAACCTTTTATTTTATGTGGCATACGAGATAGTGGGTGAACAATATCTTTCGGTGGTGCTCCCTAATGCCTGATTGGACCATGACGATATGGCTTTTCGTGCTGGAGAGTAGCATTATCTCCTCACTATTACATAGTACAACGTGTAGTTTTTGTTTTTGGCCACATTAACTTTTTCGCATAGCACTTCATTTTACTGCAGTATTTTGTATTTACTACATGCATTCAGTGGGAGAGTCTCCCACACCATTCTGTTGTGAGAGATTTTCTCACAATGATTTTAAGGAAACGCAATATCAGATGAGTACAAATATCCCGAAAATGCAAAATGAGTGATAAAAGAATGACTATATGAGAAGAATGGTAAACAATCGCTACAAGAACTACCAACTCTAAAAGTGTGTCGTCGGACTGTCTCTTCCCAGGAGCCTGTGAATGTTGGCTGCTGTGTTTGAACGTCGGTAATTGCCTCAGCGCGCACAAGAAAAGATCAGACGCATAAACATTAGCATGGAAAAAAGATGCAATGAAGAATAAACCATGAGAACAGAGCATATGTAAATAAAAAGACCAAAGCATACCGAGGTTGCTTGCATAAACAGATACAGGCAACATGAAAATTAGCATATAGGGCTCAAACATGGTGGAGATGTCCTAATGTAATATCAAGCGCAACACAACTACGAATTAGGGAGGGTAGAGTGTCCGCTGAATAATAGTGAGTCGTCACATGATCCAAACCATATTGCACCATGAAATGTGCAGCCTTGTTTGCCCTCCGGTATGTGTGCATGACTGGTGTCTACGTCAGCTGAACAAAAGAATATAAACGACGTAAATGTGGTGTATGAGGCGACCAATTGGAGTCCGTAGCAAGCCGGAATAATTCATGGCAATCCGTCTCCAAGATAAGGTTGGGATATCTCTGGGTACAAAATAAAGGAGATCAAAGAGAGCAGCCCGTGTCTCTACTTGAGAGTGCCCAAGACAAGATTCCGAGGAATCTCGGATTATAGCGCCACTTGCAGCAAATTTGCAACCCACCACCGTATCCGTATTAAGCTCAGCCGCCTAGGTGGGGGCACAAGCCAATGCACCACCTAAACCCATTTGGCTCGAAGAGCAGGCAACAAGCCTGCTTGATATAAAGGAGGGTAGTTTGTAGCCAACTTAGTCCCATGTATAGTTTTTCCCCACAAGTAGATATCCGTTTGGATGGATGCCATGGTAGTGGTCGTGGTCCAAGAAGTGTCATCTCCATATGTAGCAAATGTATAAGCACGCCAGATATTAAAGACAATAATGCCAGGGACAATAATTCGCAACACACCGAGATGAGTAGTGCAGTAAGAAGAGAGCCACCATGCCATCAGGTAAGTGCGTAGGAGTAAAGAGGAAGGGAACACACCATCAAAAAAGGACACATAAAACACCCATATAGGCCGGATGTTAGGACACAATAGAAACCAATTATCTACCTCTGCAGACGTCATCTTACAGAAAGGGCATTGTGTCAGCTTGATATACATGAAACGGCATAAAAATCTTCTAAGAGCAAAGCGTGATGATATAGACACCACAAAAATAAACTGATGGCCGGTTTCTGACGCTTGTGCCAAATAAGAGTTATTTGACAAACTTGTAGAGTGGGGTGTGTGACAAAGCTCATAAGCCGATTGCAGCGTGAAAAACACCTGCAGCAACGGGGGTCCAGATCAATGTATCGCCATCTGGAGTACAATATGTTATGCAAAAAAGAATGAGAGCGACAAAGAAGCTTCCATGTAGGAGAGTCTGTGATCCTTGGGATGTAATTACCCCGATGTCCATATTTCGGCCGCCATATATCGACTCCATAAGGTGGTAGCCTGATGATACTGTCACTATATGCGACAACCGTATGGTTCTTGTAAGATACAAGGTCTCGCAAGCCCAATCCCCCTTCCTCCCGCAGTGCCACGATACGCGTCTAAGAATCCAATGGCGCTTTGCACTATGTCCCAGAAAAATTGAGACATTTTGGCTTCAATAACACGAATGACTGACTTAGGAAGACCCCCTGCCGCCATAAGATGCAAAGGTAATAAAATGACCATATACCGCAGGAGTAACAACCTTCCTGCCTGTGATAGGAGTTTATTGCGCAACCATTGAGATGGTTGTCAATGTGTTGCGAAACAGTAGTACAATAGTGAGCACGATTGCTGCCATTATGTAAAGAAGAGCCCCAATATCTGAAAGGCAATGCAGTGGAAGGCATTTCAAGTATAATCTCAAGATGTCGGCGATGCAAGTGTGGATGTTGAGAGGAAGCTACAAAATGACTTTTATGAAAGTTTTACCTTGTGGTCCGAGGCATGCTCATACCTAGAGAGGAACTCATTAAAGATTTTAAGATTATGAATGTCTCCCTGTAGAAATACCAATTGATCATCAGCATAGGCCAGTCGGATGATAGTAACAGGAATCCGACCCAGCTGCAACATAAGCCTTTAAGCCCCGACTGAAACCCTCCGAAGCGGGATGAATAACAATGGCGTTTATGGGTCACCCTGCTTGACCCCGAGGGTTTGGGCTGAAGAAACCGCACGGTACTCCATTTATCAAAACCGAGAATCTCATGCAACATAAATGATTGATCACCCACCGAATATAAGACGCCGAGAATCCAAAATTCTCAAGTAAGTGCTTTAAATATTCCCAACTGACATGATCGAAGGCTTTCATCTAATCCAATTTCAAACACAGTTGCCCTCTCGGACCCCCCACGATCAAGCATATGTATCATCTCCCTAGCTAATAGTACTTGTGATAAAATCAACTATAGATTTTCATTCTCAAAATCCATAATTTAGGACAAGATTGAACCCTGAACTATTGATTGCTGACTACAAATTCATCATGGTTCTGAATCTCAAAATTGGATTTGAGGGCCAATTCATAAAATAACGTAATAAGAGAAGACACCGTGCCGTCCCCGAATTAAAAGAAAACACACTATGCTTACAAAACAAAGAGCATTTTTTTCTCACTATGAATCAAAAGAGACAGGTGCACGAACAAAGGACCAACGAGGATGAAGGTAAAATATCATATCCTTTCAGAAAATGCATTGGTCCGGAGAAATAAGATTGGGAAGAATCGTATTAAGGCGCTTCGCAAGGATACGCCTACAATATTTACTCATGAAATTATATAAACATATAGGCCGATAGTCTCCAAAAGTGCCTGGGGAGGAACGTTTGGGTATTAGAGTGATCAACGCACTAGCATGACTGTTGGTTGTGGTATCCCCAGAAAAAATTCTTGCACTGATTTGGCCACATCAGAATGCATTATATCCCAGCATGAGCGAATGAAAAGTACCATGATAACTGTCAGGTCTAGTTGCACTCTGCGAATCCAGCTTCCAGAATTCCTGCTTTACTTCAGTCGCAAGAGGCAGCCGTGTCAAGAAAACGTTATCTTCTAGTGTCACAAGATGGGGGATGTGCTCCAGTATGTGGGTGATAATCACCTGTATCCTCCTTGGTAAACAACGTCGTATAGAAAGACACAGCCTCATCCTGTATAGAAGTCTGGGTATCATATAAGACATCTACATATGTTTGTTTTTGCTGAATGCGAAGCTGATTGCGGCGCCCTTTGACCACAGAATGAAAGAATTTCGTGTTTGCGTCACCATCAGTCAGCCAATGAACCCTTGCCTTTTGCTTCCGAAAGCTAAATTCATATTGTGATTCTAAGACATAGTCGGCCTTAGCATAGTGATAGTCCCGCTGATTAGATGGAGAAGGATCATCATCAAATCGCGCTTCAGCCCTACAGACCAACTCCTTAGCCTGTTCTAGTCGGTCAAATATATTGCCAAAAATATTTTTATTCCAGCAATGCAAATCATGTTTGAGCCGAGATAACTTTTTGTATAAACCTTACATACCACCAACCACCACAAAAAAATTGTGGTTTGCCGACGAAAAAATCACCGACGAACAACGTATAGTCGTTGTTTCGTCGGTAATAGCGACGACTGTGCGACAAAACTAATGTCGTCGCTAATTGCGACGAAAGTACGATGAAATTCGTTGTCGCTAAAAGAAAAATAGTCAGTCAGGTGAATTACGTCGGTGATTTGTCGGTGTCTCGTCGCTACTCTGCGTGTTTTTATTCGTCGCTATTTAGTTTGTAATGCTACGTCGCTATGTCGTCGCAATTGTGTCGCTAAAATTAGCCCAAATAAAATAAATTCGTCGTTTAGTAAGTTCTTGGCGTTGTATATCGTCGTTTTTTTGTCAATGAAACCCGCATGTGGCAAATGTTTTGTTTTACTTTCCGTTCGTAATTCGATTTGTCGTTGTGTCGTCGCAGATACATCGAGAATTAAACATGTGTATTGATTAAGGAAAAAGAAAGCGGTGATTGGGAAAAATACTCATTCATTCAATAATAAAAAGTTACATTATCAAACGAAAAAATAAAAAAAAAATCTAAAAAGAGATGCGGAGATGTGCCGTTCACTCTTCGTCATCGGACGAAAGAGTGGCCGCGACATTCTCCGCAAACTCTTTGAGAAGGCGCTTGAGCTTGTAATATCTAAATTTCATCTTCCGCAGCCTTCTAGTCATGTTGTGCAGTTGCCGCGACTGCTGCTGCATGTTTGCCATCAGCATACGGAAGTCGGCGTCCTGCACCGGCGTTTGTTCTTGATCACTCTGATGCTACGGTGGGCCATAGACAGATACGGAACCTTCTCGCTCAACTGATGGTACTTGAGGAGGAGGAGGCCCTTCTGGAGGGGCACTGATTGCCCGTCCACCACGCCTTGGGGTTCTTTTAAAATGACGCGGCATATTTTGATTATTTATAACCTTATATGTGTGTATGTATATGTGCGGATGTTTGGGGTACAAATAGTGACGACATAGTGACGACATAGCGACGTTTTTGTCAACCGTTAGGAATGTGCAGTGATGACCTTTCGGCTGTTTTAGCGACGACGTAGCGACGAATTTGCGACGTATATTTATCGTACGATGCAACCGTTGGGAACTGAACTGGCACTGCCGAATAGCGACTACTTGGCGACGGAGTAGCGACGAAACGCGTCGAATAATGTGAAGAGACGTTATCCGTCGCTGTGTCGTCGGTAAAACGTCGGTAAATTCAAAAAAAATTCGCGCGTAGCCTGTTCTTCTCATTGTATTCAGTTTTTTCGTCGATACGGTTAGTAGGTTTTTGTCGTTCTATTAAGTTTCGTCGAAGATATAGTTAGGTTTCGACGATACGGTTAGTAGGTTTTTGTCGTTCTATTAAGTTTCGTCGAAGATATAGTTAGTAGGTTTTCGTCGTTGTATTAGGTTTCGTCGGTATATAGTTGATGTTTAGTCGGTGAATTAGTCGGATGAAATTTTTCTAAACCACATTTCGCGTATACAGGTGCGTCGTCAGGATTCGTAAGAGATTAAACACGTGTTATAATTATTAAGGATTCGTACTTCTATTTGAAGATCGCCAATGAGGCGATCCTGGCGAGGCTCTGGTGGGGGAGGAACTGTTGAAGAAGAAGGTTGTTTAGTTGGCGGTCTTGCCGCTCTACCACCACGTCCACCACGTCGTGCTTGCGCTTTAGTACGAACCATTTTGGATTATAAAAGAGTTGTTTTATATGTTGTTGTGGGCACGCTGATACTGTTTATATAGTGAAATCAGCGACGACATAGCGACGAATTAGCGACGCAACACATCGTAAGTTGTAAGCATTGGGAACTGGACGGACTGCCTTTTAGCGACGACGTAGCGACGACATAGCGACGAATCACGTCGTACGGAGTGAAGAGACATTTTGCGTCGCAATGTGGTCGGTACTTTCGTCGGTAAAAGCATATCAAACGACGTGTTTCGACGCTGGTCGTCGGTAAATCGTCGGTATGTGTGTTTGTTTCCGAGATTTGTGTTTCTTGTTCGTCGCCGGTCGTCGCGAAGTCATCGGTATTGTGTTTGTTTGTTTCCGAGATTTGTGTTTGTTTGTGGTCGCTATCTCGTCGCTATTGCGTCGGTAACAATGCAGGCTGAGAACGATAAAACCATTTTCCTTCTTCTTCTCTTCTCCCATTCTTCTCTCATTTCAAACACATCAAACATCAATTTTGAACGAAAAAACCGAAGTGTGGAATTTTGATTTTTTCTATCACCGAAAAAAGATAGCTGCTGTTATTTTGAAGGTGTATCGAGAAAATGGATCCGAGGAGAAGCGATAGAAAGTGGATGTACCAGAGAGTAAACAACGGGGAGTGGTGTTTTAGATTTGTTGAAGGTCTCGAAGAATTTATGGATTTTGCGACGAGTAATGAAAGTGGAACGCAGATTAAATGTCCGTGCAAGAAATGCAAGAACCGTAAATATAAGGATCCGGGTGACGTGAGGGTTCACTTATTGAAACAAGGTTTCGTCCACAATTACCATACGTGGTACTGTCACGGCGAATATGAGGGGGCGTCTACATCTGCAACTGTACACGTCGAAGGGGGACCCGGTCAGGTTGATGCCGAAGAAATAGGCAAGGGATCTCACAACCCATACATGCAGATGGTGACAGACGCAGCCGCCGGCGCATTTACCGGAGAGCAGTTGTTACAAATGCAGGATCCGGATGAACAGCCGCATATATTCGTGGAGGAAGATCCGAACCCTCAGGCGAGACAGTTTTTTGAGATGCTGAACGCCGCCAACACGCCGCTGTATCCTGGTTGCGGTAGTCACACACAGATGTCCATGATCGGTCGGATGACGAGCATGAAGACGGAACACCGCATGACGGAGAGATTGTACGATGGGATGTGTCAGCTGATGAGGGAATCTCTTCCCGAAGGGAACACAATGGTCGACAGTTTTTATTCGACGAAGAAACAGCTGCAGGCGTTGGGACTGCCGGTTCAGAAAATCGATTGTTGTTCAGAGGGGTGCATCATATACTGGGGCATCAACGAGGATAAAGACATGTGCAGGGTCTGTGGGACAAGCAGGTGGAGAACGAACAAAAGAAACCGGAACGTGCCAAGAAAACAATTTTACTATTTACCTCTCGCCCCTAGACTGCAGAGGCTATACGCATCCGGTGCCACAGCTAGCCAGATGAGGTGGCACGCGGAGCACTACACGAAAGACGGTGAGATGTGCCATCCATCTGACGGCGAAGCTTGGAGGACGTTCGATGCGAAGCATCCGGGTTTTTCGTCGGAGACAAGGAACGTTAGGTTGGGTTTATGCACCGACGGGTTCAACCCGTTTGGACAGTCCAGAGAGCAGTATTCGTCGTGGCCTGTAATCGTGACGCCGTACAATCTACCCGCCTTGGATGTGCATGAAGACGCCGTACATGTTCTTGACTGTGATCGCACCGGGGCCTAGGAATCCGAAACAGAAGATCGACGTATACCTGCAGCCGTTGATACAGGAGCTGAAGTGGTTGTGGGAGTTTGGCATGGAGACGTTCGATGTATCGACTAAACAAAACTTCCAGCTACACGCCGCGCTGATGTGGACGATCAGCGACTTCCTGGCTTATTCTATGTTGTCGGGGTGGAGCACAGCGGGGAAATACGCTTGCCCTTGCTGCATGAAGCAAGCGAAGACGATGTCCTTGAAACATGGACGTAAGATAAGCTGGTTCGACAGCCATAGGAAGTTCCTGCCCAGACGTCATTTGTACAGAAAGAACGTGACGGCGTTCATGCCTGGCATCGTCGATAAGGACACAAAGCCCGAGCTCCTCACGGGTGCAGAGGTGCTGCAGGAGATAGACAGTTGTGGATTCGTGGGGGTCGCTGATGATCCGGACGGCAGTCACAACGCAGACCTGGCTCGTTACTGTATCGGGTGGAAGAAGAGAAGCATATTCTGGGAGCTTCCGTACTGGAAGAGCAATATGATCCGACATAACCTGGATGTCATGCACATTGAGAAGAACGTGTTTGACAACATTTTCAATACAGTGTTGAATGTGCCAGGAAAAACAAAAGACAATATGAAGGCACGACTTGATATGCGCGACCTCAACATGCGACCGAAGCTGCATCCCGTTGGCACATCATACATGCCGAAGTCCTCGTACACGCTGAATGCGGAGCAGGTCAGTGCGTTGTTATGTGGCTGGGGACGGCTAGATTTCCTGATGGCCATGTTTCGAACCTGTCGAAGAACATCAATGTGAATAAACGCGGTTTGCACGGGATGAAGAGCCACGACTGTCACGTTTTCATGCAACGGTTGATGCCCATTGCATTCCGCGATCTGCTTCCAACCAATGTATGGGAAGCAATTACCGAGATGAATCTGTTTTTCAAATGTCTTACAGCCACGAGACTCAGTGTGGATAATATGTCAAGGCTGGAGGACGAAATCCCAGTGATCATATGCAAGCTGGAAACTATATTCCCTCCGGCCTTCTTTGATTCAATGGAACACCTGCCAGTTCATCTACCATACGAGGCATGTGTTGGTGGTCCTGTTCAGTACAGGTGGATGTATCCGTTCGAGAGGTACTCTTTTTTTATGTGCATGACGTTCTTATGTGTCTAAGCGCAAGCATCTGAACATACATTCACTATATGAACAGATATCTCAGGCATTTGAAGCTGAACATCAAGAACAAGGCGAAAGTCGAGGCCTCGATGTGCAATGCCTATCTGGCGGAGGAAGCATCGGCTTTCGTGTCTCATTACTTCGAGCCAGATGTCCCGTCGAGGTGCAGAGATGTTCCCCGGAATGACGACGGCATTACCAGATCCGGTGTCCTCCCAATATTCACACATCCGATCAGATTTCACGGACATGGAAAGGAAATGATATTGGGGGACAGCGAGCTGAAGATTGCTCATTCTTATGTTCTGCGCAACTGCCGTCAAGTCGACGGTTTCCAGAGGTATAAACGATATCCAATTTTATTTTGTAAAGACCTTGCGATACTCTATCCATTATGTTACAAAGATATACATGGTACTCATTCGTAATTTGCTTCAGCTTGTTCATTGATTTATTGCAACACCGTTCACCGGGTATATCGAGCGATGCAATAAACAATGAGTTAGATTCCAAGTTTGCTGATTGGTTCAGGTGGCATGTAAGTTTACATATTTTCCTGTTACGTGTACGATATGTGATACGCATTTATTGCCCCGCTGATGTATACTTACTTGTCGTTTTACAGGCGAGCAAAGGTCATCTGGCTGACGATGAGTACGGTTACATTCTGACACCAGTAGCCGAGGGTCCATTTAACAGAGTCACGCACCACGACATGTGTTTTGTCAACGGGTATAGATTCCACACAGTCTCCCATGCCAGCCGAAAATCGTCGGAGAACAGCGGAGTGTGTGTCAAGCGGTATGACAATAGCCCGGACGAGGATGACTTCTACCGCTACCTTACTGACATCATTGAGCTCGAATATCCGGCATTGCCTATAAAGCGGGTGGTCCTATTCAAATGCGAATGGTACGATCCAACTCGAGAAGGTTATCGCGTTGGCACAAAGGTTCACGACCAATATAAGTTGGTAGACATACACCAAGGGCGACGGTACAGAAAATACGATCCATACGTTTTGGCTAGTCAAGTGTCCCAGGTGTACTATCTATCGTATCCAACAACGAGGATCAATGCGAGCTCAAAAGACTGGCGAGCCGTGTGCAAAGTGAAATCGAGCAAGTTTGATGTTAGTATACAGACAGGTTCAGATGGTATGGACGCCGCATTTCAAGAAGAAAACCCGTCCGTTCTAGATACCACACATGTTGAACTGCACGACCTCCCTCTAAATGACCCCAACGGCGGTTTCATCGAAATTCATCTCAACATACAACCGCCTGACAATATTGAAGACGTAGTCGAAGACGAATACGAGGATGAAGAGGACGACGAGCATGTAGATGAAGATGAAGATGAAGATGAAGATGAAGATGCGTATGAGGATGCAGATGACTAGGAAGATTGACATTAGCCAAAATTTTTTATGTACCTCTTTATATGAAAGTGTGTATGTGTTGATGTACTTATATTCATGTATATACTACTTTATATTTTGTATTTTTTTTCAAAAATTATAACACCGACGAGTTACCGACGAAATGTTGCGTCGCTAAATTTGAAATAACGACGACATATGAAAAATAGCGACGAAACTAAATAGCGACGAACGTTCGTCGCTATGTCGTCGCAAAATTACGCAGATAAGCTGAACTCCCCCTCTTTCTTTCCCCATTTCCCTCCTTCCCCATTTCCCTCCCCCCGGTGAAAGCTCCCCCCACCGGCGAAACCTCCCTCCCTCCCCCGACGAAAGCTCCCTCCCGCGGCGAAGTTCTCCGTTGACCTCCCTTCTTCGGTTAGTTTCTCTTCCTATTTCGTTTTTACTGATTTTAATTAGTTATGTTGTTTTTAATTTTTTTAATGTCTTGTGGGGTGGGTGTGGTGCTGGGTGTGGGCCGGGTGTGGTGCTGGGTGGTGGTTCTAGGTGCGGGGCTGGGTGGTGGTGCTAGGTGCTGGTGCTGGGTGGTGGTACTGGGTGCGGGGCTGGGTGGTGGTGCTGGGTGTGGGCTGGGCGGTGGTGCTGGGTGCGGGGCTGGGTGCGGGGCTGGGTGTGGGTGGGCGGTGGTGCTAGGTGCGGGGCTGGGTGGTGCTGGGCGGTGGTGCTGGGTGGTGGTGCTGGGTGGTGGTGCTGGGTGCTGGGTGCGGGGCTGGGTGGCGGGGCTGGGTGGTGCTGGGCAGTGGGTGCTGGGTGCGGGGCTGGGTGAGGGTGGCTGTGGTATATATATGTATATGTGTATAGAATTATGTATGTATATATATGTATATGGTATATATATGTATATGGTATATATGTATGTAGTATATATATGTATATACGGTATATATAGTGTATATATCTATATATGGGTATACATGTATATGGTATATATATGTATATACGGTATATATATATATGTATGTATGTATATACGGTATACATATATACATATATGTATATACGGTATATACATATATGTTTATGTACGTGCGTGTATATATATTTGGCCCTAAACCATGAAAACATTGCTTCTTTATTATGAATTTATGGATTTTGTAGTTAATTTTCGTATTTGGGTATATAATTATATATATAAGTTAATTTCGTATTTACATATAAATATATGTAAAATTATTAGAAAATGTTTTTTGGATAGAATTATGTATGTATATATATTTTTCGTATTTAAATATATTTATAATTATATAATCTATTTTGGTGTATATATGTATATGGTATATATATGTATATACGGGTATATATATATATATGCATATACGGGTATATATATGTATATACGGGTATATATATGTATATGGTATATATATGTATATACGGGTATATGTATATGGTATATATATGCATATACGGGTATATATATGTATATATGGGTATATATGTATATGGTATATATATGCATATACGGGTATATATATGTACAAACTGTTTTGTAAGAGGTTTGCATATGATTTTCGGTATGATACTAGTTCAAGGTTGTTGGATTTGGATTTGTCTTTGGAGAGGCCATTAAGGCTGGGAAACCTCCGATAAACGCTTAGGTCATGCCGAAACGTTTGAAAATTATTAATATGTTCCTCTCAGATCTGATGGCTAGTGAGGGTTTACCGACGAGATCCATATACCCACCAGCTACACAGGACCTTCAAGGAGACTTCGATATGTTCCTTTCTCAGCATGATACGTATGCCTCGTTTGGACCGCCGCTCTGGCTGCGGACGCAGACCTTTTACGGTCTGCCGACATGTCCGCACCCCCCAGACATACAACGCCACCCACACCCAGCGGTTCAGCACCTCATCTGGCGTCTGATGCGGCATCGGACCAGGGTGTCATACCAGGGCGTCGTCCCCTCCCTTGGTCACATGATACCCATACGTAAGTAATGATTAATTTATTTAACATGTTTTCAAATATATTTCACGCGTTATTTTTTCCTAACAACTTCACCTCTTTCAGGTTTGGATCGGACAATGGCGCGCTTTCCGGTTGCATCACCCGGTCCTTCCACCTGAGGCTTGACCCATCTGGATATTCCTGGGCCCGTGTCACCCCGGAGACACGTAGGTTCTACTGGGATGAGTTTCAGGTATTCAAATTTGATGAATTTCACTTTTTGATGCGTAATCAATCATTACTTTTCTAACCACACTTTTATTATTCCTCCGTATGATAATTGCAGAAGGCGTACAGCTGGCCAGCCGACATCGCCCACGACGTGGAGCAGGCCTGGCGGCATAGGGCCGCCAAACGCTACGGCGACTTCGTCAACTCCCTCAAGACCAAGTCGGAGCGTGACCCCACGTGGATAAGGCCTGCCTACGTATCCGAGGCCGTCTGGGTGGCGTGGGTAGAAGGGTGGAGGGACCCTGCTTACCAAGCCCGCAGCGCCCGGAACGCGGCGAACCGGCGCAGCGGCAATGTACAGGGCCCAGCACCTGCCACACACTCAGGTGGTTCGGTTTCCCACGCCACCACGATGCGTTCTATGGTGAGTATTTTAATATTGGATTATTTAGATTCATTGATTTCATTGGATTATTTACATTCATTGACTTAAGTGGATTATTTACATTCATTGAGTTAAGTGGATTATTTATATTCGTTGATTTCTTATGTTGCGCTTTGTTTTTTTGGTATTCGTATATGGTTACTTTAAGTGGTACATGTGTTCATTTGCCTTTTTCTTTTTATTTTTGATTTGACTTGGGAGAGGCCTTTAAGGCCGGGATACCTCCGATAAACGAATAGGTCATGCCGAAATTTTTAAAATTCTGGATTTCACTAACATATTTTATTTCATTCTCTCAGCACGAGGAGACGGGGGAGTGGCCAGCCTCCTACGATCTCTTCTACAAGACGCATCGGAAGAAAGCCTCCGACGGGACGGAGGACTGGATCACGACGAAGGCCCGCGACATCAGTGTAAGTAGACTACGATATCATTTGTTTTTTCCTTGGTTTGTTTTATTGCTAAACCATAACAATTCTTATTCTCATTTCAGGACGAGTACAACAGATTACTCGCAGATAGGGGCGAACAGGCCGACAAGAACCGCGCTTATTGGGATGCGGTTCGGACCGTCGGCCCTCAGAATAAGAAGAAGAGGGAGGTGTACGGGGTTGGATCAGTAGCGCTGCGATTCTTTCCCGAAGTTCTACAAGCAAGTGCTTCCTCCGAGGCCAGCACCTCCGCGCCTTCTGCGACGCCAGAGGATATTTCGCGCCTGGAATCAGATAATGCGGCGCTGCAGCGTGAGATGGAGACCATCAGGACGAGGCATGAGGAGAGTGTACAGGCACTGCACTCGCAGTAGCAGGCGCTGCAGCAGGCGCTTCAACAGGCGTTTGAGCATGCGCAGCGGCAGACGATGCAGGTGCAGGAGGCAACGAACCAGCAAATCTCGCACCTGTCGCAGGTAGTCATGACTTTCATTTCCTGCTCCTCGCAGCCTCAGCCTCAGCCTCGCCCTCCTGATGGTCACTCTTCTCTGCATGATCCCCCTCCATCTTCCTCTGCATAGTTTTTTTATTTTTTCATTGTTTGTACAGTCTATTTCATTTGTTGTATTGACATTTTCTTTGTACTTTTATATTCTATCTGATAATTTTACGGATTCTATTTCGTTTGTGTTGTTTAATTATACGAACTTGAATGCGCAAATACCGTATTACTGTATAATATTCGTACAAATGATTTAATATACAAAATAAAATATATTATAGAAATTAAATAATAATAAAAACTTTTTAATTAATAATGTATTAATATTATTAATAAATCAAAAAAAATTTAAAATTTAATATTAAATAATGTATTTAAAATAATTATTAGTAAATTTAATATTTTTAAAAATAACAAATACCGACGAACCGGCGACGAAATTGTACTGTCGCAGATCGGTAATAAAAAAACAAAAATTTAAAATTAGCGACGAAAAGACATATAACGACGACATTTTGCGACGAAATAAAACGGAAACAAAAAATAAAAAAATAATAAATAGCGACGGCAATACTTATACCGACGAAATTTTGCGACAAGTGTCTTTGTCGCAGAACCTTAATAAAAAAATAAAAAAATACAAAATAGCGACGAAAATATTTTACCGACGAAACAGCGACAGCAGAAAACAGGTCGCAGACCTGACAGTTTCTCGTCGCAGTTTGGCGGCGATACACCGACAAAATTGTTTTCGTCACAATATAGCGACGCAGTGCCGACGAAATTTGCTTTGCGCGAGCCGTATAACGACCTTCATTTTTCGTCGCTATTTCGTCGCAATATGCCTATAGCGACGAAATAGCGACGTTTTTTGGCTGTCGCTATGGGTTTTTTTTTGTGAACTGTGGGATATGCATTCCAAGCATCCTGAACATAAGACGTAAAATTAGAGTGATGAAGCCACGGATCCAAAAATCTAAATGATCTTGAACCAGGCACTCAAGAGGCGACACAAGTAATAAGAAGCAAAGAATGGTCCGAGGAGATGAGAGGGAGATGAGATAAACATATATCATCAAATGCATTATGAAAGTTTGAGTTCATAAAAACCAGCCAAGGCAACATTACACACAACCTAAGCCACAGTTATCCGCACATGTATAACGTAGACCGCGAAAAGGAGGATCCATCAGAGCACAATCTTCAATACAATCATTGAAGTCCTACAAAGTAGAGATAGCAAGATGCGGGTGACCCTTTGATCCTCTAAACTACAGAATGTATTAAAATTATTACTGATCAACTAAGAGATTGGAACGACTGGGAATGCATTCTTAGCGACTGCCATAATGAACAGCGGATAGTACGAGTATGGCGTGCATAGACTACTATCCACCAAAAGTCCATGTTTGTGGGAGAATAAATAAACTGGGGATGCAACAACTTGTCCTCCTCACGTGAATCTGTCAGGTGGAAATGTGTGCCCCTCCAAACATACCCATATATTACCATCAGAAGAGATGGTAGAATTTGAAAAAACCAAATCTAAATGAAAACGTGTGAGTCGACTGGAAGGATGCTTTGACTCAATGAGGGCAAGTAAATTAATTTTGTGAATGTGAACTAAATGACACAACCGTGGTAGCGATGGACCTTTGCCTCGAACATTCCATGTAATAATATTCATTGAGAGAAAGATATAGTACCCTGCGATTGAAAGGAGCACGTAGCACTACGTGTGAGCATGGCCGAGGGAGGTACGGGGGTAATTCCTTGCGAGTTCGCCGCCGCCGTTTTGAAATCATAGGGATGAAATCAGAATCTGCGGCAGGGCCAGCGAGTGTAGATAATAAATCATCATCAGTTGGCGAAGAACATCATCAGGAGCACCCGCATCAAGAAAAGGATGATATTCCGCATCTGGTCCTAATCTGGAGATATCCAGCACTTGACTGGGTTGGGGGTAACACATCGGCTGCATGAGTCCATGATGCTGGCATGGGATCCTGCTCAGCAGGCATTGCAACTGGCTTTGGCTACCATATTTTCCAAGGAGCATCGGATTTGCATGGAGCAGCTTCTGTAGCGATTCCGAACATGGACCATAATTTCCCTCCTTGTGGCAGAACGTCCGACAATGTAGGCAGTATAACAAAAGGTCATCATATAGCACAGACTGAAAGAATGACGACTCACCGCAATCAATATAAATCTTCGATGGAAGATCCTGGGTGACATCAACCTCAATGCATACTTGGGCTACTAATGGTCTGTGAAAATTGAGTGTTGCCGTATCCACCTTGATTGGCCGATCGACTGTCCAAGCTATGGCGTAACGGGCACGTTGATCATGCAAATGGACAGGTAAGTCGGTGAAGGAGATCCATACAGGGACTACAGGGATTACAAACTTAGGGTTAAAAGCCGGAGTCCATTTCGTGACTCGCATCTCATAGGCAAGAATCCGCCAAATTCCACGATAAAAGCAGCGAATATAATCCCCCTCCTTGTTGAAATTCAACCATACGTGACTGTTATCTAATAAGTTGATGGAGACATTGCCAGTGAATCCGATGATGTCCATTGCCTGGCGGATAGCAGCCATCGACGGTCGACCGCACCAGAATGTTCCAACCAATGCATGCCAGAAGCAGTAGGCCAAGGAGTCGATCTCGTCCGATGTAAAGGTGACTGATGGAGCACCTCTGTAGCGTCCAATCTCGCGGTTAGGGAAACTAGCAGTAGAAGAAGAGACCATGGATGCAAAAGATTCGGAGAAGACAGGGGGATCACCGGCAATTGTCGGAAATAAAAGCTACACTGCTGCCATTCGCAAAATTGTCAATCGCTAGAGCCGCCAGCAGGGTTTTTTCTGATGATGTATGTGTGTGTATATGTATATGTATATCTATATATATTCATTTTTCTTTTTCTTCTTTTTCAAGTTATTTTATTATGTCCTATTTGTCTTCCTTTTAATTTAAGTATACGAAATTATGATGTAGTGTATTTTCTATTTGGTTTAATTCAGTGCAATATTTAAGTCGTTACGACGATATTTATTTAAGCCCTATCGCATGTTCGAAAATGTTCATTACCTAGTTTCATCGTATATTGGTATATCCGTTATCTTATTGTTCGATTATTTCTCCGAGCTTTTCTAACCCCAATATATATACCGACGTCCTATTAAACCCTGATTCAAAATTTTAAATTCCACCAAAATTTTATCGACTTCGCACTTGCATTCTATTTTCTATTATCTTATTTCCTTTTCTAGTAACCTTAAGATGCGGGTTGTAACACTACACATGCATTATTATATATTTCAATACTAGCATCATATGTATTTCATACACATATATCATATTCATATATCAAACTCTTGTGCTACATAAGCAAATGTTCACCTCATTAGCCTCATATATCATTTTGTACTATATGTGATATATCAAGCCCCGCACACAAGCTACATACACGAGCCACAAAGGCCAATATTATTATTCCCTATATCATACAAGTCACATGTACCACTATACTAATATATACCAATGTACCAATATACCATTATTCTCTCCTTTTTTGGAATTATCAAATACACTAAGACAAAACAAAAGATATTTCATTTCCACTTATTCAAAATATTCAGGCTATCCCTTAGCATAAGCCACACTGATATTTGGCACATACATATATCTTAAATACAAATAGAAACACATGTCTCACTCATATCACAAACTCATATTTGCTCATACCCATTAAACCCAAAATACATATCACATTATATTAATCCCATATTTCATCACATGCATTATGTGTGCTCTCTTTATTATATACTCCATATATCCTTACATTTTCTCTCTCTTTTGGTAATTATCAGAGAAAACACAAAGGCACAACAAAAGGATCTGATAAAAACATGAAACAGGTCATCTAATCATGCAAGTTTCTAAACTAAAATCTAGCTATAAATGGGCAATTTTTTCTTCTAGAATCTGCTCTTTTCCTTTTTCTAGCCTCAAGGACTTGTTTGATGTTAATATTTACCATAAAAAAAATTTCATTTTCATCCAACACTATGCACAATTCATTAATATGGAGTAGATGAGTTTGCAACATATAAAGGCTTTGTTTGATTTAGTGGTTGTTCTATTATATCTGCCATAATTAACACCGCAAAGTTAAAGAAATCTCCTGCTGGCGAGGCGGTAAGCCATGTAGAAGTCAAGGTTACTATGAAGTTTTAGAGGATTTCCCAATTACACAGAATTTGAATACCACAGTCAACATTCGATATACCATAGGGATATTACTTTTGTTTTTGGTAGGATGGAAACCTAAAAAGATTTCAACGTGGTCCTCAATGACCTTTTCATCTTCGATCATCCCATTTTCATGCATCAAATCTGTCTAACCCTTTATTAGCAACTCCAAGCAAATCATTTATAGTCCCAACATCCCATTCTAAGTGTGTATCATGAATCACATTAAGCATTGCCTAGGAAAAATTATTCAAGTGTTCGACTTACAAGTTTGCATAAAATAGTCTAATGTACATCCTAGACATTTTGTTCATCTAGTTCTCATTTTGAAAAGGCCTCTATTTTTGAGCATCTATCCAATATATGATTGAATTTAACTCAACATTTTTTCTCAATCCTTGATTTAGACAACTTCAAGGGAGTGATCGTTCTCATCCATCTCCCACTCAATAAATAATTCATGAGCATGTGACAAGATGCAGTTAAAAGTACCTGTATCTCAAGGTTCATCTAAGGCATTTTTAGAGTCAGGGAGTTTCATCCAAAGGAAGTTATAGATGGTGAACCCCCTCCTAAGTTCTACTAATTCCTCTGCCATGAAAAAACCTGTTCCTCTAGCGCTATCTGTCCGGGTTCTGTAATAGTAGGAACTTGTGGATGTGAACTTGAGCATTGTAGAGAATTACTTAATCCTCCTTTACAGTCATTAGAGATTCTTGATCACTTTGAATTATTCTTGCTCCTCGACTAACGATTTTCTCTAAGTTTAAGATTCTAAAGTTGTAGGGAGAGAAATTCAATACAAACTAAATCTTTTTGCATGTAATCCCTTATGAAGTGATGTCAAATATCAATATGCTTGGTTGTGCTATAAAGAGCCAGATTTTGTGCTATATTTATGCTGTGATATTATCATGAAAAATAGGTATGTAGTCAAACATAATATTGCAATTATTAAACATAATATTGCTGTGATATTATCATGAAAGTGATGCACTATTTTGTTTCCTTGAAAACCAAGAAACCAACCAATCATGAAGAAATTGATAAGTACCTGATGTGTTTTTTCTATTGACAAGATTTGCGGCAATAATCTGAATCACTATATTCTCTTAAACCAAAACCCATCCTTAGGATAAAATAACCTCCTTTCAAATATCTAAAAGATATACTTTATAGCAACTAGAAGCGATTCCTTAGGCATGTTTTAAAATCTAGCATAGAAACAACAGGATACAATGTGTCTGGCTGAGTAGCCATCATATAAGACAGAATATTAATCATGCCTCTATACTTTGTTACCTCAATCGACTTTTACTTCTTTACCTTTATAAAGCTTTACACTTGTGCTTATATTTGTGCTTACGCTCCATCCTAAAATTTGTTCTTTTTGAGAAGATCTTTGTATGAGAAATGTACACTCTTTCCTTGGGTTGCTTGCTTGTATGTATAAGGAAGTAGTCGAGCTCATCCATCATGCTCATCTAAAACTCACATTCCACAAGCTTTGCAAAATTCTTACTTAAAATATCACTTGTAGCACCAAAGATAATATCATCAACATAAATTTATACAAGTAAACCTCTACTTCTTTGTTAAACTAGGTATAATCAATCTTTTCTCCTGAAGAACCATTTCAAGTAGGAAGTTCTTTAATCCCTACTATCAAGCTCTAGGAGCTTGTTTAAACTTATAAAGAGCCTTTTAATTTTGAAGATATAATCTGGATAATCGTGATCTTCGCATCCTAGTGGTAGAGCTACATATAATTTCTTTTGAATAGTACCATTAATGAAAGCTGCTTTTACATATATTTGATATCACCTTTTTCTACTTTATCAAGTTTAGCATATCTCTTATGATCATATTTCAAACATCCTCTAACTTGCCATTTAAGCAAGCATTTTTGTTGTTGTGCTTGGTTTGGGTCAAATTTACTTCTTAGTTTGTATCGTGTGGAACTCAAGAATGTAGTTAAGTTTTTCTCATAATAATTGCATCAAACTTATTGTGCATTTGCTTATGCAAACCTTTCACACACATTTCTATATTGAAGCCAAATGCAATATCAATATGGATGTTAAATAAGAGATGATCACTATATTATTTATGGAGAAAGAATGTGATGTCTAATTTTCTTTTTGAGAAGTCTTTTCCAAAAAGAGAATATATGAACCTCTCGTATCAAACTATATAAGTTTGATTCAAGTTGTATAAGGCTACTATACTCATGACTAATCAAGGTCTTCAAGACTGAAAAATTAAGCTCCAAAAATATATTTTTGAATATATTTATTCAAGGTGATCAACTTGATATATAGTTGGTACACTTAGAAATTTCTACACCAGATATATCCTTGAAGGTTTGTTAGAACTTCTAACCCTGTAAAGTAAATTAAAAGTTTCATATATAACTTGATAGTAGTCTAGAACTATGATTCAAGGTTTCTTCTTTATGTCATTTTCTCATCCATTTTTTTAGCTAAAGCTTTGACGATCCAGCGAATTTAATATCATTTAGATTTTCTAAACCTGAAGGCACTCATACAACTTAGAGGTTTCCTCTTTGCTTTTGATTATCAAAACTTTTAAATTACATTTATCATCTAAACCTTTGAATCCTCAAAGTATATATCAGAGGCTAGGTAAATTCTTCAAATTATTGAGAAACTTATTTGCCTACATGCATTTTTTTACATATTTATCATCCAACAGACGTCAAGTCTTTCTAAGATACCTTCGGTGTTAATTGTGAAACATTTACTACTAAACATCATGAGATAGTCTAGAGTGAGGACTATCATGTCAAAGCTCATAGGAATTAATATCAAGACTATTCCTCAAGTACACCATATTCATAATCAACCAACACTTAACTCTTCCACCTAAAAGTGATTGGACAAAGAGATCTTAAGAGGAACTTATCTTTGGAAACATCCTAAATTGATTTTCCTCTATTCGGTTTTGTTGGCAAGTTCTAGAAGCCAAGAAGGTGTGATAACATCATCTTATTTCACAACCATCTTGGAATTTGATTGAAACTTCTTAATTCTACCTCTCTTAAAAACTTTTATGGGATTTGTAATCTCATTTTCAAAACCCTTAGAAAATCATAATCATGTATTGTTCTTCCTAAATCAAACACACCCAATTAGATCAAATATGATCAGCTATTTTCAAAGACTCAAGTAATTAGTACAACTCAATTAACTTGTAAAGGAACCAACCATATCACAAGTACGCACAGTGCTCCTCCCAATATAAAATGAAGCTCTTACATTGTCTTGAGAATGTACTTCTATTATAGGATTCTAAACTTTATTTATCAAGGCTTTAGTATCACATATGGCATCATGGTCTGTAAATATTTTGATACATTGATACTTTCAAAAGCTTATGAAAACTTTGTGGCCAACATATCCAAGTCATCTATTCCACGTGATACATAAACTCCAAAGCTTGACACAAACTTTTTCACAATAAAACCTCGTCAACTAAACATTTATTTTGTTTTCAGAAGTCTCTAAGACATCAAATCACTCATTTTCTATTTTTAAATATTTAGTCATGTTCAAAACAAATTAATTATTATCATTACACCACTCGATAACACTTATCAAATTTAACTCATGTCCCCTTTATACATCTCATATGATTGCATTAAGGCTAAAAAAAGCTGCCAGGAGAGGTATTAGTATGGCCACTAGCTCTAGTGTGAGCTATATACCCCTAGAGAATGAAAGGAAGAAGCTGCAGCAATCTGCTGCAGTAATGGATATTGAAGCCAAGGATCTGGACCCGAGTTCTTGTGATGCCATGAAGCCAATATATTTTGTTCAGCTAAATAATGTTTCTACATATGGTTTAAGTTACACATTCTCATTTCATGTAAGTTCTGATGAAGGATAAGATAAAGAAACAATTAACAATTGGAAAGGGTGAGGATTCTGCGTCTGTATTCCAGCCTACTCTCTCACATAGAAAAGCTCCAGGGTGTCCTGTTGTGGCTGAGATTAGTCCCTCTAACGATGGTTCCATGGAAAGAATTTAGGTGGACGATGAATATTCCAAGCAAAAATTTGTCCAGCAAACGAAGAGAGGCCTGATGTGACATCTTCCATCCGTCACCACCTACCAACATCCTTTCAGTCTCTCCCCAAGTGACCAAGACTTCTTTTTTGGAAAATGGGGTGTTGCCATCTAGAATGCCACTCCCCAATCAGCCTTTGCTAGCTAGCTTCATTCTTCATGACTTACCAGCTGGCCTTGTCAACCCAAACCTTGAAGATATTGTTTTGGCAGGACAAACACCCCCTCCAAGCTCTGCTCCTCCAATTCAAACACCTTCTTCTAAAGGCAAGGCTTGGAATTTCCTGTTTGCTAAAAATAGGAAGCCTTAACATTGCTTAAAGCTCTCTAAGGTTGATAGCATAAATCCTACAAGGTTCACATTAACGTTCACAGCCTAAAAACTGATGATGACCTTGACATATACTTGTTTAGCTGTTTGTTGGAATATTTCCTTGCGGGCAAGCCATTTACATCTTAGCCACTTCTTGGAAGGTTAAGCATAAGAAAGATTTTCATGCTTTTGGCTGGATAATCTTCAAGTTTGACTCAGGAAAGGATATGGAGAAGGTTTTGTACTCAGGGCCATATTTTGTCTTTTGAATTTCACTAATTCTTGAGAAAATTCCTAGATTCTTCACTTTTGGGGTTATTGAAGCGACACAAGTGTAAGTTTGGGTCAAGTTTCCCAGCCTACCAGTGTCTCTTTAGGTGGACAATATTTTTTGTGATATCTGTTCTCAGCTGGGTACCCCAAATTACGCTCACCAGCAAACTGCCAATAGGATTGACTATGTCAGAGTTCCGGTGGAAGTAGAGCTGAGTAAGGAGCTGCTAACTCAAGTGGAGTTAGTTTTGTCTAATGGCACCAGTTTTTTCCAACCTGTTGAATATGAAAAACTCCCACTCTTTTGTAATGGATGCAAGAAATTGGGCCAAGTATTGAGAGCCACAAGCCGAACCCTCAACAAACTAACCATGTGACTACTGAAATACTCCCTTAGCAAGCTAGGCAAAAGCAATCACCTTTGCCCCTCCGATACCTCTAGTTAGGAAGGGTACCAAAAAGGTAGTCAAGAAGCAGGACAAAAGTAAACTAGGAAAGCAAGCTACACCCCTTACTGATGACATTACTTTCAAGTTGGATACTAAACATGTTGTTGGTCTTGCACTGGTCATAACAGTGGCTCAACCTTGTTATGTTCAGATGATTGAAGGAAGTTTGGCTAAACAAGGACTATCCCCTGTGTTCGACCACTCTTCACAATTGCTTGCCATGCATGATCAACAACAAAGAAGTGTCTATATGGAACATCATATAGGCATGCTCCATTCTCTTCAAGATAACATATACAAAAATAAGGCATTCGCCATGAAGAAAGCCCTGAAGACTATGAATAGGGGTAAGACCTAGTTGTTATTATGATCCTAGAATTTTGAAACATTAGAGGATATAATATTCCTCTAAATCAAAATGATCTATATAATTTTATAAAGCAGCATAAAACAAATGTCTTTAGAATTTTAGTAACCAAGCTAAATAGTAAAATGTTTATGTCCTTGCAACAAAAATTTCAACATTTGGAATTTGTATATAATTTTGATTACCATAATGGTAAAAAGATTCTAGTTTGTTGGAATCCATGTACATCAGTAGTTCAGTCCATTACCATTGAACCTCAGATTATCTCTTGTAACATCTGCTCCCTGGTATCTGGTCACTCATCGCTAGCTTCTTTTATCTATGGTTTTATAAACTTATGGACAGGAGAAATCTATGGCATACTATCCTTGGCCAGAGTTATAATCAGAATGCCCCCTGTCTTATCCTTGGATATTGCAACTGTATACTCAATGAGGAGGAAAGGATTACAGCTAGGCCAGTCTCATGCTAGGAATTGACAAACCAACTTAATCGCTTCCTTCAAACTAGTCTGATGGAAGTTTCCTATTCTGGCTGGATGCATACTTAGGACAATGGTGCTAGCACGTCCAGACTTGATCGAGTCACATCTAACATCTCCTTTTTGGAGGGCTTTTATTTGGCCAAAACACATTTTGATCCCGCAAGATGCTTATTTGATCACTCTTCATATGCTCCCAATCTTGTTGTTCCTGGTACTTCTACTAGATACTCCTTTAAATTCTTCAATACATGGACTTACCATGATAGCTTTTTCTCTTTCGTAAGCCAGCATTGGAACACTAGGTTCTATTGCTCAGTTATGCACAAACTATGTCAAAAAACTCAAAGCATTAAAAGCTCCCTTAGAGAATTCAACAGAAAGGCCTTGATATTTATTTATCTACCAGGGCTGATAAGGTTGTCTCATACCCGTACCATATATAGTTTTACCCTGATGGCCAATGGGAGTCTTTTGAGTGGAAGGAAAAATTACAGACTCAAAGGTATCCAGCGTTCAATCTAAAGGAGGCTGAGAGAAAACACTACTGCCAGATGGCTAAAAGAAACTACATCCATATGAGTGACAAGAATACTCAGTTCTTCCACTCAATTATCAAAAGGAATAAAGCCAAGAGTCCACCTGAATGATGGCACATGTCTTCCTCTATTGAGCAAGCAGCACAACAGTGTGTCCTATACTTCACCAACCTATTAGGCATAGAACGTCTTGTTCAAGAATCAATCTCTTTGTTATACAAGGAGGCTTAATGATGTCCTCTCAGCTCTTATACAGCTTAACTGTACCTATCCTGTCTCAAGAAAGATGCCCTTTTTCCATAGCAAAGGATAAGCCTCCTGGTCCTGATTGGTTATCACATTTCTCTATCAAGACATGAGAGATAGTTGGTCCAGACCTTGTTGCTACAGTACAAAAATTCTTTTACAATTGTGTCCTCCTCAAACAACACAATCATGCTACCTTGCTCCTATGCCTAAAGCAACTGAAGTTAGTAGGGTGGATGACTACAAACCTACTTCTTTTTGTAATGTTATCTACAAGGTCATCTTCAAGATTTTGCCTACCAGACTTGCTCCTTTTTTATATGAATTTATGGAACATGTACAGGCTACATGTCTTAAAGGCAGGTCTATGATGGTAATGTCTTCTTGGTTCAGGAACTCATTAGGGTTTATGGGAAAAGCATACCTCCCGTAAGTGCATGTTCAAGGCTGATATAAAGAAGGCCTTTGATTCCATCAGATGGGCCATCCTCAAGAACATGCTTGATGGTTAGGGCTTCCCTGACCATTCACCTCATGGATAATAGAATGCGTTTCCGCCACTGCTTACTCTGCATCCATCAATGGAACTCCATATGGCTTCTTTAATGGTGAGAGGGGCTCATACAAGGTGATCCATTATTTGGCATCCTGTTTCTTATTAGAATAGTGTAACTCTTTAGTCTCCTTATAAGGCTGTATCATGATAGGGACTTCACCTTTCAACATAAATGTGCTAAACAATACATTGCCCACCTTTGTTTTGCTGATTATCTCATCTTGTTTAACAGAGGTGATACCACTTCAGTTAAGAAAATAATGTCACCACTTTTGGTCTTTGGGACTGCTCTAGGCTTAAGGCCAACATTGCTAAGTCACATTACTTTCATGTTGGGTTGGGAGATGAGGCTGGCTGGTTGTAATCCGTCACAGGTTTTACTGAAGGCACAATGCCTTTCAGATACCTGAGGATTCCTATAGCTGGATACAATTGTAGGGTATTCACTATTTAGGCTTCTAGAGAAGTTGATGGGCAAAGTTATATTGTGGAATACTGCCAAATTTTCCTATGCTGGAAGAATGGAGTTAACCATATCAGTTCTACAATGTATCAGCTGTTTTTGGCTAAGGGCATTACCTCTCTCTGCCTATGTGAGGTATCAAGTTAATAGGATCTCCATGCACTACTTATATGGAAATTCTACAACAGGGGCTTGAAAGGCTTTGGTCTCTTGTAGTACTAAAGCATAAGGTATGGAATCTGGAATTATTGTCTAAACATTTATGGGACATTCACCATGAAAAACAGAGACATTATGGGTGCAATAGATGAACCACAGGTACAAGTTATACAGTGCACTTTGGACAAGGGGGACAAAAAACTGATTCACGCTTACGGAAGAAGCTGATGGAAATAATGGACAAACTGCTAACAAATTGGGGTTCATATACCTCTGTCATGGAATTCCTTACATCCTGGACAGCAGATGGAGTGTTAAAACCTCAGCTAACCTATAACTACTTTAGACTTAGTAGTGTTGGAGTCACATAGACCCAGATTTCTAGGACAACGCTATCACGTCCAAACATTCGTTCACATTATGGATGGCTACTCTTGATAGGCTACTTAATCAAGACCAAGCTGTGGTTCTTCGATAACACCACATGTACACAATGCTCTTTTGCTCTAGAATCAAATCACCACCTAATGTTCTCATGTCCTGCTACAAGAGATGTTTGGAAGTCAATCTCAGCATGGCTTGGCATGCCAAACAGAGTCTCTTCCCCCCCCACCGAATTTTTTCTTGGTGCAAGAAGAAGCTAAATTGCAAAGCACTAAGATATAAGGCGGCAAAAATTGGTTTAGCTACTACTATATACCACATTTGGAAAGCTATGAACAAAAAATATTTGAAGGATTATCATTTGCAGCTAGGGATGTTATTTATAAAATATGCATGCATGTATTCAGAGTAATATATAGGTTATATCCCATTTACTTGACTTGGCCAGCCCTTGTCCATTGCCTAGAGAAATGCTACATTACTTATGACTAGCATGAGTAAGCCAATCGGTTGGCTTACTAACTAGGCAATTGTGTGGGTTACATCTTCCTGATGCTTTAATGTTTATGGTTAATATGTTTGAATTTTAACCAAAAAAAGAACAAAGTTTTTAACCAAAAGAAGAAGAAAGTTTGAAGGTTTAGAAACTTCTCTAACTTTGAGGGTCTAGACTCTCCCATTGCCAAAATGGACTTCTACACCATCTTTGGTTTTGAACTTGGTATGGAAATTCTTGTTTCCTCCTATATGGATTGAACATTTCATTCCCCTGAGGTACTTTGTTTTCTTTTTTACTTTGCTTTCTTGATGTATTTCAATCTCCTACAGAAGATAAATATCTATCTGCAGGTACCCTTTTATTTTTGGGACCATTTTGGTTTGTTCTCGTGCCTTTACGCCTCCAATAAAACTTAGAGTGTTTCTTAGCTCTGTTAGGAAATCGAATGAGATCACTGCCAAACGCGCAGCGGAAAAACAAGACTTGATCTCTGATTTCCTACCAAGGATCCATGTTGTTCGTTTAATTCGACAAAAGAAATCAAAAATTACCTCTGTAGATCCGAAATCTGCAGATAGAAGAGGTGCGAAATCACAAACACCCTCTGTCGGTATCCACACGAACGCTTCCGCCCGGAATGCTAGCTCTTCAAACGGCACAGCTGAAGAACTCGTTTTTCACAAAAAACGATTCTAGGATCTTTCGTTTTCTGTTATTTCGTTTTTACTGATTGCTTGGTCTACATGATACGCCAAGCTCCATACATATATATAGATATCAAAATCTGATTCCAGATCGGATTTGTCAACGTCTATCATAATCCGTACCAGATACGGATTCTGTTAGGATTAGATAAAACAAATCAAAATCCATATCAGATATGGATTCTCGGTTATTATCTGATGATATAAATATATACATAAAAGAAAACGAAATTATTAATAATAATAATTCATATCCAATATTAATATTATTAATATTAAAACGATAATAATAATAATAATTAATATCCAATATTAATTTATTAATATTATTAATCTCAGCCATACGCATTCTTGTGTGTGACCGGATAGGCCCATATTAATTGGCAGTTGATTAAATCGCTATTAAACCAACAAGTCGTAATTGGCCTCTAGCAAGACATTACGACTATCCAATTAATACGAGTAAAGTCCAACTAGCCTAATAATAGTACATGCATTAATCCCTTTGTCACACGATATCTAGTTTGAACATAAGTCATGGTCAGCGTCATACTTATATTGTTCAAACATATGATTACTCGATCTCTAAGTAGACTGATAAAACAAATGATATTGATCACACTATCAAATCATTTGAGCACGGCCATGCATTTCACAGTCTCACTAATCGAGGGGCCCAAAGATATCACTCTCAAAAGAGTGGGACAAATTCTATCTTGATTGTTCAATATCCTCTACATAATTTCTATCACATTCAATCATGACCTTTATTATTATTATCCAATTACGGATAACGTTTGATCATGTCAAAATATAATAGTCCTTATGTTGGAAACTATGAGAATCTCAAGTCGTGAGATTTACTTATGACGCTAATCCATGTAGTAATCTCATGATGGGTCTATCCAATACACTGTTCTCTAACAAGTATCTATGAGATTGATTCGTATCACCATACACATAATCATCTCATGATTATCAAATCAATACTCATACTGATTATAAATTATTTTATCTCTATAACAATAATGAATCAGGGACATATATCAAAATTGTGTAACATACTAATCAACAATAATGATAATAAAACCTCTTCTATTAATAATAAATGCATAACATAAGTATCCAAATCATGGCCTAGGGCACATACACTAACAATCTGCCACTTGCACTAGGCCTACAAATATCTGAGACCCATAGATCTAGTATGCTGATCATGCTTGACCCGTGAGAGAGGCTTAGTCAATGGATCCGCTATGTTATCGTTTGTGTCAACTTTGCATATCTTGACATCTCCTCTATCGATGATGTCTCGAATGAGATGGTAGCGCCTGAGTATATGTTTAGATCTCTGATGAGACTTAGGCTCTTTTGCTTGTGCTATGGCACCATTGTTGTCACAATAAATGTCCACAGGATTTGCAATGCTAGGTACCACTCCTAGCTCAGTGATGAACTTCTTCAACCAAACTGCTTCTTTAGCTGCATCTTATGCTGCTATATACTCAGCCTCTGTTGTAGAATCAGCCACAATGCTTTGTTTTAAACTCTTCCAACTAACAGCTCCACCATTCAATGTGAATACAAAACCGGACTGTGATCTGAAATCATCTATGTCGGTTTGGAAGCTAGCATCTGTGTAACCATTTACTACTAACTCGTCATCCAAACCTCTATAAACCAAGAATACTTCTTTAGTCCTTCTGAGGTACTTAAGAATATTCTTGACAGCTGTCCAGTGACCTTCACCGGGGTCAGCTTGATATCTACTGGTTGTGCTCAATGGATATGAGACATCTGGTCTAGTACATAACATGGCATACATGATCGATCCTATAGCAGAAGCATAAGGAATTTTATTCATTCGATCTCGCTCATCAGATGTCTGAGGACATTGATTCTTGCTAAGATGAATGCCATGAGACATAGGCAGGAATCCTTTCTTGGACTCTTGCATGTTGAACCTCTTCAACATTTTATCTATGTATGTACTTCGACTCAAGCCTATTATCCTTTTAGATCTATCTCTATAGATCTTGATACCAAGGATATAGGTAGCCTCGCCCAAGTCTTTCATTGAGAATGAATTCCCTAACCAAGCCTTAACCTTTTGCAAGGTAGGGATATCATTTCCAATAAGCAATATGTCATCCACATATAGGACCAGAAACACTACTGCACTCCCACTAACCATCTTGTAAACACAAGGTTCATCTTCATTCTTGATGAAACCAAAGTTCTTAACTGTTTCATCAAAACGAAGATTCCAGCTTCGAGATGCTTGCTTCAATCCATAGATGGACCTTTGAAGCTTGCAAACCTTCTTTGAATTCTCAGGATTTACAAAACCCTCAGGTTGTGTCATGTACACATCCTCGAGTAAATTTCCATTAAGGAAAGCAGTTTTGACATCCATTTGCCATATCTCATAATCATAGTATGCTGCTATGGCAAGAAGAATTCGAATAGACTTAAGCATAGCTACTGGTGAAAAGGTTTCATCATAGTCTATACCATGAGTTTTCTTGAAACCTTTAGCCACAAGCCTTGCTTTGTAGGTTTGCACATTTCTATCCATGTCAGTTTTCTTCTTGAAAACCAATTTGCAACTAATAGTCTTAATACCCTCTGGAGGATCAATTAAAGACCAAACTTGGTTATCAAACATGGATTGCATCTCAGAATTCATGGCTCCAAGCCATTTATCTGAATCTGGACCAGACACAGCTTCCTGATAGGTAGTAGGCTCATCTTGATCTATGAGCATAACTTCACTATCATCAGTCACAAGAAATCCATATCTCTCTGGCTGACGATGTATCCTATCAGATCTTCATTGGACTTGTGTTACATTTTTAGGCTCCACAACTGTTTGTGGTTCTGAAATTGTCTCTAAAGACGGTTCAACGATATCTTGTGGAACTTGAGTTTCCTCAAGTTGTACTATACTCCCACTAGTTCTCTTGGAGAAAAACTCCTTTTCCAAAAAGACTCCATTTCGAGCAACAAACACTTTGTTCTCTGAGAAAATATAGAAATAGTACCCTTTAGTTTCTTTAGAATACACCACAAAAATACAATTGATAGATTTTGGAGCTAGCTTATCTGACACTAATCTTTTCACATAAGCTTCACAACCCCAAATCTTAAGAAAAGACAAACTGGGTCTCTTACCAGTCCATATCTCATATGGTGTCTTTTCAACCGCCTTAGAAGGTACACGGTTCAAAATGAATGCAGCTGTCTCCAAGGCATAACCCCAAAAAGATAAAGGAAGATCTACTTGACCCATCATAGATCGAACCATATCTAATAAAGTTCGATTTCTCCTTTTAGAAACACCATTCCATTGTGGAGTTCCTGGAGGAGTCAACTGTGAAACGATTCCACAATTTCTTAGATGTTGGTCAAATTCTTGGCTCAAATATTCACCACCTCGATCTGATCGAAGCGTTTTAATTGTTTTACCAAGTTGATTTTGTACTTCATTTTGAAAAGTTCTAAACATTTCAAAAGACTCATGCTTATGTTTCATTAGGTAGACATAGCCATACCTACTAAAATCATCAGTAAAAGTAACGAAATACTGAAATCCTCCTCTGGCACTAATGCTGATTGAGCCGCATACATCTGTATGTACCAAGCCCAATAAGTCATTAGCCCTTTCACTATGTCCAGTAAAAGGGGTCTTTGTCATCTTTCCAAGCAAACAAGACTCGCAATTTTCAAATGATTCAAAATCAAATGAATCTAATAATCCATCTTGATGGAGTTTAGATACGCGCTTCTCATTTATATGGCTAAGGCGACAGTGCCATAAATATGCAGGGTTTAATTCATTTGGCTTAGTTCTCTTTGAAGATATGTTATAAATATTACCGTCATTGGAATCATCAAGGTTAAGGACATAAATGCCATTATAACTACTTGCAATACAATAAAGCAAGTCATTTTTATCAAAAATAGAACACTTCTTATTTTTAATTAAAAATGAATAACCTTTATCATCCAAAACAGATACTAAAATAAGATTCCTACTCATAGTAGGAACATAAAAGCAATTGTTTAAAACTAACAAAAGCCCATTGGGCAAGACAATCTCATAGGTCCCTACAGCTATAGCAGCAACTCTTGCTCTATTGCCAACACGTAGGTCCACCTCGCCCTTCTTCAGCATCCTACTCCTTTTGAGCCCCTGCATATTTGTACAAATATGGGATCCACATCCAGTATCTAATACCCAGGAAGAAGAAGCAGATAAATTAATTTATATAATATAAATACCTGAAGATGTAGTCGCACTACCCTTCAGCTTCTTCAACTCCTCCAAATAAACATCACAATTTCTTTTCCAATGCCCAGGCTTGTTGCAATGGAAACAGGTTCCTTCCTTAGGAACCTTTGCCTTGGGACCAGGTTTTGGTTTAGCTTGACCCTTGGACCCTTTTGCACCCTTCGCACTTTTAGGCTTACCCTTGCCTTTACCTTTCTTTTTCATAGGCTTGATATTGACACTCAATACATGGGTAGGCTTTTTGATATTCCCCTCAGCAGTTTTGAGCATACCGTGTAGCTCAGGAATGGACTTTTCCATATTATTCATATTGTAGTTCATAACGAACTGAGAAAAACTGCTAGGCAAAGAGTGTAGGATCAAATCCGTAGCGAGTTCCAAACTCAGGGGATATCCGAGTCTTGCAAGGTGATCTATATAGCCTTTCATCTTTAAAACATGAGCGCTAATAGATTCACCTTCAGACATCTTACAGTCAAAAAGTGCAACAGCGGTGTCAAACCTATCCTGCCTAGCCTGTTGTTGGAAAGCTTGTTTGAGATGCACATTCATCTCATAAGCTTCTAAGTGTTCCAGGTCTTTCTGAAGTCCTGAACACATAGTTGCCAACATAAGACAGTCTATGTCGTTTGAATCTTCCACATGCTTCTTATACTTGTTCTTAACAGCAACAGAAGCATCAGCAAGAGGTGGTTCAGGGACAGGGTCATCGAGCACGTAGGACTTCTTTTCTTGCTTGAGAACGATTCTCAAGTTTCAAAACCAATCAACAAAATTAGTCCCACATTCTTTTAATTTTTCCTTCTCATGGATTGATCGCAGCGATAAGGTGGAATTGTTATTAGCAGCCATTTATGATCTACAAACATGCAAAGTAACACTTTATTAATAATGAGGTTAAAATTTATAAAACTCTCACTAAAACATAACCCTCAAAAGAAATATTTTAGTGAGCTAAGATCCATGTTTGACTTAATTCTAAACTCAGCTTTAGCATGACGCTTAAAATTAAGTTATTTAGGTAGGTAACTTCTTTACCAATTACATCTCATGTAACTCTTAGAATTTATGGAATAATGACATCATATATCATTGTATGTTAGATTCCATCGAATGCCTTGGGCCCAAAACCATTTTGATAGCCCAATTAAGTCTAACCAATTTTAAACATATGAGTAGCACTATTACTCATCCTACGTAGCTAGGAATGTTTAAAGCATATTGCTTTGGCAATACCTACTTTAATACAATCCCAGTTTTAATAGGTGTTTAAGACATGGATGGCATAAAGACTTAAATTATTGATGAGGGTTCAACTTAGTTTATGTCTTGCATTGCATATCATTATATCGTAGCATCCTATATGCATATATAATCTATCATCCACGCATCTTATACAAAATGATAAATATGTAAACGTGCATAGCATGGCCAAACTAAATATGATCTTCATGAGACCAAATGAAGATCATAAAGGAAACCCTATGTGAAAGACTTCCTATTACAACATTTGCAATGATACATATCTTCTTGTCTTGAGCTCGTGCCTCCATCTCCATGGAATCCACTCGTCCTTGGTATGTGTCGCCATCACCACTTTTGTAGCTTGATTCTTCATTTATTACAATAATAAAGAAAAACCTAACTAATTGTATAATAAAATACAACAAAAACTACAGCGGCACGCAGGCCATAATAACCCAAAACAGAAATATGACTAAGTCAATCACATAGGTCCTGAGGCCATGCTATGCACCATGCAACGACATCAACAATTATAATATATTTTACACAAAAATATTATAACAAATAAATATATATTGACATTCTTAATGTCACGTTAACGATCTTACTGTTTTGATTACGTGTAAACCCTTATAGAAGCATCGATCGAATCGATGGCTGTCATTCGTAAACCTTAAAACAGAATATCAATCAAATCGATAATCTTCATCCGAAACTAGAAATCAGAATCATCATCGAATTGATAATCTGTCTTTCGAAACACAAAAACAGAACCATCAATCGGTTGTTCATATCGATATACATAATCGTTTTTTATCATCTCATGAAAAACAAAAACTTTATATCACATATAACAATCTCGAATTATAACATCTGATGAAAACAAATTGAAAACATCAATCTGATATCACCAGATGAGATTCGAATAAGGTTTTACACATATCGTGTGATTATATCTAATATAAACAAAATCGGTTTTGATCATCACATGACAAACGATTACCACCGTATACAAATCATCTCATGAAAACGAATTGAAAAACACCATTCTTCTCTCATCATATGAAATCCGAATTATTGTTTTATACATATCATGCCATACGAAAAACAGTAAACACATAAGCATGATATAGTCGATTTAAACGAGACAACAAGTGGCTCTGATACCAGTGTTAGGAAATCGAATGAGATCACTGCCAAACGCGCAGCGGAAAAACAAGACTTGATCTCTGATTTCCTACCAAGGATCCATGTTGTTCGTTTAATTCGACAAAAGAAATCAAAAATTACCTCCGTAGATTCGAAATCTGCAGATAGAAGAGGTGCGAAATCACGAACACCCTTTGTCGGTATACACACGAACGCTTCCGCCCGGAGTGCTAGCTCTTCAAACGGCGCGGCTGAAGAACTCGTTTTTCACAAAAAACGATTCTAGGATCTTTCGTTTTCTGTTATTTTGTTTTTACTGATTGCTTGGTCTACATGATACGCCAAGCTCCATACATATATATAGATATCAAAATCCGATTCCAGATCGGATTTGTTAACGTCTATCATAATCCGTACCAGATACGGATTCTGTTAGGATTAGATAAAACCAATCAAAATCCATATCAGATATGGATTCTCTGTTATTATCCGATGATATAAATATATACATAAAAGAAAACGAAATTAATAATAATAATAATTAATATCTAATATTAATATTATTAATATTAAAACGATAATAATAATAATAATAATAAATATCCAATATTAATATTATTAATATTATTAATCTCAGCCATACGCATTCTTGTGTGTGACCGGATAGGCCCATATTAATTGGCAGTTGATTAAATCGCTATTAAACCAACAAGTCGTAATTGGCCTCTAGCAAGGCATTACGACTACCCAATTAATACGAGTAAAGTCCAACTAGCCTAATAATAGTACATGCATTAATCCCTTTGTCACACGATATCTAGTTTGAACATAAGTCATGGTCAGCGTCATACTTATATTGTTCAAACATATGATTACTCGATCTCTAAGTAGACTGATAAAACAAATGATATTGATCACACTATCAAATCATTTGAGCACGGCCATGCATTTCACAGTCTCACTAATCGAGAAGAATCTTTGTAATGGTAACCCAACCTTGTTGACTGGAGATCCCAGAATCTTGGTTCAATGAGAAGACTAGGCTATGAAGTTTCAGTATAGCACTTACTCATTCCGTTACATAAAAGTGCTCTCTGCAGAGAATAGTTAGGGTAAGCTAAAACTTTTAATGATGGCATATATCTTGATGCATCAGGTGAGGTATGGCAGAATGCTCCTGATAGGAATCATCTATGTAAGTGTGAAGTGGGGCCGCTTCTACGAGAACTCTGTGAGGCAAGATTTCTCTAAAACACTTTCTGAAACCAGATTGTTCATGGCCAAAACGAACACAACCATGAGAACCAAAAGGATGTTAAAAGAAATTTTGTGTCAGTATTGTTGTCTAGGTTCACAGCAATGGCTGACTGGTTCAAGACAATAAGGGTGTGATGATACTCCAACTTTGTCCTTTCATTTATATAGTTGTTCTTCATAAGATATGGCCCTGAAAAAGCTGAAAAAGACTATTTTTTCCTTGTGGTAAGTTGTAATAACTTTTTTGGCAAGTTAGTGATATAACACAAGCATATATAAACACAAAAACACACCAAATCCAAGTAATGAAACATGATAAACATGTGTGAGATGTTTAAAGAATCACTTCATGCAACAGAGATCACATGCATTCCAATAATGCTTACTTGTTTGTCATATGTTTAGAAAATTTTTCAAAAACATGCTGACATCGATCGATATATGTCTCAATTTTAGAGATTGATGCATATATCGATCGATCAATGTACCTCAAGTTGATAGATAGATGTCTCACAGGAGGTTCTGTTTTTAATCTGTCCAATATCGATCGATAGATGTATCTCAAGTTGAGAGATTGATGTCTCACAGTGAGATTCTGGTTTTGACATCTACATACATTTATTGATCTATGTCACTTTTGAGAGACTAATGTACACATCGATCGATCGATGTGCTTCAACCTGAGAGATCGATGTTACTTTTTCATTTGTGTCAATTCCTTGATATTTTTATAATGTAAAGTGGCACTCCTTAAGAATTTTAACACTTAATAAAATCATGTCTTTGAAATTAAAAACACTTTAAATATCTAATTAAACAACACATTTTGATAGCAGGAAACATCATGTATGATCTTGTCCAAGTTTCTTGTTGAAGACCCACCTTCTTTCATTGCAAAGCAAGCAGCTTCAGCAACATTCTTCACCTTCTTCCTCAATCCATCTCCACTCTCCCCTCCCATCAGCTCTCTCACTTTCTTGTCCACCTCCTCTGCTTCCACCAAGCCCCTAACCGATCCACCGGCCGGCAACAACCTTAGTCCTGTCCCAGTCTCTTCCACCACTAATCTTGCATTGAGATGCTGCTCAGCTATTAATGGCAAAGCTAATACTGGCACCCCTGCACATGTGCTTTCCAACAAAGAGTTTCATCCACAATAACTCAAAAACCCCTTAATGCCTTTGTGCCCAAGTATTTCCATTTGGTCCACAAATTCTCTAAGTATCATTCCTCTGCCTAATGCCCTGTTCTCAAGCTTATCAAGAACATCACCTTCATTGATTCTTGATACCCACAAGAAATCAACTCCAGAATCCTCTACCCCTTTTGCAATTTCATTCAATTGTTCTGTTGATACCTCTGCTTGGGTCCCGAAAGCCACATACAAAATTGGCTTTCCCTCTTCAAACTTTGCATCAAGCCATTTAATCCATTTTGGTGTGAACTTTGACTTCTCAACAACTGACCTGGCCAAACAGAGAGGGCCTACACACCATGCCTTTGGACCAAGAAACTTGTTCCAATAATTAGTGTATTTCTCCTCCATCTCAACACAGCTATTAACAATCAAGCCAAAACCTTGGCATAGAAAAATAATTTGCTCCATCATTTACTCAACCATATCGCCTTTAGGCTCGAGCTCATTGTATGGAGGATCATAATCATTTCTTGTCAATTCAAGCTCAGGGAAGCCCAGAATCGGAAAGGACTCATCAGCTGAAATTGTTTTTACATGTGGCCTTTCTCTTCCTAAGATTTGATACATGGTAGTGGCAAAACTGCTCATCCCAAAGAAACCAATACGAGGAATTCTGCGATCAGCTGCTGAAATCTGACTCCACCCCATAAATGAATCTGAAATTATGCAACTCACAGGCAATATAAGAGCATCAAGTGCCTGGTCAAATTGATCCTGCATGAGTTTTGTGGCCATGGCGAATTTCTGAAACAAAGAGAAAGATGGGAGTTTCTCTGTACTTTCTACACCTGGAGCGATTCCTTCAGGGGCTTTTGGAAAAGGGATTTCTATAACAGACAGGGGCGGAGGGAAGGGGGGGCCTGGGGGCACGTGGTCCCCAACGTCGGTGGAAAAATCCTATAGATATGTAGGTGTATTTGTATTTTTGGCCATTCAGTTTAAAGTGTGTCTTTGCTTGACAGAACACTAATCCTCTGTTACGTGGTCATATAGTGTTTAGCGTTCGGAAATTCTCTGCTAAGTGACTAAAATGTGTCTAAAACTTACCGGAAGTTTGGTCTCTTAAATATATTAAAAAAATTCATGATTTGGAAAACTAGGAGTCCTTTTTGCATGTAAGGTAATTGTTGAAAACTAGTAGACTTTTTTGCATTAGTTTGCTTATGAAAATGAAAGTTTTTTTTTAATTGGTTGCTAATCTTACGAATCCTGTGAGGGCTGATGCTCGATAGTTGATATATATTAATTTAAGAAGGCATACGGTTGTGCCACTGCGTTGGGAAAGATGCTACAATTACACAGCTTTTGTGATTTTATTTGGTTGCTCTAAATTCGTTTCAAAGTTGAGAGCTACACATACCTTTAGGTTGCATTTAAATCCTTAGTATTGGCTGTTGCTGGTGTGAAAACTATTTTGCAATTTCTAGGCAACTATGTATGTTGGAGAATTAAAGGTTTGGGCTTTGGCCCATTAAAGAAGGTTGCAAAACTTGGTTAAGTAACGTACTTTGATCTTAATTATGATAAGTTTTCTGATAATGAAAATCGAAAACTAATGTGTCCTTAATTATCTACGTAACGAGTAGTTAATTTTAGGTTGTGTAATTACTCAATTATGATATCGGGTGAATGAGAAATTAATGCTCAAAGTGGATGGAAAACGTTGTTGATGGGTGGCGTGTCACCCTTATAGAGGAATACCACATTGGATGTGTCCATGTGGCGTGAGAAGTTTCTAACGGACATCGATCGATGACATCGATCGATCGATGTCATCGATCGAAGCTGGAAAGGAAACTTCAGATCATTCTGTCTAACATCGATCGATAACATCGATCGATCGATGTCACTTCGATCGATCGATGTAATCGATCGAAGCTGGACAGAAAGGTTCGAAATGATTCTGACGTACATCAATCGATCACATCGATCGATCGATGTCACTTCGATCGGTCGATGTGATCGATCGAAGTTGGACAGCGTGCAGAATTCTTTCTGTTGGGTGGTTGTGTTTCAAACTTGAAACCAACGCTATCCTCCTACATATGATAAGATCAATCTGGTTTGATCTACTGGTGGCGGAAGAGGCAGCTTTGATCTAACAGCCGAGATTTAAACTTACATAACTGCCCAACCGAATGTGGTTTCCATTTAACGCTTCAGGTTTAAACCTGCGAATCAGTTTTTAATCTAAAGGCTGAGATTAAACCTTCCAAAACTGGATAGGAGGTTTTCATCTAATGACTTAAATCAAACTATGGTTTTGATCCGACGGTCACTGTAATATGTTCTCCAACCGACTCCCCTATATAAACAGGGCAAGGGATGCATTCTAAAAACACACTTACTCACTGCATTCGTAGCATATAGCATTCATAGTATTCAAGGTTGGAGAAATGTTTTCACTTGTTTTCGTACCTAATTCCTGAAAATTACTCCATACTCCAATGATAAATAAAATTATTTATCCATCTATATTCACTTGTTATATGAGCTATTTTTTAGTCATTTTCGTAACACTAGTTATCCTTTTACTCGGAATTGCCCTTATTACCGACCACAAATAACGCACCGTTTTCAAATGAATTGAATACTTTATGACCACTTTTCTCGCAAGAAAATAAAAAATAGAAAAGAATATTCATTAGAATTGTTGAACATGCATGAACATCAATACGCAAGGAGGCACGTGGCCTTGAGATTTTCAAAGTTCAGTATATTTTTGTCTCTAGCGCCTAATTTTTTTTGTATAAATATGATTGTCGTAAGCTTTTTGTACTATGTATAATATTTTTGACTATGGTACTAAAAAATTGAAAACCATGCACGGGGAAATAAAGCTGGTCATGGAAGAAGTTGACCACAGCCTGCAATTGTTTATTCGGAATTTTCTTCTATTCAACATATGGATACAAATGAAACAATCGGTTTGCATAAATGAACACGATTTTTTTAGAAAATAAGTGCATCTTATATTATATTGAGAAACCTAAGTTAAAATGTCTTCATGCAAATGGCCTTTTTTTTTTGAGGAAAGGAACGTTTTATTGATTGCTAACAAAAATTTACATCAGAGAATGTTTGTCTATGACTACATATTCACATCAGCTAGACTATCACTGTAGTTACATGTAAATGACAAAATCTGTTTCTTAGCCCTCCATAGTATCTCGTGGAAGATGTGGTATGGGGACGGGGTGTACTCGGATTTGTCGTGTTGGACAAGATTGCGCCAATACCAAATAGTGCATAGTCCTTCCCGGAATAAGTATCGCCATTCAACATCCAAGGATGGATGTTGGTGTGTGTCTTGAACATTTGCTAGTATCCATGCGTCAGCCTCTCCGAATTGGAAAAAAACTCGCCGGTCACCAGGCTTCACCAGCATAAGCCAAACCTTACGCACCCAATGACAGTCGCGGACCGCATGTAGTAAGTCATCAACTCCATAACCACAAGTGCTGCACTGGCTATTCATCCTCATATGCCGCAGATATAAAAACGAACCAGTAGGGAGCAAGTTTCTGTATGCACGCCATAAAAAAAGATTACCACGACCTGGCCCTTTCATAGCCCATATGTGCTTCCAAGCTGGGTTAGGCGGTGGCACGGTGTCTTCATGCAAATGGCCTTTCATGTGTTGGATCTTCTCACATTCATTAGGTATCTTTTCCTCATAGTGACGCTTGCCGCTTGGTGACGAACCTTTGTAATTCCTAGAGTCTTGACAAATGTCATAAGCTAAGTTAGGCTTAAGATATGTGATACATACATGCTTCCAAAATCCTCTTGCCTCGATGATATCAGGCTCCTTATGATCATATGCCTCTCTTTGTAATTTTACGGTGCGAGAACAAACTCTGAAATACGTGATCAAGTCTCGTTCCTATGCAAAAGCTTAGGAACTTTTTGGCTATACAAGACCGAACTCTATATTACTATACTAATTATTCGGTGTTAAGGCCAGACTTTAATTTAGAAGATGGTTGTATTTGCAAGTCTCCAAGTCCATCTGATTGTTCTAGTCAGGCTGACAACACTATTCCCCTGATTTTAGGGATAGTCTAGTCTGATTCATACGAAGATTGAGTGGAGTTTTTTCCTCTTAAGATACTAATGTACCATGATACTAGGTTGAATATAACAAAATAGGTAAAGTGATATAATATGCTTAAATTGTTGTGTGTGCTTGTATGATAAAAGCATGTTAAAACCAATGTTTTTAATTATGTTCTTAGAAGGTTAAAAAGTGTATCCATCTACAAACTTGTCAAAGTGGAACGACATCCTCTTTCGTTGAAAGACCAATAAAATTAGCAAGAATGTTAGACCAACCTCTGGTGGAAATCCGATTACCTACTTGTTATAAATACAATGTAGCAAAAGAGCCACAACATGATAAGTATGTAGCACGGTTGACTTCTTACTGTTGGAGAATTAAAAGTTTTGGCTTTGGCCTATTAAAGAAGGTTGCAAAACTTGGTTTAGCAACATATTTTGAGCTTAATTATGATTAGTTTCCGATAATGAAAATCGAAAACAAATGGGTCCTTAATTATCTGCGTAACGAGTATTTAATTTTAGGCTTTGGAATCACTCAATTACGATACCGGGTGAATGAGAAATTAATGCTCAAAGTAGATGGAAAACATAGTTAATGGGTGATGTGTCCTATTATTAGGAGACCACATCACTCTTTTGGAGGAATACCACATTCGACAGTTGAACTTGTTTAGTCACCTTATAAATGGCTAGAATGGACACTTTAGATGTGCCCTTGGGGCATGAGAAGTTTTTGACCGGAGGGAAGACCTAGAAAGTGCCACACGCACGCGCCGCCGTCGCCGCCCGCCCGTCCGGCCGGCAGGCTCAGCTCGGCTCGGCTCGTGGCTCGTGTGCCGGGCCGGTTCCTATCTTGTTCGGTTATGGTTTAAATCGAACGGTTTTCCATCTAACGGATGTAATTTAAACCTTCAATAACCGCCAGGAGGTTTTAATCTGACGGCTCTAATCGATCTACGGTTATGATCCGATGGTCACGATTCCATCTACGAAAACCGACTTTCAACCGACTCCCCTATATAAACAGGGCAAGGGGTGCGATCTATACACACACTAGCTCTCAGCATTCGTAGCATACAGCATTCATAGCATTAGAGTTTTTGCATCACGTCCAAGAGAAGTCAGGACACTCAAAGGTTCACAGCAGTTCAAGTTCAGCAGTGTCGCTTAACTGAACAGGTACCCGTTGTATCCTGGGAGACGGTTGCTGTAGCGCCCTGCTCCCGAGCCCTAGCCTCGGTAGCAGTGCACCCGCCGTATCTCACTAAGGAGGATACAAGGCGTCACCTCAACCTGTTACACGTCATTGTTGACATAGAAATTTTTTTTTCTTTTCGCGGAACTTTTAAACACAACACTAACTAGAATTTAATGAACCTCAATAAAATAAAAACATCACTATCAGGCTGACCAGGCCCTACAAGTCAAAGTCAATGTCTGAATTAAAAGTCTAAAAGAAATGTCTCAACGTACTAACGTAAAAATATAAATATCAATGTCACCCCAAGAATATCATAAACAGCCCGTCTCTGCCCTCGCCGCAATCATATCTACTGGTCACTCGGCCCACTCCACGACATCGGCACCATCCTCGAGGAAAATATAATCATACTCCGTCTCGGCTACATATGGAATAGTAGGGGTGAGTGATGGTAATCACCCAGTAGGTGCGTCTCAAAACAATACAAAGAGTACATACCCAAAAAGATATCAACACATAACACATAAAACATGATAGCATGGCTTATACTGAAAGGTAAAGCACTCCACATAAACATGCGCAAGTACGTGATGCATGCTCAAATAACGTGTCACACGCAACTAGAAATATGTCAGGCAATATGCTCCTAGACCTATATGCAATGCATGCCCCCGGGTTCTAAATCCAGCGTCGTGGTCTCTAGCCACCACTTGCCGTTTGGACACCCACGCCCTATAGACGCAGTATGTCTCATGACCCCGGTGCCCTATAGATACGGTAATTCATCCCGATACCCACGCCCTATAGACGTAGTATACCTCATGCAATGCACGTGCCATGAATGCAATGCACCACACAGCCGCCCCCATTACTTCTTTCTGTACCACGTCCGTTTCCCATTACTTAGTCTACTTATTATATTATTTTATTTTATTATTATTTTTATTATTATCTTTTTTAAAATTGGGTTCAGCCGAACTGGCCAAACCCTTTGCCCTTTTTATTATTATTATTATTATTATTATTATTATTATTATTATTATTATTATTATTATTATTATTATTATTATTATTATTATTATTATTATTATTATATTTTTTTATTTAAATTGTGTTGCCGAACCAAAAACCCACCCTTTACTCCATTTACTATTTTATTATTATAATTATATTATTTTTTTTAAAACCAAATTGGGTAGGCCGAATGGCCACCCTTTTCACCCCTTTTTTTTTAAATTTTATATATATGTCCAATGCTTCGGCTCCCCCCTCCCATTTCAAATATTTTTTTTTGATTTCTATATATATATATATATATATATATATATGTGATGCACGGAAACAACCACCCATGCCCTACACCTTTCCCCTTTCTCTTTCTTTTATTTAATGTTAAAATTTTATTTTTTTTATATATATATAAGGGTCCTGCATGGAATCGGCAGCACCAACAATTTTTTTTTATTCTTTGTTTTTTTTTATGTAGTTGCCGAAAATAAAAAAAAACAGCAATCCACCTTTACAAACATAAACAATTAATATCACAAGGAGAATACATCAATAGGATCATATTCGAATCAAGAATAGAAGAACAAAAATAAACACTTTGTGATACATCAATAGGATCATGAATGAAACAAGAATAAAAGAACAACAATAAACACATAAAATACCGTTTTGAGCATGCAATCTTCATACCATTTTGAGGGAATAAATAGTATGCACCTACCTCGATCCTAGCAAGAAGTACGAGAGATAATGGTGATGATGTTAGGGTTGTGATTCCCACTCCTCTTGATGTCTTGGATCAAAGAACTTTTTTTTTCTCTTGGAGGCTGACGCAATTGATAGGAAAAAAGGGGAGGGGATGCGTTGTTTTTTGAGAGAGGGGGAAGGGGATTAGGGTTTGATATATATTAATAAGGGATTGGGAAAATAGAGTGTGGGATGATAAGTGATGGAAATTAGGGATAAGGTTTGATTAATGGTTTGGGATAGAGTTTAGCTAATTAGTTTATTATTATTATTATTATTTTTTCCGCATGTTTATCACACAGCACACACACTAAATGTTTTATTTACTATTAAATTCTTTATTTTTTTTTGTACGATCATAACATCCTACCTCCCTTACAAAAAGTTTTGACCCCGAAACTTGACGTACCTTACTCAAAGAGGTGGGGATAGCGATTCCGCATTTGCTCTTCTAGTTCCCATGTCGCTTCATTCTCCCGGTGGTTGCTCCATTGAACTTTGACATAGGGAATAATTCTCCTTCTCAGCTCTTGATCCTTCCGGTCAAGAATTCTGATCGGTACTTCTTCATAGGAAACATCTGTCCTGATCTTAAGTGGCTGAGCATCTAACACATGACTTAGGTCTGACACGTACCTCCTCAACTGTGAGACGTGAAATACATTATGCACCTGAGCCAGCATCGGGGGTAGCGCCAGTCTGTAGGCCAAGTCTCCAACCTTCTCGAGTATCTCATAAGGTCCAATAAAACGAGGCTTCAATTTCCCTTTAACTCCAAAAACGTGTCACACCCTTCATAGGTGATACCTTGAGATAGACTTTTTCTCCTTCCTCGAACTCCAAAGGTCGTCTCTTCATGTCGGCCCAACTCTTACTTCTATCCTGAGCCGTCTTAAGACGTTCACGAATCAGTTTCACCTTTTCTTTAGTTTGCTCAATTATCTCAGGGGCCGTCAACACACGCTCGCCAACCTCGTCCCAGTGAACAGGTGACCTACACTTACGTCCATACAAGGCCTCGAATGGTGCCATGCCTATGGCACTGTGATGGCTGTTATTATAGGAGAACTCGATCAACTTAAGCATGATGTCCCAGTTCCCCTTGAAATCCAACGCGCACGCCCTCAACATGTCCTCCAGAGTCTGAATGGTCCTCTCAGACTGCCCATCGGTCTGAGGGTGGAAGGCAGTGCTCAATCGTAGCTCAGTCCCCATTCTCTTCTGACAGGCTGCCCAGAACTGAGAAGTAAACTTCGGATCACGATCAGATACTATGCTGACTGGCACTCCATGGAGGCAGACAATGTTGTCGATGTACATAGTCACTAACTTCTCCATAGTAAGTCCGGAGGGATAGGTAAGAAATGAGCAGATTTTGTCAATCGATCCACGATCACCCATATCACATCATTCCCATTTCTTGTCCTCGGAAGCCCAACCACAAAGTCCATTGTCACATGCTCCCACTTCCATTCGGGTATCTCCAGTGGTCGCATCAGTCCGCCCGGCCTCTGATGTTCTGCCTTAACTTGCTGGCAAACAAGTCACCTTTCCACAAACTCAGCGATGTGTCTCTTCATGCCATTCCACCAATAATGCTTCTTCAGATCATTATACATTTTTGTAGCACCAGGATGGATAGACAATTTCGAATTATGTGCTTCTTTCAACAATTCCCTCCTGAGGTCCTCAACATCCGGCACGCACAACCTTCCTTGGTACCACATACTGCTGTCATCATGAACCTGAAATCCATCTACCTGGCTGGTCAGCATTCTTTCTCGAATATCCCTAATTGCGGCGTCATCTTTCTGTGCTTCATTAATCTGATCCACTAGAGTTGGAGTGATAATCAGTGCTGCCAGAACATCTGCAGTAGAATCCACAAGATCCAAGTCAAACTCTGCCATTTCCTTTTCTAACGTTGCCTGCCGCGCATGGCTCGATTTCCTACTTAGGGCATCAGCAACCCGATTGGCCTTCCCTGGATGATAGCTGATGGTCAAATCATAATCTTTCAATAACTCTAACCATCTCCTTTCGCGCATGTTCAACTCTTTTTGCATGAACAAATACTTAAGGCTTTTATGATCAGTGAACACTTCGCATTTCACTCCATATAAATAGTGGCGCCAGATTTTCAGTGCGAACACCACCGCTGCTAGCTCCAGATCATGAGTCGGATAGTTCTGCTCATAGGGCTTTAGCTGTCGTGAAGCATACGCAATGACCTTGTCGTTTTGCATCAGCACGCATCCTGAAATATAAGAGTTAGACCACATCTTAAATTGTATACCAGATCAATTGAAATTATATACATTTACCTAGCCCGTTCTTAGAAGCGTCACTGTAAATGACAAACCCTTCTGACGCGGAGGGCTGAGCAAGAATAGGGGCTGTGGTCAGTCTCCTTTTTAATTCAGCGAAGCTCTGCTCGCACTCGGCGGTCCATTCAAACTTTGACTTCTTCTGCATCAATCGGCTCAGAGGCACTGCAATAGATGAGAAGCCCTCTACAAACTTCCTGTAGTATCCGACCAGACCGAGAAAGCTCCTTACTTCAGTCACATTAGTGGGTCTAGGCCACTCAGTGATCGTCTCTACCTTCTTTGGATCCACAGAAATTCCCTCTTCAGAGACCACATGACCCAAAAAGGCTACGCTCTTCAACCAAAACTCACATTTACTGAACTTGGCGTACAATTTGCTTCTCCAAAGGGTCTCTAGAACCTCCCTCAAATGCTCCGCATGAGTATCTTCGTCAGGGGAATATATAAGGATATCGTCGATGAACACAACTACGAACTTATCCAGCTGTTTCTGAAATACTGTGTTCATTAGGTCCATAAAGGCGGCTGGGGCGTTGGTCAATCCGAAAGGCATAACCAGGAATTCGTAGTGGCCATAACGTGTTCGGAAAGCAGTCTTTGCTGTATCCCCTGATTTGATCCTCAACTGGTGGTAACCGGATCGCAAATCAATTTTGGAAAATACTTTAGCCCCCTGAAAGAATTTTTTTTTGTTAGTGACACAATTTAACGAGCAACCAAAAAGTTTAAATTATAACTCCAAATTTATCATTACCCGTAGCTGATCAAAGAGATCCTCGATTCGAGGTAATGGATACTTGTTCTTGATGGTGATCTTATTGAGCTCCCGGTAATCTATGCATAATCTCATGCTTCCATCCTTCATTTTCACAAACAGGACTGGAGCACCCCAAGGTGATACACTGGGCCGAATAAATTTACGGTCCAGCAGTTCCTGTGACTGCTCCTTCAACTCCTTGAGTTCTGCTGGTGCCATGCGGTAGGGTGTCCTGGAAATGGGTTCAGCACCGGGTACAAGATTGATCTCGAACTCTACCTCCCTTTCTGGGGGTAGTCCTGGCAGCTCCTCAAGGAAAACGTCTGTAAATTCCTTCACTACAGGAATTTGGTCAATCTGCGGAACCTCCTTCTCGACACCCATTGAGAAAATCAGAAATCCCTCTCCACCTTTCTTTAGTGCTCGGAAAGCCTGAGCTGCAGTCAGATAAATCTTCTGAGGTGCCTTCTTCAATTTAGAGTTCCCTTGAAAAGTAGTTTCCCACAACTCCGGCGTCTTCATGCTGACCTGGAGTCGCCGACAATCAATATTGGCATGATACTTTGCCAAAAAGTCCATGCCCAGAATAATGTCAAAGTCGTGCATCCGGATCGGTATCAAGGTCGCAGAGAACTACAGACCGTTAATCTCTAATTCACATCCCTTGTAATGATGATGGGACACGAGTACTTGGTCGCTAGCGGCTTGTATACGGTAGGGAGTCTCAAGCCATTCAGGGAGAACATCCAGATTCTTGGCAAACCTCTTTGCCATAAACGAGTGGCTCGCACCACTATCGAACAGCACATTGGCTGGTACTTTGTTAATTAAAATCACACCTAACACATTTAAGGTTTAGCACCTAACATGCAATAGCAACGCACAGAATTTAATGCAACTTCGAATTTAAATACTTAAATAAATATACCTGTAACCACGTTGCCTGACTCCTCGACCTCTGCATCTGTCATCGCATGGACCCGAGCATTGGTCCGGCCTCGGCCTCCCTGCTGTGCCTGAGTCTGCGGATTTACTTGAGCTGGTGCAGAGCATTCCCTGGCGAGATGTCCTTGCTTCCCACAATTATAGCAAGCCCTCTGAGCCTTCCAACATTGCCCCGGATGAATACGTCCGCACAGTGTACACTGTGAGGCAGGTGCCACAGCTCTCACTGGCTGCGCATCGGTCGGTACCGGTCCCTCAATCATCGGTATCTGACTCGCTGTACCCTGTTGTCGCTCTGGTCGGAAAGGTTGCCCGGACTGAGGGCGTCGGGGCACCTTTAGCCATCTTCCTGATTTGCCCGCATGCAAATCCTCACGAGGTCTTTTAAGTCTATCTAGTGCAGCAGCTCTATCCAAGTTCCTCTCAACACGTCTGCATACCTCCAGTAGTCCCTCAAATGTTGTGGGCTCTGCATAAACAATAGCCTGCTGGATGCGAAAACTCAAACCAGTCTGGAACTTCAGCATCTTGGCCTCCTCATTGTCCATGATACATGACATGTACTGACCCAGCTCGTGAAACTTCTCAGAATACTGATCGACTGTCATGGACCCCTGTGTCAGCATCTGGAACTCTGCCATCCTTCTCTGAATAGCGCTGCTCGGGACATAGTGCTTCTTATATTCCTCCACAAACTGCTCCCAAGTCACCGGTGGAGTCAATCTACGCTTCACTCCATTCCACCATCTCTCAGCTTCCCCTTCCAGAAACGGGGTTGTTATCTCCACCTTTAGATTCGCAGGTACCTGTATAAGCCTTATCTGTTCGGTCACATTTTTGAGCCAGATCTCGGCTTCCTCAGTCCGAGTGGTACCTCTGAACATCGGTATCCGGGAGTTCTGCATCTCCCTGTAGTAGAACCGCAAGCCTTGCTGCGGTTGTGGTGGTGGTAGTTGTTGCTGTTGAGTTTGCTGAAGTATCTGAGCGATCTGTGCCTGTTGCTGTGCCATCTGAGTGTACTGTTGCGCTATCTGTGTTTGCTGATTAGCTATCAAGGCCGTCAGATTGGCCAGCGTGTCAGCAAGGTTTTGGGGGATAGCCCCTTGCCCATGATGCTCGTCTCCGTTATGTCCTCCATTCCCTGGTGGTTCACGTCGTGGTGGCATTGTCTGTAGACATGTCAAAACATGTTATACAAAATTTAAGTTTAAGAGTGTCGTAAAGAGATATAAAATTTGGAGGGCACAACGGTAGCCTATAACGTATACTCACTGACGGCACACACCACCCGAAACCCAATCATAGCTTATGTCTAGTTCATTTTATTTGAGTTAAAAATATCATTTGAAAGCATATCGTCACTTATTTCTAGGGGTGATTAACTAATCTCACGTTCCCGAGGCGTATCTGAAGCCTGGGCTCTGATACCACCTGTAGCGCCCCGCTCCTGAGCCCTAGCCTCGGTAGCAGTGCACCCGCCGTATCTCACTAAGGAGGATACAAGGCGTCACCTCAACCTGTTACACGTCATTGTTGACATAGAAATTTTTTTTCTTTTCGCGGAACTTTTAAACACAACACTAACTAGAATTTAATGAACCTCAATAAAATAAAAACATCACTATCAGGCTGACCAGGCCCTACAAGTCAAAGTCAATGTCTGAATTAAAAGTCTAAAAGAAATGTCTCAACGTACTAACGTAAAAATATAAATCTCAATGTCACCCCAAGAATATCATAAACAGCCCGTCTCTGCCCTCGCCGCAATCATATCTACTGGTCACTCGGCCCACTCCACGACATCGGCACCATCCTCGAGAAAAATATTATCATACTCCGTCTCGGCTACATATGGAATAGTAGGGGTGAGTGATGGTAATCACCCAGTAGGTGTTATGCCCCGCACCCTCCGTAGGGTAATTTAAAAGACAAAGAAGGATTTTGCGGAAATTAATGTCGGTCAACGAAAATTAATTAGACATTAATATGAGGATTAATTAGAAATAAATGGAGGATTTATTATTAGAGTTTAATTATAATTAATTTTAGAATTAAATAATTAGGATTTATCCTTTAAGATAAATAAGAAATAAAGTATAATTTAGAAACACCAAACTTTACCCTGGCCATATAAAAACTGACAGAGCGTCAGTTTTCTCATTTTTCAGAAAACATCGACGCTCTGCAGCCTCTGCCCTAGCCGTTTCCCAGGAGTAGAAGGAGACAACCTCCGAGAATCAATCCAGCCGTAGTCCGTTCTTCAATCCGTCTTCGAGTAATCAAAGGCAAGTAATCTGTTTATAAGTTCCTACGTTTTGCGAAAGAAAACGGCCTATTTTAATTATCAAATCGGATCACCATGCAGTAGATTTGTTCTTTGATTATTTGATTATGATCTATGTGCTCTCGTCTCGAGATTTGGCCAATGTATCTGGAAAAACGTTGTTGTGGTTGTTGATTATGTGAAAACATGCAAATCCCTACCCTGAATCCCCTCTTGGTGTGATCCCATAGTTGGGCGATGGGTTGAGAGGAAAGATTGGATTTTTGGGTTGGAAGAGTCGGATAATCGCGTTTTAGGCGTGGATCGTGAGTTGGTGTGGTGCGTAGCGGTGAATCCGTAGTTCAAGTATGAGATCATAGCAGGGTTAGGCTTGAACACGGGATTGGTTTTGAGAGGGTTTCAGCGTTGAGGATTTAAGAGTGGATTCTAGAGAGGTTAAGCTTGGAATGGTGGAAAGAAAAATTGGGAATTGTGGTTGAAGGTCTGCAGAAAATCGCAGAAAGATTTCTGGAATAGAACTGACATCGATCGATCGATGTCAGAGATCGATGTCCCCAGTTGGACATCGATCGATCGATGTAGTAGTGGCTGAGAGATCGATGTCCCCAGTTGGACATCGATCGATCGATGTAGGTTGAGCCTGAGAGATCGATGTCCTCAGAAGGACATCGATCGATCGAAGTGAGAGATCGATGTCCCCAGTTGGACATCGATCGATCGATGTATAGGGGATGATGTCCTGAAATTTTGTGGAAAATAGAGGAAGAAAAGGGGACGTTCGGGGAGCCTTTGGGTGACCTTAGTGACTTCTTAAGACCTGATTAAAGTTAGTCTAAGTCTTGGGAACATGCCCTAGGATGGTGAGTCAATCTTGGTGCTTTCAACGGATTTTCGAATCGAGTTTCAACGGGAATGACTTAGACGGGTTAGGAAATGAACGTACGAGGGGTCTCAAAGCTCAATGAAGGAGAGATGAGGATACTCGCATCGGTTATGAACTTTAGAATCAAGGGTGAGTGTTGACGAGCGAGTTGAGGGCTAAGTATTGACGGATAAGTTAGTGTACTCTTGTGTATGTCACTTGTACTTGCGCATGTGAATGTGAATTGCATATGTGATCGAGGAATGTGAACGAGCAAGGAGTCTTGCATCATGGCACGTGCAATTGCATATTGATTTGAAAAAAGAAGGTGCTTCGGCACAGATTTGCGAAGGTGACCTGCAATGTAAACCGGGATGGAAATTTAAGCCGGGGCGCATTGTAGGGCACAAAAGACTGTAACGTAAACCGGGATGGAAATATAAGCCGGGGCGCGTTACAGGGTATAAAGTTGTCTGTAATGCTACTCGGGATGGAAATATAAGCCGAGGTGCATTACAGGGTATAAAGTTGGCTGTAGCGTAAACCGGGATGGAAATATAAGCCGGGGCGCGCTACAGGGTATAAAGTATATGAAGTGACCGGGCATTATGTCATGCATTGCACTGTTTTAAAAGAGAAAGTGTTCATGCATAAGTGATTGAGTAGAGTAGTGCATATCTTGACATGCATCACGAGAGTCAATATGTTTCGAACGTGTGTGATACTTGCTTGCCTATGAATTGTTAAATGTGAACAATTTGTCGTACTTGCTTTATTGCTATATTTAAATGTACAGTTGGAAAATTTCAAGACATGTGCCCCTCAATTCCCTCAACTTATCTATTACTCATGTCTTGCCATGTGATGATCCCGTACGTCTTATAAGTGGGTTACTTGCTAGCGTTTTTCGCTAAGGGTACTACTCTTATTGTGCAGATGAGCCTAGCTATGACATGATTTTCATTGAAGACGACGGCGAGTGGGCTGAATGGGATGTTTAGAGTGCATCTTGAGGAAATAGTTGAGACAGTGTTGTTTATTTCAGTTATTTCATTGGTTTGGGGATTTGAGTTGGCAAACATCATGACCAGTTGTTGGGATTTAGTATTTGTTTTCTTTTCTTTTGATGTACGAGTTGACGGTTGACCTTTGTTATATATATGTTTCCGCGTCTACTTTCGTACGTCACTGATGATGTGTACACGAGAGATGAGACGTCTGGTAGTCTTCTCAGTAAGCTACGACGGGTGCACCGGTTCGGATTCCGCTGTCCGGGTCGGGGCGCTACAGGTGGTATCAGAGCCTAGGCTTCAGATCTACCTCGGAGACCTAGGTTGTGACATGTAGAGTTCTAAGTTATGACCTTCACTTTAAGTTGATCTATTAGTTTAAGTATACAATTTCAGATTTAAGCTTGATCTGGGATGGGTGTGTGTACGAGCGCGATTAGTGAAATCAAATAGATGTAATCGTTTTAACCTATGAACTACGCCTTGTACCCCCTTGTGGATTTCAAGTTTTATTTTGGAACTGCTCGACACTAATGAGCGTGATCTTGCAGAAAATGCCTCCTCGCAGAGATAACCAAGGTAACGGTGGCAATAGGAGCAATGACCCTCCTCCTCCACCACCACCAGTTCTAGTCCCACAAGCGCTGATTGATGCTATCACAGTGATAGCGCAAGGGGTTGCTCAGCAGCAGCAACAACCGCAGCAACCTCCTCCCCCGCCGCCACAGCACGCATAAGGTACTATATTGGGGAAATGCGAAAGATGCATGCCCCAAACTTTGAAGGGACAACTGACCCAGAGGTGGCTGGGTTTTGGCTGGACGAAGTAGAGAAATGCTTCAGGCTAGTGCAAGTGCCTGAAGAACACAAGGTGGATGTGGCCACGCCTTTCCTAACTGGCAGAGCGAATGCATGGTGGAACGGCATTTCGCCCAAGATGACTTCTCCCATCCAATGGAGTCAATTTGTGAAGGCCTACAAGGACTATTATGTGCCAGAGACTGCCATTTTAGAGAAAATGAGACAGTTTGACAAGTTCGAACAGGGAAGGATGTCTGTCTCTGATTACGCAGATCGGTTCCATGCTTTGGGTAAGTTCACACCCTTGGTACTGGAAAACAACCGAATGAAGATGCTAAAATTTGAGGAAGGACTGAACCCCCGCATTCGGACTGCAATAGCGGGGTCAAGCTTGAAAACGTTTGAGGAAATGTTAGACGCATGTTACCGGGTGGAGAGTGACATGCGTAGGTCGCAACAAAGAGAGGCTCGGGAAGAATCGAGCAAGAGACCAAGGGTGGAGCAAAGCGGAAGTAGACCCGGACGTTGGGTCAAGATTCCCAGGAAGGGACAAGCGGGGCCAGTTCAAAGGGCACCGCAGCCAAATCAACCTGATCGCCAAGCACCTGCAGAATGCCCGCACTGCCATAAAAGACACATGGGCGAATGTTGGAAAATATCAGGTGCGTGCTTCAGATGTGGAAAGCCAGGCCATAGGATCAAGGACTGCCCAGAATGGAATCCTAAACCGCAAGCCGGAGCAGGGCCAGCTCAACAGCAGAGAGGTAGGCCCAATGCGAGAGTCCACGCGATGACGGACGCTGAAGTCCAAGAGGATGCGAACGTGGTGACAGGTACGACCTAAGTTAAATAATTGTGGTTTAAGTTGGATTTTAGTGTTCTAAGTTGACAACTGAATATGTGCTTTACGTGAAACTTTTATGTGCTACTCCCTTGTGAATAGGTGTGATCTTAGTTAACAAAGTACCTGCCAATGTGTTATTTGATAGTGGAGCTAGCCACTCCTTCATTTCTAAGCGATTTGCCAAAGGGCTCGACTGTTTACCCGAATGGCTTGAGAACCCATTTAGAGTACAAGCAGCCGGCGAGCAAGTGCTGGTATCCCACCACCAGTACAAAGATTGTGAGATGGAGTTGGATGGGAAGTTATTCTCGGTGACCTTAGTCCCAATTCCTCTGAAGGACATCGATGTAATATTGGGCATGGATTGGCTGACCAAAAATCATGCCAATATCGATTGCAAGCTCAAGCAAGTGACCCTCAAGGACCCTGAGATGAATAACATCACGATACAAGGGAATATCAAAATGACCAAAGCTCCAAAGAAGGTATACTTGACAGCAATTAAGGCCTTTAAAGCTTTACAGAAAGGAGCTGAGGGGTTTATAGTATATGCTCTAGATGCGAAGCAGGAGGTTCCCTCTATGGAGCGAATTCCGGTGATCAACGAGTTTAAGGATGTATTTCCAGACGACTTACCGGGAGTACCGCCATCAAGGGAAGTGGAGTTTGAAATCAACCTGATTCCTGGAGCAGAGCCTATATCTAAGGCACCTTACAGAATGGCTCCAGCTGAACTTAAGGAACTAAAGGGGCAACTTCAGGAGTTGTTGGACAAGAAATTGATACGCCCCAGTGTATCACCTTGGGGAGCTCCAGTTCTATTCGTAAAGAAGAAAGATGGCAGCATGAGGCTGTGCATCGACTACCGAGAACTGAATAAGATTACCATTAAGAACAAATATCCTTTGCCAAGGATAGAGGACTTATTTGACCAACTTAAAGGAGCTCGTTGGTTCTCAAAGATCGATCTCCGTCAAGGGTATCACCAGCTGCTTGTGAAAGCCGGAGACGTACCTAAAACGGCGTTCCGAACTCGATACGGGCATTATGAATTCTTAGTGATGCCTTTTGGACTAACTAATGCCCCAGCAGCTTTCATGGATTTGATGAACACTGTGTTCCGAGAGCAGCTAGACCAATTTTTAGTAGTGTTCATCGATGACATCTTGGTCTATTCCCCCGACGAACAAGCTCATGCTGAACATTTAAGGGCAGTGTTACAAATTTTGAGGCAACAAAGGCTCTATGCCAAATTCAGCAAGTGTGAATTTTGGCTGAGAAGTGTAGCCTTCCTTGGTCACGTGATTTCTGAAGATGGGATCTCTGTGGATCCTAAGAAGATAGAAGCCATCACTGAATGGCCAAGACCCACAAATGTGACCGAAGTCAGAAGCTTCCTAGGCTTGGCAGGCTACTATAGGAAGTTTGTTGAGGGTTTCTCAACGACAGCAGTACCATTGAGTCGACTTACTCAGAAGAAGACTAAATTTGAATGGACTGCTGAATGCGAGCAGAGCTTTACTGAGCTCAAGAAGAGATTGACCACAGCCCCGGTGTTGGCACAACCTTCCGGCACCGACGGTTTCGTGATCTATAGTGACGCATCCAAGAAAAGACTAGGTTGTGTCTTGATGCAAAACGAACGAGTCATATCATACGCGTCAAGACAACTGAAGCCATATGAGCAGAACTATCCGACGCATGACTTGGAGCTCGCAGCTGTGGTATTTGCCCTTAAGATTTGGAGACACTATTTGTATGGAGAGAAGTGTGCGGTATTCACCGATCACAAGAGCTTGAAATATCTGTTCTCGCAGAAGGAGCTGAATATGAGACAAAGAAGATGGTTAGAGTTACTCAAGGACTATGACTTGACCATCAACTACCATCCGGGCAAAGCCAATAGAGTGGCAGACGCATTGAGCAGAAAGTCTAGCCACGCAAGACAGTCTCCTTTGGAAAGAGAGATTGAAGAGTTTGACCTTGAATTGGTGGATTCAATGGCTAATGTCCTCACAGCTCTGTCTATCAGCCCAGACTTGGTAGACCGAATTAAAGAGGCACAATATGAGGACCCGGCACTGAAAGAGATCCGCGACAAATTATTCACCGGACCGGTAAAGGACTTCCAGTTGCGAGAAGATGGGAGTCTATGGTTCCAGAATCGGTTATGCATACCAGCTAAAGACGAACTCCGAACTGAATTACTTCGAGAGACGCATAACTCAAGAATGTCCATCCACCCCGGAAGCACTAAGATGTACAAGGATCTCAAAAGAAACTATTGGTGGATCGGGATGAAGAGATCTATAGCGGAGCATGTTGAAAGGTGTTTGGTCTGCCAACAAGTCAAGGCCGAACATCAAAGACCCGGTGGTTTGATGATGCCCCTAGAAATTCCGGAGTGGAAATGGGAACATGTAACTATGGACTTCGTAATGGGACTACCCAAGACCCGCAATGGAAACGAGATGATTTGGGTAATTGTAGACCGATTAACGAAGACGGCTCACTTTATAGCCATGCCCCATGGTACTTCGTATGAGAGGTTATCCAATATCTATGTGGATAACATTGTAAGTCTACATGGAGTTCCAGTCAGCATCGTATCGGACCGTGACCCTAAGTTCACCTCTAAGTTCTGGAGGGCATTCCAGAAAGCTATGGGTACGGAGTTGAGAATGAGCACAGCATATCACCCGCAAACGGATGGACAATCCGAGAGGACCATCCAAACATTGGAAGACATGCTGAGAGCATGCGCCTTGGACTTCAAAGGGAACTGGGATAGCATGTTGAAGTTAATGGAGTTTTCATATAACAACAGCTATCACAGTGCAATTGGCATGGCGCCATTTGAAGCCTTGTACGGACGTAAGTGCAGATCCCCGGTTTGTTGGGACGAAGTTGGAGAAAGGACAATCACAGCACCAGAGTTGGTTGAGCAAACGGTGGAAAAGGTTAAGGTGATAAGAGAGAAACTCAAGGTGGCCCAAGATCGCAGTAAAAGTTGGGCTGACTCCAAACGACGACCGTTGGAGTTTGAGGAGGGCGATAAAGTTTACCTATGAGTTTCACCAACTAAGGGAGTTGCTAGATTCGGGGTGAAGGGCAAGTTAAGCCCGAGATATATTGGTCCTTATGAAGTTCTTGGTAAGGTTGGTGGAAGAGCCTACCGACTAGCTTTACCCCCGAGTTTATTCCAAGTCCATAACGTATTTCATGTATCCCAACTAAGGAGATACGTACCTGACCCCAGTCACGTCCTTGAGGCTCAACCATGGGATGTGAAAGAAGATATCACTTACGAAGAACACCCAATAAAAATTGTGGATAGGAAAGATCAAGTCTTACGCCGGCGCGCCATTTCGTATGTTAAAGTTCAATGGAGTAACCATACGGAGCGTGAAGCCACGTGGGAGCTCGAGGATCAAATGAAGGAGCTATATCCACACCTCTTCCAATAAGGTACGCCAGTTTCGAGGACGAAACTTCTTATAAGGGGGGAGGGATGTTATGCCCCGCACCCTCCGTAGGGTAATTTAAAAGACAAAGAAGGATTTTGCGGAAATTAATGTCGGTCAACGAAAATTAATTAGACATTAATATGAGGATTAATTAGAAATAAATGGAGGATTTATTATTAGAGTTTAATTATAATTAATTTTAGAATTAAATAATTAGGATTTATCCTTTAAGATAAATAAGAAATAAAGTATAATTTAGAAACACCAAACTTTACCCTGGCCATATAAAAACTGACAGAGCGTCAGTTTTCTCATTTTTCAGAAAACATCGACGCTCTGCAGCCTCTGCCCTAGCCGTTTCCCAGGAGTAGAAGGAGACAACCTCCGAGAATCAATCCAGCCGTAGTCCGTTCTTCAATCCGTCTTCGAGTAATCAAAGGCAAGTAATCTGTTTATAAGTTCCTACGTTTTGCGAAAGAAAACGGCCTATTTTAATTATCAAATCGGATCACCATGCAGTAGATTTGTTCTTTGATTATTTGATTATGATCTATGTGCTCTCGTCTCGAGATTTGGCCAATGTATCTGGAAAAGCGTTCGTTGTGGTTGTTGATTATGTGAAAACATGCAAATCCCTACCCTGAATCCCCTCTTGGTGTGATCCCATAGTTGGGCGATGGGTTGAGAGGAAAGATTGGATTTTTGGGTTGGAAGAGTCGGATAATCGCGTTTTAGGCGTGGATCGTGAGTTGGTGTGGTGCGTAGCGGTGAATCCGTAGTTCAAGTATGAGATCATAGCAGGGTTAGGCTTGAAAACGGGATTGGTTTTGAGAGGGTTTCAGCGTTGAGGATTTAAGAGTGGATTCTAGAGAGGTTAAGCTTGGAATGGTGGAAAGAAAAATTGGGAATTGTGGTTGAAGGTCTGCAGAAAATCGCAGAAAGATTTCTGGAATAGAACTGACATCGATCGATCGATGTCAGAGATCGATGTCCCCAGTTGGACATCGATCGATCGATGTAGTAGTGGCTGAGAGATCGATGTCCCCAGTTGGACATCGATCGATCGATGTAGGTTGAGCCTGAGAGATCGATGTCCTCAGAAGGACATCGATCGATCGAAGTGAGAGATCGATGTCCCCAGTTGGACATCGATCGATCGATGTATAGGGGATGATGTCCTGAAATTTTGTGGAAAATAGAGGAAGAAAAGGGGACGTTCGGGGAGCCTTTGGGTGACCTTAGTGACTTCTTAAGACCTGATTAAAGTTAGTCTAAGTCTTGGGAACATGCCCTAGGATGGTGAGTCAATCTTGGTGCTTTCAACGGATTTTCGAATCGAGTTTCAACGGGAATGACTTAGACGGGTTAGGAAATGAACGTACGAGGGGTCTCAAAGCTCAATGAAGGAGAGATGAGGATACTCGCATCGGTTATGAACTTTAGAATCAAGGGTGAGCGTTGACGAGCGAGTTGAGGGCTAAGTATTGACGGATAAGTTAGTGTACTCTTGTGTATGTCACTTGTACTTGCGCATGTGAATGTGAATTGCATATGTGATCGAGGAATGTGAACGAGCAAGGAGTCTTGCATCATGGCACGTGCATTTGCATATTGATTTGAAAAAAGAAGGTGCTTCGGCACAGATTTGCGAAGGTGACCTGCAATGTAAACCGGGATGGAAATTTAAGCCGGGGCGCATTGTAGGGCACAAAAGACTGTAACGTAAACCGGGATGGAAATATAAGCCGGGGCGCGTTACAGGGTATAAAGTTGTCTGTAATGCTACTCGGGATGGAAATATAAGCCGAGGTGCATTACAGGGTATAAAGTTGGCTGTAGCGTAAACCGGGATGGAAATATAAGCCGGGGCGCGCTACAGGGTATAAAGTATATGAAGTGACCGGGCATTATGTCATGCATTGCACTGTTTTAAAAGAGAAAGTGTTCATGCATAAGTGATTGAGTAGAGTAGTGCATATCTTGACATGCATCACGAGAGTCAATATGTTTCGAACGTGTGTGATACTTGCTTGCCTATGAATTGTTAAATGTGAACAATTTTTTGTACTTGCTTTATTGCTATATTTTAATGTACAGTTGGAAAATTTCAAGACATGTGCCCCTCAATTCCCTCAACTTATCTATTACTCATGTCTTGCCATGTGATGATCCCGTACGTCTTATAAGTGGGTTACTTGCTAGCGTTTTTCGCTAAGGGTACTACTCTTATTGTGCAGATGAGCCTAGCTATGACATGATTTTCATTGAAGATGACGGCGAGTGGGCTGAATGGGATGTTTAGAGTGCATCTTGAGGAAATAGTTGAGACAGTGTTGTTTATTTCAGTTATTTCATTGGTTTGAGGATTTGAGTTGGCAAACATCATGACCAGTTGTTGGGATTTAGTATTTGTTTTCTTTTCTTTTGATGTACGAGTTGACGGTTGACCTTTGTTATATATATGTTTCCGCGTCTACTTTCGTACGTCACTGATGATGTGTACACGAGAGATGAGACGTCTGGTAGTCTTCTCAGTAAGCTACGACGGGTGCACCGGTTCGGATTCCGCTGTCCGGGTCGGGGCGCTACAGTAGGTGCCTCTCAAAACAATACAAAGAGTACATACCCAAAAAGATATCAACACATAACACATAAAACATGATAGCATGGCTTATACTGAAAGGTAAAGCACTCCACATAAAAATGCGCAAGTACGTGATGCATGCTCAAATAACGTGTCACACGCAACTAGAAATATGTCAGGCAATATGCTCCTAGACCTATATGCAATGCATGCCCCCGGGTCCTAAATCCAGCGTCGTGGTCTCTAGCCACCACTTGCCGTTTGGACACCCACGCCCTATAGACGCAGTATGTCTCATGACCCTGGTGCCCTATAGACACGGTAAGTCATCCCGATACCCACGCCCTATAGACGTAGTATACCTCATGCAATGCACGTGCCATGAATGCAATGCACCACACAGCCGTCCCCATTACTTCTTTCTGTACCACGTCCGTCTCCAATTACTTAGTCTACTTATTATATTATTTTATTTTATTATTATTTTTATTATTATTTTTTTTAAAATTGGGTTCAGCCGAACTGGCCAAACCCTTTGCCCTTTTTATTATTATTATTATTATTATTATTATTATTATTATTATTATTATTATTATTATTATTATTATTATTATTATTATTATATTTTTTTATTTAAATTGTGTTGCCGAACAAAAAACCCACCCTTTACTCCATTTACTATTTTATTATTATAATTATATTATTTTTTTTAAACCAAATTGGGTAGGCCGAATGGCCACCCTTTTCACCCCCCCTTTTTTTTTAATTTTATATATATGTCCAATGCTTCGGCTCCCCCCTCCCATTTCAAATATTTTTTTTTGATTTCTATATATATATATATATATATATATATATATATATATATATATGATGCACGGAAACAGCCACCCATGCCCTACACCTTTCCCTTTTCTCTTTCTTTTATTTAATGTTAAAATTTTATTTTTTTATATATATAAGGGTCCTGCATGGAATCGGCAGCACCAACAATTTTTTTTTATTCTTTGTTTTTTTTATGTAGTTGCCGAAAATAAAAAAAACAGCAATCCACCTTTACAAACATAAATAATTAATATCACAAGGAGAATACCTCAATAGGATCATATTCGAATCAAGAATAGAAGAACAAAAATAAACACTTTGTGATACATCAATAGGATCATGAATGAAACAAGAATAAAAGAACAACAATAAACACATAAAATACCGTTTTGAGCATGCAATCTTCATACTATTTTGAGGGAATAAATAGTATGCACCTACCTCGATCCTAGCAAGAAGTACGAGAGATAATGGTGATGATGTTAGGGTTGTGATTCCCACTCCTCTTGATGTCTTGGATCAAAGAACTTTTTTTTTTCTCTTGGAGGCTGACGCAATTGATAGGAAAAAAGGGGAGGGGATGCGTTGTTTTTTGAGAGAGGGGGAAGGGGATTAGGGTTTGATATATATTAATAAGGGATTGGGAAAATAGAGTGTGGGATGATAAGTGAGGGAAATTAGGGATAAGGTTTGATTAATGGTTTGGGATAGAGTTTAGCTAATTAGTTTATTATTATTATTATTATTATTATTATTTTTTCCGCATGTTTATCACACAGCACACACACTAAATGTTTTATTTACTATTAAATTCTTTAATTTTTTTTGTACGACCATAACAGTTGCTAACGCCGGTTAGGCACAGTATACCAGAGCAATACGTTTTAAGGACAGAGTCCTCGACTCGCCCCGGGTTTGCGTTATTTTACTGTTTCATACGCACACACTGTACGATTGCGTCTTAGTACATGATTGATTGTTTCCAACACTTACCGTACGGAATGGGGCCAAATTGCCTAAGCAAAATGTAACGTAAGAATAAGCACAAAGGAATAAAAAATATGAAAAGAAAAAGAAATAATATGAAAACGAAAATATATAATGCGTGGTGTCTGAAGAAAGCAAAAAATAGGAAAAGACAATCAACTTTTTCCTTGTTATTTGATATAATACAATTTTTCCTTTCAACAGTCAATAGAGACAACATAAAAAGTAGGAAAAAAAAAGAGACAACATAAAAAGTAGGAAAATAAAATGTCCTAGTCAATTGTTCAATTCAACTACCATATAATGCACAGTGTTGGAAGAAAAAGAAAAAGGAAAATACAATCACTTTTTGTCGTTATCGTAATTACATTGGCTTTTTTTTTTTTTTTTTTTTTTGTCGATCGAGCTCATAATACGAATCTGTTCCTAAACGCGGATAACTACCTTGAATTGTCCCCATCCTTTTTCCTTAATAGACATTCCCAATTTATATAAATATTTTTTTTTCAGGTTTCTAATCTTTTCAGGATTCTTTTTTCATATTACAATATACATATATATCATTTTCATCTCTTAATATTTATCTATTTTCTAATCTTTCATCTACCTTTTTTTTTTATAAAACAGAAATTTTATTAAGTAGCAACCTCACTTATGGCGGAGGAAAACCATATTACAAAAGTCAGAGTATGTGAATAAATGAATTAACGAACTAATAATCTCATATCTCCAGTCGTATATGATATGCCGCATTAAAACCTTGCCAAGTAAAACCACCCTTGTGGATAAAACCTTGGCGAAGGAAAAAGCGTACATATTTATACGGCTGTCATTGATATGATACATGTGGAACAGTGTGTACAAATGAAGATGTGCTGCAGGCGGATGTAATAATAATTTGAGGCCGCAGACAGGGTAATCGCCAACGTTTGACCTTTGTTGCCGTGTATTGAACCAACCTTCGAAGTCTTCATGGGAAATAGGATGCCATCGTGACAGACGGATGAAAGGATGCACTTGTTCCATATAAATGATAGTCGTCACAGTTGTAATCTCGCGCGGATGAAGAGAACATATTAAAAGAGTAGAAAGCCCAAAAGTAAGTAGCATAAACAGAATGTCAAATTGCATACCCAAGTCGCCTTGACTAGGCAGCCAAGGCGACAGTGTGTAGATTCCAGCAGTTAAATTTCTGGATGTATCTGCTTCTTGATGTAATCCTGTGATCCAGCAGTATTGTCCTCCACTCGCCAATGCAAAAATGAGAGTGTAATAAATGCGCCAATATGATGTCCAAGTCGCTCCCATGAAACAAATTAGCATGTTATATTGATAGAAGAGACCGCGTAATTCATAAAAAGAGGGATGAATAAACGTACCGTGCCCGCCTGCAGCCCAAAGGGTGCAGGCAGGTGAGGCAAAACAGCGCCAATCCATATGGAAGACCATAAATGTCAAGGAACTCGTAAATGAACAGATGTGAGATCTAAAGTGACAGCTGCCTTGACCAAAGATGGGAGAGTAGCCGCGGTATAATATGTCGTAATTGGGTATAACATGGCCTGCTGTGCTAAGTAATGTGCTGCCATATTTGCTTCACGATAAATATGACTGCTAGGGAGTCGATGAGAATGAACTAGATCAAGAAGCCAACGAAGATGGGAATTCCCATGGGTGGCGTGAGACTGCCTGAGCCGATCAATCAGTTGGACGCAATCGGACTCGAGGGTAATTGAGCGATAAAACGGAAGGAAATAAAGAAGACCAAAAAGCGCAGCTTGGATCTCTGCATGAAGAGGAGCGCATTGCGGGAGCCGGAATGAGAGTGCTCCTAGACATAAGCCTGTATGATTACGTAATATGGCACCGCCTGCTGCAAATTAGCGCCCCACCGCAGCATCCACATTTAGTTTCAATCAACGAACTATGACTGGTCGAGGTGGCCGAGGGGGAGGAAGCCACCTGAATACCTGCCTTGGATAGGTAGAAAGTTTAGAGCCTGCTATTTTTTTGTGCCACAGAGTAATATCATAATGGATGGAGGATCGTAGGGAAACTGTTGTAAAAGTTGTTTTGTCCCCATAAACCATGGATGTATAAGCACACCAAATGTTGTAGACGATGATGGCGGGAATCACTATTTTATAAACCCCAATAAGAGAAGAAAGAGATGACCGATACCACCAAGCAAGAAGATACTGGCGTAGGTGCAATGATGAAGGAAGGGGACAATGCAGCTCACTTGCAAAATAATACCATATAGGGTGAATATAAGAACAAGATATGAAAACATGGTCTATCGTAGCCGAATCGCGCTTGCAGAACGGGCATTGTGTTGGTTGTGCCGCAATGTATCGTCCAATATAATCCTGAAAAGGCAATGCTGAATGGAAAATACGCCATAAGAACAGTCTGATAGAGGGAGAATGATGCTTGGACCAAATAAAAGAGGCCGACAGCACGGTGGGAGAGGAAGTCCGGCAGACGTCATAAGCACTCTTGATTGAAAATTCCCCCAGTGTCGTTGGTATCCATGTGAGCTGATCACCGTGTCTTGTCGTGTGCATTAAGCAGAACGGATGAATACGGCAAATTGTTCTCCAGATAGGTGAATCTGTTAGCCGAGGAAGATAGTCCTGTCGCTGACCATATTTCGCATGCATGAATTTGCTCCACAAAGTTGAGTTCTGATGATAAGACCACCAAATACGGCAATGATATGCCTTTTGTAGAACATTTAAATCCCGCAGGCCTAAACCTCCCTCAGACTTTGGTTTGGCAATGTTTGTCCATGAGACCCAATGGTGTCGTCGACCCCAATAAAACGTAGCCATTTTGCGATGAATAATTTTTATGACCGATTTAGGTATGCCACCCGCTGCCATAATATGAAGAGGCAACGCAGCAATTACCGATTGTAATAGCACGAGTCGGCCTGCAGCAGATAGTAATTTAGAGTGCCACCTTTGAAGTCTTTCATCAATATGCTGTAGCAGTGAGACACAGTGTTGAGAACGAGAGATACCCTTGTGTAAAAAGGATCCAAGATATCGAAACGGAAGAGTTGAGAGACGCATGCCCAGAATATGCATGAAAAGTTGACGCTGATGCGGAGTAACAGCAGCAGAAGGAATCATACTACTCTTTTGGAAATTCACTTTCTGGCCTGAAGCAGTTTCGTATTGTTTAAGAAATATATGAAAGTGTCGCAAATTTCGCTGTGTACCTCGAAGAAATATCAGAAGGTCATCTGCATAAGCCAAGTGCGTAATTGGAAACGGCATGCGTCCCAAGCGGAATGGCTGCAACACACCTGCTGCTGTCAAAGCATTTAAGCCTCTGCTAAAACCCTCTGCTGCTAAAATAAATAATAAAGGAGATAAAAGATCTCCCTGCTTAACTCCTCTAAATGGGCGAAAATAAGTAGATGGCTGACCATTTATTAAAACTGCAAACGTGGTGGCACTCAAATGATTCAGAATAATACGCGTGAAAAAGTCTGAAAATCCAAAGGCCTTAGGGACTAATTCCAAGTATTCCCAGCTTACTCTGTCAAAAGCTTTCATCATATCCAATTTAAGACAGAGTTGTGAACCACCTCGATCAAGCATATGAATCATCTCTCGAGCCAGCAAAACTGAATTAGAAATATCCATACCCGGAAGAAAGCCCGTTTGTTCTGGAGATATCAGACGTGGCAACAACTTACTCAAGCGACTAGCAACAATTCTGGTACAGACTTTACTGATAAAATTTGTGAGACAAATAGGGCGATAATCACTGAAGGTTGTAGGAGAAGCTTTCTTTGGAATTAATGTAATCAAAGCACTTGCCATAACTTTGGGTTGTGGAACGCCAATAAAGAATTCTTGAACTGCTAAGATAACATCCTTGTGTATAATTGACCAGCAAGTTCTATAAAAATTACCGTCAAAACCATCAGGTCCCGCTGCACTATGTGGATCCAAATGCCAAACCGCCGCCTTAATTTCATCGGGCATCGGAATTTGCATTAATGAGGCGTTGTCCTCTGATGAAAGCAGAGATGGAATATGGCGGAGAATTTGATCATAGTTGCCCGTAGCTTCTCGTGCAAATAAAGATGTATAAAACGACACAGCTTCAGTCATTATATCATGAGGGGTAGTACAGATAAGACCAGTAGATGATTGTATTTGCTGAATCTTAAGATGTAGACGTCTGCCTTTGACAATAGAATGATAATAACGAGTATTTGCATCTCCATCCTTCAACCATCGGACTCTTGCTTTTTGTTTCCAATAATGCATTTCATAAGAGGCTGCTTGTTGATATTCTGCCTTTGTGCGATGGTACTCCGCACGATTTTCCTCTGTCGGCTGCATGTCCCACTGTTGTTCGGCTTGTATAAGCTGAGCCTCAGCGTGTTGGACCCGAGAGAAAATATTACCAAAGATGTCTTTGTTCCATTGCTGCACATCCTTTTTGAACTTAAATAATTTATCATAAAAACCATACATGCCCCCCGTTGTTGGATACGCGTTCCATGCATCGCGCATATAAACAGGAAAATCGGGGTGTTGCAGCCATGAATCTAAGAACCGAAATGTGCGACGCTGCGAACCCATAGTATGTCGGCATATTAAAAGCAGTGGCGTATGATCCGAAGCAATTCGAGGGAGATGCGTAAGCTGCAAGTCTTCAAATTTATCATGAAAATCAGAATTGATAAACAACCAATCTAAACGCCGACGCAACCTGCCAAGACCTCGACCATCCGACCATGTGAACCTAGAACCCTGAAATGGCAGTGACATCAAACCACATGACTCTATACAATCATTAAAATCTTGCAAAACTGAGAGTGAAGGCTGAGATCGTCCTTCATGATCTGAGAGAGAGCGGAATGTATTGAAGTCTCCCCCTAAAACCCAAGGAAGTGTTGTATTTTCAGAAAAAGTACATAAAGAAGCCCACAATGCACGACGTAAAATTGGCGTGTGGTTGCCATAGATTGCCGAGAGGACAAAAGCATACTGTAATTGCCGAAAAAGCATTGTAAAATGTACTACTTGTCCTTCATCCTGTACTGAGACCAACTCAAAGTGAGAATCCCGCCAGAAAAACCATATACGTTCAGACTGTGATGCATATGAATTTGAAAAGCCGAACTCTAAAGCATATCGAGAAACAATATTAGATGCATGTTTAGGCTCTATGAGAACAAGTAAATTTAATCGATGTTCATGAATTAGGTGATGCAAACGAGGTTTGGAGGCACGAAGACCTCGTATATTCCATATCATAATATTCATTGAGAAAGGGTAGTGTTACTTCCCTGTATCGCATGCGAAGCGCTGCGTGTGAGAATAGACGACGGAGGTAATGGTGGAAGATCCTTTTTTGGCCGACGTTTTTGACGTGGTACCACCTGAATAAAATCATCTGCTGAGTCCTGTAGGCGAGAGATTAATATATCCGTATCAGGAGTAGAAGGCAGCTTCTGGATGCGAGTAGCTACATCCTCCGGCACCATAGGAAGCTCAATATTATCTGTAACCGGAAGGTCTGTATCAGACGAGTGTCCAATGTCACTGGGCTCGGTAGGATCACGCAATGGTTCCAAAATATCCTCTGGATTCTGTTCGGTTGGGACAGCGTCACGAGTGGGGGAAACTTCGCGGAGAGGGATATCTGACAACTCGGGAGCCGTATCTGGAGGATTGGATGGAGCAGCATGGCGCTTTTTAACCGGAGTCCAACGTTGCGCCTGTGGTCGACGCGGAGGGGGCGGTGGCGGTGGTGGAATATTATCCACCGAAGAGGGAATGCATGACGAGGCTGCATGGCCTAACCGTCGACAGGAAGTGCAAAACAATGGTAAATCTTCATAAGTGACAGTTTGCAGAATAAATCGACCTTTGGCTTCGAGGTAAATTTTCTGCGGCAATTCTCTGGAAATATCGACTTCCACACATACACGTGCAACCGATGGTCTAAGACCCTCCACTGTCGCGACATCCAGCTTGATAGGGCTCCCAATGGGTTTCACAATTTCAAATATGGCCTCCTTTCGGTGAAGATGAACGGGAAGGCCAGGAAAAGCAATCCAAACTGGCACTATTGGCACATCAGTGGACGGATCAAAATCTACTGTCCATTTGGTTATACGCATATGACATCCAGAAATATGTCATGATCGCCGATAAAAACAACGTAAATAATCTGCTTCAGTTCGAAAGTTGAGAAGTATATGTGTCTGATCAATAAGAGTGATACGGAGATCTGGTTGAAAACCAATCTTTTCAAAAACTTCCCTGATCACCTTTAATGGTGGTCTCCCATACCAAAAAGTACCCACTAACGAATATTTGAATGGAGCAGCAAGTTCATCAATTTCCGAATCCAAAAAAGATATTAAGGGAATACCTTTATACCGAGAAACCGTTTTGGGAGAGATGTTGATGGACTGAGAGGTAGCGGCGCCGGTTACCACTGCAGCGAACGATGGCGCCGTCTCGGACATGTCGGATGAAAAGATAATGGTTCATCTACCAAAATAATATACTTTATTCTATTATGTTTTTGTTACTGTGGTTATAAATTCTGCCTAATGCTATTTATTCCCTAATAAAATTTACAAGATATAACATATATATATCGTTCTCTCCGCATGTACATATTGGATACAGTATATATTAATTAATTAGTATGTACATCTGCTAGACAAATTTATTATTCAAATATTGAAATTTCTTGGAGTAAGTCTTAATTGCTAAATTTGTAAGTTACATGATCCTTTAAGGGTTAATACTTTTCATGTGAGAAATTGGTTCAAAAACTATCAGTTATTAAAAAAAAACCTCTAACTAAAGCATGACCTTCGTTTTTTTTCCTAAAGTAAACCTGAAATTCATTTTTCAACACTAAAGCATGAAATTCATTATTTTTTGATTAGTCCACTTTTAGACTTATGTAGTTTAAAATTTACCTTAACCATCCATAAAATTTCGGTTTAAAATGTATGAGGGATTTCATGTCAAATTTTAACAACATATTGTTGAGAAAAAGAGTCTGAGTGATTCACAAAAATGCATGATTTAAATAACGTGTGCTAAAGAAATGTATGACACAATTTATGACTTGACACGTTTTTGTGACAAACTTGCCTTATATACTTTACATATAATGTTGCCGTACTAACAAGCCATGAAGCCTTAAAGCTTACATCAATTGGCAAGCATTTGTTGTGTTTGAACTATTTTCAGGTGCCACCATTAATGAACTAAACTAGTTCATTAAGTGAAATACTTAGTTAAATGAACTAAGTAGTTCATTAAATGGAGATATATTCAGAAAATGCATGAAGGCAACAAATTGAAGAATGGAAAGTCTCCTCCCACCCTCTTCAGACGTTTATATATATATATATATATATATATATATATATATATATATATATATTAAAAAAAAGAGGCGGCGCTCATGGGTGACAGCGAATTTCATGGCCTACATCTCTGACGGCGGTGGCGGACTGCCGTTGCCTTCCGCAACTCGTTTTCAGCCTCCCCTTTGCCTTGCCGCCCTGCATTCTAAAAAAGGTTCGTTTTTTTCCGTATTCTTCATGCACGATCGCGACGGTGATCAACAATGGATCAAAAACGCACATATGCCTCCGTCCTCAAACCATCGACAATGCTTATCCCGCCTCGCGAAATCACAAGATTCAAAGGTGTTCTTGCTATAAAATTTACAAGCGAGGAGGTAAAGGAATTATCGGCCCCTTTTCAACATTGTCTTGTTGGCACGTTTTGGTATGGTCGTCCAAAGTTAGAAGCTATTCGTAAATGTTTTGAAAAGATTGGGTTTTCTGTAGCAGTTAAAATTACATTGCTTGATCCTACTCATATACTGCTGAATTTTGACGCTGAAGTAGATTACTATCGTTGCTTTTCACGCCGCACATGGACAGTCCTAGGTTATCACATGAGACTTACTAAATGGACATATGATTTTGATCCGAAAATAGATGTACCCATTGTGCCTGTCTGGATATCATTGCCGGGATTACCTATTTATCTTCACAGCCAAGAAGCACTGTTTGCGATCGCAAGAATGATCGGGACACCCTTACGTCCAGATACTACCACATCAAACATATTGAGACCTTCGGTTGCTCGAATCTGTGTAGAGATTGATGTTTCCCAAGAACTGCCCCAGAAACTGTTTATTCAAAGTGCAGATCATCAGTTCTTTCAACCAGTTGAATATGAAAAGTTGCCTTCATACTGTGCTACATGCAGAACACTAGGACATTCTGCCAGCTCTTGCAAAAAAGATGACCCAGCGGAGATTGAAACGACTGACGCACCCCAAAAAATTAATCCTACCAAGCCAAATACAAAGCAACCTCAGCGTTGGACCCCAAAAAAAGGAACATTAGCAATGTCTGACATACAACCACAATTGACTCCGTCCATATCTACACATGGACTGTCAGAGATGAACATAGTAGATGATGATACTACGGATGCGGACGATGAGAAGGAGCCAGAAGACCTGCGAACAGATCAAATTAAAGTCTCAGTATCCAACCCAGACTCAACCGTGAACGCTGATATAGAACTACAAGTCGCTGACAAACAGGATATAACACGACTTATTTCAACTTCGGTGGAGCCTTTGCCACAGACGGACTATATGTGTTCTCCAAGATCAGGTCATGTCTCAGACACAGAAGAACATTTATCACATCCATTGGAGGAAACACCTAAACAGCTGCTTGCAGCTGAGGATATATCTTTGAGATTACAACATGAGGGAGAATCACAAGACATTCTTCATCAGGCAGCGCGCAATTTAGATATGGTGGCTGTGGGTGGCATAATTGATTGCACACAGAAAAGACACCGCACGAAGAAAAAAGATATGGCTCGTCCACCACCGTCTGGAATGGTAACCAGATCCTCCTCAAGCTTGGAGCCTCAGTCTCCATCATGAACTGCCTAATATGGAATGTAAGGGGTTTACGCACCTCCTATAACCGTGTGCAGTATCTGGTGCGTCAGCATCATATTCATTTACTTGTACTCATTGAACCAAAGTTGCCAGCTTCTAAGTTAGAACTATATCGCCTAAAACTTGGATTTACTAAAGCAGCAATTTTGTCTGATGGAAATATCTGGACTTTTTGGGTGGCGCCATTGCTGAATCACTCAGAGATAAAACAAGGATACAGAAACATCTCATTCCGTTTCAACTGGATTCCAAATAACACATCTTTCTGGTGGACGGCAGTATACGGTCCTCACACTATGACCGTACGTAGGAACTTATGGTCTGATCTGATAAATCTTTCATATAACATTCAGGACCCTTGGATTGTAGGTGGAGACTTTAACACTTTTGCTACTTTGGATGAACATAGAGGGGCATCGGTACCAATATTCTGTCGAACAACAGATTTCGTTGCATGGATTAGCACAGTAGGTTTGGTTGACATTCCATATCAGGGTTCCAAATACACTTGGTCAGATGAAAGAGGTCTTGGGAGAGTAAGTAGAAGACTGGACAGATTTCTTTGTTCCACATCTTTCCGTGACACATTCGGTACGGTACAGGTTCAACATCTAAACCGTGCTACTTCGGACCATGCGCTCTTGTACCTCACGTGCCGTGATACGCAAGTAACAGGTCCACGCTCTTTTCGTTTTCTGTATGTGTGGTTGACTCACCCAGATTTTACGCAATTTATGAAGCACTCTTGGAATTCATATCCAACAACTGGAGGTGTGCGTGGATTATACACAAAACTACGCCAACTCAAGACTGATCTTCGACAATGGAATAAAACGGTCTTCGGAAATGTGTTTGATGCTGTCGCGGAGGCAGAATCAAAGGTTGTTGAGAAGGAGCGAACTTATGACAGCTGTCCTACTGACCTTAATCGCGAGCAATATCATCAGGCAAAAGCGGTTTTACAGTTAGCGCAGGCAAGAGTTTGCCAATAATGGCAACAGAAAGCACGGGTGCATTGGATGCAGGAAGGCGACGCTAACACAGCATACTTTCATAACATTGTGAAAGGCAAAAGACGTAAACAGAGGTTAGTACGGATCAAATCGGTGCAGGGCCAAGAATATGATTAGGAAACTGATATCCAAAATGAGGCAGTACGATACTTTTCTGAAATTTTTCAAGCTGAACCCACATCAAATCATGACAATGTTTTACAGTATCTCCAACCAATAATATCAGACTCAGAAAATGATAGTTTGACTGCCATCCCACAGTTATTAGAAGTGAAAGAAGCAGTCTGGAAACTTAGTCCAACAAGTGTTGCAGGCCCGGATGGGTACAATGGTCGTTTCTATAGATATTGCTGGGAAATTATACAATGTGATGTTCTCAAAGCGGTACAGGAATTTTTCATTGGGATAAAGGTGCCTACGGCAATGGCAGCTGCATTAACCACGTTGATCCCAAAGGTTGCCTCACCGAACACTTTTGCGGATTTTAGGCCTATCTGCCTCACTAACTTTATATCAAAGGTCATAACCCGCTTATTGCTACTCGTCTTGTTCTCCTATTATCTAAGTTGATTTCACCTGAACAATCGGGATTCATGCGAGGATGTGGCATTACAGAGCAAATTCTTCTAGCCAAAGAAATGGTACACGTTATTGACAAACCACAAAGAGGAGGACGTGCAATAATTAAACTCGACATGACTAAAGCCTTTGATAGAGTGTCCTGGGAATATCTACGCCTACTCATGTTAAGGATGGGATTCAAACCTTTTTTTGTACGACCTATCATCAACAACCTACATGCCACTAAGTGTTCGATATTAATTAACGGTACACCATGTGGATTTTTTAGTCCATGCCGTGGGGTCAAACAAAGAGACCCGCTGTCTCCCATTCTATTTATTCTGGCATCCGAAGGATTTAGCAGAGGCCTGAAAGCATTGACAGATTCTCAATGGATAAAAGGTTTTCATGAAGGGAGGGTATCTACACCATCACATCTGGGTTATGCTGATGACTTACTCATTTTCTTAAATGTGGCACCAAGAACTTTACGTCGTTTCATTTCTTTTCTACAAATGTATCAGCAAGCCTCAGGAAAACAAGTCAATTTTCATAAAAGTTCAGTTGTGGTGGGCGAAAGACAAAATGGCCAGCGCACGGCGGATATTCTTGGCATGAGGCTCGGTACGATGCCAATGCGATATCTTGGAGCGCCTATACACAAAGGCATCTGCCGAGGTACATATTGCTCCACTTTGTTGCAACATTTTTACAAAAGATTATTCGGATGGTCAACCAATTTGCTCAGCACAGCAGGCAAGTTAGTCCTAATTAATTCAGTGTTGTCCTCCATACCACTTCACCTATTCGCAGCTTCAAGGCTACCAGTCAGCATACTAAAAGAGCTAGAAAAGAAAATGTCTGCTTTCTTTTGGACAAATAAGCATCACTGGCGATCTTGGAGAGATTTATGCTACTCGGTCTTAGAGGGAGGAGTTGGTGTTAGATCTTTGCATTCAATCCAAAAGGCTTTTGATTGTAAAATTTGGTGGTCATACCAACAAGGATCCACATTATGGTCAACATATATGCAGCAAAAATATGGCAGGAGAACACATTTCAGAATTCTCTTATATGACTCTCCGGTGTGGAAACGAATATGTAGGATCAATGATTTTTGTCAGGAAAGGGTCCAAACAGGACACAATGGCTTGACATGGCTGCCGGATTCAAACGGACAATTCACGTTAAAGGGTGCATACGAAGAGTTCAGAAATAAGAAGGTAACATTACGCAGTTGCAAATACATTTGGTGGACGGGTATCACGACTTCTTGCAAGATGTTTACATGGAAACTGTTCTTTGGAGCATTGCCTTTACCAGAGAACTTGTCAACTTTTCTGCAAGCATACCTCACGCAATGTCCTTTTTGCAAAAGAAACAACAACGATAGTAATCACTTGCTTTTGAACTGTCCCATGATCGCACAAATATGGCACAAATATTTGGTATTGATTGATGGCCCGTGCTACTCTCATACTTCTTTGCGTTCCCATTTATGGAGTTGGTGGCTACGGTCTTCTTCCTCTTCTATGCATGGTCAACTGAAAGTAATCATTCCGCATTTTATATGCTGGAATATATGGAAGGAATATGCACACATTACATTCGGTTTGGAACAAACTCAGCAAGTTCGTTTGGAAGAACGAATTCGTATGGATATACACAGTTGGTGTGCGTTAGTTTTTGGGAAAAAGTTCGCAGCTTCTATCCCCTCTTTAATTGCAGTGGGCTTATCTCCCAAAATTCGCTCCCGCCGTATAATGCTAGTTCGTTGGCACACCCCACCAGCTGGTAGATTAAAGCTAAATGTGGATGCTGCAGCGGGACAAAAGAGGGCTGCAGCGGGAGCCATTGTCCGTTATTCATCTGGCCGTTTTATCAAGGCGATTGCGTTTGCCTTGCCAAAATTATCTCCCTTGAGAGCAGAAATACAGGCTTTGCTGTACTCCCTTATATATTTCTCACTACATCATGCAGAGCTCATTATCGAAATAGATTGCTTAGCCATACAGAACTTATTAGCCTCACATGGTTCTACGGGAGACCTACTGGCAGATTTGGATCGTTTGCGTACATTTTTGCAGATCACTCGATCAGACCTACAACATACACCTAGAGAAGCAAATGCGGCTGCACATCATTCGGCATCCTACGTGATGCAGCACACAAATCTCAATATTTTCTCGGCTTCAGCGCAACTGCCGCCGGTTGTTAGAGGATGCGTTCTCACAGACTTATCAACTCCGTATTTACGTCCTGAGCATGGCTAGTTTGCTTCTCTATGCCTGTATCATTGCTTTGATACAGGCAGCACTGGTACTCTGCGAATTCTACTGCTGCCCCTACAATTCCATACTTCAATTATACCTTTACTACTCTTACACCTTTTTTCAACCGCTGTTGTTGCGAGGCAAATGGATATTCATATGGATGCAACGCTGGTGGAGGCACTTCTCTTTACAATGGATTATGCATATACCGCCAATCTTTGCTTGTTTGTTGTCTGTGCTCCAGCCGAGTGCAGACAACGTCGGTACGTTCCTTAAACGCACAAGACTTGGTGAATTTCAGACTTATATTTATGGCTTTAACTTTTGGTCTTCACATGCATGTTCCATGGACTGCTGTCACACGGCTGATATGATTACGAGGGCTTCGGATTATGCAACAGAGATAACAACAACATCCAGAAACAGCTATAATCAAGCAGGATCACATGTCTCATGTTTTTCACTGCCATTCACGCTCGTATTGTACATTGCCATGTCCAAACACTCCAATTATATAAATATGTATGCTTTTTCCTTCGTCAAGGTTTTATCCACAAGGGTGGTTTTATTTGGCAATGTTTTAATGCGGCATATCATGTATGATTGGAGAATGGCAATCATCACCTTTTTACATTATCTTTTTACTTACGATGACTTTATTGTATAATGGTTTTCCTCCGCCATAAGTGAGGAATTACGTTTAATAAAAATATATATATATATATATATATATATATTAAAAAAGGCACAATAGGGGAATTCCCAGATGGGATTCTCCCAGGCAGAAGTTTCTCTCAAACCAGACACATTTCCCAATGCCAATTAATTCTCTCTCCATCACTATCGGCTAGAGAAAGAGTAGAAATTGCAAAAGCAAAGGCTTCACGTGAAGAAGCCAAGAAGCAAGAAAGAGAAAAGGCAACAGTGCAGTCAGCCACCGCGTCAGCATGCGTCAGTCAGCCAGCGCCACGTCAGCGTGGTCCCGTCAGCATTAGACGGACCAGTTTACATGTGTAAGCAGGTAACAGTCGCATCAGAACCACACGCGTCAGCAGGCCGTCAGGCGTGATTTCAAGGCTATGCATTGTAAATTTCTACCCAGTATCTTTTTCCATTGTTCTTTTATGCTATTATACATGGATATGATGGATACTATGGATTTAATTTTTGGCTAAATTTTTATTCTCTTGACTAGTTTCTTGCGAATGTTGAATTAATTTTGATGTTCTAATGTATTAGTTTTTCCTCTAAAAAAAGGCACAATACATATATATTCTAACGTACTACCGACACGTTATATATATTACGAACGTATGTCAACGTCACGCCACTATACTTACCTCACATTTATGAGTATATTCAGGTCTTATATCATATGATATAAGTCATGGTGATGACAAAATTATTACGACACGTTACAAGATTATAAACCAAAAATTATCGTATTAGGTGACTACCGAAATTTCGTTAACGTGTCACGTACTTGCCATATATAGATGGCCAGCCCCTACACTTGAAACTTGGCCACAAATTTTGTGGCTTACATGGTACACTCAGCCATAAAGTCATTCCATGTTGGTGCACACAAATCATCCCCAATTAAGGCCAAATTAGGGAGATTCTAAATTTATCTTTTAAGCAGATGCGGGCGCCATTTGTATCAGCCATTAAGAGCTGAATATTCAAATTATTTTATGTATATTATGTGTGACATAATATATATAACATGTGCAAAAAGTTAGAATTTAATTGGAGAAAACTCGTATAATCGACAAAAGTCAAAAATTCGGTTTTCTACAAACACAACACACACATGGAACGTTTTTGGCATGACATGTAACATGTATGTTACGACCCGAGATTCCGGGCTAGTGGAAACGAAATAAAATGATGGAAAATAGAACGTGAATGCGATGTCAATAAGATTTTCGGTGGAATTTAAAATTTTATTTAGAGTTAATAAAGACATCGATATTAAATATCGTGGTTAGAAACACACATAAATATAACCTTAAGGTAAGTAACGGATATAACGAGACTGGATGAGATTAGACAATGACTGTGTCGGACATACAAGGTATTTAAATAAATTAGTCGGTAGCAACATAAGTCGATAGAGATAAATCAAACCGAATAAAAATACCCGATACGATAACTACAATACACACTAGTATCATATTTTTTCCCACTTTATCCTACATGGCAACAAAAGACAAATCCTCTCCCATTACCTCACATGCCCCCCTGCCACCACCTTTCTTTTTATTTCTTTATACCCACTTTATTCCACTCCCACTACCCTATTCTATTTACTTTACATATTTTATCCTCCCACCCCATAAAAAGAAAGAAAATCGGTTGGCCACCCACTCCATCCGAGAGTTTCAATACAAATGAAGTCAATTATTCTACACCTTTCTTTCCAGTGATCACTTCATTTTTCTACACACTCCAAAGCACCAATATTATACTACTAACTTCATTTCACTTTACTTCTTCTCTTCCCCATCATTTTCGGATTTAACCCCTCCCTCTTTCCTAGCATACTCGACGGAAATTCTTAGGAAAATGGAGAAAACATCTTTTTCATTTCATCTCACACCACAAGTAAATCATCTCCTCTTTTTCCTCTCCAACACACACAAACCTTCCATTTATATTAGTCATAGCCGAAAGTTGTAGTTTTCTTCTTCATCTCATACACATTTTAAGATATTAACAACAACATCCTCATTCATTTTAATGCCATGGCCGAATTAAGAGAGGGTTAAGAACCAAGATGTAGCAAGGTAAGAACTCTATGAATTTTAAGTTTGATTCTTTCATATAATTAGTTTCATAAGTTGTATACTAACTCTTCATTTTTGGGCACAAAAACCGTATACACCAAGGAGAAGGAGGAGAATTGTGTTCTTCGAATCCAAGTGAAAGAATCACCATCTAAGTGTAAGAAAGTGAATCAAGGCAAGTATTCCTCCTAGATCCTACATTGATTTTCAAATGTTTACTATATATGTTTATATCAAAGTTGGATCATCATGTAGTATGTTCAAGATTTCTTCACAAAAATATGAAAAATCTAGTTATTACATACGGCCTTTGGCCTATTTGTATGACGATAAAATGAATTTAGTGTACATATATAGATGTATACTTGTATGTGTAATCAAAGAACCTATATGCAAATTAATTATAGTGCGTGAACTGCATTATCAATGAACAAGCATTGAGTATTTATATATTATAACACAAAATGTTCTCTCAGCAATAATGACGTGTTCTGGCATGGAGTTACATTTATTATATTGTTACAAATATCCTCATTTTGAAATGAACAACAGTTTTGAGATCACTTTCGCAAAGCAAGTTTACAAATGATCTCTGTTGTACATTGAGCGTTGCATATTTTTGTGATGTGAATTTATATAAATACAGACAGTCCAATACGTCGTTAATGTTTCATTTAATATGGTTACAATTCATTTTACTATCAACGATAGTAGTATGAGGATATTTTGTATTACTTATGTACAAGATATATATTAAGACATGAACTATGAATAATATGTATATAGTATATATATTTATATATTTTTGGCTATGTCTCTATTTGATGTTAAAATAACTTTTATCGGTATTATGTACACATACAAGTATAATATATATGTTAAGATATGAAAATGAATAAGTTTTGGGTATTACATAATATATTATCAAATGATTTGATATATGTATACACTAGATATATGTATTTCAGCCATTAGGCCTATTATGGTAAAATGATTTATTTACATTTTTTTGTGTACATATGTATGATATAAATGTTAAGAATATGAAAAGAATGACTTTATTATGTTTTATGGATATAAGTATGAAATATGTTCAAATATATATGTTATGGTATTTATACACATTTTAAGAACCCTCATATATATGAAAGTATATATTGTACTTATATAGAATTATATACACGTTTGAATCCGATGTTATGACATAAAGGATTTGATTACATGTTAATTGTATTCATATGTGTTATAGATGATTACATGTAAGTTAAGATATAAGTTACGAAATTCCTAGATGATATGCTAAGGAAAATAGGAAGTATATGTTCTATGTACTTAAGTTATGGATGATGAAGTACATGTGTAGATTTGATATTAAGGAAGTGTGGTTATGGCAATTCTTTACTTATGATAAGTAGATTGTAAGTAAGTGATGTTACTAGTGGTAGTATGACCAAGATACCCTCATTTGACCGAGTCTCATGCATTCATGAAATGAAAGTTTTGAAAAGTTGTTTTTATCGCATTTCATGTTTAAAAGTCCAGATGCATGTGAATAATAAACACGAGACGGATGATTCCAATGACCCACGTTATGTTATGACCATGTTATGTTATGTTATTTTGTAGTGTTGTCCTGACATCGAGACCGGAGTGATAGGTGTCAGGAGCCCATGTTTACATTATGGCTGAGTGTAACACCGGGTCTGGGACACGGGATCTCAGTCGCAATGCGTCACCGTTAGCACATGTACCTATGTTCATGATGTTATGTCGTACATGTACTACATGGGGAATCATTCGGTATGTCGTGCGTTATTATTCTTATGAAAAGTGCTATAGCCAATGATGAAAATGTTATGTCTTCATGTTACAAAAATGTCACGTTATGCAAGTTATGAAAAATCATGTCACGTTTATGAAAATCCATGTTATGAACAATCATGTTATGAAAAGCCATGTTTTATGCATCACGTCATGACCATGCTACCATATGTCACTTTCAGAAGATCCTTAAGTTACGATATCATTGATCTTAGTATGAGTTATGAGCTAGGAGCTAAGTATGGACACGATATGATGTTACGGATAAGCTACAACGAGATGTTGATATGTTATGTTAATGTAGTGTTAAGCATGAGAATGTAGTACATGTAAGATATGTGAGTATAGTATAAATTATGGATTAGAAGTTATGTATGGATATAGTATGATGTTACGAATTAAGCAGAATGAGATGCTGCTATGCTATGTATGCTTTGGAATCTTCCTTATTTATCTGCTTTTAGTTTACAACAGTTACAGATATGATATGATACTTTTCTTGTTAAAAAGGAGACGTGCTTATTATGTTCAAAATTTATGGTTATTATGATTTGTCACCCCGTCTCCCCATGTATGATCCACATGTCGTATCTGGTAAGACTACTTGCTGAGCGATTAAAAGTCGGTGGCTATCGCTCATACTTGCCTCATTTATAACTTTCCAGATAACAGGTATCACTATACAGGCTCGTTGAAGACATGTTATATAGACCATTGATAACGAAGATCATACTGAGAGATTTCTTTGAAGGCATTAAGTTTTGGATTATGATGTATGATAGAAGATTTCAGTATTCTGTATTTGATGATTTGTACAGTTTATGATGTAGTACAGTGCATGTCGATGATGATTTTTTTATGTTATGTTGCTTCTGCTTATCGATTCATTATTCATATCGACATGTACATGTATAGTATCGACGCTTTGTACTCTATGGAGTAGAGTACGGCGGGTGCACTGAGCCGGAACCCTGGTTTCGGGCTGGGCGCTACAGTTGGTATCAGAGCCAAGGCTCTAGATCCATTGCGGACACATAAGTAAACAACGACATGAATTTAAGAAGTTATCTTAGAATTTAAGAAAGGATCATAGACTTAAGAAACGATCTTAGATGAAAGCGACAGCCTTAGTATAAGAAAAATAGAACGGTATTAGGCATTTACGAGAAACCAGAGAGTATAAGTAGATCGTTTAGTCTTTTCGATACTTATACAAGTCAAGTCACTAGAATACCTCAATTCTATTTTTCCAGATAGTAACATAATAGCATAAAATGTAATTTCCACAATTTCAGGTTCAGCTCTATTTGGGATTATATTAGATATATTGATAGAATTTCGTAGGCTGATTAAGAAATGATATATAGTAGAACTATAAGTAGTGATTTATAAGAATCATAATAATTAGAGTTTGATAAATACATTGCATAAATAGTACGAGGTCGGTTAAGATGATGAATATAGAAATGTAGGGAGTAGGTCAAGGATGTTAGTTGCATTAGGAATGCAAATTCATAGTGATAAGAGTATGATTATACAAGTAAAAGGAATAAGTCGTGTTATATCGAGAGATAATTATGAATTTTGAAGGACATTGATTTTCTGGTTAGAATTAGTGGACGTAGGTTGGACCTGAGTATGACTAAGTAGGAGTTGATATGATATAAGATTTAATCGGATGAAGAGGCTGAATTTGGTAAGTATAAAGGTTAGAATAACGCGCAGAAATATGAGGTGGTAGAATGTCTAATCAAATTGATAGGAGGTATACGATAACAGTAAATTAAGAAAATTTTATAAGTCAGGAAATACTAAGTTGAATCATAGATGATTAAGAAATAACACTAGAACTTAAGTATAAATCATTAAGCGTAAAATTGATACAACCCTAAGTTTCGAGGACGAAACTTTTTATAAGGGGGGAAGAATGTTACGACCCGAGATTTCGGGCTAGTGGAAATGAAATAAAATGATGGAAAATAGAATGCGAATGCGATGTCAATAAGATTTTCGGTGGAATTTAAAATTTTATTTAGAGTTAATAAAGACATCGATATTAAATATCGGGGTTAGAAACACACATAAATATAATCTTAAGGCAAGTAACGAATATAACGAGACTGGATGAGATTAGACAATGATTGTATCGGACATACAAGGTACTTAAATAAATTAGTTGGTAGCAACATAAGTCGATAGAGATAAATCAAACCGAATAAAAATACCCGATACGATAACTACAATACACACTAGTATCATATTTTTTTCCACTTTATCCTACATGGCAACAAAAGACAAATCCTCTCCCATTACCTCACATGCCCCCCCATGCCACCACCTTTCTTTTTTATTTCTTTATACCCACTTTATTCCACTCCCACTACCCTATTCTATTTACTTTACATATTTTATCCTCCCACCCCATAAAAAGAAAGAAAATCGGTTGGCCACCCACTCCATCCGAGAATTTCAATACAAATGGGGTCAATTATTCTACACCTTTCTTTCCACTCACTTCATTTTTCTACACACTCCAAAGCACCAATATTATACTACTAACTTCATTTCACTTTACTTCTTCTCATCCCCATCATTTTCGGATTTAACCCCTCCCTCTTTCCTAGCATACTCGACGGAAATTCTCAGGAAAATGGAGAAATCATCTTTTTCATTTCATACTCACACCACAAGTAAATCATCTCCTCTTTTTCCTCTCCAACACACACAAACCTTCCATTTCTATTAGTCATAGCCGAAAGTTGTAGTTTTCTTCTTCATCTCATACACATTTTAAGATATTAACAACAACATCCTCATTCATTTTAATGCCATGGCCGAATTAAGAGAGGGTTAAGAACCAAGGTGTAGCAAGTTAAGAACTCTATGAATTTTAAGTTTGATTCTTCCATATAATTAGTTTCATAAGTTGTATACTAACTCTTCATTTTTGGGCACAAAAACCGTATACACCAAGGAGAAGGAGGAGAAGTGTGTTCTTCGAATCCAAGTGAAAGAATCACCATCTAAGTGTAAGAAAGTGAATCAAGACAAGTATTCCTCCTAGATCTTACATTGATTTTCAAATGTTTACCATATATGTTTATATCAAAGTTGTTGGATCATCATGTAGTATGTTCAAGATTTCTTCAAAAGAATATGAAAAATCTAGTTATTACATACGGCCTTTGGCCTATTTGTATGACGATAAAATGAATTTAGTGTACATATATAGATGTATACTTGTACGTGTAATCAAAGAACCTATATGTAAATTAATTATAGTGTGTGAACTGCATTATCAATGAATAAGCATTGAGTACTTATATATTATAACACAAAATGTTCTCTCAGCAATAATGACGTGTTCTGGCATGGAGTTACATTTATTATATTGTTACAAATATCCTCATTTTGAAATGAACAACAGTTTTGAGATCACTTTCGCAAAGCTAGTTTACGAATGATCTCTGTTGTACATTGAGCGTTGCATATTTTTGTGATGTGAATTTATATAAATACAGACAGTCCAATACGTCGTTAATGTTTCATTTAATATGGTTACAATTCATTTTAATATCAACGATAGTAGTATGAGGATATTTTGTTTTACTTATGTACAAGATATATATTAAGACATGAAATATGAATAATATGTATATAGCATATATATTTATATATTTTTGGCTATGTCTCTTTTTGAGGTTAAAAATAACTTTTATCGGTATTATGTACACATACAAGTATAATATATATGTTAAGATATGAAAATGAATAAGTCTATTATGGTAAAATGATTTATTTACATTTTTTGTGTACATATGTATGATATAAATGTTAAGAATATGAAAAGAATGACTTTATTATGTTTTATGGATATAAGTATGAAATATGTTCAAATATGTTACGGTATTTATACACATTTTAAGAACCCTCATATATATGAAAGTATATATTGTACTTATATAGAATTATATACACGTTTGAATCCGATGTTATGAAATAAAGGATTTGATTACAGGTTAATTGTATTCATATGTGTTATAGATGATTATGTGTAAGTTAAGATATAAGTTACGAAATTCCTAGATGATATGCTAAGGAAAATAGGAAGTATATGTTCTATGTACTTAAGTTATGGATGATGAAGTACATGTGTAGATTTGATATTAAGGAAGTGTGGTTATGGTAATTCTTAAGTTATGATAAGTAGATTATAAGTAAGTGATGTTACTAGTGGTAGTATGACCAAGATACCCTCATTTGACCGAGTCTCATGCATTCATGAAATGAAAGTTTTAAAAGTTGTTTTTATCGCATTTCATGTTTAAAAGTTCAGATGCATGTGAATAATAAACACGAGACGGATGAATCCAATGACCCACGTTATGTTGTGACCATGTTATGTTATGTTATTTTGTAGCGTTGTCCTGACATCGAGACCGGAGTGGTAGATGTCAGGGGCCCATGTTTACATTATGGCTGAGTGTAACACCGGGTCTGGGACACGGGATCTCAGTCGTAATGCGTCACCGTTAGCACATGTACCAATGTTCATGATGTTATGTCGTATATGTATTACATGGGGAATCATTCGGTATGTCGTGCGTTATTATTCTTATGAAAAATGCTATAGCCAATGATGAAAATGTTATGTCTTCATGTTACGAAAATGTCACGTTATGCAAGTTATGAAAAATCATGTCACGTTTATGAAAAGTCATGTTATGAACAATCATGTTATGAAAATCCATGTTTTATGCATCACGTCATGACCATGCTACCTTATGTCACCTTCAGAAGATCCTTAAGTTACGATATCATTGATCTTAATATGGGTTATGAGCTAGGAGCTAAGTATGGACACGATATGATGTTACAGATAAGCTACAACGAGATGTTGATATGTTATGTTAATGTAGTGTTAAGCATGAGAATGTAGTACATGTAAGATATGTGAGTATAGTATAAATTATGGATTAGAAGTTATGTATGGATATAGTATGATGTTACGAATTAAGCAGAATGAGATGTTGCTATGCTATGTATGCTTTGGAATCTTCCTTATTTATCTGCTCTTAGTTTACAGCAGTTTACAGATATGATATGATACTTTTCTTGTTAAAAAGGAGACGTGCTTATTATGCTCAAAATTTATGGTTATTATGATTTGTCACCCCGTCTCCCCATGTATGATCCACATGTCGTATCTTGTAAGACTACTTGCTGAGCGATTAAAATTCGGTGGCTATCGCTCATACTTGCCTCATTTATAACTTTCCAGATAACAGGTATCACTATACAGGCTCGTTGAAGACATGTTATATAGACCATTGATAACGAAGAGCATACTGAGAGATTTCTTCGAAGGCATTAAGTTTTGGATTATGATGTATGATAGAAGATTTCAGTATTCTGTATATGATGATTTGTACAGTTTATGATGTAGTACAGTGCATGTCGATGATGATTTCTTTATGTTATGTTGCTTCCGCTTATCGATTCATTATTCACGTCGACATGTACATGTATAGTATCGACGCCTTGTACTCTATGGAGTAGAGTACGGCAGGTGCACTGAGCCGGAACCCTGGTTTTGGGCGGGGCGCTACATGTATATAGACACATTTTACATATTCAATACATACTAAAGAGTTCTAGAATATTCAAATTAGGGCTGATTGGAAAATACCATGTGTGTATAATTATTGTGCACTATTTTACAAAGGTTACAAAAATAAATTCAGCACATGTTCAAGATGAATACACACGCCTACTCAACCTTGATGGATCTTATGTGGAGCTTATTTGGCATCTTGATTGGTGAAGAATGGACTACACAAGGTTAGAGACATAATGGAGGAAGCTACACAAGGTAATGTTTCAAACATTGTTACAAATGTAACACATGCTGAAAATTCAGCATGTGTGAGTTAATGATGACCGAATTTTGTCTCATAATTGTGACCAATTTGCTTCTAAATATTCAAGGGATTAATGTGTAGTAGTATGGTAACATTTCAAAGTCTTGAGATGATTTAGCACATGCTGAACATTTCAGCATGAAAGACAATAAATGGCCGATTTTTTGGACATAATGGAGACTAATTTACTTTGTAAATTAGTAGGGATTGATTGTATGCTATTTGGAATATTTTTACTACTACTTTGGCACATGTTTTAGATGATATTCTCAGATTTTTACAGTCATCAAGTGATGACAAATCTAATCCAATCAAGGAGTGCTAAGTAAGCAAGGCCAAGACAATCATCCAATCAAGTTGTGCCAAGTAAACAAGTTGATGCCACATCTACACAAGACATTCTTCCAAGGACTTAAAAGAGAATTTTCAAGATGGGATGTCGCCCTAATGGAGGGTGGGGCCAATGTCAAATAAAAGGAGAAGAAGAGGAGCAAACAATGGCAAGACAAGTCTTACAATTTCCAAAGTGCAAAAAGACTCTCTACCCTCTTCTTCTACATTTCTTTCTTCTCCTTCTCTCTCAAGCCTATTGTACTCATATTCAAACATATTGAATAGTCTTTGTTCATACCACCATACACGCCTTATTGTTGTAAAAGGTTGATCAATGTGTGATCTAATCTTCATCCGCTCGGTGGTGGTGTTCGTGATAGTTGTGATTGCTTGTATCGTTTGTAAAGGGTTGGAGTTGGTGTGTAACTCCAGCAACCCTTGTGGTAAAGGTGTTATTTTGTTTAGTGATAACCGAGGAAGGTGTCCTCGAATACTGGATTAGGTTGATTTAACCGAAACCAGTATTAAATTCCTTGTGTTCTTTACTTTACTGCACAATATTTTCATTTTCCAGCACTTTGCATCCATTTCGTCGCAATCTTAAAAATAGTAAACAAATTTCAAAAATTGTAAAATTTTTTAAAAACATAGCCTCATCTCTTAAGTTTCATTGGGCACAATTTTCAACCCATTTGGCAAGTATAAGTCATTCAAACCTTAATAGTTCTGAGACTAGTGCAATCCGATTTTCAGACTTGCAAAGGTTAAGAACTTAAACGTATTTGACATACTTCCCAAAGGAAATTTTCAAAAATGTTTCAACCCATTTAAATATATATAGTAAGGGGTTTGTTATTAAATTTTCAGACCATTTGAAGTTACGGATTAATCGGAATAAATTTGTTAAATCAGACTACTGTTTCTGGAAGATTTGCGCAATCAGACCACAAACGATTTTTCAAAGGGTTAGAGGTTGAATTTTGATCTGAAATTTTTAGGAGATACTCAGAACATCTGAGAGTATAATATCTCAAATTTCTGAATTTTTGAAGGCCTGTAACCTAGTTTTTCAAACGTTGCAAAGCAGGACCTGAAAACAGAAACTATTTTCAGAAGTTGGGTTTTTGGGTCAAAACATTTTAAAAACCAAATTTTCTGCACCCACTATTCAACCCCCCTTCTAGTGGTGCCTTACAGGTCCTACAAGTAGTAAAAGAGCGCAGGCACACTCACAACAAAGAAAATCCAATGATCTAAGTGAGATGGCAACCACTGGCTTCAAAACCGAACAAGAAGGTATGTCGAGTCAAAGGCCTCATCTTTTTGATGGTGAGTCCTTTATTCAATGGAAGCTTAGAATGAAACTTTTTCTTATGGCTATTGGTATTTATCTATGGTCTATTATAGAAGACGGTTCATTCGTTCCCTCTAAATTATTTACTGTAGATGGTGTCACAATAAAGGTTGTAAAACCAAAACAAGAATACACTAGTGATGACAAAAAGAGACTAAGTATGAATGCTACAGCCATGCAATTACTTTTAAACGGGCTAAGTAAAAGTGAATCTAGTTACGTATCTAATTGCTCTAGTGCTCAAGAGATGTGGAGAATTATTGAGATGAAATATGAAGGGACTAGCCAAGTAAAGGAGTCCAAGATTAATATGCTTATGTCCACACTTGAGTCTTTCAAATTATTGCCAAATGAGTCTATTGTTGATATGGATCTACGATTGACTAACATCTATAATTCTCTTGAGTCTCTTGGCAAAGCTTTTTCTGTGCAGGAAAAGGTCCAAAAGGTACTACGAAGTCTTCCATCCGAATGGGACCCTGAAGTCATAGCAATATAGGAGAGTAAAGAAACAAAATCAATAAAAATGGAGGAACTAATCCGATCGCTAAAGGTATACGAAAACAAACATACATTAAGAAAATCGGAATCAACGTCAAAACAGGGTAAGACTATTGCTTTTGAATCAAATGAATAAGTCTCTACTTCTTCTGATCACGTAGATGATAGTGATTCCAAATTAAACAATGATGATCAAATACTATTGGCTGAAGGTTTGAGAAAATTCATGAGAAAGTCATTTAAAAACAAACCTAAGGTTACTTCCATTAAAAGAAATAAAAATAAAACAAATGACAAGGGCATAAAGTGCTATGAATGCGGGAAACTTGGACATTTATCTTATGACTGCCCTAACAAGGACAAACAAACAAACAAACACCTTGACAAGGATCAGACCAAAACTAAACTCGTCTCAGAACCCAAACAAAGGAGAAGAGCTCTCAAGGTCTCCACTTGGAGTGACACGTCCGACTCTCAGACTGATACCGAAGAAGAAATGGCCCAAGTATGCTTTGTATCCAAAGTATCAAACAAGGTATCTGTAGCGCCCCGCTCCCGAACCCTTTCATCAGGAACAGCGCACCCGCCGTATCTCACTGAAGAGAATACAAGGCGTCGAAACAATTTCCGACCTGTCTGAAAAGACGTAGAAATTTTTCGCAGAAACGAATTACCATAACATCAAATTACATGAACAAGGAAATCCTCAATAAAATACTACATCAGTGATGATAATAAAGTCACCGTGCCAACCTCTAAATGCTATCAGTCTAAACAGGGTAGTGTCTGATGAAACCCCAATAAAATAACGATAGACAGCCGCATGGTCTCTTCGTATCCTAGGTGCGACCATCAGTCTGTCCATACTAATGTGTCAGCCCCGTCCTCAGTAAAGATATAGTCATACGCTTCTTCGTTCTCACCTGGTGAGGGGGGGGGGGGGAGAGTAGGGGTGAGTGACGGAAAATCACCCAGAAGGCACCTGCCTCCAACTCGTACAAGACTAGCATACTAAAATGATATAACACATAACACATAAAACATGATATCACATAAGTATATGAAAGACTGCGGAAAATAATTCACTCCAGATAAAGAATGCGCAACATCGTGATGCATGTCCCACTATGCATGTCATACGCAACAAGGTCATGTCACACAAAATGCCGATATCCACACCGTGCAATGCATGAACCTGGGTCCTACTGAGTGGCTGCAGGTCGTACACCCCACAGTCACCATACTGAGTGTGCGTGGCCGCGCCTCCGCACACATCCTGAGTGTCGTGGCCCCGCCACCATACACCATCCTGAGCGCCCATGACTCGTACGTCACGACCCGCCATCAATGCAATGCACGTGCCATGAATGCAAAAACACAATCGTCTGAGGCCCCTGGCCCATCCTCACCATCCTCCGGCACTCAAATCTAGGTTTAGTTATTGCTCGTATGCTAACTCGTCATTGTTCGGCATCAAATCCACTTTTCCACGGCTTGTATACCTTTATCGTGCAATTTCTGTATTTTTCCTTATTTTTTCCTTATTTATTTCTATTTATCCCCTAATTGTCCAAATTAGATAAATTATCATAATCACTTAAATTAATTGAAAATAATTTAATTTCATCATCTTATAATTACTGGAATTGATTTATAATTTCCTGATATTTATTTATATTTTTCCTATATTTATTACTATTTTAAATTAACTATTTAATAACTATGAAAGACTTTAAAATTTCAGAAATAATGAAATGGAATTAAAACCTTAGGATTGGGCTGGCCCCTTTACCTACAGCCGACTCACCCGTTCGCGCGTACACAGGTCCAGCCCGCTGGGAGCTGGCCTGCGATCCCAGTTACATATTTTTTTTTTGTTTATCCGGTTAATTGGGACAACAGCAGCTGGCACGGTCCGTTGGCCATTCGGCCCGGTCCGCTAAGCTGCCAACTCCTTTTTTTTATATATATAGCGAAATGGGCTGGCTGCAGCTACCAGCCAGCGGCCCATTAGCGGGCGGCCTGGTCTGCGCAACCTGCAGGCCGGCCCTAACCACTGACTTTTTTTTTAAAATTTCAGAATTTCAGCAAAGGGATATCCAGGAGGCGCGTTCTCCACGCGCTGCCATATTTGGCGGCGCGTGAAACGCACCGGCGACCTCCGGCCTCCATTTTCCGACCCCGATCTATATTTTTGCCTATTTCTAGTCTATTGACCCTGATCTATATTTTTCCGACCCCGATCTATAATCACCGGCAGATGCACGCATACCACAGTATTCAAGTCTTCATGCTTTTCACGGATCAACCAACATACTATAGATTTCAACAATTAAAGAAAATAACAAACACATAATATATCACCAAAGCATGCTGGAATTTGTACCAATTGGAGGGGGAAAAGGGAACCTACCTGGTTGCAGTCTCTTTCGCAATTATATGATTACCAAATGAGTTTGGGCGCGGTGATACCTCTACCTCCTTCCCTTTCTCTTCTCTTCCCTTCCTTCTATTTGCGTCTATTGCTCTTTATTCTATATTTTTTTCCCGGTTCACTCCTCCCAGCCGAAACCTTCTCCCTTGTTATTTAACGTCAAGTGCTGAATTTGGGGGAGCAGTTACGTACTCCCCCAATCCACGTTCCCCTTTTCTCTTTTTTTTAATTATCTTTTTTTTTCAAAAATTTAATTCATCCTTATCCTCTATCTTAAATTTACATGTCAATTTCCTTTTTTTTATTATTTATTATTTATTTTTAATCTATCTTAATTCAAACGGCACTTTATGTTTTATATTTATCCTTTATTTTTTTATATTTATTTTTATTTTTATTTATTATTTTTAATTACTATCCTATATCGCTATTTATATTTACATACAAATATATCCATATGTATAACTATAACTACGATATCAGTTACAAATAGCGATACGCTATAATAACTTTAATTTCGGACGGTCGTTACACCCAACGGCTACGTTAGTTTCCAATTAACGTGTAACGTTTGAAAATTCTCGGGTGTAACTTCCTACCCACCTTACAAGAAGTTTCGTACTTGAAACTTGTCGTACCTTATACGGAGAGGTAAGGGTAGCGCTTTCGCATCTAATCCTCCAGCTCCTGATCTTTGCGGTGTATGATCCGATCAAGAATCTCTTGATACGACGCATCCGGTCTAATTCTTGAAAGTGTTGTGTCCAATACATAACTCACGTCTGAACGTACCTCCTTAGCTGAAAAACATAGAATACCTTATGCACTTGGACCAGCGGCGGAGGTATCGCCAAACGGTAAGCTAACGAACCGATCCTTTCGAGTATCTCACAAGGCCCCAATGTACCGTGAGCTTAGTTTCCCTTCATACCAAACGTACCACACCTTCAAGTAAACATTGTCTCTGGCCGCAACTCCAAAGAACGCCCCTTCGAGCCTGCTGAACTCTTGCTTCTATCTTGAGTAACCTTAAGTCTTTCTCGAATCATCTTTATCTTTTTTTTTCTTGGTCTGTTCAACCAGCTCTGAACCAGTGATGGCGCGCTCTCTCCAACTTCACCCTAATGGATAGGGGCCCGCTCTTATGCCCATAGAGCGTCACAAATGGTGCCATGCCAATGGCGCTATGATGACTGTTGTTGTTGGAGAACTTAATCAACTAGATCATACCGTCCTAGTTCCCCTTAAAATCGATGGCGCAAGCTCTCAGCATATTCTTCAATGTTTTTATCGTCTCCTTTGGCCACTCATTGGTCTGGAGGGGGAATGCAATACTCAAAATGAGCTCCGTCCATTACATACATCGGCATACACGAATTTTAATATGTGTGTCGTTTTAATGGTTAGGTTGTTTTTGTTTTTTTTTGGTTTTTAAAACATGTTTGGTCTAGACATATAATGGGTTGTGTATCCACATATATGACTTATGTATCATATGTAGCTTATGAATTCATAGTCGTTATCTGTAGTTTGTCACATGTATTATGTTCATGTTGTTTGTTAGTTGAGTTTTAAGCGGAACACACGCTATGCGCGTTTATTTTAGTCCTTATTTATCGTGATCTCTCTTTTTGTACTTGTGTTAGTCGTTAATAATGTTTGTCACATGGACTCTTTATTTTACGTATTAGCTTATCTTATTGTCGTATAAATATCGCTATATAAAATACGCCGAGAAAAATGTATATATATGCCTAGATATTTTTTTACTGTAATGTACATATATAATTTATTTGGGTGTTCCAGTACGATATATATATCACTGTTTGTTCCTTTTTATGTGTCATGTTATTAAGTTGTTTACACTTTAATCTATTTTTATGTTGTCATGCCATACCATGTCGTTCCTAACTCATTTTTAGCATGCTTACTTCAATTGAGTATGTTAATGTTTTGTTTTAAAACTTGTAATTGTATACCTATATCGTATCCCATGTCTTGTATGAAAAGTATATATGTTACTATATTCTTTGTAACAGTGTTGTTTGTTGTCATTATATATTATGGTATTTTATCATTGTTATAGTCATGTCGTGGTGTCCTTGATACAATTTTGTGTATACTTCAGCATATTTCATTAGAATCATTTAATTACCTTTGGTTTCGCGTATCTATTTGTATGTTTTCCTTAGATCGATTTATTTACATTATATCTTTAATGTGGCAACCAAATGTGAGTATCCATATGCTTCCTTATTATTGTACGAGATTGAGTGTTGTTTTTTTAAAATATGTATTACTCTATGAGTTCGCAACCCATGAAGTGTCTTAACAGCATAACATGTATAAGTTCCTAAGTTGGTTATTATTATTATATTTTTTTATAGTGGTCGTTTAGCAATTATAATTTTGACTTATCGTATTATTATTATTATTATTATTATTATTATTATTATTATTATTATTATTATTATTATTATTACTATTATTATTATTATTATTATTATAATAATTATTATTATAATTATTATTATTATTGTTATTGTTATCATTTTGTCCACTACTCTTATGTTGTTATCGTATTCTATATATATTGTTGGCTTTTACCTATTATTTTGTATTTTTATGTGGTCTCTTTGTATGCATATGTATACGTGTATATATTTACGTATACGTATGTATATGTGTGCATGCGTATATATATATATTGTTGACTTATGTCGTTGTATATTTATAGTCCAATATGTTATGTGATATCTTTTTTTTGTACTGTATTACATCTCTTGTAGTAATTATGTTGGATCTTGTATGTTAATGTTCTAGTACGTGGTTGATATGGGGAAATAGATCGTTAAAGTATGCGGTGTTAATTAGTGGATGTATATATAGTTAAATAGCAACATTGTGTATTATGGTCTTGTGTTTAAGTTTTTTTTATTGATGTTATTATCATTTTTTTGGCTCGGCGGAGCTTTGTTGATATCTTTGTCGATTTTAACTGTCCACTCGAACTTCGTCTCCTTATGCTTCCGTCTGTTCAAGGGCACCAGTATCAACGAAGATCCTTCAACAAATTCTACATAGCAGCTGGCCGAAACAAGACAACTCCTTACTTCGGTCACTCTGGTTGGTCAGGGCTACTCAGCGATATTTTTGATCTTCTTCGGATCCACTGCGGTTCACTCTTCTAGACTTACGTGACTTAAGAAAGCCACGTTTCCGCTGCGCAACCCTGATCATTTATCTCTGACTAACATCATCTGTACTGATGATGAGTCATTGAGACCTGGTCGCCGATGGTTGAAATCTGCTACGACGCTGCCAGCCCCCTGGATGGCCGTATCAGTCGTCACGTGGATCTGGGCACTGATCCTTGCTTCCCTATATGTTGTACCTGATTCTGCTGTGATAGTGGCACCGGCCTCTAGTCAGTGCCTTTACTTGTAAAACGTCCTTATTGTTGCACTCATGCTTGCACAATCCTCCCACACTGACCCGAATGTGGCATCCAAAATGAGCACATGGTGGCGGTGGTGGCCATGCACTCCTCCATGACTGTACTTTCGTCGCGAGCGGTCCTGTGATCGTTAGCGGCCATGTCGTATACCTCTGCCTCTTCGGTGAAGGGTGCTTCTAAACATCGAATTCCGGACGGCTTGTATTTCGACGTAGTAGGACCTCAGATCTGGTGGCGGCAACGGCGGAAGACGCTAGTTTAACTGCTGTTATCACTGCATAGTTTACAGTCACTGTTGCGCCAAAGTGGTGGTCATGGTGTCATCTAATGCTTGGAGGATGATCCCCTGATCCTGGTGGTCGTCACCATGACCATCGTTGCCTCCTTGCCAGGTTTTTTTTCCATCACACGGCATTTTCTTGAATTTCATGCGAGCCTTGACGAGAATTCGGATTGACGAGAGTGATAGCGAGATTTGAGCATTTATGGGCTTATGCGAAAGCTCAGGGATACAATGGTAATTAAATAGAGAAAGTTCACCAACGGCACGCACCTCCCTTAGCCCAATCATAACTTAGATCTACTTCATTTATTAGGGTATAATCGTTAGTCTTAGGTAAGGATCATAGCTTATGTCTAAGCGATCTAGTTAATCCTGCGTTCCCGAGACGGATCTGAAGCCTCGGCTCCGATACCACCTGTAGCGCCCCGCTCCCGAACCCTTTCATCGGGAACAGCGCACCCGCCGTATCTCACTGAGGAGAATACAAGGCGTCGAAACAATTTCCGACCTATCCGAAAAGATGTAGAAATTTTTCGCAGAAACGAATTACCATAACATCAAATTACACGAACAAGGAAATCCTCAATAAAATACTACATCAGCGATGATAATAAAGTCACCGTGCCAACCTCTAAATGCTATCAGTCTAAACAGGGTAGTGTCTGATGAAACCCCAATAAAATAACGATAGACAGCCGCATGGTCTCTTCGTATCCTAGGTGCGACCATCAGTCTGTCCATACTAATGTGTCAGCCCCGTCCTCAGCAAAGATATAGTCATACTCTTATTCGTTCTCACCTGGTGGGGGGGGGGGAGAGTAGGGGTGAGTGACGGGAAATCACCCAGTAGGCACCTGCCTCCAACTCGTACAAGACTAGCATACTAAAATGATATAACACATAACACATAAAACATGATATCACATAAGTATATGAAAGACTGCGGAAAGTAATTCACTCCAGATAAAGAATGTACAACATCGTGATGCATGTCCCACTATGCATGTCATACGCAACAAGGTCATGTCACACAAAATGCCGATATCCACACCGTGCAATGCATGAACCCGGGTCCTACTGAGTGGCTGCAGGTCGTACACCCCACAGTCACCATACTGAGTGTGCGTGGCCGCGCCTCCGCACACCATCCTGAGTGTCGTGGCTCCGCCACCATACACCATCCTGAGCGCCCATGACTCGTACGTCACGACCCGCCATCAATGCAATGCACGTGCCATGAATGCAAAAACACAATCGCTTGAGGCCCCTGTCCCATCCTCACCATCCTCCGGCACTCAAATCTAGGTTTAGTTATTGCTCGAATGCTAACTCGTCATTGTTCGGCATCAAATCCACTTTTCCACGGCTTGTATACCTTTATCGTGCAATTTCTGTATTTTTCCTTATTTTTCCCTTATTTATTTCTATTTATCCCCTAATTGCCCAAATTAGATAAATTATCATAATCACTTAAATTAATTGAAAATAATTTAATTTCATCATCTTATAATTACTGGAATTGATTTATAATTTCCTGATATTTATTTATATTTTCCTATATTTATTACTATTTTAAATTAACTATTTAATAACTATGAAAAACTTTAAAATTTCAGAAATAATGAAATGGAATTAAAACCTTAGGATTGGGCTGGCCCCTTTACCTACAGCCGGCCCGCCCGTTCGCGCGTACACAGGTCCAGCCTGCTGGGAGCTGGCTTGCGATCCCAGTTACATATTTTTTTGTTTATCCAGTTAATTGGGCCAACAGCAGCTGGCCCGGTCCGTTGGCCATTCGGCCCGGTCCGCTAAGCTGCCAACCTCCTTTTATATATATATATATATATATATATATATATAGCGAAATGGGTTGGCTGTAGCTGCCAGCCAGCGGCCCATTAGCGGGCGGCCTGGTCTGCGCAAGCTGCAGGCCGGCCCTAACCACTGACTTTTTTTTAAAAATTTCAGAATTTCAGCAGAGGGATATCCAGGAGGCGCGTTCTCCACACGCGTGTGCGTGAAACCACGCGCTGCCATATTTGGCGGCGCGTGAAACGTACCGGCGACCTCCGGCTTCCATTTTCCGACCCTGATCTATATTTTTGCCTATTTCCAGTCTATGGGGACCTATTCTAAGGCCAAAAACAAAATGAAAAATCTCTAATCGTCCACAGTTTTGCTATTTTGATTATCAAATTTTTCCTTAAAACCAAAACTCAAGGCACGCAAAGACACACACAGATGCACGCATACCACAGTATTCAAGTCTTCATGCTTTTCATGGATCAACCAACATACTATAGATTTCAACAATTAAAGAAAACAACAAACACATAATATATCACCAAAGCATGCTGGAATTTGTACCAATTGGAGGGAGAAAAGGAAACCTACCTGGTTGCAGTCTCTTTCGCAATTATACGATTACCTAATGAGTTTGGGCGCGGTGATACCTCTACCTCCTTCCCTTTCTCTTCTCTTCCCTTCCTTCTATTTGCGTCTATTGCTCTTTATTCTATATTTTTTTTTCCGGTTCACTCCTCCCAGCCGAAACCTCCCCCCTTGTTATTTAACGTCAAGTGCTGAATTTGGGGGAGCAGTTACGTGCTCCCCCAATCCACGTTCCCTTTTTCTCTTTTTTTAATTATCTTTTTTTTAAATTTAATTCATCCTTATCCTCTATCTTAAATTTACATGTCAATTTCCTTTTTTATTATTTATTATTTATTTTTAATCTATCTTAATTCAAACGGCACTACATGTTTTATATTTATCCTTTGTTGTTTTTTTAATTATTTTTATTTTTATTTTTTATTTTTAATTACTATCCTATATCGCTATTTATATTTACATACAAATATATCCATATGTATAACTATAACTACGATATCAGTTACACATAGCGATACGCTATAATAACTTTAATTTCGGACGGTCCTTACACCCAACGGCTACGTTAGTTTCCAATTAACGTGTAACGGTTAATTCGAAAATTCTCGGGTGTAACAGTATCTTCCGATTCTGACTCTGATTCTTAACCTTCATATGATGATCTTTTTAGTCAATATTTAGAATTGCACAAATTCACCAAGACTCTCACAAAAGAAAAGAAATGATTAATTGAAGACAAGAAGTTGTTAGAATCTTCTAACACGAATCTTGTTTCTCAATTAAACGATTCAAAAGAAGAGTCGTCTTGCATCATAAATACATTAAAATCAGAGATGTCATCATTAACTACACATAATAATAAAATGAAATCCGAGATTTCAAATTTAAAATCAAGGAATACGAATTTAGAGAAAATGGTGAGACAATTTGACACGCGAACTAACATGCTAGATCGCATCATTTCATCACAAAAGCATGATAGTGATAAACCAGATTAGGATACATTGAAAAAAACGAGATATTAAATAACCGACCAAATTTATTTTGTCTAAGAAAATAGAAACACCTAAGATATATATGGCGCCTAAGAAGACGCCTAGGCCCCCTCTCTCTTCATCTCATAGTACTTCTTCTGCATATCATACAAGATATAATTATGCGCCGTACAGATATGAAAAGAAACCATTAATGCATACACGACATTCATTCCATGCATGTAGATCACGCACTATGCACACAAACACAAGAACATATCAAAAACGACAACCATACAACATGCATAAAGGTATACTTGGCCATAGGCCAAATATATTCTCACCTCATGTCTACTATGTTGCTCCTTCATCTACATTCTCGCCATTTGATAGACCGAGAAAGATCACCCAAGTATGGGTACCGAACGGTACTTTTACAAAGAGGTGAATAACTAACTCGTAGGACCCAAAATAAAAGGGCACCTAAATTGTTGTTGTACATTGCAGGGAACTCATATATCTAAAGGCACATCAATCAAATAGTTCCTTGACAGTGGTTACTGGAGGCACATGACTGGTGACCCGAGCTTGTTTTCAAAGTTGAAAAAGGTTACGAAAGGTGGATCCGTGACCTTTGGAGACAACAATGAAGGAAGAATCATTGGAAAAGGCAAAATCGGAAGCCCAAGTACTCGGAAAATCTCCAACGTCTTCCTGGTAAGTAATCTATCCTATAATCTACTTAGCATCTCACAGTTCATTGACAACGGTTTTGATGTGTGTTTCACTCATCCATATTGCAAAATATTAAATCAAAATGGAGAAACAGTATTAAAAGGAAAAAAGGAAAGAAAATATTTTTACGCTTTCTATGGATGACATGTTAGACGCTAAGGTTAAGTGTTTTATGTCAAATGAACCTAACGTTAATTTGTGGCATAGACGATTAGGACACATTGGCATTTTTACACTTGAAAAACTTCAAAGAAAGAACTTAATACGAGGATTGCCTAAACTTGATTTAGACAACTTTCAGTTGTGTGAATCTTGTATTAAAGGCAAACAAAAATGCGAGTCACTTAAACCCAAAAATGAAATTAGCACGTCTAGAGTTTTAGAATTACTACACATTGATTTGTTCGGTCCTAGTCGTACTAAAAGTCTTGGTAGACGCCATTATGCATGTGTTATCGTTGATGATTTTTCTCGCTATATATGGACTTTATTTCTCGCAAATAAAGATGATAATGCCGTTGAGATTGCGAAACTAATAAAACAACTTGAAAATGAATATGGTTTAAATGTGAAAAAGATTAGAAGCGATACAGGCGCTGAATTTAAATACAAGAACATGATTGCATTTTGCGAAGAAAAAGGAATTAAACCCAAGTTTTCGCCACCTAGAACTCCATAATTAAATGGAGTAGTAGAAAGAAAGAATAGGACACTACAAGAAATCACTAGAACCATGTTGTGGAAAATAAATTTCCTAGATTTTTGTGGGTGGAAATCGTAAATGGTGCATGCTATATAGTTAATTGTTTGGCAATTAGAAAGAAAATAAATAGAACTTCTTATGAGATAGTAAATGATCGCATGCCTTAAATTGATTACTTTCGTGTGTTTGGTTGTAAATGCTTTGTTCTGAATACAAAAGATAATTTAGATAAATTTGATCTAAATCAATTGAATGCATTTTGTTGGCTATTATGTGAATTATAAAGCATATAGATGCTATGATCCCATCACTAGACAAATTTTAGAATCCATTCATGTGAAGTTTAATGAATTTGGTGAGGTTGAAAAAGATAAAGAATATGATGATGATTTTGAACTAAAGCCCGTGTTAGATGATACAGAAGAGAGTGGCGTGCATGATGAATTGAAAAACCTAGAAATGCATGATCACTTAGAAATGCATGAGAACTTAGAAAATAATCAACCAAGGTTGCATAGGAATCACTCACATGATCTTATCATAGGTGATATAACTCAAGGTGTCCGACCACGTAGAAGAATAACTTCAGATGGAATAAACCAATTTCATGCTACGATATCCGAAATTGAACCTAAACAAGGTTTTGATGCTTTGAGTGATTCTTCTTGGATTGACGCTATGCATGATGAACTAAACCAATTCGTAAGAAATGATGTATGGGATTTAGTGTCATGACCACAAGATAAGACAATAACAGGCACAAAGTGGGTGTTTAGAAATAAAATGAATGAAGAAGGTAAAGTTGTTAGAAACAAGGTGAGACTTGTAGCACAAGGATATAATCAAGAAGAAGGAATAGACTAGAACAAAACATTTGCACCCCTAGCACGTTTAGAAGCCATACGATTTTTACTTGCTATTGCTTGCATGAAAGGTTTTAAACTCTATCAAATGGACATAAAAAGTGAATTTCTAAATTGTTTTATACAAGAAGAGGTATACGTGAAGCAACCACCCAGTTTTGAAGATTTGAAATACCCTGATCACGTATACAAATTAAAGAAGGCACTATACAGTTTAAAGCAAGCTCCTTGGGCTTGGTATGATCATTTTGATACTTTTCTTTTAGAAAATGGATTTAAAAGAGGACCATAGATAGCACCTTATTCTTGGAACAAGATAAATCAGATTTATTAATCATTCAAATTTATGTTGATGACATCATTTTTGGATCTACATCTCATAAACTTGTTGAAGAATTTGAAACTTGCATGAAATCCGAGTTTGAAATGTCTATGGTTGGTGAATTGAATTACTTTCTTGGCTTGCAAATTAAACAAACCAGTAAAGGCATTCACGTAAGCCAAGTTAAATATGTAAATGACATGATTAAAAAGTTCAATTTTGAGAACTTAGAACCATCCCCCACCCCTATGAGTGTCACCACTAAACTAGATAAAAACAAAAATAGAAAAGACTTTGATAATGATTTATATAGGTGTATGATTGGTTCTTTGCTTTATCTTACTGCAAGTAGACCTGATATCATGTTTAGTGTTTGGATGTGTGCACGTTTTCAAAGGCAACCTAAAGTGTCTCGTTATAATGTTGTGAAAAGAATATTTCGATACATTAAGCACACCCCCACTTTAGGAATTTGGTATGATAAAGATTGTTCATTTGACTTGCATTCTTATACCGATGCGGATTATGGTGGATGTAAAATCGATAGAAAAAGCACAAGTGGCACTTGTCAATTTATAGGAAATTCACTAATTTCATGGTTTTCAAAAAAGCAAGCAAGTGTCGTCTTATCTACTATCCAAGCTGAATACATAGCACTTAGTCTTTGCTGCACACAACTCTTATGGTTGAAACAACAACTTTCTGATTTTGGTATTACGGTAAATCGTATTCCAATCTATTCTGATAGTATGAGTGCTATAAACTTGTCTAAGAACCCCGTACTACACTCTAAGGCAAAGCACATAGAAGTACGATATCACTTTCTTCGTGATCACGTGAACAATGGTGATATTGCTATAGATCATGTACGCACTGAGGCACAAGTAGCCGACATATTCGCTAAGGCACTAAATCAAGCCACGCACGAAAATCTACGCTCTAAATTAGGCATGATTTATGCCGATTTGATTTGATATTTCTTTCCATCTTTACATACACTTTTGATTTTCTTTCAAAAGTAAAGGGGGAGAGAGAGTGCATGATTAAGGGGAAGCGAGAGTGATTAATTGTGATTGATTGAAAAAATCAACGGGGGGGAGTTCAAAATTTGAAATTTGAAATTCGAAATTTAATTTTGTGCACGATTGGAGGGGGAGCTATTAGATTTAAATGATGAACTATGATTATTTTGTAAATCGTCAAAAGAGGGAGATTGTTGAGAAAAAGAGTTTGAGTGATTCGCAAAAAATGTATGATTTAAATAACGTGTGCTAAAGAAATGCATGACACAGTTTATGACTGGACACAGTTTTGTGGCAAACTTGCCTTATATACTTTATATATAATGTTGCCGTACTAACAAGCCATGAAGCTTTAAAGCTAACATCAAATGGCAATCATTTGTTGTGTTTGAACTATTTTCAAGTGCCACCATTAATGAACTAAACTAGTTCATTAAGTGAAGTACTTAGTTAAATGAACTAAGTAGTTCATTAAATGGAGATATATTTGGAAAAGGCAAAAAGACAATAAAATTGAAGAATAGAAAGTCTCCTCCCATATCTTCACACGTTTATATATATATATATATATATATATATATATATATATATATATATTAAAAAAGGAAAAAAATATATTATAAAAAAGGGCACAATACATATATATTCCAACGTACTACCGACACGTTATATATATTACGAACGTATGTCAATGTCACACCACTATACTTACCTCATATTTATGAGTATATTCAGGTCTTATATCATATGATATAAGTCATGGTGATGACAAAATTATTACGACACGTTACAAGGTTATAAACCAAAAATTGTCGTATTGGATGACTACCGAAATTTCATTAACGTGTCACGTACTTGCCATATATAGATGGCCAGCCCTACACTTCAAACATGGCCACAAATTTCGTGGCTTACATGGTACACTCAGCCATAAAGTCATTCCATGTTGGCGCACACAAATCATCCCCAATTAAGGCCAAATTGAGGAGATTCCAAATTCATCTTTTAAGCAGATGCGGGCGCCATTTGTATCAGCGATTAGGAGCTAAATATTCAAATTATTTTATATATATTATGTGTGACATAATACATAACATGTGCAAAAAGTTAGAATTTAATCGGAGAAAATCGCGTAATCGACAAAAGTCAAAAATTCGGTTTTCTACGAACACAACACATGGAATGTTTTTGTCATGCCATGTAACATGTATCTAGACACATTTTACATATTCAATACATACTAAAGTGTAAAAGAATATTCAAATTAGGCTGATTGGAATATACCATATGTGGATACTTATTGTGCACTATTTTACAAAGTTTACAAAAATAAATTCAGCACATGTTCAAGATGAATATACACGCATACAAGATGAATTATACGTATCAAGCGATCATGAAAGACGAGCTTTTTCATAATATACTGAAGATAAGTCCAGTTAACATGGTCAAAAGCTTTAGCCATATCCATCTTTATCATCACATTTGCTCCTCTTGTACGTTTACCCATAATATGTAACATCTCATTTGCTAGAAGAACATGTTCACTAATATCATGGCCTCGCAAAAAACCTATCTGCTCCTCTGAAATAATCTTTGGGAGAAGAGGCGACAGTCGAGAGGCAATAATTCTAGTAGTGACTTTACTTATGAAACTAGATAAACATATTGGCCTATAATCCGCATACGAAGTAGGCTGTTCCTTCTTAGGAATCAACGTAATGAGGGAAGAGATCACAACCTCAGGTGATGGAACTCCGATAAAGGACTCTTGAACCACACACAACACATGCAATTGAATGACATCCCAACATGTGCGAAAGAAATGACCATTAAAGCCGTCAGGTCCGGCCGCACTGTTTGGATTGAGATTCCATACAGCGTTTTTAACTTCGGTCGTGTCTGGAATGGCTAATAAGCTTGCATTATCCTCCTCTGTAAACAAATTAGGAATGTGGGCTAGAAAAGGGGCAACATCTGTCACAGTCTCATTAGAGAATAGCCGCTGAAAATAAGCTACAGCAGCCTGCCCTAGCGCGTCATTGTCTTGGAGTATTTCCCCATCCTCGGTTTGGATGTGTCGAATCCTCTGCCGTCGATGTCGTTCCTTGACCAAGGCATGAAAATAGGCGGTATTGGCCTCTCCCTCTGCCATCCAATGGATTCGGGCTTTTTGAGACCAATATGATGTTGTGCCTTTTGTTCACGCAACAAAAGAGTCTGTGCAAGTGAAAATGCCGTCTTATTTGCAAGGGTAGGAGAATTGTCATAGACTTTTTCCATGCGAAGATAATTAGAGTCTACCTCTTTAGCCTGACTGAAAATGTTTCCAAAACCCATACGGTTCCATCGTTGTAGATCACCTTTAAGCAGACGAAATTTATTATAGAATCCAATCACTCACGCTGTCATGGGATATTGTCGCCATTGTGATTACACAAAGAATAAAAATCATCATGCAAGGACCATGCATTCAGGTATCTGAATGGAACTCTTGGTGTTGCCCAGGATAGAGAACATTTGAGTAATAGTGGAGAGTGATCTGAAATGGCACGTGGCAAATGGTGGACTATTATATCCGCAAATAAATCTGCAACAGATGAACTACATAACATACGATCCAGACGATGTAATATCCAGCCTTGCCCATGTCCGTAGGCCCAAGTAAATAATGATCCCATTGTAGGAATGGACTACAGCTGACAATAATGGACACATGCATTAAAGTCCTCTAACGAAAGAAGCGTTGGGGTAGAGCTTTGTGCTCATCCAACGTTAAAACGGTGTTAAAGTCTCCTCCAACAACCCATGATACTGTCATTGTCCGAAAATGATGTAGTAGTGAATTCCAAAGCAATTTTCGCTCTGCAACGGTATGCCTGCCATACACAACAGACAACCCAAACTGTTGTTGTGTCTGCCGCCATTTATATTGCAATAAAGATGTCTGAGCTCCATGATCAATTTCAGAAGATCAAAAATAGATGAATGCAAGAAAATCCGTATATTGTCATCGCAGGTATGAATTGCATGATCATATTGCAACTTTAACTGATACAAGGTAATATTCAAAGGCTGTTGCTTTTGTTCTATAACAACTATCATCTCAACTGGATGTTCTCATAGCAAATGCAACAAATGATCAACGGAGGTACGAAATACTCCTATATTCCAGATTAGCATCTTCATTGTGAAAGATCAAGAACAACACCACTACGTGTTGCACTTTGTGTCAAAACATTAGATGGTGGACGAGGAGGTAGTTCGTTCCTTGTCCGTCGACGTCGACAAGGGGCCACTGGGATAAAACCATTATCGTCCGCAGACACACTGGAGAAACACTCCTGTAGAATGACATCATCAGTAGAAAGTTCAGGGCGATGAAGAAGCCGCTTACCAATTGAGTCCGAGGCTTGCCTCATCTGTTGACAGAATCCTGAACGAAAGTTAGGATCAAATACTCCTTCCTGGACTACGGTTTGGCCTATATCGGAATCTGAACATCGACACACATCAGGATCATTAGTAGTTTTACTTTGTAAAAGCAAGTCTTCGGTGTCTGCATTAAGGAGAGCAATATCTTGTTTAAAAATAATAGCAATAGTTAATGTTTTAGGCAGTGGTGGATCTCCTCTCGAAATCTGGGAATCTGCATGGGCTGCATGTGGGAGGGTATCTTGCGTGAGAATCGTTACAGGAGTGTCAGGATTTAGAGGCAGACGGACATATTTCTTGGGAGTACATCTGGTTGCAGGCTTGGAGGGTTTTGGCGGCGCCGCTGGCTGGGAGTCATCACAAGCTCCGACCTTATGACCTAGGCGACGAAAGTCTGTACCAAATGGTGGCAACTCTTCATATATGATTTGTTGTTGAATGATCTTTTGTTTACCCTGCAAAAAACCTTCTTTGGCAAATCTTTGGAGATGTCCAATTCCACACAGACTCTGGCGACGGACGGCCGAAGACCATCCGCAGTTGCCACATCTAACTTTATCGGATGGCCGGAAACACGCGATATTTCAAAAAGGGCTGAGCGATGATGGAAGTGTAGCGGCAATCCTAGAAACGTGATCCAAACGGGGACAATAGGAACATCAGCCGCGGGGTCGAAATCCACAGTCCACTTGGTGACCCTCTTCGTACTCCTGCAATCGTCCAAAAGCGTCGAGTGAAGCACCATAAGTAATCTGGTTCATGAGTAAATTGAAGCAATCATGAGATTGATCAAGAAAGGTGATTTTTATATTAGAACAGAATCCAATTCGATCAAAAATATCCCTGATGAGTTTGAGAGGAGGCCGATCAAACCAAAATGATCCAACGAGAGTGAGACGGTGAGGATCGGCTAGGGCATCAATTTCTGCATCTGAGAAGGAGATCATGGGATGTCCTTTGTGCTTGGAGATGGATTTAGAGGAGATAGAGGTGACAACGACAGTAAAGGAGCGGCTGTCGCCGCCGCGATTGTTTAGGGGAGAAGAAGAGTGCGTCGTCGCCATTATTTCTTATATTATATATAAAATAGTATATATATATATAAAATAAAAAGCAAAAAAAATTTTCGATCTTCTTCTCTGGCGATCACATTTTCGCCCGCCGCTGCAATTTCGACTCCAGTGCCAGGGTAGCAGATTTTAGCACCTAATCAACCTATTTATATTGGAAGACCCCACGGATTCTTCCAATGTATCGTTTCTGGGGTTCCGTCGATTATTTTTGAGGATGACAAGATTGATGAATTGCTCACTCCATTCTGGCATACCATCATCGGTTCTTTCTGGCACGGCCGCCCGAGCATGGCAATGCTCAAACAAGCCTTTGAAAAGGTAGGTTTTTTGGCTACAATCACTCTTGGATTAATGGATCACACGTATATTTTGATTCAGTTTTTGAATGATATGGATTATAACCGATGTTTTGCCCGTCGATCTTGGAATTTCCTCGGCTTTCCAATGAGGGTAACGAAATATACATACGATTTTGATCCCTGTTATGATGCTCCTGTGGTTCCGGTGTTCCTTCCTAAGGCTTCCGCCATATATGTATTCAGCTGCCGCACTCTTTGCTATTGCCGGCCTCTTCGGCACACCTATTAGAGTGGACACGGCCACACAAAAATTGCTCAACCTATCTGTTGCCCTCATCTGCATTGAAATGGATGTATCCCAAAAATTGCCTTCATATATTCATATTCAAGGAAAATCACATTAGTTTTTTCAACAATTGGTATATGAGGATATACCACCTTTTTACAGCACATGTCGCGTGCTAGGGCATAAAATAGAGCTTGCTCCAAGCCGTACCCCTCGTCTACTTCCACAGCACCGCATGAACATCAACAAGTTTGGCATGTGAAATCCCCTTAGCCTACATATAAGGACACGGCGGAGATACCTGCTACCATGCAGGATCATCCTACGACAATGAATATTGAAGCGGAGGTTACACGTAGTAGTGATGTGGATCCTAATCATCCATCTCGGTGTCAAAACTTGGAGCTCTTAGGCCACGTATCCAATGATCTACAACCATCTTCATACTCCGCGGATGATGGATCACATGTTGGGATTCACTTTGATACCGAAATCTATGTTCCGCAAACACAGGTTCTTCGATGGGAGGTATTCAGTCGAGAGTTACATGAGGCTTCCATGGAGACTCCATGTTGCATGACTAGTTTCCCTCCTTCTGTTTCAGATCATGACTTGCTTAATCAGATCCGTACAGCATTAGATACTAGTGCTGATAACGGTTTTGTGCCTTTTGATCGAAAACGACACCGTAGGCCACATAGTCAAATGCCTCGCCCTCCAGGCCGCATGCCTACACGTAGTTTCACGCATTCCTTGCAATCTGCATCACAAGTTTCCCAATGAATATGTTAACAAGGAATATTCGAGGTTTACGTACCTCTTTTGCTCGCTTACGTTTATTGTTAAAGCAGTATTCTATTAGTTTCCTTGTTGTTATTGAGCCTCAGCAGTAGTCCATGAGGTTGAACAGGGATAAGATTCAACTCGGATTTTCTTTAGCTCTATCTTTATGTGAGGATCGCGTCTGGTTTTTCTAATGAAGTGATCTAGTCAGCATCTTGGAGCATCAGGATAGCCCTCAAGTTGCACATAACATTTACGTTTACTCACTAATAATATTTCGTTTTGACATTCTTCTGTCTATGGTAGACATACAGTTGTGGATTGACGTGTAGAGAAAAAGGGGTTTGAGTGATTTCAAAACACATGATTTAAATAAATGTGTATTAAATAAATGCATGACATATTCCATGACATGACACGTTGTTGCATAAAACTTGCCTTATATAGTTCATATACAATGTTGTCGTACTAACGAGCCATGAAGCTTTAAAGCTTACATCAAATGGCTAGAATTTGTTGTGTTTGAACTATTTTCAGGTGACATCATTAATGAACTAAACTAGTTCATTAAGTGAAGTACTTAGTTAATTAAACTAATTAGTTCATTAAAGGAAGCCATATTTGGAGAAGGCACAAAGGCAACAAGTTGAAGAAAGAAAAGTCTCCTAATCCCTCCCACATGCCATTTACCTTATATATATATATATATATATATATATATATATATATATATATATATTCAGATTTTTTTAAAAACAAAAGGCATATACACATATATTCCAATGTACTACCGATACGTTATATATTTTACGTACGTATGTTAACGTCACACCACTATAATTAACTCATATTTATGAGTATATTCAGGTCTTATATCATATGATATAAGTCATGGTAATGAAAAATTTATTACAAAACGTTAAAAGGTTCTAAGCCGAAAATTGTCGTATCGGGTGAATACCGAAACTTCGCCAACGTGTCACGTACTTGCCATAAATAGATGGCCAGACCCTACACTTCAAAAATGGCCACAAATTTCGTTGCTTACATGGTATGTGCAGCCATAAAATAATTCCATGTTGGCACACACAAATCACCCTCAATTAAGGCCAAATTGTGGAAATTCCAATTTCAATTTTGACACATGTTTGGGCACCACTTTAATCAGCTTGCGAGCTGAATGTTAAAGTTTGATTTATGTATATTATGTGTAACATAATATATATAACATGTGCAAAAATTTGGAGTTTAATTAAAGAAAAATCGGATAATCGATAAACGTCGAAAATTCAGTTTTCTACGCACACGAGACATGGAACATTTTTGGCATGGCATATAACATGTATCTAGATACTTTTTACATACTTCATACATTCTAAAGTGTTCTAGAAAAATCAATTAAGGGCTGATTGGAATATACCATGTGTGTATAATTAAATGTGCACTATTTTACAAAGTTTGCAAAAATAAATTTCAGCACATGCATAATCCTTGTCACACGCCTAAACCAGCAATGTTGAAGCACATGTGAAGATTTTTTGGCATCTTGATTGGCCAAGAATGAAGCATGCAATATTGGTGACATAAAAAAAGGAGCTACACAAGGTAACATTTCAAACTTATGTCACATTTCTAACACATGCTGAAAATTTCAGCATGTGTGCATATGGCTGGCCGATTTTCTTCACTTAATGAGGCATATTTTACTATCTTGAATTAAGTGGATTAATTGGGAGATAGTATGGAAGTATTTTGAATATATTATGGAATTAAAATGGTGATATCTTTGAATATCACACATGCTGAAAATTTCATCATGTGTGGGAATGTATGTTGGCCGATTTCTAGGCCTTGTTGGTGATCAATTTTATTCCAAAATTAATCAGAATGTTATGTACTAAATGATGCTTGATTTCTTCCTTATTCTCAAGAAATAAATCAAAGCAAACTTGGCAATATTTTGAATGAAATGCAAATGTTACGCATGCTGAAATTTCAGCATGTGGAGAGAATGTTATGGCCGATTTTATCAAGGCAAATTGGAGTTATTTGTCTAGGTAATTATGTGGGATGATTTTGTGACTTATGGTAATAAGTTTATGGATAATTGGCACATGCTTTTTGAGGTTTAATTTCAGATTTATCTAGCCATCAAGTGATGACAACATCCATCCAATCAATGAGTGCCAAGTAAGCAAGAGCTTAATGATCATCCAATAAGGAGGTACCAAGTAAGTAAGACAATGTCGTAATGATGCAATACACTCTTCCAAGGACTTAGAAGATAATTTTCAAGAGGAGAAGGGCATCATAGGGGGGTGGCCACCAATGTTAAAAGGAAATAAGAGAGCAATACAAAAACAACACAAGTCTTACAAGCATACAAGATTAAAAAACGTTTTCTAGTCTCTCTTTCTACACTTCTTTCTTTCTTCTCTCTAAAAGCCTATTGTATTCATATTCATACATCTTGAATAGGCTTCTTACATACCACCCTATACTCTTTATCATTGAAAAAGATTGATCAAGCTGTGATCAATCTTGCACTTGCAAAGTGGTGGTGTTCGTGATCATTGTATTCTCATACAAGGTTTGTAAAGGGTTGGGGTTGGTGTGTAACTCCATCAACCCTGTGTTAAGGTGCTATTTTATATTGTGTGATTAGTGCTAACCAAGGAATGTGTCCTCGAAGACTGGAGTAGGTTGTTTATAATCGAACTAGTATAAAATTCCTGGTGTAATTTACTTTCAGCACTTACTTTCAGTTTTAGCACTGTTTATCATTTTTGATCACGTTGGTAAAAATAGTAAATAAATTTCAAAACTCACGAAACTTTCTAGAGTTATATACACACGTTTTAAGGTTCTTTTGGCACAAGTTTCAACCCTTTTGGACAATTATAAGTCATCCAAACGTCCAATGTTCTGAGACTAGTGCAGTCTGATTTTCAGGCTTGCAAAGGTTGAGACTTTGATCGTATTTGACTAACTTCCCAAAACAATTTTTCAAAACTGTTTCAAACCATTTAAATATAACTAATAAGGGGTTAGTCATTAAATTTTCAGAGCATTTGGAGTTAAGGAAAAATGGAAATAAATTATTCAAATTAGACTACCGGTTCTAGCAGATTTGTGTAATCTGACCACCAACAATTTTTCAAGGGGTTAGAGGTTGAATTTTGATCTGAAAGTTTTAGGAGATACTCAGAACATCTGAGGCTAAGTTCTCTCCAAATTTCAGAATTGTTAAAGACCTGCAACCTAGTTTTCAAAACGTTTTAAAACTAGTCCTGAAAACAGAAACTGTTTTCAAAAGTTGGGTTTTTGGTTTAAAACTATTTTAAAAACCATATTTTCCGCACCCACTGTTCAACCCCCCTTCTAGTGGTGCCTTGCAGATCCTACAAGTGGTATCAGAAGTGAGATGGCAACCACAAACTTCAAAACCGAGCAATAAGGTATGTCTAGTCAAAGGCCTCCTTTCTTTGACGGTGAGTCTTTCATTCAATGGAAGTTAAGAATGAAACTTTTCCTTCTGGCAATTGATATTGATCTTTGGTCAATTATAGAAGATGGACATTTTGTTCCATCAAAATTATCCACTATAGATGGAGTCACACTAGAGGTCGTTAAGCCTAGGCAAGAGTACACTAGTGATGATAAAAAGAGACTGAGCATGAGCGCTAGGGCTATGAAATTACTTCTAAATGGACTAAGCAAGAGTGAATCTAGCTATGTTTCAAAGTGTTCTAGTGCTCAAGAAATGTGGAGAATTCTCGAAATGAAACACGAAGGCACTAGTCAAGTAAAAGAGTCCAAGATTAACATGCTTATGTCCACACTCGAGTCATTTAAATTATTGCCAAATGAATCTATCGTTGATATGGATCTTCGCTGGACTAACATTTACAATTCTCTTGAGTCTCTTGGCAAAGCCTTTACTATGCAGGAAAAGGTACAAAAGGTCTTGCGAAGCCTTCCATCCGAATGGGACCCTAAAGTAACGGCAATAGAAGAAAACAAAGAAACTAAGTCAATTAAGATGGAAGAATTAATTGGATCACTTAAGGTTTATGAGAACAAACTCAACATAAGGAAATCGGAATCATCAAAACAAGGAAAGGCTATTGCATTTAAATCAAATGAATACGTTTCTACTTCTTCCGATCACGAAGAAGATAGTGATTCTGAATCAGATAACGATGACTTAATCTTATTGGCTAAAGGCTTAAGAAAATTTATGAGAAAGTCATTTAGAAACAAAAATACGGCTACTTTGACTAAGAGAAATAAGAACAAGACAAATGACAAGGATGTTAAATGTTACAAATGCGGTAAACTTGGACATCTATCATATGACTGTCCTAATAAGGACAAACAAACAAACAAACACCCTGACAAGGAACGGAACAAGAATAGACTCGTCTCAGAACCTAATCATAGGAAAAGAGCTCTCAAGGCCTCCACTTAGAGTGATACATCTGATTCCGAGACTGAGACAGAAGAGGAGACTGTACAAGTATGCTTTGTGTCCAAAGCATCAAACGAGGTATCATCTGACTCTGATTCTGACTCTGAGCCTTCTTATGATGATCTTTTTAGTCATTACTTAGAATTGCATAAATTTACTAAGACTCTCGCGAAAGAAAAGAAGCAATTAATTGAAGACAAGAAGTTGTTAGAATCTTCTAACGAGAATCTTGTCGCTCAATTAAATGATTCAAAAAAAGAGTCGTCATGCATCATTAATGCATTAAAGACAGAGATTTCTTCATTGACCATGCAAAATAAGGAAATGAAATCCGAAATTTCAAATTTGAAATCAAGGAATCCGGACTTAGAGAAAATGATGAAACAGTTTGATAGGGGATCTAACATGTTAGATCGTATTATTTTATCACAAAAGCATGATAGTGATAAAACGGGATTATGATACATTGAAAAAAATGAAGTATCAATTAAACCAACCAAGTTTGTATTGTCTAAGAAAGTAGACACTCCAAAAGCAAATACGGCGTCTAAGATGACGCAAAGACCCCCTCTCCCCTCATCTCGTTTTACTTCTTCTTCATATCATGTGAAATATAATTTTGTGCCATATAGATATGAGAAGGAACAAGTAATGCATACACGATATTCATTTCATCCATCAAGATCACGCACTACACACACTAACACAAGGAACGTCCTCCATATAATGCGTATAAAGGAGTTCATGGCCAAAGGCCCAAAGTGCACTCACCACATGTCTACTACATTGCACCTTCATCTACATTCTTTCCATTTGCTAGACCGAGAAGGATCACCCAAGTATGGGTACCGAAAGGTACTTTTACTAAGAGGTGAGTAACTAACTCGTAAGGACCCAAAATTAAAAGGGTACCTAAATCACTTTTGTTCATTGCAGGAAACCCACACAACAAAAGATACATCTATCAAGTGGTTCCTTGACAGTGGTTGCTCGAGGCAAATGACGGGTGACCCGAGCTTGTTCACTAAATTGAAGAAGGTCACAAAAGGCGGATCCATGACCTTTGGAGACAACAATGAAGGCAAGATCTTCGGAAAAGGTACAATTGGAAACCCAAGTACCCTTCAAATTTCCAACTTCTTTTTGATTTGAAATACCCCGATCACGTGTACAAACAAAAGAAGGCACTATATGGACTAAAGCAAGCACCTAGAGCATGGTATGATCGTTTTGCTACTTTTCTTTTAGAAAATGGTTTTAAAAGAGGCACTATAGATAGTACTTTATTTTTAAAACAAGATAAATCTGATTTACTTATTATTCAAATTTACGTTGATGACATCATTTTCGGCTCCACTTCTCATAAACTTGTTGAAGATTTGAAAATTGCATGAAATCCGAATTTGAAATGTCTATGGTTGGTGAATTGAACTACTTTCTTGGCTTGTAGATTAAACAAACGAGTAAAGGCATCCACATAAGCCAAGCTAAATATATAAATAATGTGATTAAAACGTTCAATTTTGAGAATTTTAAACCATCCCCCACCCCTATGAGTGTCACTACTAAATTAGATAAATATGAACATATTAAGGATTTTGATAATGCCTTATATAGATCTATGATTGGGTCTTTGCTATATCTTACTGCTAGTAGGCCTGATGCCATGTTCAGTGTATGTATGTGTGCACGTTTTCAAAGTCAACCTAAGGTGTCTCACATTGATGCGGTAAAAAGAATATTCTGATATATCAAGCACACACCCACCTTAGGCATTTGGTATGATAAAGATTGTGATTTTAATTTGCATGCCTACACTGACGCTGATTATGGTGGATGTAAAATAGATAGAAAAAGAAAGAGTGACACTTGCCAATTCATAGGAAACTCACTTATTTCACGATTTTCCAAAAAGCAAGCGAGCGTAGCTTTATCCACTACTGAAGCTGAGTACATGGCACTTAGTCTCTGTTGCACACAATTACTATGCATAAAACAACAGCTTTCTTACTTTGGAATTACCGTAAATAAAATTCCTATATATTGTGATAGTATGAGTGCTATCAACCTGTCTAAGAACCCCGTACTACATTCTAAGACCAAGCATATAGAAGTACGTTATCATTTTCTTCGTGATCACGTAAGTAATGGTGATATTGTCATAGACCACGTACGCACAGAGGCACAAGTAGCGGATATTTTCACTAAAGCATTAAATCAAGCCACGTATGAAAATCATAGTTCTAAATTAGGCATGATTTCTGCTGATTTGATTTGATTGTCTTTCCATATTTACATGCATTTTTGATTGACTTTCCAAAATAAAGGGGGAGAGAATGCATGATTTAAGGGGGAGAGAGAAACTGATTGCATAATCAAGGGGGAGCGATTTGAAATTTGAAATTCAAAATTTGAATTTATGCACGATTAAAGGGGGAGTGATAATATTTAAATCATGAATATAGGTTATTTTGTAAATCATCAAAAGGGGGAGATTGTAGAGAAAAAGGGGTTTGAGTGATTTCAAAATGCATGATTTAAATAAACGTGTATTAAAGAAATGCATGACATATTCCATGACAAACTTTGTAAAATAGTGCACATATAATTATACACATGTGGTATATTCCAATCAGCCCTTAATTATTTTTATAGAACACTTTAGAATGTATGAAGTATGTAAAAAGTGTCTAGATACATGTTATATGCCATTCCAAAAATGTTCCATGTGACGTGTACGTAGAAAACCGAATTTTCGACGTTTATCGATTACCCGATTTTTCTCTAATTAAATGCCAACTTTTTGCACATGTTATATATATTATGTTACACATAATATACATAAATTAAACTTTAATATTCAGCACGTAGGCTGATCTCAAGTGGCGCCTAACCATGTGACAAAATTGAAATTGGAATTTCCACAATTTGGCCTTAGTTGAGGGTGATTTGTGTGTGCCGACATTGAATCATTTTATGGCTGCACATACCATGTAAGCCACGAAATTTGTGGCCATTTTTGAAGTGTAGGGGCTGGACATCTATATGTGGTAAGTACGTGACACGTTGGCGAAGTTTCGGTATTCGCCCGATATGATAATTTTCGGTTTAGAACCTTTTACGACAAAGGGAGTGATTTGAAATTTGAAATTCAAAATTTGAATTTATCCACGATTGAAGGGGGAGTGATGAGATTTAAATCATGAACATAGGTTATTTTGTCAATCATCAAAAGGGGAAGATTGTAGAGAAAAGGGGTTTGAGTGATTTCAAAATGCATGATTTAAATAAACGTGTATTAAAGAAATGCATGACATATTCCATGACATGACACGTTGTTGCATAAAACTTGCCTTATATAGTTCATATATAATGTTGTCGTACTAACGAGCCATGAAGCTTTAAAGCTTACATCAAATGGCAAGCATTTGTTGTGTTTGAACTATTTTCAGGTTCCATCCTTAATGAACTAAACTAGTTCAATAAGTGAAGTACTTAGTTAATTAAACTAAGTAGTTCATTAAAGGAAGCCATATTTGGAGAAGGCACAAAGGCAACAAGTTGAAGAAAGGAAAGTCTCCTACTCCCCCCCACACGCCATTTACCATATATATATATATATATATATATATATATATATATATATATTCAGATTTTTTTAAAAAAACAGGCACATACACATATATTCCAACGTACTACCGACACGTTATATATTTTACGTACGTACGTTAACATCACACCACTATACTTAACTCATATTTATGAGTATATTCAGGTCTTATATCATATGATATAAGTCATGGTAATGACAAATTTATTACGACACGTTAAAAGGTTATAAACTGAAAATTGTCGTATCGGGTGAATACCGAAACTTCGCCAACGTGTCACGTACTTGCCATAAATTGATGGCCAGCCCCTACACTTCAAAAATGGCCACAAAGTTCATGGCTTACATGGTATGTGCAGCCATAAAATAATTCCATGTTGGCACACAAAAATCACCCTCAATTAAGGCCAAATTGTGGAAATTCCAATTTCAATTTTGACACATGTTTAAGCGCCACTTTAATCAGCTTGTGAGATGAATATTAAAGTTTAATTTGTGTATATTATGTGTAACATAATATATATAACATGTGAAAAATTTTGGAATTTAATTAAAGAAAAATCGGGTAATCGATAAACGTCGAAAATTCAGTTTTCTACGTACACGAGACATGGAACATTTTTGGAATGGCATATAACATGTATCTAGACACTTTTTACATACTTCATACATTCTAAAGTGTTCTATAAAAATCAATTAAGGGCTGATTGGAATATACCATGTGTGTATAATTAAATGTGCACTATTTTACGAAGTTTGCAAAAATATATTTAAGCACATACATAATCCTTGTCACATGCCTAAACCAGCAATGTTGAAGCATATGTGAAGCTTTGTTGGCATCTTTATTGGCCAAAAATAAAGCATGCAATATTGCTGACATAAAGAAAGGAGCTACACAAGATAACGTTTCAAACTTTTGTCACATTTCTAACACATGCTGAAAATTTCAGCATGTGTGCATATGGCTGGCCGATTTTCTTCACTTAATGAGGCATATTTTACTATCTTGAATTAAGTGGATTAATTGGGAGATAGTATGGAAGTATTTTGAATAAAATATAGAATTAAAATGGTGATATCTTTGAATATCACACATGCTGAAAATTTCAACATGCGTGGGAATGTATGTTGGCTGATTTCTAGGCCTTGTTGGTGATCAATTTTATTCCAAAATTAATGAGAATGTTATGTACTAAATGATGCTTGATTTCTTCCTTATTCTCAAGAAACAAATCAAAGAAAACTTGGCAATATTTTGAATGAAATGCAAATGTTACACATGCTGAAATTTCAGCATGTGGAGAGAATGTTATGGCCGATTTTATCAAGGCAAATTGGAGTTATTTGTCTAGCTAATTATGTGGGATGATTTTGTGACTTATGGTAATAAATTTATGTCGAATTGGCACGTGCTTTTTGAGGTTTAAATTCAGATTTATCTAGTCATCAAGTGATGACAACATCCATCCAATCAATGAGTGTCAAGTAAGCAAGAGCTTAATGAGCATCCAATAAGAAGATGCCAAGTAAGCAAGACAATGTCACAATGATGCAATACACTCTTCCAAGGACTTAGAAGATAATTTTCAAGTGGAGAAGGGCATCATAGGGGGGTGGCCACCAATGTTAAAAGGAAATAAGAGAGCAATACAAAAACAACACAAGTCTTACAAGCATACAAGATTAAAAAACGTTTTCTAGTCTCTCTTTCTACACTTCTTTCTTTCTTTTCTCTAAAAGCCTATTGTATTCATATTCATACATCTTGAATAGGCTTCTTACATACCACCCTATACTCTTTATCATTGAAAAAGATTGATCAAGGTGTGATCAATCTTGCACTTGCAAAGTGGTGGTGTTCGTGATCATTGTATTCTCATACAAGGTTTGTAAAGGGTGAGGATGGTGTGTAACTCCATCAACCCTGTGGTAAGGTTCTATTTTATATTGTGTGATTAGTGCTAACCGAGGAAGGTGTCCTCGAAGACTGGAGTAGGTTGTTTATAACCGAACCAGTATAAAATTCCTGGTGTTATTTACTTTCAGCACTATTTATTGTTTTTTATCACGTTGGTGAAAATAGTAAACGAATTTCAAAAATCAAGAAACTTTCCATAGTTATAGCCACACGTTTTAAGGTTCTTTTGGTGTAAGTTTCAACCATTTTGGACAAGTATAAGTCATCCAAACGCCCAAAGTTCTGAGACAAGTGCAGTCTGATTTTCAGGCTTGCAATAGTTGTGACTTTGATCGTATTTGACTAACTTCCGAAAAGAATTTTTCAAAACTGTTTCAAACAATTTAAATATTACTAATATGGGTTTAGTCACTAAATTTTCAGAGCATTTGGAGTTAAGAACAAATAGGAATAAAGTTTTCAAATCTGACTACCGGTTCTGACAGATTTGCGCAATTTGACCACCAATGATTTTTCAAGGGGATAGAGGTTGAATTTTGATCTGAAATTTTTAGGAGATACTCAGAACATCTGAGGCTAAGTTCTCTGCAAATTTCAAAATTTTTGAAGACCTGCAACCTAGTTTTCAAAACGTTTTAAAACTAGTCCTGAAAACAGAAACTGTTTTCAGAAGTTGGGTTTTTGGTTTAAAACTATTTTAAAAACCACATTGTCCGCACCCAGTATTCAACTCTCCCTTCTAGTGGTCCCTTGCAGATCCTACATGACGCTCCTTATGGGCAGATTTGCAGATGTTCAGTGATTACATCCGAGAGCCATGGGTTCTCTCTGGTGACTTCAATACATTTTTATCACTTCAGGATCATAAAGGTGTTGCGCGTCTGGATTTATCTTTATTGTATGATTTTAACTCAATGGTTGATCATTGTGCATGGGACATTCCCTCACATGTGGGCACCCGATATACATGGCTCGGTGGCCGCGGCCTTGGCTGGGTTTGGCACCGGTTGGACTGGGTTTTTTGTAATGAGGCTTTCTACAACATCTTTTCTGGGTTTAAGTTGACTCATTTCAGTAGAAACACATCAGACCATTGACCGTTGTTAATGGAGTGTAGTTTGATGGGTGCAGCGGGCCCACGTCAGTTTTGATTTCTCATCGTTTGGTTATATTATCTGGATTTCGATTCATTCATGTGGATGCAACGGGAGTCATATCACACAACAGGTGGAAAGCGGGGATTATGTACAAATCTTCGTTTGCTTAAGCGTGATATCTCCAAGTGGAACAAGGAGGTATTTGATAACATCTTTCGTCGAGTAGAGTATACTGAACTTCAAGCGTGGAAGGCTAAAGTTGTGTATGATACGCATCCTACAGATGAGTCTAGCCAAGAGTACTCATCCACTCAGGCTGATCTAAAGTTGGCTACGTCATAGGAACTTGAATTTTGGTGACAAAAGGCACGGGTGAAATGGCTTGTGGAGGGTGAGGCAAATACCTGTTATTATCATGCTTTAGTATGCGACAAGCATCGACGTCAGTGCATCCGATGCATTGAGGGGGCAGATGGTGTCGTCTATGACATGCATGAATTTATTCAACAGGTTGCAGTTTCATTCTACACAGAGTTGTTTACTGGCCCGTCCGCATCGGATTCTTCGGCTCTGCTTGAGTGTATCCCTACATTGCTATCGCCTGCTGATAATGAGACACTTACTATGATGCCCTCGGAGGAGGAGGTATGCCGGGCAGTTTGGACGCTAGATCCGGACAGTGCACCGGCCCAGATGGATATAATGGTTGTTTCTTTCAGGATTGTTGGGAGGTAATTCATTAAGATGTGTATAAGGTAGTGCAAGAGTTCTTTCTCATCTTTCCTGTGCCTGAGGCCATGGCACACATCATGCTCGTTCTTTTTCCAAAGGGTATTTCTTAGAGGACATTCGGTGACTATTGGCCTATCGCCTTATCTATTTTTATGAGTAAGATTCAAACTCGGATTCTTGCCACACGCTTAAGTGTTGTTCTTCCACGCATTATTTCCTCTGAGCAGGCGGGTTTCCAATGCGGGTGGGGCATCATAGAGCAAGTCCTATTGGGAAATAAGATGGTACGTTGTCTCGGCAGGAGTTCCCATTACATTGGCAAGCTTGATATGGACAAGGCATTTGATCGTGCCAACTGGACTTTCTTAAGTACAATCCTCCCCTAATTTGGTTTCTCGGACTCTTTTATTACGCTTCTTCCAAACCATTTGCATAGCATTTATTTCTCTATCCTGATCAACGGTGTTCCAAGTAGCTTTTTTGGCGATCAAGGGGGGTTAAACAGGGGGATATGTTGTCCCTTTTATTGTTTATTTTGGCAGCTGAAGGCTTCAGTCGGGGGTTGAATTCACTGATTCAACGGGGTTTTATCACTCCTTTCACTTTGGGCAGGTTTCCCTTTACTATTTTGCATCTCTCATATCCAGATGACATTCTGATTTTTAGTCTAATACTCGACGAGATATGCGCGGGTTAAGACATTTCTAACTCAATATGAACAAGTCTCGGGACAAGCAGTTAATTGGCATAAGAGTAGTTTGGTGTTCTCGTCCCAGCTCTGGCTCAGCGGTGCACTGCCATGATGGTGTTATTCGAAATGCAACAATAGAAATTGCCCATGGAATACTTGGGATTCTATCTACATAAAGGCATCACACGTGCCTTTCATTGTTCCGATCTGCTTCGTCATGTTGATCTCCGTCTTGGAAGTTGGCAACAAAAGCTTTTGGGCTAGGCAGGTACACTAGTGCTTATTCGTTCCGTGCTCTCCTCGTTGCCGCTTCATCAGAGGGCAGGTGCTTGCCTTCTGCACATTATTATCCTAACATTGGAATACTTCTTTGGGCGGTTTCTCTGGTGCCCTGCTAGGTATCATTGGGTCACTTGGCGTAATTTATGCCTGCCTTCCTCAGAAGGATGACTTGTTATTCGAGACTTTGAGGCAATCCAAAAATCTTATTCTTGTAACCTGTGACATTTATATCATACTAGTGAAACATTTTTGGGCCGATATATGCGAGCAAGATATAGGAGACGAGGCGAATATCAACCCTGATTGTATGATTCAGTGGGCTGGCATTGCATTTGTTCTATACATTCCATTTGTTCCGACTATACAGTCATAGTTTCTACCTTTCCTACCTGGCCAACTCCCTCAGGTGAGTTTATTCTGCGTGATATTTATGCACTGGTACGGCCTACTCGGACATCACAATTATCACATTATTATATATGGGGTAGGTAACAACAACTTGTCATTAGTCTATTTCCATGGATGTTATATCACGATGCACTGCCTATTCCTGACAATCTTCAGCGATTTACTATGATACTCCCCTCTCACTGCCCATTGTTTGTTGGCATCTGCAATTACTGCACATCTTTTCTTTTCTTGCCTTGAGATCCGCATGATTTGGTGTTATTTTGGTGCTTTATTAAATGTCCCATTGTCTGGGTCATTTAGTTGGTGATCGTATTTATTACGTATCTAGTGTGGTGCTCCGTAGACACTTTTAGGTGAGATGCAACTTATATGTTTGGGCATCCTACTGTGGAACATATGGAAACAATATGCATCTATTATTATTGATGGCTCGTCTTTCACCCCGCAGTCGATGATTCGGTTAGTCCGCAGAGTTTTAATTTTATGGGCGAAATCTATGTGCAGGAGGAAGATTGCGGCCAGCACACCCTCCCTAATTCATGCTGGTCTCTCTCCGCCGCTTTGTACTTGTCAAAGTCGAATCGTTCGCTGGTCACCCCCTCCAGCCGGCCGCTTGAAAATTAACACTGATGCAGCGGTTGTCCGTGATTTTGCCAGCGGTGGCGCATATTACGGACTTCGGATGGATGTTTCGTTCATGCCATCACTTATCCATTACGGCGTGATTACCCTTTGCGTGTGGAAGCACAGGCTGCATACTTGGCTATCCTATACTACATTTTTCGATATGGTTATTTTATTTTAGAATTTGATTGCATGGAGTTCATCGTACCCTTGCTTCTTCGGCTTTGCATGTGGCACCGAATATATCTCGGTTACGGACTATATTGCATGCATATGACTTTCCTTTTGTTTACACTCCATGTGAGACAAATATGCCTGCACATTTGCTAGCTCAATTGGCTCTTTCTACATAGACCTTTGCAGAGTTAACTACACTTCGTTCCCTTCCAGGCGCTATTTGGGGTTATGTCCTCACGGATGTATCGTTGGCATCATTTTGTCATCCTAGTGCGGATCTCTACCATGGTTCACCTCCGCTTTAGTTTCTACACTCCGGAATATCTTTTTGACATAGTTTTCCATATGGATTGGAGATACTACACATTTTCTGCCTACATTTTGATGGATGAAGGCAGGTTGGGTATATCTTTGTTTTTGGTATTTTACATAATCATTCACTCATGCAGGAAAATGCTTATGTTTCCTATCCTTTTGTTTTGTTTTGCATGGACTGCGACGGACATCACTGGCTGTTTACGGGGGGCTCGCCGACGTCATCGCTCCACATTTTATGTGTATTTCTTTTCATGTATTACTGACTCAAATGAGATAAATAGGTACTCTTTTTCCTTCGTGCAAGGTTTTATCCACAAGGGTAGTTTTACTTGTCAAGGTTTTAATGAGGCATATCATATCTCCATTGGGCAGTATCCCTTCCCCCTTGCGCTTAGACATCTCCACATTTCACAATTTCGGCCGTTTAGTAGCTTCATTTTGTTATGCTTCGATCTCATTTGTATTAATGGTATTCCTCCGCCATAAGTGAGGGCCACATAATAAAAATAGGAGGCACCACCCTCTTTTCATCAAAAAAGGCACACACACACACGCATATATACATACATACATACATACATATATATATTTTTTATGAAAAGCGAAATTTTTATTAGAATAAAGCCTCACTTATGGCGGAGGAAAACCATATTACAAGTGTCCGAATACGCAAATATATGAATTAAAAAGCTAAGAATGATATATCTCCAGTCATATACGATATGCCGCATTAAAACCTTGCCAAGTAAAACATACATACATACATACACATATATATATATATATATATATATATATATATATATATATATATATATATATATATTCACCCATCTATGAAGGCACAAGTATTCATGTATGATCCAAAGATGTTACCGAAAATATACTTGTATAATTTGTGAAAAAACATTGCAAATATATGCAGGTCACATACCTCGATCCCCTAAAATATACCGTATATTGCAAGCTTAGGGTTGAATTGGAGCAAAATTCTTCTCTCGACTGTGGGGGTGTGCAAAGGAGTATATATATATATATATATGTGTATATATATATATGTATGTTTTGCAACATATCAATGACAGCTGTATAAATATGTACGCTTTTTCCTTCGCCAGGGTTTTATCCACAAGGGTGGTTTTACCTGGCAAGGTTTTAATGCGGCATATCATATACGACTGGAGATATGATATCATTATTTCGTTATTTCATTTATTCACATACTCTGATTTTTGTAATAAGGTTTTCCTCCACCATAAGTGAGGCCAATCATTGATAAAATTTGCTTTTGATTAAAAATATATATATATATATGTATGTATATACATGTATTTTTTATTTTTTTATTTGTTTTCCTCTGATGTGGGCGGCATAATGGTGCTGCAACGGGTGGAAACACAATTTCCTTTGTGTGCTAAGATTGGTAGAGGGAGGGGTGGTATGAGAGAGAAAATATTTTTTTTATAAAATGGGAAGGCCGAATACGGGGAGGTGGGGGAGAGGATCATGACAAGACTTAGGGCATCAATTGAGGGGAAATGATTCACTGGGGGTTGACCAACCCGTAGCCAATGGCTATTTATTTTTTTGAAACCAACCATGTTTTTAATAATCTACCCCCTTACAAAAAGTTTCGTCCTCGAAACTTGTATTTTACATAATCACAACTTAGTATGGCTTTGCATAATCAATATACCTAGATAATGACCGATCTAGGTATCCCTTTTGGCATTCCGATATATTTACCCATTTCACTTCCTCGTTACATGACTAAGTCCCCAAAATCATTCTTTGTATACCAGCAAGAAAATTTCTGATCCATTGATTTCTGTTTGTCAAATCATAACTTAATCTATCTATGGTTCTTGATTCAACCTTAAGGGTATCGTCATTGTACTAGGCCTTCATAACCCAATCGTCGGTCTATATCATACTTATATTTGTTGCTCTCAGCAACCTTTTATAATCAGTGCTAACACATATTGCGATTTTGGCTTAACGTCCTATTATTAATCACTTAAACCGTATATACCTTCAGAATACATTTTATTCTAGTATGATTCAACTTAATCCTCACTAGCACCCTACAAGATGATCTAGTCCTTATAAGATTCAATCCTTAATTTACTTCTCCAGCAGTTATAACTTAGAACTTTTCCTATGCCATCATGTGTGTTCAAGCCTACTTGTCTCTATAGATTGTTATGCTTAGTAACGATATTACAACTTATTGACGCAATCGTAGCATAGCTTCGCTTGTTCTATATTGTGGAGATTCAACTTAATTGGTTACTAACTTAACCATCTTAGGCATACTAATCTACCACGCTTCAGTGCGCCACTCTGATACTATTACTATTTTGTTATTGCAACCGCTAAATTTAATCCAATTAAGTCCCACATGAATAGCAGCTACTACTTGTTCATGCATACTCTATCGCAATTCAATCCTACCAGATTCGACAACACTTATATGTTCTTATATTAATCTAAATTTCTTATTAACATTAGTATCATTCACTTATCTTAACAATTCTAAGATTTACATCTTAATCACCACCTAATTCATTTTGCGGTTATTATCTTTTGTCCTGACTATTTGCTTATTAGCATGATACATATCAAGTTTAGGTGTTCCAAATACAGAGTTACATATTCACAGGTATAATCATTAAAATTCCAAATTAAAATTATAATACATGTGACCATGTCGTGTAGACCCCTAGGGCAGTCTCCATAGAATCCTCCTTGATTCAGGGTAGTTCCTGTTCAGATGACCCACCTTGCCGCAATCAAAGCATGTTCCTACCTTCTTCCAACATTCCCCAATGTGTTGGCTGTTGCATATAGGGCAGGTAGGAATTCTATTTTGCATATTGACCTTGGGCCACTGCTGCTGCGGTAGATCTTCCTGACTCATCTTTGGCACCTTGACCCATCTCCCGGGTCCACTACTGTCACTCTCTTCTCGAGGCCTCTTGCTCTTCTCCTCTACTGCCACCCCACTGCAAATCCGCCTCGACCTAGTGGCTCGCCTCCAACAGCTCTCCAAAATTCCTTGCATTCGCAAGCACAAGTCCGCCTCAACCCAAACCTCTTTGGGTACGTGCTATAAACAAAGGTTGTTCTCCACCTCCTTGAGCCAGGTCTCTGCCTCATCAGAACCGGTGCCGCCCCTGAACGTCGGAATATGGGCCCTCTTCATCTCTTGGTAGAAGAATTGAAGGCCCATCTGCGGTGGTGGTGGCTGGTTCTGTTTCTTTTGTTGTTGGGTCAGAACCTGCGCTATGGCATCCAGCGCATTTGTTAGGGCCTCAGGCACCATACCCCATTTATTGTCGCTGTCGTCACTATTATGATCTCTCCTCATTGGCATGATGCTGCAACAACACAATTACGCACAATTAACCAGCACTTATAATCTTAAAATAATTAATCGAAAAGTACAATGATAGAGTAAGGGTAAATGGAAGGAGAAATTTAAAATTACCAACAAAAGCAACTGAAACGCCTAGTATAACTATGTATACATGCCTCACCCGATCATCACTTAAGTCTAATCTGCAAAACCTAATTCTAAAGTCAATACTAAATATCAAATGCTTAAGTGTAAAATATTAACTTAGGGGCAAAATCATAACTTAACTTCTAAGATCATAGCCTAAATCGACGTTTCTACATGGATCTAGAGCCATTCTATGATACCACCTGCAGCGACCTGTCCCGAGCCCTAGTACTTGGAACGACTCACCCGCCATATTTCGCTAAGGAAAATACTAGCCATCGAAATCAATACAAAAACATGTCAGCAACGTGAAACAAATCGATGTCAGCAAAAGTCAAAATAAACCTCGAAATCATCGTGAATAATAATTATTGTACAACTCTTGCCGAGCTCCTTGCTTGGCTTCCCTCTTCAACTTGTTTGCCTCTTCACCTCGGGCAAACTGGTGAGCTTTCTCCAAGCATTCCCTTAAGGTTATAGGTCCCTCTTCAGCTAGTTGGGAGAAGAGGCGACCAGCTCGGAGCCCATTGATGAAGGCAGCAGCTTTCACGCCTTCATTTCTATCGCTGACCTGCAACGACTCATCTGAGAAACGTTGCATATACTTTAAAACTGACTCATCTGGACCCTGTCTCAAGGTCATTAAGTGTGATGAGTTCTTCACAAAAGGAGTGCTGGACACGAGCTGTGATTTGAAATTTTGTGCCAGCTGTTTGAAGGACTTCACCGATTTCGATGGAAGCTCTTGGAACCATTTCCTGGCCTTTTCTCGTAAATACAATGGGAATGTTTTACAGCGCAGAGGGTCTGGAACATTCTTCAAACTCATCGCAGTTTGAAACTGGAAGAGATGATCCGTTGGGTCTGTTGTCCCATCATAAGTGTCCATCTTTGGCACCTTAAAACTGTCCAGTGCCAAATACTCTGCAATATCCCAGGAAAAAGGACTTTCCTGGACTGCTTGAACAAACTCTTGCCTGTGCTCTTCGTAGTAAGTTCTCGGTCTGCGATGAACTTCTTCTTCCTTGGTTATGCTCTTCAAAGACTTTGACCTTATGCTCAGATGCCATCTGGTCAAAGATTCTGACTCCACAGTTGGAGCTTTGAAACTGTGTCTTCTAGCATCCGCCATAAAACCTCTAGGGGGTCTAGAAGACTGGTTTTGTGATACCTCTTTAGGAGGAAAAAGTGGATCTTCCTCCATATCTTGCACCTCCGGCTGTTTGCCTTTGAGCTGCTATACCACAGACTCAAACACGTCCACGTTCTCTACGACATATCTTATCGCTTTATCCCTATCCTCCCTTGAGATTTCTGGAGTAGGATTAGGCGGTTTAGGTACCCGAGAATCCTGTTCTAGGACACCTGAGCGTGTAGTCATGCGTCGTGGCTGGCTGGATGACTCACCCAAACCTTCACGGCGACCTTTTGCCATAGAATGATGTTGGCTGTTTTGAGTTTGATTACTGGATTAAGGGACAAGATGCTCTCCTTCTAGCACCAAATGATGAAGCCGGATCTTCACCAGGGGTCTAAGATGACCCAAAATAAACTCCTTCAGTTGAGTGGAATAAGATTACTGGAATAGCTTCCTAGAAGTCCTACATAAGGAAGCAGAAATCAGAGGTCCCGGAGGTATGACCCCGGGTAAAACCCTCCGACGCTCAAGTCAGTTTGGGCCATTCTCACCGAGAATATGATTTTGTATGTAGAGTTTATGAAAATCTCACAATTCTTGACTGAGGAGAAATTTTGTTGTGTTTGTTCTGGATGAAGTGAAGAAATGTTTCGGTCCCCTCTTTGGTATCCGTTAGATTGCTTTTGTTAGTTTCCTCTTGTCCTCTGCCTCTGACAACGGACAAGACGTTTGCTTGGGGGCAGTAAACATATGGCACTGTAGGTCTGCTGATAAGACTGATAGGTCTGCAGATGTGACCAGTAGGTCGGCTGATGTGACCTTGGCGTGTACAAACTGAACAGTGATGTGTAACTCTTCCTTGAATTACACTTCTGCCTGATGGTCTCACAATTGATAATAGCATTACCCCTTTGCCGAAGTGCAATGCCAAATCCTAGACGTAGACTAACTTGTAATCCTGCTCATCTAAAAGAAAATAATAGACACTTCACCCAGCAAGTAACCTCACTATACTTACCATTGGATCACACATGAAGAAGCAAGTGTATTCAAATAGATAAAAATATACGAAAATAGAATGCTTCTCATTCACAAATAAAATTACTATTATGCCCCTATAACAATCAAGCAACAAAGCTAGCGAAATAGACCAATATTCATGTCAAACCAAACGATAGCCAATTGAATTTTAGTCCAGGTCAAAAATCAATGATGCAATTTCCAAATCGATGCGACACAAAGTTCGATATCGAAATTTCAAAGTTTTTCAATTTCCAAAACCAAATGTGATGTTAGATACAAAACGATTCGATCAAATTTCCAAATCCAAATACGATATCCAATTCGAAGCTGTCCAAATACCAAATGTCTAAATGCCCAAATATCCAAATATCGAATCGATTTTTGATGCAAAGGCCATGGCATTTTCCTTACAAGTGACACAATCACAAGACTTACGAATTGATCCCCCGATGGTCAAATGTGTCCTAGGCGGCCTATCAAAATAGTCAAATGTACCTGGACGGCCCAATCGACGGTCAAATGTGAACGAGCGCTCTACATACCAAAATAGCCAATATGATCAGATGGCCCGTTTGTTCAGAACCAATCTAGCTTAACTATATATTTCCTATGTAAGGGTGAATTTCCAAAATATGAATGAAAGTTTTCAAAAATTATTTTCCAAGTCCAAAAATTAGTCAAAATTAACAAAAAGACCCAAATTCAAAGAATCCAAAATAAATAGTTCAAATAATTTCTAAAATTACAAAAAACACCAAATAACACCCTCAGCTGAATACATAACCCTGTATATATGCTCAAGCTCATGCATGCGCATATACACGTTATACGTACACGTACCTCCCTTGGTCCATTTTTCCTCAACCCACTCACTGTCCAACAAATATTTCCTGCCAAATACCATGGAATCCACACTTTATATGCATATATATATATATATATATATATATAAAATTATCTACATATTTATATAATCTAGTATACACGGTTCACATATACATTTTTCCTTTGGACTCTTTATTCCCAGAACACTAACCATATTTCGGCCCAAAGCATACATCATCTAATTTTTATTCACCATAATTATATCCACTGGGCATGTCCATATTCTCGCCCCGACACACACGGTTCCATACCCATAAACCTATATGACACAAAAAGGAAATCATTTTCACTTCTTTATTTTTTTAACCTTGCCGCCCCCATTTACCTTACCGATCCTAGTCATACCAACAAATTCTCTTGGAACATATTTATTTGCAAATACTCATATTCACAATTTCAAGCACTTTTTATGTTCATATCTAATCACAACACAATGCCCATTTGCAGACCATTAACAGCCAGCAACAAACACAACTGAGATTAGCACATTAGCATACATACACATGATTGAAACATTTACGTAGCTTTTTTTTTTCTTTTTCCACTGGCCAAATTTACCCATTATCAAAACAAAGAAATAGCTTCGGCTATGAAGCATCCATCAACTGGAAACTCATAATTTTAGTTTCATATTAAGCAATAGTGCAAATCTATAACGTCTGCATATTTACACTTTTGGCGTCCACATATATTACACACACACACATAAATATGGATTCAACCATCTATGAAGGTACAAGTATTCATATATGATCCAAAGATGTTACCAAAAATATACATATATAATTTGCCCAAAAACATAGCAAATATAGGTAGGTTACTTACCTCGATCCCCCACACTATATGGTATATTACAATCTTACGGTTGAACTGGAGCATAATTGTTCTCTTCCTCTTCCTACCAACCTCGGTTGTGGGGTGTGCAAAGGAGTGTATATATATTTATATATATTTTTGTCTTTGTTTCTTGCTGCTAGGGTGGGTGGCTGAAGGGTTTTGGGTTTCTTTAATTTTTTTATTCTTTTTCCTCTGATGTGGGTGGCAGAATGGTGCTTCAAGGTGCGTGAGTGTCTGAAGTACATGAGATGCCAAAAGGATCTAGTTCTCGAGAATTGTGGAGTGTGAAATTGCAAAGTTCTTTGTGCAGGTTTTTTTATAGTATTAATTTATTTATGCATATTTGCATTAGTTGATTAATTATTTTTTGTCTGATTAAATGCGTACATGCTTTATAGTAATCAAGGTCGAACTTTATATGACCTTTGTATACGATAACTTATTGACCACTTGGAGTGCTTTGATTGCAACAAATCATTATTGCTCATAGAGTACCATTTGATGTATCTTGTTGATTATTTCAAATTGCATATCTTTCTCATATGAATCTCTTATTCATATTTATCTTTGCTTCAATTATATGTCATTGGAATGTCATATATCGCTATGCGGAAATATATTATCCAATCCACGCAAAGCATGATCTCAGACAAATTAAGAAGAAATGGCTACATCACGGCGATCAGCAAACATGCTTTTGGTAACCACATCGTTCAATCTTATTCACATGATTACAACTAGATTCATGAATCGAGAATCAAGAATCACTTATCCAGTAGAAGGTACATCAAAATAGATAGAATAAAACGTATCTCACCTTCATTGTTTTTAAACGGAAGGTGACGTTTATATACAACGAATCCAGTTAAGCGATAATCTAGAAGATTTTTTTACTCAACCATGACAAGTAAATTTTTTTAGAAAATTAGGGAAAAGAATATGTTCACGTGTTTATCTTGAAAGAAGTTATCAACAAGGAGAGAACATTAATGCAGAAAAGATACTGTATTTTTTTTCCTTCACTGGGATTTTTTCCCACGGATTTTTTTGTAAGAATGTTCTAGCGACGTATATTCTTTATGCGATGGACATCTAAGAATGTTCTAGCGACATATATTCTTTATGCGATGGACATGCAAGGAAGAGTCTTGTAACTGTTATTTTTAAAAAAATTATTAGTAATTAATTAATTGATTTGGTTAAGGCTTAAATTTAAAAAAAACCTAGCACTAACTACCAACAAAACCCCCTCCCATTAATTCCTCCCCCGCTGCCCCATAAATATTCCAAAATCTCTCCCATTATTTCCTTCCCATAACCGATTTTTGTTAAAAAAAATTAATTAATAAAATGAGTCCATAAAGGACTCAGCCGAACCTCACAACCATTTTACACACTGTCACTTTTACAAATTGCAAATTTCGGCTGACAAGGGAGATAGCGGCAAGGAGAAAAGAAAAAGAAAGAGAGAAGAGAAGGGGAAGAAAAGGCCACCCGCACCGAATCCAATTGCCGTACCTAGGAAACTATTCATGTGAAAGGTAGGTTACCCTCCCCTCTGTCGGATTGCTTTGGATGCAGTCGCATTCTGTATTAGGATTACTTGATTATCACTGCTATGTTTATTGTTTATATGTTTATCTCAAATTCTTTATGTTTTGGTTTGGAAATTACGTGTTTGGCCTTAGATATAGATCATATAACACGAATATAGGTTGGAATGGGTTCGGTTCGTTGAAAAAACGAACCTAGAGGCGGCGCGTGTAGCACACGCGTGGTGGCCCACGCGCCTCTGAGCGGTGCGTACTGTTCACGCACCACGTATCACTGGCAAAATGTCGAGGATGTTAAATGGAGTCCAATGGAATTGGTTTGGAGTAAATTGGAGTTAAAACGAAAAAGATATAAATTTTTAAAGGAAATTAGAATTTTAAATAAAATAAAAGAAAACAAATCGCACGTCGCAGGACAGGTGTGCAGTGCCGGGAATATAAAAAAAAGGAAAATTAGGTAGGCGTGAGTTTCTAATATTAAATTAATAAACAAATAAAATAGTATAATTTAATCAGTAAACAAAATAAAATAGAATTAAAAGAAAACAGAAATAAATAGGCAAAATAATAATAAAAAATAAGGAGTAGGGGGCAGAAAATAATAATAATAATAATAATAATAATAATAATAATAATAATAATAATAATAATAATAATAATAATAATAATAATAGTAATAACAGAAATAAGAAATAATTCAAAAAATATATTTTAAGTTCAGTAAATAAAAAAAGAAAAAGGAAAAAATATGTTACGTTCTTGGATCCGAGGTTAAGGAAAATAATATATATATATATATATATATAATAATAGTAAAACAAAATGAAATAAACAACATAAATAAATATAAATTTGTAATTAACTAAACAAATAATGTTTTAACACTAAGAGAAGTTTAGAAACCCATTTAATAAATTAAATTAAAGAAATAAAAATTGTAGAGGAAGATAACAATATTTTAATAAAAGTTTAAAGTGTGTGAAAGCCTAGGAAAAATAAAATAAAGTGTAGAAAACTAAAATAAAGTCTAGAAAGATAAAATAACGGTAGAAGATAAAATATAGTAATGAACCCCACGCAACATAGGGTAACTACGGAATATAGGTAATATGCAACATAGAACGGAGCATGCAACATAGGAGAAACGGAAGTGTGAAAGTGTGAAGCATTCATGGCACGAGCATTGTATTTGTCCTATGAGCCATGTGGTCCTACGGGACGTGTGGCCTGACGATGCGTGTGATGGGTGTTGGTAATAGTGGTTACCTTCACCTAATAGGACCCGGGACATGCATAGCATAACATGGAAAAGAAAGAGCATAATGCGTGATATTAAATGACTGCGTGTGACATGGAGATAGAAGAGCATGCATCATGAAGTTGAGCATTACATTTGTTAGTGTTGTGATATCAATGACCTTGTTGTTAAGTTGTTTCAGTGCTACGTTTTGGGATACGGACCGGGTCGGGTATGTGCAATTTTCTTATTTATGCTTTATTTGCTTTATTATTTCTCTGTTTATGCTTTATTGGTTTATTTATCTGCTACCTGCTTTACGTGCTTAATTGTTTACCCGACTCAGTATGTGACAGTCCCTTTTTGGGAGAGACTGGTAACCTACGCGTGACTCTCATCTCTAACCCCCACCTTCCCTCCACAGATGAGCAGGATTATGAGTATATATGATTATCGAGGGTGGGATAGATTACGCGAGCTGGGACGAGTGTGCTGGACTCGAGAAGAGATTTTGTTGCCGGGAGCTTGTTTCCTGGGATAGTCAGATAGACCTCCACCTAGGTTTATTATTTTATTTTAGTATTTCATATTTGACTTAGCGGGTTTCGTCAACCTTTGTACTTAATTTTATTCTGATGGATGTAATTTAATCAAGATGTTTATTTCTTTAATTATCGTTTCCGCAAAAAAAAAATTTCCACGTCTGTTCTGACGTGTAGAGAAGTTTGAACGACGCCTTGTAGTCCTCGTAGTATGCTACGGCATGTGCACCGTTCCCGAAGCTAGGGTTCGGGAGCAGGGCGCTACAGGTGGTATCAGATCCGAGGCTCCAGATCCGCCTCAGAAACACAAGATTAACTAGATCACCTAGACATAAGATACAATCTTTTCATAAAATGATGATTTTACCCTTAAGCAACAAAATAGGGTTAAGTGATGATCTTACACTTAAGTTGTGATCGGGTTAAGAGGAGCTTGAGCATTCTTTCGTTTGCTTTAGTTATTTATCGTTTTACTTCTGAACCTCTACATGCAACCCCTAATCTGTTAGAAATTTCCAAAATACCCCCTAAATTAGCAGGTATTTAAATAAATATATTCCGACCATTCTAAATACTAGAAAGGAAAAAAATTCCAGAAAGATGTGAACAAGCCAGTAATGGAAGAAATCGTGGTGAGGACCACTAGAATCAGGGGATCATCCTCAACCACTTGAAGATGCCATAGTCACCATGACCAACGCCTTAGCACATTAGCACCAGCTGCTGAACTAGCAGGCATCGCCTCCACTACCACCGCACTTGGACCAGAGATTCTTCTATAATGAGATGCGGAGGAGTGATGGCACAACACAACTGACACCGCCGATCACTTGGATCTAATTTCGGAATGAGTTCAAGAGGCATTACACGAAAGAGTACAATCTTCAAAGAATGGTTCTAGATCCACGGCATAAATGTAGATTTAAGCCATGATATTGGAAATTAAGTTACGATTTTGCCCCTGAGTCACAATCTTAGACATGAGTGATGATTTGAACATAAGCAAAGGTCATGAACATGAGTACGACTCTAAGTTATAAACGGTGATTCTGAACATAAGTTACGATCTTAAACATAAATAACGATTCCGATTAAGAGTTGACCTTAGACATAAGTACTGAAGGTAGTCAAAAGCGTTGATTACACACTAAACACGATTTTAGAAATAAGACATGATCTTAGACTTAAGAAATGATGCTGCTAAGAGCAATCCTAAAAGTAAGTTATGACCTTAGACTTAAGGAGACAATCAGTTACGAAACACGTATAGCTAGGGTATCCCACACAATTCTACCTCATCTAAGTTGATCATAACTCTTTAAGCGGTGATCTTAGTAACCCTAGTAGAATACTATATAATTAATTTGAATGAATTAAAATGCTATCTAGAACACCCTACTACAAACGCTATTTACATATTAATAAGTCTGGCAGTAACTCGAGCTAGTTCACCGCAACAACAGCATGGGACCCGGTACTATTAGGGTAAAGTAAAACGGACCTATATCCTTATTTGGAAGGTAGCATCATAGTAGGCTTGGGCCTAAGTTGGGACAATAGCTACTACGAAATGAATTATCATAGTATGATAGATACTAAGAGATGATTTATAGAGGAATGATAGAAACTAAGCAACAATTCGTAAGCATTATAATCAGTAGCGTTTAGTAAGAGAATCATACGCAGGAATTTAGAGTCTGAAGTTAAGATGTTGAAATTTAGAGTTATTAAGCAGGACGACGATATTAGTTTCATTAGAGGTATTGATTGGTAGCAAAAAAGCATGAATCGGCTATAACAAATACATGTGAGTAATGAATCTTTACAAACTTTTAGTTTAGTGTTGATTAATAGAAACAACGAGTTACTTGACTTGAATTTAGTAGGCTTGAATTAAAATAAAGCGGGCATGAACATGTAGTGGTTGCTTTTCATCTTAACTAGGATAAAATTAATGGTTCAAATAACCAAGTAACAAGGTACAGTGGATTCATGTGGTGCGCGGAAACATGGTGAATTAGAATTTTCTAAGTCAATTAATCGTTAGTGTGCCATACTAGGGTTGAACAACATAGGTGAAAGATTTATAAGAAATGATACATAGGTGGATTTTCACTAACATTAAGGGCATGACTTATAGAATCATACGAAATATTGCACTGATATATTTTCAAACAGATAAATATTTTATATAAGCACATACACCAATGTATAACTAAATTTTAACAAGTACTTAAAAAAACAAACAAAAAAAATTCTGTCTACTGAAATCTCATTTTCTCGGTAGTCTACTAAACTTTACAAAACTAAATTCTTTTATGTATCTGTATACCAATATAATGAAAGTTTCAATTCTTTTGACAACATTGAAAAGAGGGAAACTTTTAAACTACTGATGTTCTTAAAAAAATATGTTTGATATATTCCTTGCACAAGATTTCAAACATTCGTTTTATTGCATCTCTTTTAGTCAAAATCAATTTTACCTGTCGACTATCGATATCGCAAGTATTTTATCGATTAAAGTGTTTTCAAAGTTATTTAACCCCTTGCGATGATCTTACTTAAATTTTGCCTAGTCAAAGAGTAGCTTTCAAAATATATTTTCTGTTAGCAAACGAAAGGTACATATTCAAATCGTTTTATAAAACCTTACATTATTACGCTTACAATTGTTTAGATGCCAGTTGACTGAAAGAATTTGCGAACAAGTTATATCATCATTTTTATAAGGTATCATTTGAAACACTGCTTTGTGAGTACGAGTATATTACCTCGAATCTTGTTTAAAAATAAATAATAAATACGAATGGTATTATTTTAAAACAACTAAAGTTATATTTCAAATTATAGCCTCGTAGGGCACATTTTTTTTAAAGAAAAGTATTGTCCATACACATATTTCGTATATTAGGCTGATCATATTTTCAAAGAAGTAAGGGCATGATCATAGAGTTAATTCGTAAGTATATACGAATCAGTTTCGACGACTTAGATTTGGGAAACAAGTATCATGTGGGCGTACATCAAGGATATTAATTTGGTCAATTGTTGAATGAATCATATCTACTGAGTTTAAAGAAAATCCAAAATTGTAGAGTGCGATAAGTTGAATAATACGCGTCAAGTGGTATAAGTGGAATCATGTACAAACTAATTATAGAGAATTAATTTACGGATTGATCCCCATGAGGACTAGATCATTTTGTGGGATGCTACCGATGACTAAATTGAATCATACTAGAGTAAAACGTATTCTAAAAAATACATATGATTCAAGAGATGAGACTTGTGGATAAGGCCTTAAGTTAAAGATTGTAGTACACCTAAGAACTGATTTACGAGAGTTGCTGATGATTGATATAAGTAAGTTATAAACCGATGATTGGATTGTAGGACCCTTAGTATGGTGACAATACCCTTAAGGTCGATTCGAGTACTATAAAAAAAAGAACAGGCTACGATCTATCGAGCCAGGAACAATGAGTTTAGAGATTACATTATAAACAAGTAATTATTTTGAGGCCTTCGTCCTGTGTCGAGAAGGTGTAGGGATCGGCATGTCGAAATATGCAATGGATGTTTAGAAGGGCTGGTGTTTAGACAAATGGAACGAGTAGAATGATATTAAGTCGTTGAACTACATAGTGCGCAAGTTTCGAGGACGAAACTTTTTGTAAGGGGGGTAGGATGTTGTAACCGTTAGCTTTTAAAAAAATATTTGTAATTAATTAATTGATTTGGTTAAGGCTTAAATTAAAAGAAAACCTAGCATCAACTACCAATAAACCCTCCTCCCATTAATTCCGCCCCCACTCTCCCATAACAATCCCAAAATATCTCCCATTATTTCTTTCCCATAACCGATTTTTGCCCTCTTATTAAAAAAATTAATTAATAAAATGAGTCCAAAAAGGACTCAGCCGAACCTCATAACCATTTCACACACTATCACTTTTACAAATTGCAAATTTCGGCTGAGAAGGGAGATAGCGGTAGGGAGAAAAGAAAATGAAAGGGGAGAGAGAGAAAGAGAGAAGAGAAGGGGAAGAAAAGGCCACCCGCACCGAATCCAATCGCCGTACCTAGGAAACTATTCGTCTGAAAGGTAGATTACCCTCCCCTCTGTCGGATTGCTTTGGATTCCGTCGCATTCTATATTGGGATTATTTGATTATCACTCCTATGTTTATTGTTTATATGTTATCTCGAATTCTTTATGTTTTGGTTTAGAAATTGCGTGTTTGACCTTAGATATAGATCACATAGCACGTAAATAGGTTGGAATGGGTTCGGTTCGTTAAAAAAAAGCCCGAAGGCGGCGCGTGTAGCACACGCGTGGTGTCCCACACGCCCCTGAGGGTGCGTACTGTTCACGAGCCGTGTATCACCGGCAAAACGTCGAGGACGTTAAATAGAGTCTAATGGAATTGGTTTGGAGTAAATCGGAGTTAAAACAAAAAAGATATAAATTTTTAAAGGAAATTAGAATTTTAAATAAAATAAAAGGAAAAAAATCACACTGCGCAGGCCAGCTGTGCAGTGCCAGGAATATAGAAGAAAAAGAAAATTAGTAGGCGTGAGTTTATAATATTAAATTAATAAACAAATAAAATACTACAATTTAATTAGTAAACAAAATAAAATATAATTAAAATAAAAAGAAATAAATAGGTATAATAATAATAAAAACAAATATGTGGGTACAGGGGTGCTGTGAGTAGGCGGCAGAAAATTATAATAATAATAACAATAATAATAATAATAATAATAATAATAATAATAATAATAATAATAATAATAATAATAATAATAATAATAATAATTGATGCGTGCAACTCGTGGGCTCCAACAATTCCACCTTCCAAACGTCCTTCACAAAGGGTTAGGCAAAAGGAAGAAGACTTCCCCTTGCTTCCTCAGTGATAAAAAACGTGTGGATCAAACAAGCAAGACCAACACTTCAAGATGGTCGTTGATCAGGCAAACCAATATGGCCCTCCTGGACGGCACCTTTGAGCAATGGCAACACCTTCAAAATGCTCAACTTTGAGGGATCTTAACTTAGGTTTTTAATGCAAAACCAAGAAAACAAAGTATCACACAAAGTGAAAGAAATATCAAGAATTGTTATTCATCAAAATGTGGTCTTAAAATTCGGCCAAAGGGCCTATTTATAGATGCCTAAGTCACTTCAAAATAATCAGATATTATCTAAAAGAAATAGCTAGAAAAGCATTTGAATTGAACTTGAAATTGCTAACTATTTGAATTCAAAAACAACTTGAAAAATCCTAGCTAAAATCTGGTTGAAATCCTCCTTTTCCAGCCGTGTATTTGTTCAGCAAATGAGGCATTGTTGAGATGATTTGATGAGTAGGATAGGGCTGAACTTGAATTCAAAAAGTTGGGTGAATTTTAATTCAAGTTGAGTTTGAATTTGAGATTACTTTGAATTTGTTTCTTGCACATCCTTTCCTTTGTTCCAGCCGTGTATAACAAGTCCAAGAGAGGTCTTGAAATCTGATTTTGATGATGATAATATGGCTAGAGTTGAATTCAAAAGAGGGTTGAAATTTGAATTCAAATTGAGTTTGAATTTGAATTCAAACTTGGATTCAATTTGAATTGGATTTTATCTCCTTCTTTCTCTTCAAAAAATGGCATGTGGATGGCTGGTTGATTTTGCTGAATTCATCTTGAATTTGAAACCTCAATTTGGTTGAAACTTGAATTCAAATCAAGGTTGAATTTAAATTCAAGTTTGGCTTTGAATTTAAATTCAGTTTGATCAACATATCCTTTTTCTTCAATCATGGCCGGCCCCGTGTGGATAAATGGAGATGATTTTGATTTCAATTTGATCAAGAGATTCTATCTTGGACACCTTTTAGTTTGTCTTGGTGGAGACAAACATTCTCTTCAAGACAACATTCCTTTGGTCTCCTTTTTTGTAACACATGGCTATCTTCCTCATTTTGGGCCTTCATTTTATTTGGATCTTCCATGTACCTAATTTTCCTACAAAGCAAACACATAAAACAAAGATCACAAGAAAACAAGATAAACTTCAAGATAAAGAAGGCACACACACGTTTACACACACTCAAGGTGAAGGTTCAATGAAATGAACCCAAGGAATCTTAGGTTCATCTTGAACATGCTTGTACAAGAAGGTGGCAACTTGAGGACAAAGTTCTCTTTCCCTCCTTCTTGTCATAGGGCCTTTGACCTCTTGATGGGGCCCTTGATCCTCATCAGATCCTTGATCCTCATCAATCCCCCCTCCTCAAAAGCATTCGCCCTCGAATCTAAAAGGTCATCGTTGAAAGGGGTGAGGTCAGCAACATTAAAATTAGGCGAAATTGAACCATACCTGTCGGCAAGATCAAGGATGTATGCATTGTCACCTATGCGTTTCAACACTTTAAAAGGTCCATCTCCTCGAGGTAATAGTTTTGAATTTCTCTCATTGGGAAATCTTTCTTTGCGCAAACGTAACCACACTAAATCTCCATGTTTAAACACAACTAGTTTTCGATGTTTGTTAGCTCGTCTTTTATAAGCTTTGTTTTTCTTTTCAAGTTGTGTTTTAACTTGTTCATACAGTTTCTTTATCTTTTCCGCTTTTTGTTTACCATCAAGACTAGAACGTTCATGCACGGGGATAGGAATCAAATCGAGGGGAGACAAGGGGTTAAAGCCATACACGATTTCAAATGGACTATACAAAGTACCGTGATGGACACTCCTATTGTATGCAAATTTGATATAGGGTAAACAATCTTCCCAATGTTTAATGTGTTTTTGCAAAATGGCATGCAAAAGTTGAGAAAGAGTACGATTAACGGCTTCAGTTTGTCCATCAGTTTGTGGGTGTCTGGTGGTTGAAAACAACAATTGTGTACCAAGTCTAGCCCACAAAACACACCAAAAATGACTCAAAAATTTTTTCTCTGTCACTTACAATCATACGTCGCATGCCATGCAATCTCACAATTTCTTTGAAGAACAAATCATCAACATGTGTGGCATCATCAACTTTCCTACATGCAATGAAATGTGCCCATTTTTGAAAATCGATCAACCACAACATAAATGCTATCGCGTCCTCCCCGAGACCTAGGAAGTCCTAATACAAAGTCCATGGAGATGTCAATCCAAGGGGCATCAGGGACGGTTAAAGGTGTGTAAAGGCCATGTGGTTGGGACTTGGATTTGGCTTGTTTACAAGTGATGCAACTACCACATAACCTTTCGACATCTACACGCATGTGGGGCCAATAAAAATGTTCTTTAAGAGTCTCAAGGGTTTTGAACACTCCGAAATGACCCATTAAACCTCCCCCATTGGCTTCTCTAGTCAATGCTTCTCGTAGGGATGATTGGAGAACACACAATTTTTGTTCTTTGAAAAGATAATCCTCATGGATGTAGAATTTCCCAAATGGTGCGTCTTTGCAAGCCTCGAAAATGGTGCCAAAGTCATGGCCGTTTGGGTACAATTCCTTAAGTGATTCGAATCATAAGAATCGTGAAGATAATGTAGTCACTAACATGAATCTCCTAGAGAGGGCATCAGTAACTATATTATCCTCTCCTTGTTTGTACTTAATCACGTAAGGGAATTGTTCTATGAACTCTACCCATTTGGCATGTCTTTTGTTCAACTTTCCCTGCCCTTTAAGATACTTAAGGCTTTCATGGTCAGTGTGGATCACAAACTCTTTAGGTTGAAGATAGTGTTGCCAAGTTTGTAGGGATCTCACGAGGGCATAAAGTTCCTTATCATAGGTAGAGTAATTCAATGCAGCTCCTTTCAATTTCTCACTAAAATAGGCTATGGGTTTCTTACCTTGGGTTAAAACTGTGCCTATACCCACTCCACTGGCATCACATTCGATCTCAAAGGTCTCGTCAAAATTTGGTAGCCTAAGTATGGGTGCAGTGGTCAGTCTACGTTTAAGTTCATCAAATGCCTGTTGTTGTGGCTCTTCCCACCTAAAAGGCACATCTTTTTTCACAATTTCGTTTAGGCGTGCAGCTATGGAAGACAAAGCTTTGACAAAGCGTCTATAAAAACTTGCAAGTCCATGGAAACTGCGAACTTCCCCTACAGTCTTAGGGATAGGTCACTCCACAATTGACCTAACCTTTTCCTCATCCATTTCTACTCCCTCAGCTGAAATGACAAAGCCAAGAAAAACTACATGTTCTAAACAAAAGGAGAACTTCTTAAAGTTGGCGTAAAGTTGTTCTTGCTTAAGCTTTTCAAAAATGGCTCTAATGTGGTCAAGATGATCCTCTATGGTTTGGGAATAGATTAGGATATCATCGAAATAGACAACGACAAATCGTCCTATGAGCACGCGTAAGACTTCATTCATTAGCCTCATAAAGGTGCTAGGTGCGTTGGTGAGTCCGAAGGGCATCACCAACCACTCATTGAGCCGAAACTTGGTTTTGAATGCAGTCTTCCATTTGTCCCCTTTCCTAATGCGTACTTGGAAGTACCCTTGCATAAGGTCGATTTTTGTGAATCTCCGAGTTCCATCCTTTTTGGGTACTAAAATGACTGGGACGGCAGATGGGCTTAGGCTCTCTCGGACTTGTCCACTCGCTAGGAGCTCCTCTACTTGCCGTTGGATTTCTTTGGTTTCTTCGGGGTTGGCTCGATAGGCTGGGCGATTGGGTAACCCGGCTCCTGGGACAAAGTCGATTTGGTGTTCTATTCCTCTAATGGGTGGTAATCCGGATGGTGGTTCGGAGGGTAATAGAACTTCATATTCTTGGATAAGGGACGCAACTGAGGTAGGTAAGTTTGGTGGGAGTTCTTCTAAGGAAAGGTGACACGTCTTAGGGATGATGATGTGGACAGTTTGGTTGTTATAAAGGGCTCGTGTGACCTCTCTTTTCTTTGCGAAATACCCACACTTCTTTTTGGATTCGTTGACACTTATGGGCACTACCTCTTTTCCCTTGCTCTCTTGTTTTCTGTTCTCACTTTTCATGCATTCCACGAATTTTTTCTCGGCTTCTTTTTCCTTAGGATCGACTCTAGACTTAGACATACGTTGGTGATCCTCGTGGACTTTGTGTGGTGGAAGTGCATGCAATTTGTACAGTTTGCCATTCAATTTGAAAGAATAACGATTCAAATAACCATCATATGTCGCATGTCGATCAAATTGCCATGGCCTACCAAGTAAGATATGACTAGCATGCATTGGTGCAACATCGCATAAAACATCATCTTTGTAACTACCAATGCTAAGAGAAATCGAAACTTGTTTACTTACGCTAACTTCACCGCAATCATTTATCCATGCAAGTTTGTAAGGATGCGAATGATTAGTCATAGGAAAATTCAGTTTTCTTACTAATTCGATACTAGCCACATTTGCACAAGAACCGGAATCAATGATCATGGTGCACACTTTACCATTTATCATGCACTGAATATGGAAAATGTTTTCTCGATGTTGTTCGTGATCATCTAATTTCGGATATGCATTTAAAGATCTAGGCGTGACAAGAAACTCCTTAGTGTCAAAATCATCTAATGCGCCTAGATCCTCTTCAGGTTCTATTTCATTATCATGCTCAGACTCGTTTTCATGCTTGGACTTAGACATATATTCGTTTGTCTCTTCAATTAACATGATTCGTTTTGCATTAGGACACTCTTTTCCTATGCGATCACGTCCTTGACATTCATAACATTTAATATCTCTAAACCTTTTTGAGGGATCAGAAGAATTTCCGGTAGGAGCCTTTTGTTGGTTGCAGTCATCTCTCCTTTATGTGGATTGCACACGATTGTCCATTCTTTGTGACGCACCTTGGTCACGTGATTGGCCTCCTATAGGCCGTGAACTTCCCGTTCCTGAAGGCTTGCTGGGAAATCTTGATGAAGAGTGATTAGTACGATAAGTAGAATTGAAATTAGAGGAACTACGTACCTTTAATTGGTGTTCAATCTTTTCCGCCATATGGACCATGGTTGTGAGGTCGAGATAAGGTTGAAGGTCAACCCTTTGCGCAATCTCCCTGTTTAAACCATGTAAGAAACGAGCCTTGGTGGCTTCTTCAGGTTCCTGCAAGTTAGACCTTTCCAACAAAATTTCTAACTCTTTATAATACTCGTCTACACTTTTGGAACCTTGACGTAAGTTTTGCAAACTCTTGAAAATAGAACTCTCATAATTGTTTGGGATAAAACGTTGTCTCATTTCAAACTTCATTTCTTCCCAAGTGGCAATTGGAGGTTGCCTTGTCTTAGTTCTATTTCGACACAAATTCGTCCACCAATTAAGTGCATAACCAGAAAACTCAATAGATGCGTACCTCACTTTTTGTAATTCACTGTAATTGGTACAAGAAAAGATTAAATCCACTTTTGTTTCCCATTCTAAATATTCCTCTGCATTACTTTTACCATAAAACGTGGGAATATTTATTTTGGTTTTGAGAAAATCGTCATCTTGTGGGAAAAGGGGATTTTGGCGTCTTTGATAACCACGGGGAGGGTGGTCATCAAAGTCATAATCATCATGCTCATATGGAATGTAATCATCGTTGTACCTTCGTGGGACATACCTTCTTGGTTGTGTAGGAGGAACAAACCTTCGTGCCTCGATGTGTGGCAGTCTAAGGTTGTCATCTTCAACTTCCTCTGGTGGATGGCGCCTAGATTGTGGTAGGGGAAAGGCCCTGCTTGTACCTTGGCCATCACTTGTTTTGTAGCTTCGTTCCACGTCTTCCAAGCGATGCTTGATTACCTCATTGTCATGCATGAGTTTCTTAAGCATCTCCAGCATTTGTTGTTGCATGTTGTCAACAGTTTCGGCCTCTTTTGACTTGCTAGATGCTGAGTGAGTGCTGCTATCCATGTTTTACCTAAAGTGATCAATTAAAAACGAAAATAGAAGAAAAGAAGCAAACTAACACAAAGACAAGCAAACGTTAAGGGATTAGCAAAAACAAAAACAAACTATGAACACTTCGCTTTCTCGTCTTTCCACTCTCTTACCACTTTGGTTCTTGGATAACCTAAAGTTAAGAAGGATCAAAGTGATCAATAAGAAAGTGTATTGCCAATGCTTCTTCAAATCACAATGTTCTCCACGTGTTTCTTCCTTTTTGCGTTCAAGTTGCAGTAATTAGTATCAAAGTAGAATCAATTGAAATGAACACAAACTTAAACTTTCTACTAAGATTCAAAAAAAAATAAGCAACCAAAGTTGATGTATAAGGCTGAACCAAAGATAAACTAAGGGTTGCCGTGGGTAATCTTTAGTTAATTTTGATTCTATGCACTTACTATCCACAAAATGGTTCAAGTCATGCAACAATCGAGCAACCAAGTGTGTGATTGGTTCAAGAAGATCAAAAGATAGGGAATAGGGTATAGGGAGAAGGCAATGTGGGGTAAAAAGCAAATATGATATCCAAGGTTCTCAAATTGCACCAAAGAAATTTCTACGTAATGCTCAAGCGTGTTGCCCTTTTTTTCTTGTTTTTTTGTTTTTCTTTCTTTCCTTGATAATTCAATGTAGGCAAGGTTCAAATCTCCTTTTTTTTATTAGGGCAGAATTTGAAATCTCATGCGTTTTGCACTTAGCACTTTCGTTTTTGGACTGAATGGTGCAATGTCTTTAAATGGCTGTTTGCAACCTTGAATTGCAAGAAACTACCCTTGGAAAGTGAGGGTAATGGAGGTTGGACAGAATTGGAATGAGGGTTAGGGTTTTCAAGCTAGGTTCTTTTTTGAACGCTTTGGGTATTTGCTGGATTGGGGCTTGGGAGTTGATTGTTTAGTTTATATGGCTATTTGTGGTTGGTAATTGATGATTGGTGTGGTCAATTTTGATATTGGTTGGTTTAGGACAGAATTTGAACAAAATTCAAACTCTAGGGTTGCGGTTTATTTGAATGAATTTGGATCTTTAGATTATGATTGTGTTTGGTAAAATTGGTTTGGGGCTTTTTGTTGGGGGTGTAAATAGGGTCGTTTGGAATCAGGTTGGTGAGTTTTGGGGTTGGGTTGGGGTGGGGCTAGTTGACCGTGGGGTGTGGGGCTAGAATTAGGGTTTTGCTTGTTGTTGAAAATGGGTTATGAAGACAAGCACACGTAGGACTACTTGACTTAAAGCATGAAATCAATCACAATGCGAATCACAAGATGCATACAATCATCACCAACTAAAAGCTTCGTTAGCAACAAGATGATTTGAAACCGAGGTAGCTTTATAGGCTGATGGTTGGAATGTCTTAAAGAAGGCTGAATGTCACCTAAAATGCAACAAACCCTAGTTTGTTCAAGTTTGAACGACTTAAATCAGATGTGATGCCAAAAGGAAATAAAAGAGATGACACTTGAATGATGAAAAGCAAAAATGCAACAAAATGCAAAGATTCAAGCAAATGAATTGGACGTTTTGTTTTTTTGAATGAAATGCAAGGAAAATGGCGTGTAGAGGGAGGAGTAGAAGAAGGACACAACTGAACTTGAAATGACTAGACTCAAATGAAAAGAAAATGATAGATGGTGGAATAGAGTAACCTATCTCTGATACCAATTTGATGCGTGCAACTCGTGGGCTCCAACAATTCCACCTTCCAAACGTCCTTCACAAAGGGTCAGGCTCAAGGAAGAAGACTTCCCCTTGCTTCCTTAGTGATAAAAAACGTGTGGATCAAACGAGCAAGACCAACACTTCAAGATGGTTGTTGATCAGGCAAACCAATATGGCCCTCCTGGACGGCACCTTTTAGCAATGACAACACCTTCAAAATGTTCAACTTTGAAGGATCTTAACTTAGGTTTTTAATGCAAAACCAAGAAAATAAAGTATCACACAAAGTGAAGGAAATATCAAGAATTGTTATTCATCAAAAGGTGGTCTTACAATTCGGCCAAAGGGCCTATCTATGCCTAAGACACTTCAAAATAATCAGATATTAATAGCTAGAAAAATATTTGAATTGAACTTGAAATTGCTAACTATTTGAATTCAAAAATAACTTGAAAAATCCTAGCTAAAATCTGGTTGAAATCCTCCTTTTCCAGCCGTGTATTTGTTCAGCAAATGAGGCATTGTTGAGATAATTTGATGAGTAGGATAGGGCTGAACTTGAATTCAAAAAGTTGGGTGAATTTTAATTCAAGTTGAGTTTGAATTTGAGCTTACTTTGAATTTGTTTCTTGCACATCCTTTCCTTTGTTCCAGCCATGTATAACAAGTCCAAGAGAGGTCTTGAAATCTGATTTTGATGATGATAATATGGCTGGAGTTGAATTCAAAAGATGGTTGAAATTTGAATTCAAATTGAGTTTGAATTTGAATTCAAACTTGGATTCAATTTGAACTGGATTTTATCTCCTTCTTTCTCTTCAAAAATGGCGTGTGGATGGCTGGTTGATTTGGCTGAATTCATCTTGAATTTGAAACCTCAATTTGGTTGAAACTTGAATTCAAATCAAGGTTGAATTTAAATTCAAGTTTGTCTTTGAATTTAAATTCACTTTGATCATCATCCTTTTTCTTCAATCATGGCCGGCCCCTTGTGGATAAATGGAGATGATTTTGATTTCAATTTGATCAAGAGATTCTATCTTGGACACCTTTGAGTTTGTCTTGGTGGAGACAAACATTCTCTTCAAGACAACATTCCTTTGGTCTCCTTTTTTGTAACACACAGCTATCTTCCTCATTTTGGGCCTTCGTTTTATTTGGATCTTCCATGTACCTAATTTTCCTACAAAGCAAACACATAAAATAAAGATCACAATAAAACAAGATAAACTTCAAGATAAAGAAGGCACACACACGTTTACACACACTCAAGGTGAAGGTTCAAGAAATGAATCCAAGGAATCTTAGGTTCATCTTGAACATGCTTGTACAAGAAGGTGGCAACTTGATGACAAAGTTCTTTTGCCCTCCTTCTTGTCATAGGGCCTTTGACCTCTTGATGTGGCCCTCGATCCTCATCAATGATGATGATTATGATGATGATAATGATGATGATGATGATGATGATGATGATGATGATGATAATAATAATAATAATAATAATAATAATAATAATAATAAATAAGAAATAATTCAAAAAGTATATTTTACGTTTAGTAAATGAAAGAAGAAAAACGAAAAGGAAACGTGTTACGTTACTGGAGCCGAGGTTAAGGAAAAGAAAAAATATATAATAATAATAATAATAATAATAATAATAATAATAATAATAATAAAACGAAATGAAATAAACAACATACATAAATATAAACTTGTAATTAACTAAACAAATAATGTTTTAACACTAAGAGAAATTTAGAAACCCACTTAATAAATTAAATTAAAGAAATAAAAACAGTAGGGGAACACAACAATATTTTAATAAATGTTTAAAGTGTGTGAAAGCCTAGGAAAAATAAAATAAAGTGTAGAAACCTAAAATAAAGTCTAGAAAGATAAAATAACGGTAGAAGATAAAATATAGTAATGAACCCCACGCAACATAGGGTAACTACGCAATATAGGTAATACGCAATATACGACGGAGCATGCAACATAGGAGAAATGGAAGTGTGAAAGTGTGAAGCATTCGTGGCCCGAGCATTGCATTCGACCTATGAGCCGTGTGGTCCTTCGGGACGTGTGGCCTGACGAGGCATGTGATGGGTGTTGGTAATAATGGTTACTTTCACCTAATAGGACCCGGTACATGCATAGCATAACATGGAAAAGAAAGAGCATAACGTGTGATATTAAATGACTGCATGTGACACGGAGATAGAAGAGCATGCATCATGAAGTTGCGCATTGCATTTGTTAGTGTTGTGATTATCAATGACCTTGTTGTTAAGTTGTTTCAGTGCTACGTTTTGGGATACGGATCGGGTCGGGTATGTGCTATTTCTTTAATTATGCTTTATTTGCTTTATTATTTATCTGTTTATGCTTTATTGCTTTATTTATCTGCTACCTGCTTTACGTGCTTAATTGTTTACCCGACTCAGTATGTGACAGTCCCTTTTCGGGTGAGACAGGGAACCTACGAGTGACTTCCATCACTCACCCCCCACCTCCCCTCCACAGGTGAGCAGGATTATGAGTATAGGATTATCGAGGGTGGGACATATTACGCGAGCTGGGACGAGTGAGCTGGACTCGAGAACAGATCTTGTTGACCGGGAGCTTGTTTCTTGGGATAGTAAGATAGATCTCCACCTAGGTTTATTATTTGATTTTAGCATTTCATATTTGACTTAGCGGGTTTCGTCAACTCTTGTACTTAATTTTATTCTGATGGATGTAACTTAATCAAGATGTTTATTTCTTTAATTATCGTTTCCGCGAAAAAAATTTCCACGTCAGTTCTGACGTGTAGAGAAGTTGGAACGACGCCTTGTAGTCCTCGTAGTAGGCTACGGCAGGTGCACCGTTCCCGAAGCTAGGGTTCGGGAGCGGGGCGCTACAAAGAGTGTTATGAATATTTATTTAGTGGATGTGCATTAGACATGTATCTATATAATGTTTTTATACAGTGTATATAGTGAGCTACCGTTTGAGCTGCCTACTTGTCAGCTACCTGCTGTAGCTGGTTACAATGTTGCTTGCCAGTTACCTGCTGTAGCTGTTTATAATGGTGTTTGTCAGGTACTTGCCATAGTTTTTACAAAGCAACTTGCTTTAACTTCTTATGAAACTACTTGTTAGCTACCTATCTAGAAGTAAAGAGCTCAACTCTTAGAAATGGAGAAATGTTTTCATTTGTTTTCGTACCTAATTCCTGAAAATTACTCCATACTCCAATGATAAATAAAATTATTTATCCATCTATATTCACTTGTTATTTGAGCTATTTTTTAGTCATTTTCGTAACACTAGTTATCCTTTTACTCGGAATTGCCCTTACTTATTACCGACCACAAATAACGCACCGTTTTCAAATGAATTGAATACTTTATGACCACTTTTCTCGCAAGAAAATAAAAAATAGAAAAGAATATTCATTAGAATTGTTGAACATGCATGAACATCAATACGCAAGGAGGCACGTGGCCTTGAGATTTTCAAAGTTCAGTATATTTTTGTCTCTAGCGCCTAATACCTTTTTTTTTTGTATAAATATGATTGTCGTAAGCTTTTTGTACTATGTATAATATTTTTGACTATGGTACTGAAAAATTGAAAACCATGCACGGGGAAATAAAGCTGGTCATGGAAGAAGTTGACCACAGCCTGCAATTGTTTATTCGGAATTTTCTTCTATTCAACATATGGATACAAATGAAACAATCGGTTTGCATAAATGAACACGATTTTTTTAGAAAATAAGTGCATCTTATATTATATTGAGAAACCTAAGTTAAAATGTCTTCATGCAAATGGCCTTTCATGTGTTGGATCTTCTCACATTCATTAGGTATCTTTTCCTTATGGCGACACTTGCCGCTTGGTGACGAACCTTTGTAATTCCTAGAGTCTTGACAAATGTCATAAGCTAAGTTTGGCTTAAGATATGTGATACATACATGCTTCCAAAACCCTCTTGCCTCGATGATATCAGGCTCCTTATGATCATATGCCTCTCTTTGTAATTGTACGGTGCGAGAACAAACTCTGAAATACGTGATCAAGCCTCGTTCCTATGCAAAAGCTTAGGAACTTTTTGGCTATACAAGACCAAACTCTATATTACTATACTAATTATTCGGTGTCAAGGCCAGACTTTAATTTAGAAGATGGTTGTATTTGCAAGTCTCCAAGTCCATCTGATTGTTCTAGTTAGGTTGATAACACTATCCCTCTGATTTTAGGGATAGTCTAGTCTGTTTCATACGAAGGTTGAGTGGAGTTTTTTTTCCTCTTAAGATACTAATGTACCATGATACTAGGTTGAATATAACAAAATAGGTAAAGTGATATAATATGCTTAAATTGTTGTGTGTGCTTGTATGATAAAAGCATGTTAAAACCAATGTTTTTAATTATGTTCTTAGAAGGTTAAAAGGTGTATCCATCTACAAACTTGTCAAAGTGGAATGGCATCCTCTTTCGTTGAGAGACCAATAGCAAGAATGTTAGACCAACCTCTTTTGGAAATCCAATTACCTACTTGTTATAAACACAATGTAGCAAAAGAGCCATAACATGATAAGTATGGAGCACGGTTGACTTCTTACCGTACGGAATGGGGCCAAATTGCCTAAGCAAAATGTAACGTAAGAATAAGCACAAAGGAATAAAAAATATGAAAAGAAAAAGAAATAATATGAAAACGAAAATATGTAATGCGCGGTATCTGAAGAAAGCAAAAAATAGGAAAAGACAATCAACTTTTTCCTTGTTATTTGATATAATACAATTTTTCCTTTCAACAGTCAATAGAGACAATTTTGGGCAGCTTACTGGTTTTCTACATGGGCAGATGCCTTTTCGTTACTTGGGTGTTCCGGTTGCTGGTCATGCACTTCAATTGGTCCATTTTGGGGATTACATTAAGCGTATCTCTGATTACACGGCCACGTGGAATGTTAAATCTCTTTCGTATGCTGGGAGATTTGAGTTGATTAGAGGGGTTATTCAAGGAGTTCATGCTTTCTGGATGAGTGTCCTTCCTATCCCCTTTTGTGTTCAAAAAATCATGGGTCGGATTTCTAGGAACTTTCTTTGGGGTGTGCTGGGGGATCAGAAAAAGAAATCATGGGTTTCTTGGACGGATGTGTGTAGGCCGAAAAAGGGAGGGGGATTGGGATTATTTGATCTTAAGGCATGGAACAAGGCTCTTTTGTTCAAGCATTTGTGGAACATTCAAAGGAAAAAGGATTCGCTTTGGGTTCGTTGGATACATCATTTTTACGGATCGCATAATGGTGTTTGGCAGCATCATTCCAAGTCCACTCATTCGGTTTTCATGAAGAAGTTGATGCTCATTAGAGATGAATTACTTCAGTACTTTGGGGATAGCTCTACATGTGAGCTTGTTTTGAGTATTGTGTCCGCCAGAGGGGGCTCTCTCACTAGGGTGATTTATGAGATTCTCAAAAGCAAAGGTGAGGTTTTTAGGTGGCATTCAACTGTCTGGGCGAATTCTAGCACTCCAAAACATTGCTTTACTTTTTGGTTGGCGGCGCGGGATAGACTCCCTACTAGGGACAAGCTGCATTTTGTTATTTCTGACTTGTCCGATTTGTGGGGCTTTGTTGGAGACTAGAGATCACTTATTGTTTCGATGCCCGTTTGCAAAGCAAGTCTGGGAGGAGATTTTGGTCTGGATTGGTATCTCTAGTCAATTTTTGTCTTTGAATGCACTTCTTCGGTGGGCTGGGAAACATACGAAGAAAAAAAGTGATAGAGCTAACTTCATCAAGGCAACTTTCGTAGCTACTATTTATTTTTTACGGTTTGCCAGGAACACTAAAATTTTTGAGGATCATAGTCCTAATGCTCGGGATGTTGTTCATAGAATTGCTACTCATGTGTATAGGTCAATGTATGCTATTGCCTAGTGTTGGTTTGGTGATTGTATGTCCTACATCCTGGGTATGCCCAGTGTATTTGTAAATGTCTTGATCCTTTTGATCATTGGTTAATGTTATTTTTACATTTTAACCAAAAAAAATAGAGACAACATAAAAAGTAGGAAAAAAAAGTGACAACATAAAAAGTAGGAAAATAAAATGTCCTAGTCAATTGTTCAATTCAACTACCATATAATGCACAGTGTTGGAAGAAAAAAAAAAGGAAAATACAATCACTTTTTGTCCTTATCGTAATTACATTGGCTTTTTTTTTTTTTTTTTTTTTT
>AP025063.1:9631174-9877857 GCA_036186865.1 Eustoma russellianum
TTTTTTTTTTTTTTTTTTTTTTTGTCGATCGAGCTCATAATACGAATCTGTTCCTAAACGCGGATAACTACCTTGAATTGTCCCCATCCTTTTTCCTTAATAGACATTCCCAATTTATATAAATATTTTTTTCAGGTTTCTAATCTTTTCAGGATTCTTTTTTCATATTATAATATACATATATATCATTTTCAGCTCTTAATATTTATCTATTTTCTAATATTTCATCTACCAAAATAATATACTTTGTTCTATTATGTTTTTGTTACTGTGGTTATAAATTCTGCCTAATGCTATTTATTCCCTAATAAAATTTACAAGATATAACATATATTATATCGGTCTCTCCGTATGTACATATTGGATACAATATATATTAATTAATTAGTATGTACATCTGCTAGACAAATTTATTATTCAAATGTTGAAATTTCTTGGAGTAAGTCTTAATTGCTAAATTTGTAAGTTACATGATCCATTAAGGGTTAATACTTTTCATGTGAGAAATTGGTTCAAAAACTATCAGTTATAAAAGAAAAACCTCTAACTAAAGCATGAACTTCGTTTTTTTTCCCTAAAGTAAACCTGAAATTCAATTTTCAACACTAAAGCATGAAATTCATTATTTTTTGATTAGTCCACTTTTAGACTTATGTAGTTTAAAATTTACCTTAACCATCCATAAAATTTCGGTTTAAAATGTATGAGGGATTTCATGTCAAATTTTAACAACATATTGTTGAGAAAAAGAGTTTAAGTGATTCACACAAATGCATGATTTAAATAACGTGTACTAAAGAAATGCATGACACAATTTATGACTTGACACGTTTTTGTGACAAACTTGCCTTATATACTTTATATATAATGTTGCCGTACTAACAAGCCATGAAGCCTTAAACCTTACATCAAATGGCAAGCATTTGTTGTGTTTAAACTATTTTCAGGTGCTACCATTAATGAACTAAACTAGTTCATTAAGTAAAATACTTAGTTAAATGAACTAAGTAGTTCATTAAATAGAGATATATTTAGAAAAGGCATGAAGGCAACAAATTGAAGAATGGAAAGTCTCCTCCCACCCTCTTCAGACGTTTATATATATATATATATATATATATATATATATATATATATTAAGAAAAGGCACAATAGGGGAATTCTCAGATGGGATTCTCCCAGGCAGAAGTTTTCCTCAAACCAGACACATTTCCCAATGCCAATTAATTCTCTCTCCATCGCTATCAGCTAGAGAAAGAGTAGAAATTGAAAAAGCAAAGGCTTCACGTGAAGAAGCCAAGAAGCAAGAAAGAGAAAAGGCAACAGTGCACTCAGCCACCGCTTCAGCGTGCGTCAGTCAGCCAGCGCCACGTCAGCACGGTCCCGTCAACATTAGGCGGCCCATTTTACACGTGTCAGCGAGTAACAGTCGCATCAGAACCACGCGCGTCAGCAGGCTGTCAGGCGCGATTTCAAGGCTGTGCATTGTAAATTTCTACCCAGTATCTTTTTCCATTGTTCTTTTATGCTATTATACATGGATATGATGGATACTATGGATTTAATTTTTGGCTAGATTTTTATTCTCTTGACTAGTTTCTTGCGAATGTTGAATTAATTTTGATGTTTTAATGTATTAGTTTTTCCTCTAAGAAAAGGCACAATACATATATATTCCAACGTACTACCGACACGTTATATATATTACGAACGTATGTCAACGTCACACCACTATGCTTACCTCATATTTATGAGTATATTCAGATCTTATATCATATGATATAAGTCATGGTGATGACAAAATTATTACGACACGTCACAAGGTTATAAACCAAAAATTGTCGTATCGGGTGACTACCAAAATTTCGTTAACGTGTCACGTACTTGCCATATATAGATGGCCAGCCCCTACACTTCAAACATGGCCACAAATTTCGTGGCTTACATGGTACACTCAGCCATAAAATCATTCCATGTTGGCGCACACAAATCATCCCCAATTAAGGCCAAATAGTGGAGATTCCAAATTCATCTTTTAAGCAGATGCGGGCGCCATTTGTATCAGCTACTAAGAGCTGAATATTCAAATTATTTTATGTATATTATGTGTGACATAATATATATAACATGTGCAAAAAGTTAGAATTTAATCGGAGAAAAATCGCATAATCGACAAAAGTGAAAAATTCGTTTTTCTACGAACACAACACACACATGGAACGTTTTTTGCATGGCATGTAACATGTATCTAGAAAAATTTTACATATTCAATACATAATAAAATGTTCTAGAATATTCAAATTAGGGCTGATTGGAATATACCATATGTGTATAATTATTGTGCACTATTTTACGAAGTTTACAAAAATAAATTCAGCACATGTTCAAGATGAATATACACGCCTACTCAGCCTTGATGGAGCTTATGTGGAGCTTAGTTGGTATCTTTGTAGAAATATGAGGGTTTGAGTGATTTCAAAATAAAGAAATTTGAATATATATATATATATATATATAAACGTTGGATATATATATATATATACACAAGTGTACATGTATGCATGATAACTTGCCTTATTTAGCTTATATATTATGTTGCCGAACTAACGAGCCATGAAGCTTTAAAGCTTACATCATATGGCGAACATTTGTTGAGTTTATACTATTTTCAGGTGCCACAATTAATGAATTAAAGTAGTTCATTAAGTGAAGTACTTAGTTTAATAAACTAAGTAGTTCATTAAAGGAAGATGCATTTGGAAAAGACATGAAGGCAACATGGCTATGGAAGGAAAGTTCTCTCCTCCTCCCCACATCAATTTCACACGCCATATATACATAATATATATGTATTTTCAGATTTTTTAAAAGGCACATACACATTTATTCCAACGTACTATCGACACGTTATATATCTTACGAACGTACGATTACGTCACACCACTATACTTAACTCATATTTATGAGTATATTCAGATCTTATATCATATGATATAAGATATGGTGATGACAAATTAAATACGACACGATAAAAGGTTCTAGACCGAAATTTGTCGTATCGGGCGATACCGAAACTTCGCCAACGTGTCACGTACTTACCATAAATAAATGGCCAGCCCATATACATCAAAATTTATTAAAAATTTCGTGCCATACACTGTGTATTAAGACAAAAATACTTTCCATGTTGGCACACACAAATCATCCCACATTTAGGCCAAAATGTGAAGATTCCAATTTTATTTTTGTCACATGTTTATGGTACCACTTTAAATCAGCCAAGTGCTGAAAATTAAAGTATATATTATATATATTATGTATAACATAATATATATAGCATGTGCAAAAGTTGGAATTTAAATTAGAGAAAAATCGGGTAATCGATAAATATCGAAAATTCGGTTTTCTACGCACTTGACATGGAACGTTTTTCTTGAACATCATGTGACACGTATCTAGACACTTTTTACATATAATATACATCTTAAAGTGTTCTAGAAAATTAAATTAAGGGCTGATTGGAATATTACATGTGTGTAATATTAAATGTGCACTATTTTACAAAGTTAGCAAAAATAAATTTCAGCACATGCATATACACACTTAAACGTCACCCCAGCTGAGATGGAGCACATGTGGAGTCTTGTTGGCATGTTGATTGGTCAAGAATCAATCATACAATGTTGATGAATCAAAGAGAGAAGCTACAAAAGGTAAGTTTTCAACATACACCTCTCTTATGTCACATGCTGAAAATTTCAGCATGTCACACATCTTGTGGCCGATTTCTTCAACATTAAGGGAGATATTTTGTTGATTTTTCATTAAGGAATAAATCAAAGGAGTTATGGAAATGATTTGAATTGTATGTAAGGTTATTAAGTGTGATATTCTTTATATCACACATGCTGAAATTTTTCAGCATGTGTGAAGTTGGTTATGGCCGAATGTGACTCTCCTTTGGTGTCCAAGTTCATTCTCAATCTTGTAGCAAGACTTACCTTAAATAATGGATGTATTTTTATGGAAGAACTTCAAAGAAAAATGGAAGAAATATTGATTTATCTCATATGGTAAATGCTGAAAATTTCAGCATTAACAATGTGATATGGCCGAATTTTTCAAGGGTGGAAGGAAGGATTTTTTGTGTCTCACACTTTATGACAAATTGTGACTATTATGGCATGATTTAGTAATTGATTATTTGGCATATATTTAGTGTTTTTTTTCAGAATATCCATGTCATCAAAATGATGACAACATTGAGCCAATCAAAAGATGACAAGTAAGCAATGACTAAATGATGGTCCAATGGAGTGATGCCAAGTAAGCAAAACATTGTCACCATGATGTCTCACACTCTCTCAAGCAATTAAAAGGAAATTTTCAAGAGGAGAGAGAGGTGCATAGGGGACGGCTGGACATTCTATAAGGAGAAGAGGAGAACAAACAAAAACAACACCAAGAATTACATTCAAAAGTGATCAAAGTGCAAAAGCTTTCTTCTCCTACACTTTCTTTCTTTCTTCTCTTGTAAAAAGCCTATTGTACTTTATTTCTTTCATTCTTGAATAGGCTTCATAGAAACCACCATTCACACATCTTTGTAAAAGATTGATCAAGGTGTGATCAATCTTCATTCTAGCGAGGTGGTGGTGTTCAGTGCAAATTGTACTCACAATACAAGGTTTGTAAAGGGTTGGAGTTAAGGTGTAACTCTATCAACCCTGCTGGTAAGGTGTACTGCGTGTGTGAAATTAGTGTGAACCAAGGAAGGTGTTCCTTGAAGACTGGAGTAGGTTGTTTATAACCGAACCAGTATAAAATTCTTGGTGCAATTTACTTTCTGCATTTACGTTTCAGTTTCTGCGCTGTTTACTCATATTGTTCACGTTCGCAAAAATAGTAAACGTTTTCTAAAAATTATAAAAATTTCCAGAAACATACATAAACGTTCTAGGGTTAATTTGGCACAAGTTTCAACCCTTTTGGACAAGTATAGGTCAGTCAAACATCAAAAGTTCTGAGACTAGTGCAGTCTGATATTCAGACTTGCAAAGGTTGAGACTTTGGGTGTATTTGACCTACTTCCCAAAAGAATTTTCGAAAACTGTTTCAACCCATTTAAATACAGTGTGTGAAGAGTTATTGGTCAAATTTTCAGATCATTTGGACATTCACACAAATAGGAATTAATTTTTCAAAACCATCTACCGGTTCTGGCAGATTTGCACAATCTGAGTGCCAACGGTTTTTGAAGGTGTTAAAGGTTGAATTTTGATTTGAAATTTTTAGGGGACCCTCACAACATCTGAGGCTAAGTTCTCTCAAAATTTCATAATTTTTGGAGACCTCTAACCTAGTTTTTAAAACGTTTTAAAACTGGTCCTGAAAACAGAATCTGTTTTCAGAACTTGAATTGGTTAGGTTTAAAGAAATTTTAAAAACCATATTTTCCGCACCACCTATTCAACCCCCCCCCCTTCTAGTGGTGCCTTGCAGATCCTACAAGTGGTATCAGAGCGCAGGAATACTCACGACAAGGAATCCAACGATTCAGTGAGATGGCATCCACAAATCTCAAAACCGAACAAGAAGGTATGTCGAGCCAAAGGCCTCCACTCTTTGACGGTGAGTCTTTTATTCAATGGAAACTTAGGATGAAACTTTTTCTTATGGCTATAGACATAGACCTTTGGTCAATAATTGAAGATGGTCCATATGTTCCATCTAAATTGTCCTATTGTAGATGGAGTCACACTAGAAGTAATTAAAACGAGACAAGACTATACTAGTGAAGACAAAAAGAAACTGAGTATGAATGCTAAGGCCATGCAATTACTCTTAAATGGTTTAAGTAAGAGTGAGTCTAGTTATGTGTCCAATTGTTCGAGTGCACAAGAAATGTGGAGAATCTTAGAAATGAAACACGAAGGCACGAGTCAAGTAAAAGAGTCTAAAATTAATATGCTCATGTCTACTCTTGAGTCTTTTAAGTTGTTGCCTAATGAGTCAATTGTAGATATGGATCTTCGTTTGACTAACATCTATAATTCTCTTGAGTCTCTTGGTAAGGCTTTTACAACGCAGGAAAAGGTACAGAAAGTCCTACGGAGCCTTCCTTCGGAATGGGATCCTAAAGTGACTGCTATAGAAGAAAGCAAGGAGACTAAATCAATAAAAATGGAAGAACTCATTGGTTCACTCAAAGTTTATGAAAACAAACTTATTATTCGGAAATCGGAATCAACCAAACAAGGTAAGACAATTGCTTTTAAATCAAATGAATACGTCTCCCCTCCCTCCGATCACGTAGATGATAGTGATTCCGAATCGGATAATGATGACTTAATTCTATTGGCAAAAGGACTAAGAAGATTCATGAGAAAATCATTTAGAAATAAAAACAAGGGCACTACATCTAAGAGAAATAAAAACAAGTCAAATGATAAGGACATTAAATGTTATGAATGCGGCAAACTCGGACACTTATCATATGACTGCCCAAACAAAGAAAAGCAAACTAATAAGTACCCTGACAAGGAGCGGAACAAAAATAGACCCGTCTCAGATCCTAAACAAAGGAAACGTGCACTAAAGGCCTCCACATGGAGTGACTCATCAGACTCTGAAACTGAGACCGAAGAGGAGACCGCTCAAGTTTGCTTCGCTTCAAAGGCGTCTAATGAGGTATCATCCGATTCTGACTCTGACTCTGAACCTTCTTATGATGATCTTTTTAGTCAGTATCTTGAATTACACAAATTTACTAAGACTCTCGCAAAAGAAAAGAAACGTTTAATTGAAGACAAGAAACTGTTAGAATCTTCTAACGAGAATCTTGTCGCTCAATTAAGCGATTCAAAGAAAGAGTCTTCATGTGTCATCACTGCATTAAAAACCGAGATCTCATCATTGACTTCTCAAAATAATGAAATGAAATCCGAGATTTCAAATTTGAAATCAAGGAATACAGACTTAGAGAAAATGATGAAACAATTCGATACAGGGTCAAACATGTTGCATCGCATCATATTATCACAAAAGCATGACAGTGACAAAACTGGATTGGGATACGTTGATACTAACGAAGTATCAACCAAACCAACCAAGTTTGTTGTGTCTAAGAAAGGTAGACACCCCTAAGCATCAAGTGGCGTCTAAGATGACGCAAAAAGCACCCCCTTCCACACGCCCCACTCCCTCATATCATGTGAAATATAACGTTGTACCATATAGATATGAGAAGAAAGAGATCAATGCATACACGAAATACATATCATCCACGCACTACGCACACCACACAAGGACATATCACAAACGTCCTTCATACAATGAGTACAGGGGAGTCCTTGGGCAAAGACCCAAAGTACATGCACCACATGTATACTATATCGCACCTTCATCTACTTTCTTGCCATTTGATAGACCGAGAAGGATCACCCAAGTATGGGTACCGAAAGGTACCTTTACTAAAAGGTGATTAACTAACTCGAAAGGACCCAAAATTAAAAGGGTACCTAAATCACCTTTTTACATTGCAGGGAGACCACTCAAAAGACACATCAATAAAGTGGTTCCTTGACAGTGGTTGCTCGAGGCACATGACAGGTGACCCGAGCCTATTCTCCAAATTGAAGAAGGTCACAAAAGGCGGATCCGTGACCTTTGGAGACAACAATGAAGGCAAGATCATTGGTAAAGGTACGATTGGAAATCCGGATACACTTCAAATCTCCAACGTGTTTTTGGTAAGCAACTTATCTTACAATCTTCTTAGTATTTCGCAATTTGTTGACAATGGTTTCAATGTGTGTTTTACTCACCCTTACTGTAATATAATAAATAAAAATGGAGAAACTGTTTTAAAAGGAAAACGTGAAGGAAATATATTCACACTATCTATGGATGATGTAGTAGATGCCAAAGTTAAATGCTTTATGTCAAATGAACCCAATGTGAATTTGTGGCATAGACGTCTAGGACACATAGGTATTTCTACACTAGAAAAATTGCAACGAAAGAGCCTAGTACGGGGATTGCCTAAGCTTGATTTAGACAACTTTCAGTTGTGTGAATCTTGCATAAAAGGCAAACAAACACGTGAGTCACTTAAGCCTAAAAATGAGATAAGCACGACTAGAATACTAGAACTATTGCATATCGATTTGTTTGGTCCTAGTCGTACTACAAGCCTTGGTGGGCGTCACTATGCATGTGTAATTGTTGATGACTTTTCTCGTTATACTTGGACTTTATTTCTTGCACATAAGGATGATAGCGCCGTAGAAATCGCTAAATTAATTAAACAACTTGAAAATCAATACGGCGTAAATGTGAAAAGAATAAGAAGCGATAGAGGCGGTGAGTTTAAAAATAAAGAGATGATTTCATTCTGTGAAGAAAAAGGAATTAAACATGAGTTTTCGCCACCTAGAACTCCACAATTAAATGGAGTAGTAGAAAGAAAGAATCGCACACTACAAGAAATCGCTAGAACCTATGCTTTGCGAAAATAAATTGCCTAGATTTCTGTGGGCGGAAGCCGTAAATTGTGCATGCTATATTGTAAATCGCCTATCTATAAGAAAGAAAATAAACAAGACGCCCTTACGAAATTTTGAATGATCGCATGCCTAAGATAGATTATTTTCGTGTGTTTGGATGCAAATGTTTTGTATTAATACAAAAGATAACTTAGATAAATTTGAATCCAAATCAATTGAGTGCATTTTTATTGGGTATTCCATAAACTCTAAAGCATATAGATGTTATGATCCTCACACTAGACAAATCATAGAATCTATTCATGTTAAATTCAATGAATTTGGAGAGATTGATAAAGAAAAGGAATATGATGATGATTTTGAATTGAAACCCGTTTTGGATGAAGAAAATGAATCTTTTGATATGCATGAGATGAATGAGACACTAGAAATGCATGATCATATAGAAATGCATGATAACTTAGAAAATAATCAACCAAGATGGCATAGAGATCACCCACATGATCTCATCATAGGCGACATCACTCACGGTGTGCGACCACGTAGAAGAATCACTTCGGATGAGATAAATGAATTTCATGCTATGATTTCTGAAATTGAGCCTAAAAATGTGCATGATGCTTTGAGTGATTCATCTTGGATTGATGCTATGCATGACGAACTTAATCAATTCGTTAGAAATGATGTATGGGATTTAGTGCCACGACCACAAGATAAGACAATAATAGGCACAAAGTGGGTATTTAGGAACAAAATGAATGAGGAAGGAAAGGTCGTTAGAAATAAAGCAAGACTCGTAGCTCAAGGATATAATCAAGAAGAAGGAATAGACTACGATGAAACATTTGCACCCGTAGCACGTTTAGAAGCTATACGACTCTTACTTGCTATTGCTTGCTTGAAAGATTTTAAATTATATCAAATGGACGTCAAAAGTGCTTTTCTAAACGGATTTATACAAGAAGAAGTATACGTGAAGCAACCACCCGGTTTTGAAGATTTGAAACATCCAGATCACGTGTACAAACTAAAGAAGGCACTATATGGCCTAAAGCAAGCGCCTAGAGCATGGTATGATCGTTTTGCCACTTTTCTTTTAGAAAATAATTTTAAACGTGGTACTATAGATAGTACACTATTTTTGAAACAAGAAAAATCAGATTTACTTATTATTCAAATTTACGTAGATGACATTATTTTCGGTTCTACCTCACATAGACTTGTTAAAGATTTTGAAAATTGTATGAAAGCTGAATTTGAAATGTCTATGGTTGGTGAACTTAATTATTTTCTTGGCTTGCAGATTAAGCAAACGAGTAAAGGAATTCATATAAGCCAAGCTAAGTACGTAAATGACATGATCAAGAAGTTCAATTTTGAAAATTTGAAACCATCCCCCACGCCTATGAGTGTTACTACTAAATTAGACAAAGATGAACATGGTAAAGACGTTGATAATGGATTATATCGATCTATGATAGGCTCTTTACTATATTTAACTGCTAGTAGGCCTGACATTATGTTTAGCGTATGCATGTGTGCTCGTTTTCAAAGTCAACCTAAGGTGTCACACTTAAATGCGGTAAAAAGAATATTCCTGCTATATTAAGCACACGCCCACCTTAGGTATTTGGTATGATAAGGACTCTACATTCGACTTACATGCTTACACTGATGCAGATTATGGTGGCTGCAAAATAGATAGAAAAAGCACGAGCGGAACTTGCCAATTTATAGGAAATTCCCTTATTTCATGGTTTTCCAAAAAGCAAGCAAGTGTTGCTTTGTCCACTACTGAGGCTGAGTATATGGCTCTTAGCCTTTGTTGCACACAGTTGTTGTGGATAAAACAACAACTTTCGGATTTTGGAATTACCGTAGATAAAATTCCTATATATTGTGATAGTATGAGTGCAATAAATTTGTCTAAGAACCCCGTATTACACTCTAAGGCTAAGCATATAGAAGTACGCTATCATTTTCTTCGTGATCACGTTAACAATGGTAATATTGTCATAGATCACGTACGCACAGAATCGCAAGTAGCGGATATATTTACAAAGGCCTTAAATCAAGCCACATTTGAATCTCTCCGTTCTAAATTAGGCATGCTTCCTGTTGACGTGATTTAATGCGATATCATTGATTTACTTTCCTTTTTGACAGGAATCTTTTGATTAACTTTCCAAAATAAAGGGGGAGAGAGAAGCATGATTTAAGGGGGAGAGAGAGATTTAAGGAGATTTAAGGGGGAGAGAGATCACTGATTGATTCTAATTGCATGAATCAAGGGGGAGCCGGATTTGAAATTCGAAATTCAAATTTCAAATCTGTGCATAATTCAAGGGGGAGATAACACTTAAATCATGTACACTAGTTATTTTGAAAATCATCAAAAGGGGGAGATTGTAGAAATATGAGGGTTTGAGTGATTTCAAAATAAAGAAATTTGAATATATATATATATATATAAACGTTGGATATATATATATATACACACAAGTGTACATGTATGCATGATAACTTGCCTTATTTAGCTTATATATTATGTTGCCGAACTAACGAGCCATGAAGCTTTAAAGCTTACATCATATGGCGAACATTTGTTGAGTTTATACTATTTTCAGGTGCCACAATTAATGAACTAAAGTAGTTCATTAAGTGAAGTACTTAGTTTAATAAACTAAGTAGTTCATTAAAGGAAGATGCATTTGGAAAAGACATGAAGGCAACATGGCTATGGAAGGAAAGTTCTCTCCTCCTCCCCACATCAATTTCACACGCCATATATACATAATATATATGTATTTTCAGATTTTTTAAAAGGCACATACACATTTATTCCAACGTACTATCGACACGTTATATATCTTACGAACGTACGATTACGTCACACCACTATACTTAACTCATATTTATGAGTATATTCAGATCTTATATCATATGATATAAGATATGGTGATGACAAATTAAATACGACACGATAAAAGGTTCTAGACCGAAATTTGTCGTATCGGGCGATACCGAAACTTCGCCAACGTGTCACGTACTTACCATAAATAAATGGCCAGCCCATATACATCAAAATTTATTAAAAATTTCGTGCCATACACTGTATATTGAGACAAAAATACTTTCCATGTTGGCACACACAAATCATCCCACATTTAGGCCAAAATGTGAAGATTCCAATTTTATTTTTGTCACATGTTTATGGTACCACTTTAAATCAGCCAAGTGCTGAAAATTAAAGTATATATTATATATATTATGTATAACATAATATATATAGCATATGCAAAAGTTGGAATTTAAATTAGAGAAAAATCGGGTAATCGATAAATATCGAAAATTCGGTTTTCTACGCACTTGACATGGAACGTTTTTCTTGAACATCATGTGACACGTATCTAGACACTTTTTACATATAATATACATCTTAAAGTGTTCTAGAAAATTAAATTAAGGGCTGATTGGAATATTACATGTGTGTAATATTAAATGTGCACTATTTTACAAAGTTAGCAAAAATAAATTTCAGCACATGCATATACACACTTAAACGTCACCCCAGCTGAGATGGAGCACATGTGGAGTCTTGTTGGCATGTTGATTGGTCAAGAATCAATCATACAATGTTGATGAATCAAAGAGAGAAGCTACAAAAGGTAAGTTTTCAACATACACCTCTCTTATGTCACATGCTGAAAATTTCAGCATGTCACACATCTTGTGGCCGATTTCTTCAACATTAAGGGAGATATTTTGTTGATTTTTCATTAAGGAATAAATCAAAGGAGTTATGGAAATGATTTGAATTGTATGTAAGGTTATTAAGTGTGATATTCTTTATATCACACATGCTGAAATTTTTCAGCATGTGTGAAGTTGGTTATGGCCGAATGTGACTCTCCTTTGGTGTCCAAGTTCATTCTGAATCTTGTAGCAAGACTTACCTTAAATAATGGATGTATTTTTATGGAAGAAATTCAAAGAAAAATGGAAGAAATATTGATTTATCTCATATGGTAAATGCTGAAAATTTCAGCATTAACAATGTGATATGGCCGAATTTTTCAAGGGTGGAAGGAAGGATTTTTTGTGTCTCACACTTTATGACAAATTGTGACTATTATGGCATGATTTAGTAATTGATTATTTGGCATATATTTAGTGTTTTTTTTCAGAATATCCATGTCATCAAAATGATGACAACATTGAGTCAATCAAAAGATGACAAGTAAGCAATGACTAAATGATGGTCCAATGGAGTGATGCCAAGTAAGCAAAACATTGTCACCATGATGTCTCACACTCTTCAAACAATTAAAAGGAAATTTTCAAGAGAGAGAGAGGTGCATAGGGGACGGCTGGACATTCTATAAGGAGAAGAGGAGAACAAACAAAAACAACACCAAGAATTACATTCAAAAGTGATCAAAGTGCAAAAGCTTTCTTCTCCTACACTTTCTTTCTTTCTTCTCTTGTAAAAAGCCTATTGTACTTTATTTCTTTCATTCTTGAATAGGCTTCATAGAAACCACCATTCACACATCTTTGTAAAAGATTGATCAAGGTGTGATCAATCTTCATTCTAGCGAGGTGGTGGTGTTCGTGCAAATTGTACTCACAATACAAGGTTTGTAAAGGGTTGGAGTTAAGGTGTAACTCTATCAACCCTGTGGTAAGGTGTACTGCGTGTGTGAAATTATTGTGAACCAAGGAAGGTGTTCCTTGAAGACTGGATTAGGTTGTTTATAACCGAACCAGTATAAAATTCTTGGTGCAATTTACTTTCTGCATTTACGTTTCAGTTTCTGCGCTGTTTACTCATATTGTTCACGTTCGCAAAAATAGTAAATGTTTTCTAAAAATTATAAAAATTTCCAGAAACATACATAAACGTTCTAGGGTTAATTTGACACAAGTTTCAACCCTTTTGGACAAGTATAGGTCAGTCAAACATCAAAAGTTCTGAGACTAGTGCAGTCTGATTTTCAGACTTGCAAAGGTTGAGACTTTGGGTGTATTTGACCTACTTCCCAAAAGAATTTTCAAAAACTGTTTCAACCCATTTAAATACAGTGTGTGAAGAGTTATTGGTCAAATTTTCAGATCATTTGGACATTCACACAAATAGGAATTAATTTTTCAAAACCATCTACCGGTTCTGGCAGATTTGCACAATCTGAGTGCCAACGGTTTTTGAAGGTGTTAAAGGTTGAATTTTGATTTGAAATTTTTAGGGGACCCTCACAACATCTGAGGCTAAGTTCTCTCAAAATTTCATAATTTTTGGAGACCTCTAACCTAGTTTTTAAAACGTTTTAAAACTGGTCCTGAAAACAGAATCTGTTTTCAGAACTTGAATTGGTTAGGTTTAAAGAAATTTTAAAAACCATATTTTCCGCACCACCTATTCAACCCCCCTTCTAGTGGTGCCTTGCAGATCCTACAATCTTGATTGGTGAAGAATGAACTACACAAGGTTAGAGACATAATGGAGGAAGCTACACAAGGTCATGTTTCAAACTTTGTTACAAATGTAACACATGCTGAAAATTCAGCATGTGTGAGTTAATGGTGGCCGAATTTTGTCTTTCTGAAACAGCACATTTTCTTGTATTTAATAAACGTAGAAATTACTAACTTTTCTGTATCGGTATTTTCGTCCAACCTATAGAATTTGTAGCTTTGTCACATAATGTCATTTCTAATTTTCATAATCCAGCACATTCATTAGTTTACCATACATATATTATGCATTATACATGTCTTTACTTATATATATTTGTATACATGTACTCAATTAACCGTTTAATACATCATCATAGCACATCAATGTGGCCACTTGGTCGAAACTTATACACACACACCCTTATGCATATTACTACTTGTTAATTACATGACTACAACAAGTTGTCCATATATATATATATAATAACTCATAAAGTTATCATCATCACATTTTATTTCCATTTGGCCGAAAGTACGATGCTAATTTGCTTCTAAATATTCAAAGGATTAATGCGTAGTAATATGGTAACGTTTCAAAGTCTTGAGATGATTTAGCACATGCTGAAAATTTCAGCATGAAAGACAATAAGTGGCCGATTTTTTGGACATAATGGAGACTAATTTACTTTGCAAATTAGTAGGGATTGATTGTATGCTATATGGAATATTTTTACTACTATTTTGGCACATGTTTTAGATGATATCCTCAGATTTTTACAGTCATCAAGTGATGACAAATATAATCCAATCAAGGAGTGCTAAGTAAGCAAGGTCAAGACAATCATCCAATCAAGTTGTGCCAAGTAAGCAAGTTGATGCCACATCTACACAAGACATTCTTCCAATGACTTAAAAGAGAATTTTCAAGATGGGATGTCGCCCTAATAGAGGGCGGGGCCAACGTCAAATAAAAGGAGAAGAAGAAGAGCAAACAATGGCAAGACAAGTCTTACAATTTCCAAAGTGTAAAAAGACTCTATACTCTCTTCTTCTACATTTCTTTTTTCTCCTTCTCTCTCAAGCCTATTGTACTCATATTCAAACATATCAAATAGGCTTTGTTCATATCACCATACACGCCTTATTGTTGTAAAAGGTTGATCAAGGTGTGATCAAATCTTCATCCGCTCAGTGGTGGTGTTCGTGATAGTTGTGATTGCTTGTATCATTTGTAAAGGGTTGGAGTTGGTGTGTAACTCCAGCAACCCTTGTGGTAAAGGTGTTATTTTGTTTAGTGATAACCAAGGAAGGTGTCCTCGAAGACTGGATTAGGTTGATTTAACCGAAACCAGTATTAAATTCCTTGTATTCTTTACTTTACTGCACAGTATTTTCATTTTCCAGCATTTTGCATCCATTTCGTCGCAATCTTAAAAATAGTAAACGAATTTCAAAAATTGTAAAATTTTGCAAAAACATAGCCTCATCTCTTAAGTTTCATTGGGCTTAATTTTCAACCCATTTGGGCAAGTATAAGTCATTCAAACATTAATAGTTCTGAGACTAGTGCAATCCGATTTTCAGACTTGCATAGGTTGAGAACTTAAACGTATTTGACATACTTCCCAAAGGCATTTTCCAAAATTGTTTCAACCCATTTAAATATATATAGTAAAGGGTTTGTCATTAAATTTACAGACCATTTGGAGTTGCGGATTAATCGGAATAAATTTGTTAAATCAGACTACTGTTTCTGGAAGATTTGCGCAATCAGACCACAAATGATTTTTCAAAGGATTAGAGGTTGAATTTTGATCTGAAATTTTTAGGAGATACTCAAAACATCTGAGAGTATAATATCTCAAATTTTTGAATTTTTGAAGGCCTGTAACCTAGTTTTTCAAACGTTACAAAACAGGACCTGAAAACAGAAACTGTTTTCAGAAGTTGGGTTTTTGGGTCAAAACATTTTAAAAACCAAATTTTCCGCACCCACTATTCAACCCTCCTTCTAGTGGTGCCTTACAGGTCCTACAAGTGGTAAAAGAGCGCAGGCACACTCACAACAAAGAAAATCCAACGATCTAAGTGAGATGGCAACCACTGGCTTCAAAACCAAACAAGAAGGTATGTCGAGTCAAAGGCCTTCTCTTTTTGATGGTGAGTCCTTTATTCAATGGAAGCTTAGAATGAAATTTTTTCTTATGGCTATTGATATTTATCTATGGTCTATTATAGAAGACGGTCCATTCGTTCCCTCTAAATTATCTACTGTATATGGTGTCACAATAAAGGTTATAAAACAAAAACAAGAATACACTAGTGATGACAAAAAGAGACTAAGTATGAATGCTACAGCAATGTAATTACTTTTAAACGGGCTAAGTAAAAGTGAATCTAGTTACGTATCTAATTGCTCTAGTGCTCAAGAGATGTGGAGAATTCTTGAGATGAAATATGAAGGGACTAGCCAAGTAAAGGAGTCCAAGATTAATATGCTTATGTCCGCATTTGAGTCTTTCAAATTATTGCCAAATGAGTCTATTGTTGATATAGATCTACGATTGACTAACATCTATAATTCTCTTGAGTCTCTTGGCAAACTTTCTCTATGCAGGAAAAGGTCCAAAAGGTACTACGAAGTCTTCCATTCGAATGGGACCCTAAAGTCATAGCAATATAGGAGAGTAAAGAAACAAAATCAATAAAAATAGAGGAACTAATCCGATCGCTAAAGGTATACGAAAACAAACTTACATTAAGAAAATCGGAATCAACGTCAAAACAGGGTAAGACTATTGCTTTTGAATCAAATGAATAAGTCTCTACTTCTTTCGATCACGTAGATGATAGTGATTCCGAATTAAACAATGATGATCAAATACTATTGGCTAAAGGTTCGAGAAAATTCATGAGAAAGTCATTTAAAAACAAACCTAAGGTTACTTCCATTGAAAGAAATAAAAATAAAACAAATGACAATGACATAAAGTGCTATGAATGCAGGAAACTTGGACATTTATCTTATGACTGCCCTAACAAGGACAAACAAACAAACAAGCACCTTGACAAGGATCAGACCAAAACTAAACTCGTCTCAGAACCCAAACAAAGGAGAAGATCTCTCAAGGTCTCCACTTGGAGTGACACATCCGACTCTAAGACTGATACCGAAGAAGAAATGGCCCAAGTATGCTTTGTATCCAAAGTATCAAACAAGGTATCTTCCAATTTTGACTCTGATTCTTAACCTTCATATGATTATCTTTTTAGTCAATATTTAGAATTGCACAAATTCACCAAGACTCTCACAAAAGAAAAGAAATGATTAATTGAAGACAAGAAGTTGTTAGAATCTTCTAACACGAATCTTGTTTCTTAATTAAACGATTCAAAAGAAGAGTCGTCTTGCATCATAAATGCATTAAAATCAGAGATGTCATCATTAACTACACATAATAATAAAATGAAATCCGAGATTTCAAACTTAAAATCAAGGAATACGAATTTAGAGAAAATGGTGAGACAATTTGACACGGGAACTAACATGCTAGATCGCATCATTTCATCACAAAAGCATGATAGTGATAAAACCAGATTAGGATACATTGAAAAAAATGAGATATTAAATAAACCAACCAAATTTATTTTGTCTAAGAAAATAGAAACACCCAAGACATATATGGCGCCTAAGAAGACGCCTAGGCCCCCTCTCTCTTCATCTCATCGTACTTCTTCTGCATATCATAAAAGATAAAATTATGTGCCGTATAGATATGAAAGGAAACTATTAATGCATACCCGACATTCATTCCATGCATCTAGATCACTCACTATGCACACAAACATGAGAACATATCAAAAACGACAACCATACAACATAAATAAAGGTATACTCGGCCATAGGCCAGATATATTCTCACCTCATGTCTACTATGTTGCTCCTTTATCTACATTCTCGCCATTTGCTAGACCGAGAAAGATCATTCAAGTATGGGTACCAAAAGGTACTTTTACAAAAAGGTGAATAACTAACTCGTAGGACCCAAAATAAAAGGGCACCTAAATTGTTGTTGTACATTGCAGGGAACTCATATATCTAAAGGCATATCAATCAAATAGTTCCTTTACAGTGGTTGCTCGAGGCACATGACGGGTGACCCGAGCTTGTTTTCAAAGTTGAAAAAGGTTACGAAAGGTGGATCCGTGACCTTTGGAGACAACAATGAAGGAAGAATCATTAGAAAAGGCACAATCAGAAGCCCAAGTACTCTACAAATCTCCAACGTCTTCCTGGTAAGTAATCTATCATATAATCTACTTAGCATCTCACAGTTCATTGACAACGGTTTTGATGTGTGTTTCACTCATCTATATTGCAAAATAATAAATAAAAATGGAGAAACAATATTAAAAGGAAAAAGGAAAGGAAATATTTTTACGCTTTCTATGGATGACATGTTAGACGCTAAGGTTAAGTGTTTTATGTCAAATGAACCTAACGTTAATTTGTGGCATAGACGATTAGGACACATTGACATTTCTACACTTGAAAAACTTCAACGAAAGAACCTAATACGAGGGTTGCCTAAACTTGATTTAGACAACTTTCAGTTGTGTGAATCTTGTATTAAAGGCAAACAAACATGCGAGTCACTTAAACCCAAAAATGAAATTAGCACGTCTAGAGTTTTAGAATTACTACACATTGATTTGTTCGGTTCTAGTCATACTAAGAGTCTCGGTGGACGCCATTATGCATGTGTTATCGTTGATGATTTTTCTCGCTATACATGGACTTTATTTCTCGCAAATAAAGATGATAGTGCCGTTGAGATTGCGAAACTAATAAAACAACTTGAAAATGAATATGGTTTAAATGTGAAAAAGATTAAAAGCGATACATGCGCTGAATTTAAATACAAGGACATGATTGCATTTTGCGAAGAAAAAAGAATTAAACTCGAGTTTCCGCCACCTAGAATTCTATAATTAAATGGAGTAGTAGAACAAAAGAATAGGACACTACAAGAAATCACTAGAACCATTTTGTGAAAAATAAATTTCCTAGATTTTTGTGGGTGGAAATCGTAAATTGTGCATGCTATATAGTTAATTGTTTGGCAATAAGAAAGAAAGTAAATAGAACTCCTTATGAGATAGTAAATGATCGCATGCCTAAAATTGATTACTTTCGTGTGTTTGGTTGTAAATGCTTTGTTCTGAATACAAAAAATAATTTAGATAAATTTGAATCTAAATCAATTGAATGCATTTTGTTGGCTATTCTGTGAATTATAAAGTATATAGATGCTATGATCTCATCACTAGACAAATTTTAGAATCCATTCATGTGAAGTTTAATGAATTTGGTGAGGTTGAAAAAGCCGTGTTAAATGATACAGAAGAGAGTGGCGTGCATGATGAATTGAAAAACCTAGAAATGCATGATCACTTAAAAATGCACGAGAACTTAGAAAATTATCAACCAAGGTTGCATAGGAATCACCCACATGATCTTATCATAGGTAATATAACTCAAGGTGTCCGACCACGTAGAAGAATAACTTCGGATGAAATAAACCAATTTCATGCTATGATATCCGAAATTGAACCTAAACAAGGTTTTGATGCTTTGAGTGATTCTTCTTGGATTGACGCTATGCTTGATGAACTAAACCAATTCGTAAGAAATGATGTATGGGATTTAGTGTCATGACCACAAGATAAGACAATAATAGGCACAACGTGGGTGTTTAGAAATAAAATGAATGAAGAAGGTAAAGTTGTTAGAAACAAGGTGAGACTTGTAGCACAAGGATATAATCAAGAAGAAGGAATAGACTACAACGAAACATTTGCACCCCTAGCATGTTTAGAAGCCATACGATTTTTACTTGCTATTGCTTGCATGAAAGGTTTTAAACTCTATCAAATGGACGTAAAAAGTGCATTTCTAATTGGTTTTATACAAGAAGAGGTATACGTGAAGCAACCACCCGGTTTTGAAGATTTGAAATACCCTGATCACGTATACAAATTAAAGAAGGCACTATACGGTTTAAAGCAAGCGCCTAGGGCTTGGTATGATCGTTTTGCTACTTTTCTTTTAGAAAATGGATTTAAAAGAGACCATAGATAGCACCTTATTCTTGGAACAAGATAAATCGGATTTATTAATCATTTAAATTTATGTTGATGACATCATTTTTGGATCTACATCTCATAAACTTGTTGAAGAATTTGAAACTTGCATGAAATCCGAGTTTGAAATGTCTATGATTGGTGAATTGAATTACTTTCTTGGCTTGCAAATTAAAAAAACCAGTAAAGGCATTCACGCAAGCCAAGTTAAATATGTAAATGACATGATTAAAAAGTTCAATTTTGAGAACTTAAAACCATCCCCCACCCCTATGAGTGTCACCACTAAACTAGATAAAGACAAAAATAGAAAAGACTTTGATAATGATTTATATAGGTGTATGATTGGTTCTTTTTTTTGTCTTACTGCAAGTAGACCTGATATCATGTTTAGTGTTTGGATGTGTGCACGTTTTCAAAGCCAACCGAAAGTGTCTCATTATAATGTTGTGAAAAGAATATTTCGATACATTAAGCACACCCCCACTTTAGGAATTTGGTATGATAAAGATTGTGCATTTGACTTGCATTCTTATACTGATGCGGATTATGGTGGATGTAAAATCGATAGAAAAAGCACAAGTGGCACTTGTCAATTTATAGGAAATTCACTAATTTCATGGTTTTCAAAAAAGCAAGCAATACACATATTCGGTCACTGGACAGAAAATCTTTATTTTCTGTGTAGTCGAAAACAATATGAGGAATAAAATTTGAGTTTTAAAATGGGTTTCTTTCATGGTTAATCAAACTACATTTGGGGAGGGGTGGTGTGGGGCTGGGGAATGGGGATGCTGCTGCTTTCATGTGTTACGCCTCAAAAATTTAGTTACATGGGAATACTCTTAATATCGTATTTAGGGACGTCTAAATTTTGCGTGAGTATTAAGACATATGTTATATATCGATATGCGACAAAAGTCGATAGAACGTGTTACGATTGCATGATAAAAAAAATTAAAACAAGACTAATATGTTAGAACTTAAATCATTAGAATAAATTAAATCAAAATAAAAGACGTGACACAAGAAATTAGGGTTATTTAAATAATAGAAAAAAGAAAGTAAAACATGATTAGATATTTTAGACAAGAGAGAAAAATTATATATTTTTATAGAAGGACAGGCGCACCTACTGGATGTTTTATTAATATTTAACCATCACTTGTGGCGGAAAAATACCGTGGTTACATGTAAATTGGAAGACTCTCCCACCGGATAATGCATATGATGAATAAAAAAACCTACAAACATGAAATGCAATAGGGGAAAGGGGGATTGAAAAGAGAAAGCCGATACAATCTAAAGCAGCAACTATATAAAATTAAAAGAAACATAGAAAGAGAGCTGCATCCGGAAAAGTGCTTGAAATCAACACAGCCTTTGACAAAAATGAATATAATGCTAGCAACATATAATTGTTGCAGCCCTCCAAGATCCTCGCGGCTATGATAATCCAAGTCCATGCTGAAAATGAAAGCAAGGCCTAGTCCAAGATGGCGCACCTCATTCGAGGGAGCATCACCAGCATAACAATACAAAACGAGGCCAAATCGCTCCATGAAAATCACTGCAAATGGACAAAAGGTAGTGAAATACATACCCGTGTTACCTGTATTCTCCAAAAACACAGTCAACCAAATGAGAAACTCGCCAACCCAATAGGAACTTGTGATTCCGCCAGTCTAAAAGGGCCGCATCTAGCCTCCTCAATCAATGATAGTGGCTCACAGTTCTCCAGGGAAAACGATATTAGCACAGACATTATATTAAAATATAAGGAGAAAGGTTAACATTTGAGCAAAAACATACTGAGGTTGCTGTATCAGCCGATGATACTGTTGGAGAAATTGAGGTTTGGCAAATGGGTTTGTCAAAAGTTGACAACCATCATATTTTGAGCTTAATTATGATTAGTGTTCGTTAATCAAAAACGAAAACTAATAATTTCTAAATTATCTGCGTGACGAGTAGATGAATTTAGGCTTTTGAATCACTCGATTCCGATACCGGGTGAATGAGAAATTAATGCTCAAAGTTGAAGTAAAAATTGGAAGAAAATTGGAAAAAGTGGCCTTTAAGTGGAATACCACATTGGTCACTTGGAGGGAAAATGCCACCAAATATAGTGGTAGGAGAGGCACTTTAGATGTGCCCTAAGGGCATGAGAAGTTTTCTGACGGAGTCAGGACGCAGCTCAGGCAAGGTTCACCACACACGCGCGCGCGGCCGCCCGTCCGGCTCGGCTCGGCTCGGGCTCGTGGCTCGTGGCTCGTCCGGTTCTTATCTTTTTGGATAAATTTTCTTTTAAATTTTTCCAGAAAAATAATTACTTGATCCTACGGTCTACGATTATCTGCGGTGATCCAACGGTGCAGATCAAGTCTGATCCTATGGTGCGGTTGATCGCGTGATCCAACGGTGCAGATCAAGTCTGATCCTACGGTTATCTGCGGTTGATCGCGGTTTGCTGATCCTACGTCTCAGATTTGATCTTATCTTCGGTTTTCTGATCCAATGGTTGACGTTTGTTCAGACAAAGGTTATGATCTAACGGTGGAGATCTTTAACTGGTTTAATCCAACGGTCCAGATTCGTTCAGACCATCAACCTCCTTCAACCTCCTTCAACCACCCTACATCTATATATTCGTTGCCATGCATGCATTCTGAAGTACTGATTTTTCAGTATTGCAATCATTCTGCATTCTAACAACATTCTGCATCCATTACGAACTCGAGATATCAGAACACCTGTAACAGGTTCGTCGATGTTCCTACGCTGTAGTGCCACTCGTATGAACGAAAACCGTTGTATCCTGGGAGACGTTTGTTCCATCCGGTTGGGCACAGTACACCGGGGCAATTCGTCTTAAGGACAGAGTCCTTGCGCTCGCCTCGGTTTTGTTTGCGTTTTTGTTTTCAGTTTATTCACATGCACACAGTGCACTTTTCTGATTGCAGGAAAAACAATCTTAAGACGAATTTGCATTTTGATATATACTGTAATCAGTTTCGGTTCTCTCGTTGCGTGTACTGCGTCTGTCTGTACGAAACTAATCGGTTTCTGCTTCTGTTTTCTGTATACTTGTAACAGAAACTGAAATATGGAAGGCGAAAGTTCCAACTCGTTCAACGGTGTGCATCTGGGCATTTCTGAGGAACAGAACAATGCTGTTCCTGTTGCACCCGCTGCTCCAGTCACTGCTCCTGTTCCTGCTGTTGGACAGGTTGAAAAGCCAGAGAAGTTTGGAGGAAGTTACTTCAAACGCTGGCAACAGAAGATGTTGTTCTTCTTGACCACGTTGGGTTTGGCTAAGATGCTGACTGAGGATCCTCCGGAGGTTGTGCCGGTGGAAGATCAGAATGTGAACATGCAAAATAATCTGATTGCTGAAGCATGGAGTTACAGCAATTATGTTTGTTTGAGTCACATTTTAAGTTGTTTAGATAATTCATTGTATGGATTGTATTCTACTTATAAAACTGCGAAATCCTTATGGCAGGCGTTAGACAAAAAGTACCGGACTGAGGATGCCGGTACTAAGAAATTTATTATTGGAAAATTTCTTGATTTTCAAATGACAGATTCCAGGACTGTTGTTTCTCAGATTGAGGAACTTCAGATGCTTGTTGCTGAAATGGAAGAAGAGGGTATGTCCCTTAGTGAATCTTTCCTTGTTGCTGCCGTGATTGAGAAGCTTCCTCTTTCGTGGAGGGAATTCCGAAGCTATCTCAAACATAAGCGAAAGGAAATGTCTTTGGAAGACTTGATTGTCCGACTCCGTATAGAGGAAGACAATCGAAAGGCAGACAAGAAGCCGTCTTCCAGTTCTGGCCATGCAAAAGCTCACGTTGCAGAGGCGTCGAAAAAGAAGAGAGGAAATTCTGTCGGAGTGAACGCGAAGGGCAAGAAGGTTGCCAAAAAGTTCACTGGAAAATGTTACAATTGTGGAATTCAAGGGCATCGTAGTGTTGACTGCAGGAAGCCCAAGAAAAGGCAAGAGAAAGCCAAAGCCAACCTTGTAAGTGCAATGGATGATTTGGACTTGTGTGCTGTTGTTTCTGAATGTAATGCTGTAGGTAATCCTAGCCAGTGGTGGGTGGACACTGGCGCCACTAGACACGTTTGTGCAAACAGGGGAATGTTCAAGGAATATACTCCTGCGAAAGACAATGAAAGGCTGTACATGGGAAACAAAGATAGCTCGAAAATTGAAGGTTCGGGCAAAGTGATTCTGAAGATGACCTCCGGGAAAGAATTGACGTTGCAGGATGTGCTGCATGTTCCCGACATTCGCAAGAACTTAGTCTCTGGTGCTTTACTAGTCAGTCATGGATTTAGGCTAGTATTTGATTGTAACAAATGTATTCTGACTAAGAATGGTGTATTTCTGGGGAAGGGGTACCTGATGGACAATATGTTTAAACTTAGTGTTATAACTATTGTACCTACGAAGACTACGCCCGATGAGGCTAATAAGACTGCTTCTACTTCCGCTTACATGCTTGAGTCTTCATGTTTATGGCATTTACGTTTGGGTCATGTTAATTATAAGTCATTACAAAGAATGATTAATCTCGACTTATTACCCAAACTAAGTTTCAATAATGAAAAGTGCCAAGTTTGTGTTGAAGCAAAAATGGCTAAGTTACCATTTCCTTCAATCAAAAGAAACACTGAAGTGTTAGATTTAATTCACACAGATGTTTGTGATTTAAAGTTTGTGCAAACAAGAAGCGGTAAAAAGTACTTTGTGACCTTTATTGACGATTGCACTCGATACTGTTACGTTTATTTGCTAAGTAGCAAAGATGAGGCCTTAGATGCTTTTAAAGATTATAAAAATGAAGTTGAGAATCAACTTAGCAAACAAATTAAGTCAATTCGTAGTGATAGAGGTGGCGAATATGATGCACCGTTCAATGAATTCTGTTCAGAACATGGCATTATTCATCAAACGACTGCACCATATTCACCTCAATCGAATGGTATTGCTGAACGCAAAAACCGTACTCTGAAAGAGATGATGAATGCTATGTTGATAAGTTCGGGCTTACCGCAGAACTTGTGGGGGGAAGCAATTCTCTCCGCCAACGTCATTTTAAATAGAATACCACCAAAGAAGATGGATGAGACCCCATACGAGCTTTGGAAAGGCCATAAGCCTAGTTACAAATACTTGAAAGTGTGGGGGTGTCTGGCAAAGGTTGCAGTACCCAAACCAAGACAAGTTAAAATTGGGCCTAAAACAATTGATTGCATATTCATAGGATATGCAACTAACAGTAGTGCATATCGATTCTTGGTGCACAAGTCCGACATTCCTGACATACATGAGAATGTTGTCATGGAATCAAGAAATGCAGTGTTCTTTGAAAATGCCTTTCCAAAGAAAGACGAAAACAGCATAGAAGCAAGCACTAGTAAGCGATTGCGTGAGACGACTCCTCAAGAAAGTGAGGAACTGCGTCAAAGCAAACGAACTAGAATACCTACATCTTTTGGACCAGACTTTCTAACATACTTGGTAGAAAACGATCCAAGAACGTTTTCAGAGGCGATGTCAACTCCAGAAGCTCCCTTCTGGAAGGAGGCAGTAAACAGTGAGATAGAATCAATTCTTCAAAATCACACGTGGGAGCTGGTAGATCTTCCTCAAGGGAGTAAACCGCTTGGATGCAAGTGGATTTTTAAGAAAAAACTCAAAGAGGATGGATTCATTGATAAGTACAAGGCCCGGTTGGTAGCTAAGGGCTATCGACAAAAGGAAGGTTTTGACTTCTTTGACACTTATTCACCAGTAACTAGGATTACTTCCATAAGAATGCTAGTTGCTATTGCTGCAGTCTACGACCTAGAGATCCATCAAATGGATGTAAAGACTGCCTTCTTGAATGGCGAGCTGGAAGAAGAGATTTATATGGAACAGCCTGAAGGGTTTGCTGTCTCAGGACAAGAAAAGAAAGTTTGTAGACTTGTTAAGTCTTTGTACGGACTGAAACAAGCACCAAAACAGTGGCATTTGAAGTTTGATCAAGCCATGATGTCAAACGGTTTCAGGATCAATGAATGTGACAAGTGTGTTTACATCAAAAGCACACCAAATGCCTATGTGATAGTATGTCTTTATGTAGATGATATGCTGATCATGGGTAATACACACGACATCATCTTGAATACCAAGAAGATGTTAACAAGAAATTTTGACATGAAAGACATGGGGGTTGCCAATGTTATTCTAGGAATTAAAATTTCTAGGATAGCTGAAGGATTGGTCATGTCTCAAAGTCACTACATTGAGTCTGTTCTCAAACGATTCAATATGCTTGATGTAAAACCTGTAAAGACCCCACTGGACTTAAGTATACACTTGAGGAAGAACCGAGGTGAACCAGTAGCTCAATTAAAGTATTCACAAGTCATTGGGAGTCTGATGTACATAACAAACTGTACAAGACCTGACTTGGCTTGTTCAGTAAACAAATTGAGTAGATTCACCAGTAATCCAAGTGACGAACATTGGAAAGCTCTAAATAGAGTGATGAGATATCTGAAATACACTATGAACCTTGGATTACAGTACACAAGATATCCAGCAGTATTGGAAGGATATTGCGACGCAAACTGGATATCAGATTGTAAGGATTCTAAATCCACCAGTGGATACTTATTCACTGTAGGTGGTGGTGCTGTGTCATGGAAGTCTACAAAGCAGACATGCATAGCTCGGTCAACTATGGAAGCTGAGTTTATAGCACTCGATAAAGCTGGGGAAGAAGCTGAATGGCTTCGAAATTTCCTAGAAGACATTCCATGCTGGCCTAAGCCAGTCGCTCCTATCAGCATACATTGTGACAGTCAGTCAGCTATAGGACGAGCTCAAAGCAGCATCTATAATGGTAAGTCACGACATATACGTCGGAGACATAATACCATTAAGCAGTTGATCTCTAATGGCGTGATTTCCATTGATTACATAAAATCAAAGGAGAATCTTGCGGATCCGCTTACAAAAGCTTTGCCTAGAGATCAAATGTCAAAATTGACATACGGAATGGGACTTAAGCCTACAAAGCATGAATCTTTGTAACGGTAACCCAACCTTGTTGACTGGAGATCCCAGAATCTTGGTTCAATGGGAAAACTAAGTTATGAGGATTCAGTTAGCACTTACTCATTCTGTTAAACAAAAGTGCTATCTGCAGAGAACCGTTAGGTTAAGCTAATGCTTTTAATGATGTCCTATATCTTGATGAATCAAGTGGGGTATGGCAGAATACTTTTGATAGGAATCACCTATGTAAGTGTGAAGTGGGGCCGCTTCTATGAGATTTCTGAGAGGCAAGAATTCTCTAAAAACACTTTCTGAAACCAGGGTTGTTCATGGCCATAATGAACACAACCATGAGAACCCAAAGGGGTGTCAAAGGAAATGTTGTGTGAGTATCATTGTCTAGGTTCACAATAAAGGCTGATAGTTCAAGACATCAGGTCACTAACCAGCTGAGTGGATCCGATGATACATCACTAAGAAAGGTTCAAGGCCAGAAGCTACCTCTTCTGATGCAACATTTCTTTGTCTGATTTCTCGATAGAGTCTGCATTCATATTTGCATTAATTTTCATTCATGTGGGGGATTGTTGGAGAAATTGAGGTTTGGCAAATGGGTTTGTCAAAAGTTGACAACCATCATATTTTGAGCTTAATTATGATTAGTGTTCGTTAATCAAAAACGAAAACTAATAATTTCTAAATTATCTACGTGACGAGTAGATGAATTTAGGCTTTTGAATCACTCGATTCCGATACCGGGTGAATGAGAAATTAATGCTCAAAGTTGAAGTAAAAATTGGAAGAAAATTGGAAAAAGTGGCCTTTAAGTGGAATACCACATTGGTCACTTGGAGGGAAAATGCCACCAAATATAGTGGTAGGAGAGGCACTTTAGATGTGCCCTAAGGGCATGAGAAGTTTTCTGACGGAGTCAGGACGCAGCTCAGGCAAGGTTCACCACACACGCACGCGCGCGCGCGCCGCCGCCGCCCGCCCGTCCGTCCGGCCGGCTCGGCTCGTGCTCGGGCTCGGGCTCGGGCTCGTGGCTCGTGGCTCGCCCGCCCGGTTCTTATCTTTTTGGATAAATTTTCTTTTAAATTTTTCCAGAAAAATAATTACTTGATCCTACGGTCTACGATTATCTGCGGTGATCCAACGGTGCAGATCAAGTCTGATCCTATGGTGCGGTTGATCGCGTGATCCAACGGTGCAGATCAAGTCTGATCCTACGGTTATCTGCGGTTGATCGCGGTTTGCTGATCCTACGTCTCAGATTTGATCTTATCTTCGGTTTTCTGATCCAATGGTTGACGTTTGTTCAGACAAAGGTTATGATCTAACGGTGGAGATCTTTAACTGGTTTAATCCAACGGTCCAGATTCGTTCAGACCATCAACCTCCTTCAACCTCCTTCAACCACCCTACATCTATATATTCGTTGCCATGCATGCATTCTGAAGTACTGATTTTTCAGTATTGCAATCATTCTGCATTCTAACAACATTCTGCATCCATTACGAACTCGAGATATCAGAACACCTGTAACAGGTTCGTCGATGTTCCTACGCTGTAGTGCCACTCGTATGAACGAAAACCGTTGTATCCTGGGAGACGTTTGTTCCATCCGGTTGGGCACAGTACACCGGGGCAATTCGTCTTAAGGACAGAGTCCTTGCGCTCGCCTCGGTTTTGTTTGCGTTTTTGTTTTCAGTTTATTCACATGCACACAGTGCACTTTTCTGATTGCAGGAAAAACAGATACATGCAACAATTGTATAAGCATGCCAACCCAATGGGAGACTGCCGCCATCAGAAGCACAGGGAAGGAACGCATATATCAAACAAATGTTGCCCCGTACTTCCCGTGGCACGCTGTTGAGAGATGTGTACAATGTCAGTCTGCTAGACCATAATCCCTGCTGCGAGATGCCATGTGCTGCAGCATTTGCTTCCCGAGGGCAATATTGCCCATGTAATGATCAACACGTCGCAGTAATGATAAAATCGAAAAACAATCAGTATCAACGATCAACTCATCATAAGGAAGATCATAGTAAATCAACGCAAAGATAAGCGCTTGTAATTCAGCACGCATTGGCCTATTGAGATGCAAAGAAAAGCAGATAGCCGATAGCAGTGCACCCTGATCGTTGCGCAAGACAGCCCCGCCAGCTGCTGTATATCTCCCGACAGTTGCATCAACATTTAACTTTAGCTTACCAGAAGGCGGTAGTTTCCAATACATAACTTGGATTTGGCGCGGTTTCAGAGAAGCTTAGAAATTTTTTAACTAATGGTGATTGCACACCATGTGAAGACACTAATTTTAATGCGTTCGAACAAACAGTGATAAGAGAAAGTGTCTTTACCAAAGCGAATTGCAGCATACTTCTTCTAAATAGACCAAGCGACTAGCATAGGAGGGATGACCCGCAACTAACCTTCCATTGTATGAGGTGTCGAATGTTTCAACCATCTTTGCAGATGCACACAGATAGTTGATTGAGCGGGCATGGGTCGACAAAAAATGATAGCTATGTCCTGCCAAAGAGCACGAATGATAGGAAGAGGGAAAATTTATATAATGTATATATACACATACAGACACACATATACACACACACACACATACATACATACATATATGTATATATGGTTGGGACGGTCAAAGGGTAGAAAAAAGAAGAAGAAATTATGGTTAGATTAATACCCCAACAAAATACCAAGTAGAGAAAATTGTGTAGAAACCAAATAATGGTATTTTGTCCTACTCTACCCACTACCAAACCCATTAAGGCCGGCCACCCATGTACAAGTAGGAAGGAAGATTTTTGTTTTTATACCCAAAAACTTCCACACCTCTTACACCATTCTTACACATTCAACAAACTAAACAATTTCCCATTTTCAAACCCCATACCCGGCAAAACCGTTACGGAAAGAAGACAAAGTTTGTTGTCTTCAACCCACATGGCACCATCATTTCCTTACCAAAAAGCCTTCTACTCCCTTACACATTTCTTACACTTTTCTTAATACCTTCCAATCAACCAAAAGCAACCCCTGTGGACCGTGCACCTGCAACAAACACCACTAGAGGGAGGTGAATAGTGGTTAGCAAAAATTACACTACCACCCTTATGAAAAATCCCCTTTGAAAATAGAATCTGAGACCACCTCAGATTCAGAACCCGTTTTTAAAAAAAATCAAAACTAACTGTATACAACTCTAAAAAATATGAAACTTTACAGAATTTAGCTTCAATGAGTTAACAAGACTCTCAAAAAATCAGACAAAAATAAGATTGTTTGATCCTTCAAACAAATAAAAAGATCCAGATGGTCAATCTGGACAGAATTGGACAGAATGTTGCTGATTTTGCAAAATGTATTTCTCTTTGAATACTCAACCAAAAAGGTTGATATTTATATCAAAACATATTTCACCTTATGACGTATTTCACCTTGTGAAACGTATTTCACCTTGTGACATTCCTACAAAACTCAAAATACCAATTTTGTCTTTTTTGGTAAGTTGTAGAAACTTCCAAGGCACGTTAGTCACAAGACATTTATAATACCAAAGAACATAATAATCACATAATAAACACGTATAAATCATATACAAATGAAAACAACCAATTATCACATTTTAGAAAAATATTTCTAAAAACCCCAGACATCGATCGATCGAAGTGCCTTGGATTCGAAGATCGATGTCTCACAGAAAGGTTAGGTTTTGTCTCTGACCTACATCGATCGATCGAAGTGAGGGTTCAATGTACATCGATCGATCGATGTGTCTCAGGTTTCGAGATTGATGTCTCACTGTAAGGTCTTGAACTTTCACTGCCTTACATGAATCGATCGATGTGAGAGATCTATGTACATAGATCGATCGATGTGTAACAACCTGAGAGATCGATGTCAACTTTTTTAACTTTTAATCACATATAACATCATGTGTGATATTTTTATGCACTCAACACTTAAAATCATGGCTTTGAAAATTATCCAAACATATTTCTCAACATTCTCCCCCTTTTGGATGATTTTCAAAATAACTCAACATGATTTTAAGGTTACAACCTTACCAATTGTTTTCAAACTTTGTTTTCAACAAACCTTTAAATAGTACGATCCCCCTCAACTTATACTCTCCCCCTAACCTATACTCAACTTATACCAATTGAAACTTAGCATATGACTTACCAACTAAAATCATGTTCTTATTCTTTCTCCCCCTTTATTTTGTAAATCATGCAAAAGATAGAACTATGCAATTGTATCGTAAGTCATCATACCTAACTTGGCTCGCAAGTTTTCAAAAGTGGCTTGATTAAGGGGTTTGGTAAATATATCAGCTATTTGGTGATCAGTTCTTATATGGTTTATAACTATATCCTCATTTTGAACATGATATTGAAAAAAGTGGTATATCACTTCAATGTGTTTGGCCTTAGAATGAAGCACCGGATTCTGAGAAAGATTGATCGCACTTGTCCTATCACAGAAAATTAGAATCTTATCATTTTAATGCCAAAATCACTAAGCTGTTGTTTAAGCCAAAGTATTTGGGTAGTACATAATCTTAAGGCAATATACTCGGCTTCAATGGTAGAAAGAGCTACACTAGCTTGCTTTTTAGAAAACCAAGAAATCAAGTTGGTTCCTATGAATTGACACGTACCGCTAGTGGATTTTCTACCTAATTTGCAACCACCATAATCAGCATCACTATATGCGTGTAATTCCAACTTAGTGTTTCTATCATACCAAAGTCCTAAGTGAGGTATGTGCTTAAGATACTAAAGATCTTTTTCACCGCATTGTAATGTGATACCTTGGGACAAGATTGAAACCTAGCACACATACATACACTAAACATGATGTTAGGTCTTGATGCATTTAAGTATAACAGTGATCCAGTCATAGATCTATAAAGTGTGTCATTAAAAGGTTTACCATTTTCATCCTTATCTAGTTTGGTGCTAACACTCATGGGTGCAGGTGTTGGTTTCAACTTTTCAAAGCCAAACTTCTTGATCATATCATTGACATACTTAAGTTGGCTAATGTGGATTTCTTGAGGGGTTTGTTTGATTTGAAGTCATAAGAAATAATTCAATTCTCCTAACATTGACATTGCAAAAATTTTGAATTCATACACTCTGCGAAGTCTTTTACTACGGTAGGGTTAGTTGAACCAAAGATAATATCATCTACATATATTTGAACTATTAACAAATCATTATCTTTTCTTCTTAGGAACAATGGTGTTGTCTATGGTTCCCCTTTGATAACTATTTGTAATAAGAAAGTTTGCAAATCTATCATACCAAGCTCTTGGAGCTTGTTTTAGACCATTTAAAGCTTTTGTAAGCTTGTACACATGGTTAGGATTCTTTGGATCTTCGAATCCAGGGGTTGTTTGATAAACACCTCTTCTTTGATGTATCCATTCAAGAAAGCACTCTTGACATCCATTTGGAAGAGTTTAATATTACTTAAACTTGCAATAGCAAGTAACAATCTAATTGCTTCTAGTCGTGCAACTGGTGCAAAGGTTTCTTCATAATCTATTCCTTCTTTTTGATTATACCCTTGTGCGACTAGCCTAGCCTTATTTCTTGTCATATTTCCTTGTTCGTCCATTTTATTCCTAAAGACCCATTTAGTTCCTATGATAGACTTGTCTTCAGGTTTAGGTACTAAGTCTCATACGTTGTTCCTTGTGAATTGGTTCAATTCCTCATGCATAGCATCTATCCATGATATGTCACTTAAGGCTTCCTTAACATTCTTATGTTCTATGTGTGAGACTAAGCTATGTCCTTCAAGTTGACTTATGTTTCTACATGTTCTAATCCCAACACTTGGATCCCCAATGATAATTCTTTAGGATGACACCAATTCCTAGATTGACTAGGTTCACCTTCATCTTGTTCAAATGTTTCATTAGTGTGAACATTATCATATGTAATTGGGTCATTAGATGTATTATCTTCCAATTTCAAAGTCTCTTCATTTATTTCATCTAAAGGTTCATGCATGTCTTGTTTAGGGGGAGTTGGTTCTAGATGATTAAGTACATGCTCATGTAATAGATCATCATCAAACATATTTTCAACATTATTTTCAATTTTATGTTGAGTTTTATCACTAACTTCAAAGCATGCATTTTCATTGAATTTTATATGTATGGATTCAATTATCTTTCTAGATGCAGGATTATAACACCTATATGCTCTTGAGTTAGTTGAATACCCAACAAATATGCATTCAATAGACTTTTGTTCAAATTTATCTAGATTATCATCAGTGCTCAGCACAAAACATTTACATCCAAATACTTTAAGATAATCTATCTTAGGTTGTCTATTGTTTAGCAATTCATAAGGCGTTTTATTTAATTTCTTTCTAATAGTTAGCCTATTTATAAAATAGCATGCACAACTAACAGCTTCAACCCATAAATATTAAGGTAATTTATTTTCACAAAGCATTGTCCTAGCAACTTCTAGAATTGTTCTATTTTTACGTTCAACAACTCCATTGAGTTGTGGTGTTCTAGGTGGTGAGAATTCATGTTTAATTCCATGTAGTTCACAAAATTTGATTATATCTTTGTTTTTAAATTCTCCACCTCTATCACTTCTAATCCTTTTAACATTTTCTTTGTAAATTTTTTCAAGTTGATTAATAAGAGTTTCGATTGCTAATGGAGCATCGTCTTTATGTGTTAAGAACAATGTCCATGTGTAGCGTGAGTAATCATCTACTATGACACACACATAGTAGTGTCCACCTAGACTTCTTGTCCTACTCGGACCAAATAAGTCTAAGTGAAGCAATTCTAGTACATGACTAGTACTCACTTCATGTTTTGATTTTAATGTTTCTTTAGTGTGTTTTCCTTTAATACATGTTTCACACATTTGAAAATTATCTAAGTCTAACTTAGGCATTCCTCTAATTAAATTCTTCTTAGATAATTTCTTAATGGTTGAAATTCCTGTATGGCCTAATCTTCTATGCCATAAATTCATATCTAAGTCATGTGATATTAGACACTTAACTTTAGCATCTAACATGTTATATAAGGTAAGAGTATAAATATTACCATCTCTATTTCCTTTTAAAAACGTTTCTCCTTTTTCATTTATTATATCACAAGAATTGGGAAGAAAAGAGACATTATAACCACAATCTATAAGTTGAGAAATACTAAGTAAATTATAAGAGAGATTGCTTACTAACAACACATTTCATATTTGAAAAGTGTTAGGGTCTCCAATTGTTCTTTTTCCAACAAATTGTCCTCTGTCGTTGTCACTGAATGTTACTTTTCCTTCATTCTTGGTATGTTCCAATTCGATGAATAGTTTGGGGTTGCCCGTCATATGCCTCGAACGTCCACTATCTGAAAACCATTTGGTTTTAAGATTCTTTGACTTTGCCTCCTTCTTGCATTCCTTGCGTTTTTTCTCGTTCGATACGAAGCAGGCTTGAGCTTCCTCAGTTTTAGATTCTAAGTTGGATGCGTCGCTCCATGTGCTCACCTTCATTGCTCGTTTCCCTTTCCTTGCCTTAGACTCCTTTGTCTTTGTCGTTTGTGTCTCCTTGTCCTTGGTTTGTTTATTATTGTTGTTATTATTATTATTTTTCTTTGTGGGACAATCATATGAAATATGTCCTTTTTGACCGCATCCATAACATTTTAACTCTTTATTATACCATTTGTTAGTGTTATTTTTCTTAGGTTGAGAAGAAGAAGAAGAAAAACGTTGTCTATTCCTATTAGGACGTTTGAAAAACTTTCTAAGTTTTTTCGCTATTAATATCAAGTCATCATCTAATTCGAATCACTATTACTATCATAATTATTTGTATGTGTTTCAGTTGTTTTGAAAGCTATTGACTTAATGATTTAGATGACTCCGACTTCCGTTAGTTTAGTTTTACCTCATAGACTTTAAGAGACCCGATCAATTCATCCATCATACTAATTGACTTTGTCTCCTCGATTGCAGTCACCTTTGGATCCCATTCAGCAGGAAGGCTTCGTAGCACCATTTGAACCTTTTCATTGTTCGTGAATGATTTTCCTGAAGCTTCAAGGGCATTAAAAATGTTAGTAATCCTCAAATCCATAGATGTTATGGATTCGTTTGGCAACATTTTGAAATACTCTAATTGAGTCAAAAGCATGTTTATTTTTGATTCTTTAACACCACTAGTACCTTCATGCTTTAATACAAGTGATTTCCACATATCGTGTGCACTTGTGCAATTTGACACATACCCTGCTTCAGAAGTTGTAAGTCCATTCAAAAGAAATTGCATAGCTTTAGCATTCATGGACATTTTCATTTTATCTTTCGATGACCATTCACTTTTATATTTTTCAACCTCTTGTGTGATTCCACTAACTTATACAACTTTCATTGAATGTACGGCTCATCTTCAACTATAGACCATAAATCGATGTCTATAGCCATTAAGAATAGCCTCATTCTCAGTTTCCAATAAACAAAATTATTTCCATCAAAAAAGGAGGACGTTGAGTGGACATACCTTCCAAGTCACCTTTGTGAGAAACTATTGCCATAGTATGTACCTTTAATCTCAGATAAGCAGGCTACAAAGAGTAATTGTTTCTTGGCCTTTTGTTGTTTGTACAGTGTTGAATCTTGCTTCTTTCAGTGGTGTAGACCTTGCTCTGATACCAATTGTTGGACCGTACACCTGCAACAAACACCACTAGAGGGGGGTGAATAGTAGTTAGCGAAAATTACACTACAACCCTTTTGAAAAATCCCCTTTGAAAACAGAATCTGAGACCACCTCAGATTCAGAACCTGTTTTTAAAAAAAATCAAAACTAATTGTACACAACTTAAAAAATTATGAAACTTTCCATAATTTAACCTCAATGAGTTAGCAAGACTCTATCCAAAAATCAGACAAAAATAAGATTGTTGTATTCTTCAAACAAATAAAAAGATTCAGATGGTCAATCTGGACCGAATTAGATAGAATGTTGCTGATTTTGCAAAACGTATTTTTTTTGAATACTCAACTAAAAAGGTTGATATTTATATCAAAACACTCCTTATGATGTGTAGATGAATCATCCAAATGGCCCTGGCCTTAAAAAATTCTTGATAAATACAGAATTTAAGTTTTCTCAAAACTTGTCAGATTGCAGCCAGATTGGAGCAGTTATTTTGTAAAGACTGAAAGTCTAACTTTCCCTTGCTCAAATCAAGTGATTCTTATTGAAAATGAAATATAACAGTCTGAAGTATAACTCCACCAAAAATCACGAATTTTGAAAATGTTAAGCTCTTTTTTCAAAACGTGAAACGTTGTGTGAAAGCTGCAGTAAAAACGGACAGAAAACAGAAATGAAGAAACAAGACAAGAACACTGAGGATTTATCCTGGTTCGGTCAATGTGACCTACTCCAGTACCAAGGAACACCTTTCCTTGGATTTTACTATTAAATGAATCACCTTACAACAAGAACCAAGCTTGATGCTTGGGTTATACACCAACCCTATTCAAGACTTGGATAATCACCTTCTAAGCAACACTTAGTTGCAATACCTCTACCACCTATTGATATAGCCTTATAGAAATGGCTAATCAATATTACAAATGAAGCTCAAGAGGCTTGTAACTCAACAAAAATAACAAAAACACCTTTACTACAAAGAATGAAACAAAAACAACAACAACAAGAAGATGATAGCTAGACAATTCAACAAATGCTTGTGAGCTTCAAGTGTGTTTCATCTTCTTCACCATTGCGTCTATTTATAGTGTGATTTGAGCCTTGGAGATAAGAACCCCAATGTGTCACCATCTTCATCATCAAATCCAAATGTCTTCTCATCATTGGTTGGCCTTGTACACTTGGCAAAATAAGACAACATAATTAGTCCACCTTGGAATTACACTTGGCCGAAATTTTGACTCCAAAAATGACTTGGAATTATCTTGAAAATGTGAAGATAATATGGCCATAACAAATCCATCATCTTCTCAACTCTTTGTCAAGATAATAGGCATGTGGGCATTTGACAAGTTCAAAATAAAAAATCAGCTCCAAAACTCTTCATAGTAGCCGTTGGCTACCTTTTATTTTTCAAAAAATAATTTTGATTTTCCTTGATAAAATAAGAAAGGATAATAGCACCAAAATAACCTCAAATCTTTGCCCAAGAGTAGGACATGTGAAGTCATCACTTGACTTCAAAAAATCTGCTGAAAAACCCTTGTCGCCGTTGGCTACATTTAAATATTTCCAAGTTGGCAATTTTTGCCAACTAGCTCTTTTTTGATTTGTCCACTTGTCACCAAGCCATAAAATGAATACCACATCATATCCACCTGATTAATCACGTTTTGGGACATACATATATGTGTAGCAACTCAGATTTTTGAAGAAGAAATCAATAGATAATAGTTGACAAGATTATATCAACGTGTAACACCGAAATTCCTAATATTTCTTCTTATATGTCGTGATCATTTCCACACCTTTAACACCTTTGATATCTCCGAATAATGATGATAAATATGCTCTTATAACATATATAAGAGGGTCTTCAAGAAGAAAAGGAATGCGACATCTCAAATCGTCACATATCCAGCTATAGTCAATAATATCATCATGTGAGAGAATAAAATAAAGAATCACCATATCATCTTCAAATTAATAATAAATCAGCTCTAGAATAAAGATAATAATATGCTCAAGAGATTCCTTGAGTGAAAATCCAAAAATACCCTCAGGGGTGAAATGACCAAAATACCCCTGGTATATGGTAACTTTAGAAATGACCCAGATGATCAAAAATAATTATGATATCATCTTTGTCATGATAAATAGTATAAGAATACATCCTTGAAATATTTTCACCATGTGACGTTCCTACAAAACTTAAAATACCAATTTTGGCTTTTTTGGTAAGTTGTAGAAACTTCCAAGGCACGTTAGTCACAAGACATTTATAATCACCAAAGTCACATAATAATCACATAATAAACATGTATAAATCATATACAAATGAAACCAACCAATTTATCACATTTTAGAAAAATATTTCTAAAAACCCAAGACATCGATCGTTCGAAGTGCCTCAGCTTCAGAGATCGATGTCTAACAGAAAGGTTCAGGTTTTGTCTCTGACCTACATCGATCGATCGAAGTGAGGGTTCGATGTACATCGATCGATTGATGTGTCTCAGGTTTAGAGATCGATGTCTCACCGTAAGGTCATGAACTTTCACTGCCATACATGAATCGACCGATGTGAGAGATCTATGTACATAGATCGACAGATGTGTAACAACCTGAGAGATCGATGTCAACTTTTTTAACTTTTTCAACTTTTAATCACATATAACATCATGTGTGATATTTTTATGCACTCAACACTTAAAATCATGGCTTTGAAAATTATCCAAACATATTTCTCAACATTCTCCCCCTTTTGGATGATTTTCAAAATAACTCAACATGATTTTAAGGTTACAACCTTACCAATTGTTTTCAAACTTTGTTTTCAACAAACCTTTAAATAGTACGATCCCCCTCAACTTATACTCTCCCCCTTAACCTATACTCAACTTATACCAATTGAAACTTAGCATATGACTTACCAACTAAAATCATGTTCTTATTCTATCTCCCCCTTTATTTTGCAAATCATGCAAAAGATAGAACTATGCAATTGTATCGTAAGTCATCATACCTATCTTGGCTCGCAAGTTTTCAAAAGTGGCTTGATTAAGGGGTTTGGTAAATATATCAGCTATTTGGTGATCAGTTCTTATATGGTTTATAACTATATCCTCATTTTGAACATGATCTCGAAGAAAGTGGTATCTCACTTCAATGTGTTTGGCCTTAGAATGAAGCACCGGATTCCGAGAAAGATTGATCGCATTTGTGCTATCGCAGAAAATTGGAATCTTATTCATTTTAATGCCAAAATCACTAAGTTGTTGTTTAAGCCAAAGTATTTGGGTGGTACATAAACTTAAGGCAATATAATCGGTTTCAGTGGTAGAAAGAGCTACACTAGCTTGCTTTTTAGAAAACCAAGAAATCAAGTTGGTTCCTATGAATTGACATGTACCGCTAGTAGATTTTCTATCTAATTTGCAACCACCATAATCAGCATCACTATATGCGTGTAATTCCAACTTAGTGTTTCTATCATACCAAAGTCCTAGTGAGGTGTATGTTTAAGATATTTAAAGATCTTTTTCACCGCATTGTAATGTGATACCTTGGGACAAGATTGAAACCTAACACACATACATACACTAAACATGATGTCAGGTCTTGATGCAGTTAAGTATAACAGTGATCCAATCATAGACCTATAAAGTGTGTCATCAAAAGGTTTACCATTTTCATCCTTATCTAGTTTGGAGCTAACACTCATAGGTTTAGGTGTTGGTTTCAACTCTTCAAAGCCAAACTTCTTGATCATATCATTGACATACTTAAGTTGGCTAATGTGGATTCCTTGAGGGATTTGTTTGATTTAACGTCCAAAGAAACAATTCGATTCCCCTAACATTGACATTTCATATTCTGACTTCATACACTCTGCAAAGTCTTTTACTAACGTAGGGTTAGTTGAACCAAAGATAATATCATCTACATATATTTGAACTATTAACAAATCATTATCTTTTGTTCTTAGGAACAATGGTGTTGTCTATGGTTCCCCTTTGATAACTATTTGCAATAAGAAAGTTTGCAAATCTATCATACCAAGCTCTTGGAGCTTGTTTTAAACCATCTAAAGCTTTCTTAAGCTTGTACACATGGTTAGGATTTTTTGGATCTTCGAATCCAGGGGGTTGTTTGACAAACACCTCTTCTTTGATGTATCCATTCAAGAAAGCACTCTTGATATCCATTTGGAAGAGTTTAATATTACTTAGACTTGCAATAGCAAGTAACAATCTAATTGCTTCTAGTCGTGCAACGAGTGCAAAGGTTTCTTTACAATCTATTCCTTCTTGTTGATTATACCCTTGTGCGACTAGCCTAGCCTTATTTCTTGTCATATTTCCTTGTTCGTCCATTTTATTGCTAAAGACCCATTTAGTTCCTATGATAGACTTGTCTTCAGGTTTATGTACAAAGTCCCATACGTTGTTCCTTGTGAATTGGTTCAATTCCTCATGCATAGCATCTATCCATGATATGTCACTTAAGGCTTCCTTAACATTCTTAGGTTCTATGTGTGAGACTAAGCTATCTCCTTCAAGTTGACTTATGTTTCTACGTGTTCTAATCCCAACACTTGGATCCCAAATGATAATTCTTTAGGATGCCACCGATTCCTATATTGACTAGGTTCACCTTCATCTTGTTCAAATGTTTTATTAGTGTGAACATTATCATATGTAATTGGGTCATTAGTTGTATTATCTTCCAATTGCAAAATCTCTTCATTTATTTCATCTAAAGGTTCATGCATGTCTTGTTCAGGGGGAGTTGGTTCTAGATGATCAAGTACAGACTCAAGTAATACATCATCATCAAACATATTTTCAACATTATTCTCAGGTTTATGTTGAGTTTTATCACTAACTTCAAAGCATGCATTTTCATTGAATTTTACATGTATGGATTCAATTATCTTTCTAGATGCAGGATTATAACACCTATATGCTCTTGAGTTAGTTGAATACCCAACAAATATGCATTCAATAGACTTTTGTTCAAATTTATCTAGATTATAATGAGTGTTCAGCACAAAACATTTACATCCAAATACTTTAAGATAATCTATCTTAGGTTGTCTATTGTTTAGCAATTCATAGGACGTTTTATTTAATTTCTTTCTAATAGTACGCCTATTTATAATATAGCATGTACAACTAAAAGCTTCAGCCCATAAATATTTAGGTAATTTATTTTCACAAAGCATTGTCCTAGCAACTTCTTGAATTGTTCTATTTTTATGTTCAACAACTCCATTGAGTTGTCGTGTTCTAGGTGGTGAGAATTCATGTTTCATTCCATGTAGTTCACAAAATTTGATTACATCTTTGTTTTTAAATTCTCCACCTCTATCACTTCTAATCCTTTTAACATTTTCTTCATAAATGTTTTCAAGTTGCTTAATAAGAGTTTCGATTGCTAATGGAGCATCGTCTTTGTGTGTTAAGAACAATGTCCATGTGTAGCGTGAGTAATCATCTTCTATGACACACACATAAGGGTGTCCGCCTAGACTTCTTATCCTACTAGGACCAAATAAGTCTAAGTGACGCAATTCTAGTACATGACTAGTACTCACTTCATGTTTTGATTTTAATTTTTCTTTAGTGTGTTTTCCTTTAATACATGTTTCACACATTTGAAAATTATCTAAGTCTAACTTAGGCATTCCTCTAATTAAATTCTTCTTAGATAATTTCTTAATGGTTGAAATTCCTGTATGGCCTAATCTTCTATGCCATAAATTCACATCTAAGTCATGTGATATTAGACACTTAACTTTAGCATCTAACATGTTATATAAGGTAAGAGTATAAATATTACCATCTCTATTTCCTTTTAAAAACGTTTCTCCTTTTTCATTTATTATATCACAAGAATTGGGAAGAAAAGAAACATTATAACCGCAATCTATAAGTTGAGAAATACTAAGTAAATTATGAGAGAGATTGCTTACTAACAAAACATTTCATATTTAAAATGTGTTAGGGTCCCCAATTGTTCCTTTTCCAACAACTTATCCTTTGTTGTTGTCACCGAATGTTACTTTTCCTCCATTCTTGATATATTTCAATTCGATGAATAGTTTGGGGTTGCCTGTCATATGCCTCAAACATCCACTATCTAAAAACCATTTGGTTTTCAGATTCTTTGACTTTACCTCCTTCTTGCATTCCTTGCATTTTTCCTCGTTGGATACGAAGCAGACTTGAGCTTCCTTAGTTTCGGATTCTGAGTTAGATGAGTCGCTCCATGTGCTCACCTTCATTGCTCTTTTCCATTTTCTTGCCTTAGACTCCTTTGTCTTTGTCGTTTGTGTCTCTTTGTCCTTGGTTTGTTTATTATTATTGTTGTTATTATTATTATTTTTCTTTGTGGGACAATCATATGAAACATGTCCTTTTTGACCACATTCATAACTCTTTAACTCTTTATTATACCATTTGTTAGTGTTATTTTTCTTAGGTTGAGAAGAAGAAGAAGAACGTTGTCTATTCCTATTAGGACGTTTGAAAAACTTTCTAAGTTTTTTCGCTATTAATATCAAGTCATCATCTAATTCAGTATCACTATTACTATCATCATTATTTGTATGTGTTTTTGTTGTTTTGAAAGCTATTGACTTACTTAATGATTTAGATGACTCGGACTTTCGTTGATTTAGTTTTACCTCATAGACTTTAAGAGACCCGATCAATTCATCCATCTTAGTGATTGACTTTGTCTTCTCGATTGTAGTCACCTTTGGATCCCATTCAGCATGAAGGCTTCGTAGCACCTTTTGAACATTTTCATTGTTCGTGAATGATTTGCCTAAAGCTTCAAAGGCATTAAAAATGTTAGTAATCCTCAAATCCATAGATGTTATGGATTCGTTTGGCAACATTTTGAAAGACTCTAATTGAGCCATAAGCATGTTTATTTTTGATTCTTTAACACCACTAGTACCTTCATGCTTTAATACAAGTGATTTCCACATATCGTGTGCACTTGTACAATTTGACACATGCCATGCTTCAGAAGTTGTAAATCCATTCAAAAGTAATTGCATAACTTTAGCATTCATGGGCATTTTCTTTTTATCTTTCGATGGCCATTCACTTTTATATTTTTCAACCTCTTGTGTGACTCCACTAACTTATACAAATTTCATTGGAATGTATGGCCCATCTTCAACTTTCATTCTTAGTTTCCAATGAACAAAATTATTGCCATCAAAAAGAGGAGGACGTTGAGTGGACATACCTTCCAACTCACCTTTGTAAGAAATTATTGCCATAGTATGTACCTCTAATCTGAGATAAGCAGGCTACAAAGAGTAATTGTTTCTTGGCCTTTTGTTGTTTGTACGGTGTTGAATCTTGCTTCTTTGAGTGGTGTAGACCTTGCTCTGATACCAATTGTTGGACCGTGCACCTGCAACAAACACCACTAGAGGGGGGGTGAATAGTGGTTAGCGAAAATTACACCATAACCCTTTTGAAAAAATCCCCTTTGAAAATAGAATTTAAAACAACCTCAGATTCAAAACCCGTATTTGAAAAAATCAAAACTAATTGTATACAACTCCAAAAATTATGAAACTTTCCAGAATGTAACTTCAATGAGTTAGCAAGACACTATCCAAATATCAGACAAAAATAATATTTTTTAGTCCTTCAAACAAATAAAAATATTCTGATGGTCAATCTGGACATAATTGGACAGAATGTTGCTGATTTTGGAAAACGTATTTCTTTTTGAATACTCAACAAAAAACGTTGATATTTATATCAAAACACTCGTTAGGATGTGTAGATGAAGTTTCAAAAAGACCATGACCTTAAAAAGTCTTGATAAATACAGAATTTAAGTTTGCTCAAAACTTGTCAGATTGCAGCCAGATTGGAGCAGTTATTTTGCAAAGATTGAAAGACTAACTTTTCCATGTTCAAATCAAGTGATTCTTATTGAAAATGAAAGCTAACAGTCTGAAGTATAACTCCACCAAAAATCACAAATTTCGAAAATGTTTAGCTGTTGTTTCAAAATGTGAGAATTTGTGTGAAAACTACAGTAAAAACGGACAGAAAACAGAAATGAAGAAACAAGACAAGAACACCGAGGATTTATCCTGGTTTGGTCAATGTGACCTACTCCAGTCCCAAGGAACACCTTTCCTTAGATTCTACTATGAAATGAATCACCTTACAACAAGAACCAAGCTTCATCCTTGGGTTATACACCAATCCTATTCAAGACTTGGATAATCACCTTCTAAGCAACACATAGTTGCAATACCTCTACCACCTATTGATATAGCCTTATAGAAATGGCTAATCAATATTACAAATGAAGCTCAAGAGGCTTGTAGCTCAAAAAAACAACAAGAACACCTTTACTACAAAGAATGAAATAAGAACAACAACAACAAGAAGATGATAGCTAGACAATTCAACAAATGCTTGTGAGCTTCAAGTGTGTTTCATCTTCTTCACCATTGCCTCTATTTATAGTGTGATTTGAGTCTCGAAGATAAGGACTCCAACGTGTCACCATCTTCATCATCAAATCCAAATGACTTCTTATCATTGGTTGGCCTTGTACACTTGGCAAAATAAGACAACATAATTGGTCCACCTTGGAATTACACTTGGCCGAAATTTTGACTCCAAAAATGACTTGGAATTATCTTTAAAGTGTGAAGCTAATATCGCCATAACAACTCCATCATCTTCTCAACTCTTTGGCAAGATAATAGGCATGTGGGCATTTGACAAGTTCAAAATAAAAAATCAGCTCCAACACTCTTCATAGTAGCCGTTGGATACCTTTTATTTTTCCAAATATAATTTTGATTTTCCTTGATAAAATAAGAAAGGATAATAGCACCAAAATAACCTCAACTCTTTGCACAAGAATAGGACATGTGAAGTCATCACTTGACTTCAAAAAATCTGCTTAAAAACCCTTGTAGCCATTGGCTACATTTAAATATTTCAAAGTTGGCAAATTTTTGCCAACTAGCTCATTTTTGATTTGTCCACTTGTCACCAAGACATAAAATGAATACCACATCATATCCACCTGATTAATCACGTTTTTGGACATACATATATGTGTAGCAACTCAGATTTTTGAAGAGGAAATCAATAGATAATAGTTGACAAGATTATGTCAACGTGTAACACAGAAATTCGTAATATTTCTTCTTATATATCGTGATCATTTCCACACCTTTAAAACCTTTGATATCTCTGAATAATGATGATAAATATGCTCTTATAATATATATAAGAGGGTCTTCAAGAAGAAATAGAATGTGACATCTCAAATCGTCACATATCTAGCTATAGTCAATAATATCATTGTGTGAGAGAATAAAATAAAGAATCACCCTATCATCTTCAAATTAATAATAAACCAGCTCCATAATGAAGATAATAATATGCTCAAGAGATTCCTTGAGTGAAAATCCAAAAATACCCTCAGGGGTGAAATGACCAAAATACCCCTGGTATATGAAAACTCCAGAAATGACCCGGATGATCAGAAATAATTATGATATCACCTTTCTCATGATAAATAATATAAGAATACATCCTTGAAATATTTTCACCATGTGACGTTCCTAAAAAACTCAAAATACCAATTTTGGCTTTTTTGGTAAGTTGTAGAAACTTCCAAGGCACGTTAGTCACAAGACATTTATAATCACCAAAGTCACACAATAATCACATAATAAACATGTATAAATCATATACAAATGAAACCAACCGATTTATCACATTTTAGAAAAATATTTCTAAAAACCCTAGACATCGATCGATCGAAGTGCCTCCGCTTCAGAGATCGATGTCTCACAGAAAGGTTCAAGATTTGTCTCTGACCTACATCGATCGATCGAAGTGAGGGTTCGATGTACATCGATCAATCGATGTGTCTCAGGTTTAAAGATCGATTTCTCACCGTAAGGTCTTGAACTTTCACTGCCTTACATGAATCGTTCGATGTGAGAGATCTATGTACATAGATCGATCGATGTGTAACAACCTGAGAGATCGATGTCAACTTTTTCCACTTTTTCTATTTTTAATCACATATAACATCATGTGTGATATTTTTATGCACTCAACACTTAAAATCATGGATTTCAAAATTATCCAAACATATTTCTCAGCAACCCCTTCCGCTCCATCATAACCGGCCACTTCCAAGACAAAAAGGGGGAAGAAATACCTTTTCTTATACTACACCTTTTCTAGTATTTGCAACACAAGCAACCATCCAATCTTCTTCTAGCTCCTTCCAAATTTGGTTTCTTGCCACTACCATTAGACCTCGCAACTGTCACAAACGTGGTTGGTTTAAAAAAAATAAATAACCATTGGATAGGGGTTAGTCAACCACTGGTAAATCATTTTCCCTCAACTGATGCCCCAATTCTTGCCATGATCCTCTCCCCCACCTCCCCATATTCGGCCTTCCCATCTTATAATATTTTTTTTCTTTCCCTCTTACCACCGCTCCCTCTGTGAATCTTAGCACACAAAGAAAATTATGTTTCCACCCTTTGCAGCACCATTCTGTAGCCGACATCAGAAGAAAAACTGAAATATATGACAACAATATTAGTAGTCTTACGAGATATAAGACATAATAATTTTGAACAATCACTTCTTAGTTCTGTAGAGTCTAGTCTATGTACAGGACCAATCTCTTTTGATTGTTATCCTAATTTTTCATGTTCTTTGAAAGATACACAAATATTGAAAACTTTAGTACTTCAAATCAAAGCACATGGATATGATATGTTGCCAGGATCAATTCCATTGGCTTTAATATATCGGATTCATTACAAGGTAATGAGTTCCATGTTTATTGGTCCAAAATCCAAACACTCTTTAAAAAGAGGAGAAACAATGATTTTACATACAGATCTGACGAGATCTAATGCTGTAATTTCAAGTTCTATAAAATGGAAGGATGTAAATCTTCCAGATGAATGGGTCTTGGAAGGAGCAGTTAAAGTTACAAATAAAATACATGAACCAAATACTGAGATCAACAAAATACGACAATTAAATGATGGATCAGTTAAACTGAGTTTTGCTAGAAGTTTCTCCGCTAGAGAAAGAGATAGTGCATCTATTTATAGCACAATAAATTTAGGAAGATTTTCACAAATACCATCTGTGATAGATGTTCCTTACCAAAAACAAAGATTATTTTCAACATCAGATGTTGAATATGCAACCTCTTCATTTAGAAAAGCTGATTATTCTACGGAAATTCCTAGACCAGTTTATTCTAAAAAAGAGTATTATTCTAAATCTGATATTAATGCACCCAGTACATCACAAAATATTTACAATAAATCAGACTTTAGTGAACCTAATAGTCCAACACAATCAGCAATAACAGATAATATTGCAAATGAATTAAATGTTATAGAAAAAGAATTTAAAGTAAATAAAACTATATTACACAATGATTTTTATAGCCATGAAAATACTAGTAAAAGAGAATGGTTTTTTAAACATTATTGTAATATTAGAAAACAAATACAAAAAGAATATTATGAATTTATAAATACTCATAAAATACACATATATTTCTTTGATTGGTTTCAAATATATGCTTCACAAAATAATATAGAATTTCCTTTTAAAACTTTAAACCTAATAATTGAAAAACCAAAAGAATGGATAACCATCACAACATCAAAAAAGATAGTGTCAAATCATCCACCTTTAGGAGGCATAAAGTTAGATGTATCAGGGAATCCAATAGAAGCTATTCCTTACAAAAATATGACAGAAGATTCTCTTACAAATACTAAACATATTATTCAACAAAATAATTATACAAATACACATCTACATACAATAGGAAAACAATTAGATAAGTTAGAAAAATATTACCAGACAACACCAATAAAATCTATAAGTGAAGAAATACCTAACCAAAAATTCAAACAACCATTATTCAAACCTTTTCAAATATCATCTTCTAGTATGCAAACTATATCTAATAAAGATGATTTCAATCAATTTATAAAACAACAATTAAGTCGTATAGAAAAAAGTCTAGAAAATAGTAATTCTATAACAAATGAGGTAGTTGCATATTCAAATGTTAATACTTCTATAGCTAGTAGAACTAGAAATAAAGAAAAAGAAGTTACTTCTTCTAACATTAATAATTTAGAAGAAGTAACTTCTTTTTCTTTATTTCTAGTTCTACTAGCTATAGAAGTATTAACATTTGAATCTACAACTACTAGACTCTCTACAGCAAATAATACCAAATTGCAAGTCAAAAGTAAAACTGAAGCTTATATTATAAAATCCAATACATTAATTAAAACAATGTTCTTAGTTGTAAATGATATTCATCATGCAGTTATACTAGGAGCACCTTTTATGAATCTAATTACACCATATAAAGTAGGAATTAATTCTATTTCTTTTAAAATAAGAAATAAAAAATTACATTTTGAATTTTTAGAAAAACCTAAAACAAAAAATTTAGATTTAATAAAAGCTTGTTCTATTCATAAAGAACAAATAAATGCAATAATTAAAAGTAAAATTTTCCAATTACAATCATTAAAAGATACAGTAAATATTAATAAAATAGAACAATATTTAAAGGATCCAAAGATAATTACTAAAATACAAAATCTTAACTTATCATTTGAAAATGAACTTTGTTCAGATCTTCCAAATGCTTTCTGGTCAAGGAAACAACATATAGTTGATCTTCCATATACTCCAGAATTCAGAGAAGAAGATATACCTACAAAAGCAAGACCAATTCAGATGAATGAAGAATTAGAAAAACATTGCAAAAAAGAAATACAAGATCTAGAAACAAAAGGATTAATCCAAAAATCAAGGTCTCCTTGGAGTTGTGCTGCTTTTTATGTCAATAAAAATGCAGAAATAGAAAGAGGAACACCTAGATTGGTAATAAATTATAAACCACTAAATAAAGCATTAAAATAGATAAGATACCCATTACCTAATAAGAAAGATTTATTAACAAGATTACATTCTGTATGGATATATTCAAAATTTGATATGAAATCAGGATTTTGGCAAATACAAATATCAGAAAAAGATAAATACAAAACAGCATTCACAGTTCCATTTGGGCAATATGAATGGAAAGTAATGCCATTTGGATTAAAAAATGCACCTTCTGAATATCAAAGAATTATGAATAATATATTTATGGATTATTCTATTTTTTGCATTGTCTATATAGATGATGTATTAATATTTTCCAAATCAATAGAAGAACATTTTAAACATTTAAAAACCTTCTTTTATATTGCAAAGAAAAATTGTTAGTATTATCTAAATCTAAAATGTCTTTATTTCAGACTAAAATAAGATTCTTGGGTCATCATCTGACTCAAGGAACAATTTTACCAATAGAAAGATCTTTAGAATTTGCATCCAAATTTCCAGATAAAATATTGGACAAAAATCAATTACAAAGATTTCTTGGATCTTTAAATTATGTTGTTGATTTTATTCCAAATATAATAATAATTGCAAAACCATTACATAATAGATTAAAGAAAAATCCACCAATATGGACTGAAGAACATACTTCAGTGGTTGAGAAAATAAAAAGTCTAGTATCTGATATACCCTGCTTATATATAGCAGATCCAGATTTATTTAAAATAGTTGAAACAGATGCTTCTGATATAGGATATGGTGGAATATTAAAACAATTACAAAATGGGAAAGAGTCTATAGTTCAATATACTTCTGGTCATTGGAATGATACCCAAAAATTTAAAAAAGAAATTTTGAGTATCGTATTATGTATTAATAAATTTCAAAGTGATTTATTAAATAAAAAATTTCTTTTACGTATTGATTGCAAATCTGCGAAAGAAATTTTGCAAAAAAAATGTTAAAAATTTAGCTTCAAAACAAATATTTGCTAGATGGCAAGCTTTATTAAGTATTTATGATTTTGATATTGAATATATAAAGGAGATACAAATTTTGTTCCAGACTTTCTGACTAGAGAATTCCTCCAAAACAGACATAATGCCGAGGAAGTCCAAAGACAAAGGAAAGCTACCGGCGGATAATGACAATAATATCCTACGGAAAACGTGGGCAGATAAAGTTGAAGAAGAGGAAGAACTTCTTCAAAAAACCCCAATAGCCGCAGTTCCAATATCCCAAATATCTCCAAATAAAACACCAATATCCATTATTGAAAGCCTATCCAATAGTTCTGAATTTCAAGCATTGCTTGAAAAATTCAATATTCCAAAATCTACAGAAATAACAGAGACTTCATCAGCAATATCAAAACATCAGCCAACTACTACAATAACCCAAAAAACCAATAAAGTTTTCAAACCCCAATCCACAGAAATTACCAGCAAAATGCCCACATATAAAAAGGCCGTGCAGACAACCCAGTTTGTGGAAAAGTCTTTTTATCAATATATTACTACTATAGAAAAATCATATTATGATAAAAATCCATTAATTTCTTTACAAAATTATTTTGGAAAAGATTTTTTCTATAAATCATGGAATATTGCAAAAACCACAGAATATTATCAACATCTGTTGATAATGACAAATTCTGTTGAAATAAAACATCATTTTAATAAAGATAATATAGAGTATGCCTTCTCCAACTTTAAAATAGTGTCTATAATGACACCGGAGCAATGGCAAAAATAATTTGGATCTTTATCCGAGGAAATTGATTTTCCTGCAAGATATAATTCAAATTTATTTTCAAATGTCTCTTTTAATTATTGGGATTACCAACAAGCTTGGTATAATTCCCTATATTTTCAAAACTCCAGGGGTTCACACACCTGGTTAAGAATATTCCATATTGGTTCGCAGCATGGTGGGATCATTTTGGCTCCTGTGCAGAATATTTGAATGATGTAGTGAGACCATCACTACAAGTATTTATGAAGATGTATTCTCCCATAGATGAAGAGAAGATATTTTCGGAGATGATGATATTTCATATGAAGTTCTATTTACCATGGGTATTCCAATGGAGAGCAGAATATACTCCAAATATAAAAGTACCCTTGATAAAAAGAAAATTTTATATCAAATGGTGGACAGCATTCAATATTCCAGAATCCATTTACCCTCACAAAAGTAATAGAACAAATAAAAATATGGAATGCACAAAAACAAATTGCAGATAGCAGAAAAATAATAACAGCACCGGTGAAGCCCGGACATGAACAATTTTTATTACACAAATCAAGGATGCAATCTCAGCTGGCAATGGCGAAAGACCCTAAAGAAATGCAAAATATTTTGATGAAATTTGCTCCTTTATTGCAAGAAGCAAAACCTTCATCATCTTCAGGATCGACGAATGCAGTGGATGAAGACGTTGATTTGATAGAATAAGTTCATCATTTGTAATATTTGTAATAATTTCATATTTGTAATATTTGAATTGATGTAATATTTCAATGATGTAATAGTTGATATAACATGCAAAAAAAAAATTTGCGGAAATATCCACGCATGTTAAAAAAAATTAAAATATTTGTGCGGAAATGACCAAGTAAGTTATAGTAGAGGGACCCTTATTTTGGCCATATTCCCCTCAAAATTCCTATAAAAGGAGGGGTATGCTCACTTGAAAGGACACAAGTTTTTCTACCATACTACTTACATTTTCTCTCTCTTATAATTCCCACTTTCCATTTCTATCCAAGATACTTCCAACCTTTCTCCCATACTATCCCATACCAAGAACACTTTATTTGTTCTTGAATATCTTTCAATAAGCACTTTGAAACCAATATCCTTGAGAATTCTACAATCTTCAAACAATAGTTGTATCTCCAATATTTTTGAAGAAATATATATATGGTATGATTTGAATTCTTTTACTTTTTGAGTTCTTTAATATACTGTTTTTAATTTTATTTCTTTGTTTTATGTATTATATATCTATATAATTGGGTCTGTAGCGCCCCGCCCGAAACCAGGGTTCCGGCTCAGTGCACCCGCCGTACTCTACTCCATAGAGTACAAAGCGTCGATACTATACATGTACATGTCGACATGAATAATGAATCGATAAGCGGAAGAAACATAACATAAACAAATCTTCATCGACATGCATTGTACTACATCATAAACTGTACAATCATCATATATAGAATACTGAAATCATATATCATACATCGTAATCCGAAACTTAATGCCCTCGAAATAATCTCTCAGTATGCTCTTCGTTATCAATGGTCTATCTAGCATGTCTTCAACGAGCTTGTATATTGATACCTGTTATCTGGAAAATTATAAATGAGGCAAGTATGAGCGATAGCCACCGACTTTTAATCGCTCAGCAAGTAGTCTTACCAGATACGACATGTGGATCATACATGGAGAGACGGGGTGACAAATCATAATAACCATAAATTTTGAATATAATAAGCACGTCTCCTTTCTAACAAGTAAAGTATCATATCATATCTGTAAACTGCTGTAAACTGAAAGCAGATAAATTAGGAAGATTTCAAAGCATACATAGCATAACAGCATCTCATTCTGCTTAATCCAATCATCATACTATATCCATACTTAACTTCTAATCCATAACTTATACCATCTTTGCATATCTTACATGTACTACATTCTCATGCTTAACACTACATTGTCCACTGTAGTGCTATCATATACTTAAAGAATTCTTAATCATAACCCTAAGGTGACATGATCATGACGTGATGCATAAAACATGACTTTTCATAAAATGACTTTTCGTAAACATGACTTTTCATAATCATGACATGATTTTCATAACTTGCATAACATGACTTTTTCATAACATGAAGACATAACATTTACATCATTGACTATAGCACTTTTCATAAGAATAATAACGCATGGCATACCGAATGATTCCCCATATAATACATGTACAACATAACATATGAACATAGGTACATGTGCTAACGGTGACGCATTATGACTGAGATCCCGTGTCCCAGACCCGGTGTTACACTCAGCCATAACGTAAACATGGGCCCCTGACACCTACCACTCCGGTCCCGATGTCAGGACAACGCATCAACATAACATAACATAATCATGATCATGACATAACATAACATATCGTGTCTCATCGGAATCATTCGTCTCGTGTTTATTATTCCTATGCATATGAACTTTTAAAAACATGAGATGTGACAACATAACTTTGCAAATCTTGTTTTCATGCAACGTGAGACTCGGTCAAATACGGGTATCTTGTCATACCACCACTAGTAACATCACTCACTTAATTTCCTTCTACATATCACAACTTAAACAAAATACCATTTTCACCTACAATTAAATATCATTCGGCCATCATACTAAAACAACCCCCTTTTTCTATTATCAACACACAATAATTTGGTAGCGTCTATTCCATACATGCATATCATAATTCATAATTTAAACGCCTACATCATGAAATTTCTAATTACCTTAACATTTCGTCTTAGATTTCATAACTTACATCTTATCATAACCTATTATGTTAGTATACATAACATGTAACATATCATATACATACGCTATAAAAGTTAGTAATCTTATACTTACGCACACATAAATGTGAACTATTTATGTTCCTACTTTTCATAACATAATACATAAATTACATACTTAGCCTACTTTCATAACTTAACATATTCATCATATATACATATATACTTATAAAAAATATGATGAAATTATCTTTGTCAATAAGGCTTAAAGGCCGAACATATATGTACATAATATATACATATATAAGTCATTTTGTGATATGTTATGTAATATCCAAAACTTATTCATTTTCATATCTTAACATATTCATCATATATACATATGTACTTATAAAAATATGATGAAATCATCTTTGTTACTAAGGCCTAAAGGCCGAACCTATATGTATATAATATATACATATATAAGTCATTTTGTGATATATTATGTAATATCCAAAACTTATTCATTTTCATATCTTATCATATATATTATACATATATGTATACATAAAATATGTAACAACATATTTTAACTTAAAAATGGCCTTATGGCCGAAATATCTTATCATATATATTATACATATATGTATACATAAAATATGTAACAACATATTTTAACTTAAAAATGGCCTTATGGCCGAAATATATATATTATATATATATATTTACAAACTATCCAAAATAAATATATGTTTATACATGTATAAAATCATTTTATGATATATTATACAATAGCCATATGTATATACAATTATTCATACTCCCAAACGTATATACATATATGCAATCTAAACATCTATAAACATATATATATAGAACCATATATATATTTATCTATACAACTACACATACTTATATATAAAATCTATGTGTATATATATGCATCTACGACCGTATATATATATACACATTAATACATTCAAAACCGTATATACACATATGTATTGATACAAAACCGTATACATATATGTATACCTCTACACGTTTATACCTATATATATAAACATATATGTGTAGATCCGTGGATGTATATATATAGATCTATACACTTATACATATATATATCAACATATATATTTCATACTATGCATACTTTAACATAACCATGTTTGAAAATATCAAATATACATCGTTGTATATTTCTTCTAAACTTAGATCTATACTTGCTTGAGAAGAAATATTGAACATACTACATGATGATCCAACTTTGATATGAACATAAATACTTAGTATTTGTAAAACCATGTAGGATCTAGGAAGAATACTTGCCTTGATTTACTTTCTTACTCTTAGATGGTGATTCCTTCACTTGGATTTGAAGAACACATTTCTCCTCCTTCTCCTTGGTGTATATGATTATGATGTCCAAAAAGGAGAGTTAGTGTACAACTTATGAAACTAATTATATGGAAGAATCAAACTTAAACTTTATAAAGTTCTTACCTTGATTTCCCTTGATTCTAGATGTTACCACCTGCTTGAATCTTTCTTAGTTGATGGAGTGTTTATGGTACTTGATTTGAGTGATGTTGGTGTAAAGAAAGGAGAAGAAAATCTTCTCCTTGTTGAAGGCAAAATTTTCAGCCAAGAGGGAGGGAGAAGGGGTGTTGGAGTGTTCTTGAGTGTTTCTTAGATTTAGGATGAAATTAGTTGATTTGAAGATGTATTATTTGAGGAGTTGAAGAAGAAATAAAAATTTCTTCTTTACTAAGGTGGGGGGCGGCCATGTATGGGAGGGAATGGGGTGGGAGACAACCTTTAGACAAGTATGGGTGTAAGGAGTGAGTTTTATGACAAGATTCCTAAGCATGCTAATTTTTTATGCTAAATGTTTAAAGAGTGAGACAAGTTGTCTTCACCTTCTTTTTCATTTGCCTTTTCTTTTTCTTTCATGTATGTATTTTATTTTCTTTTATTTAAGGTAGTATAATATTGTTGTGTCATGTATTTCTTTTTGATTTAATTTATCCTAATAGTTGAAGTTGTTACCAACTAATTTATTTAAATACCTTGTATGTCCTACAGTCATTGTCTAATTCCAACGAGTCTAGTTATATCCGTTAACTTACCTTAAGGTTATTTTAAGTGTGTTTCTAACCCCGATATTTAATGTCGATATCTTTATTAACTCTAAATAAAAATTTTAATTTCTATCAAAAATCTTATTGACATTGCATTCACGTTCTATTTTCCATCATTTTATCTCATTTCCACTAGCCCCAATTTCGGGTCGTAAAAGGGTCGGTATATACCGCCTAATTATTGTATTTATATTGTTTATATATATAATTATATTATTATGACTGGCTGGAATTAGTTCCGCCTAACCTAATTCCCTCTCCCTTTTTATTTACTGTTCTTTATATATATAATTATATATTATTATGACTGGCTGGAATTAGTTCCGCCTAATCTTATTCCCTCTCTCTTTTTATTTTCTGTTTTTATTTATATTCTTGGGGAGTTTAATCACCCCCATTTAAATTCTGTTCATTTAATTTTGTTTTACTTACTGTTTTTATATTTTGTTTTACTTACAGTTTTTACTTTTGTTTACGTTCTTGCTTTGTTATTTTTGTTTATTGTTATTATCTTTTAGTGTCGGTAGTTAAAATTCCTGTTTGTGGTGTGGTATCAGAGCCAAACGGTTCAGATCTACCGACAGCTCATTCAGTTTTATATATCTTTTAATTATATTTGTGTAAATCTTTGGTGAGTGTTTGCTTTGTACACGCTGGGTTATCAGTCTCGTTTTGAAGAGCAATAAATCCTGTATGCGCCAAAGTGTTTGTAGCCAAAGATCCAAGCAAGTATAAAAGAAAGCATATATAAAAATGAAAGATATGTTCGAAGGATCTGCTTCATGCAGCTCGGTAACATGTGCAAATAAGAATAAAATTGTCAACACTGAAGAAATAATAATAGAGAATTTTGACAAAGCAGTAAATAACTGGGTCATTCCAAAGATCAAGAAAAATGAAATATATGAGTCCTCAATATTCAATATGTTAAAATCAGATTATATAATTAAAACAGAGGAAAGAGATATTCCACTCTCTAAACCGTTTGAAACAATACAACTTTTATCTTATAAATCACTTGAAAAACATAAAAAGAAAGGATATCAATATTTACATGTTGGTTTAATACAAGTGGGTATCAAACCTTTAACAAGAGAAGGTTTAGATACATCAATATTAGTAGTCTTACGAGATATAAGACATAATAATTTTGAACAATCACTTCTTAGTTCTGTAGAGTCTAGTAGTTGTAGATTCTCTATATGATTTTGGTACCAAATTAGTTTTAATACAATTAAGATCTGCTCCCGTATCAAATAGAGCAATTGTATCTAAATGATATTGTTCTGAGAATTTTATTGTTATTCTTATTAAATATTTTCTTGATGTTATCTCTCTTAAAACAAATAAAAAATCTTCTGGCACATTAGAAATATTTTCTATGATATTGTTATCTATATTTATTGGTTCTGTTTCTGAAAATTGATCATACTCTTCTGCAGTCTGTAATTTTGTAAGTATTAATTTCATAACTTCTGAATCTTGCTTTTGTTTATTTTTTAACTCTTTTAATTCTATTTATATTTCTTTTATTTCTTTTTGTAGATCTGGGATTGTTGCATTTTTATTCTTTGTATCTTTGTTTTTATTTAATATACTAGTTAAATCATAATAACTAGTTGAAACATTTGGTAATATAGCTGGTTTATTTGTTTCTTTTGTTTTGAATTTATATCTATTATTCTATCTAAATATTCTTTTTGTAATTGGAGATTTTCTATATGCTTTAACATTTCTAATATTGTTTCTTGTTCTTTTGTTAGAACATAAAGATGTTTTTCTTCATTAGAGGTTTCTGAAGAAGATGTGTATATTTCATCAACAAGATCTTCAGCAGACTCGAAAGATGTTTCTTCTGTCTCCGAAGAAGATTCAACAAGTAGATTTGAAATTTTTTCTAGTATAGATTCTTCTAGATTCAATTCTTGTAATTTGGTTTTTAATCTACAATAATTTGCAGTATGACCTTTCTTATGACATTTATAGCATTCAATATTTTTGTAATCTTTTGTATTTTTATTTTTCTTGTAATTTGTCTTTCTGTAAGGTTTTTTTAGTATACTTATTGTTGTATTTATTTTTATAGAATTCATTAGAGGATTTTTGAAATCTTTTATTATATTTAGTGTTTTTATTATATCTATTGTTATATTTGTTATTATATGGTTTTCTAATATTTCTATTATAAGGTTTTCTAGAACAATCTTAAATTTGCTAATAATTCAGCATTTTTATCTTTAATATGTGATGGGTCGCCTATAAAATGTAAGGATATACATAATATAAGTGTAGCAACCGAATCAGATATTGTTCCTTCATCTATAATTATAGGATTATTTTCTTCATCACCTTTTATTGCATTTAATATTTCTTGTCTCTGTATGAGAGTTAAATAATGATCCCACCAACCTTTAAGTTGTCCAGAGAAACCAGAAATAAGATATTCAGCAATTGCTTTATCATCAGGTGTTAGCTGAGTTCTATAAGCATTGGCTGCCATTGTCATTTGTTGTAATACATTTATTATTTGATATTCTGACATACCATCTATATTCCAAGAATATATTGATTGTGCATTAAAACGATATTGAGAAATAGGTTTTATTTTTAGATCGGTAGACATTTGTACTGGTATTATAGATTTATCCCATTCTATTTTTTCCACTTTATTAGAATTGTTATTCTGGAATTGTTCAAATGCTTTGCTTATTTCACTATCTGAACTATCAGAATTATCCGAATTATTTGAAGATTCATTTTCTTCTAAATTATTAATTTTAGAAGAAGTAACTTCTTTTTCTTTATTTCTAGTTCTACTAGCTATAGAAGTATTAACATTTGAATCTGCAACTACCTCATTTGTTATAGAATTACTATTTTCTAGACTTTTTTCTATACGACTTAATTGTTGTTTTATAAATTGATTGAAATCATCTTTATTAGATATAGTTTGCATACTAGAAGATGATATTTGAAAAGGTTTGAATAATGGTTGTTTAAATTTTTGGTTAGGTATTTCTTCACTTATAGATTTTATTGGTGTTGTCTGGTAATATATTTCTAACTTATCTAATTGTTTTCCTATTGTATGTAGATGTGTATTTATATAATTATTTTGTTGAATAATATGTTTAGTATTTGTAAGAGAATCTTCTGTCATATTTTTGTAAGGAATAGCTTCTATTGGATTCTCTGATACATCTAACTTTATGCCTCCTAAAGGTGGATGATTTGACACTTATCTTTTTTGATGCTGTGATGGTTATCCATTCTTTTGGTTTTTCAATTATTGGGTTTAAAGTTTTAAAAGGAAATTCTATATTATTTTGTGAAGCATATATTTGAAACCAATCAAAGAAATATATGTGTATTTATGAGTATTTACAAATTCATAATATTCTTTTTGTATTTGTTTTCTAATATTACAATAATGTTTAAAAAACTATTCTCTTTTACTAGTATTTTCATGGCTATAAAAATCATTGTGTAATATAGTTTTATTTACCTTAAATTCTTTTTCTATAACATTTAATTCATTTGCAATATTATCTGTTATTGCTGATTGTGTTGGACTATTAGGTTCACTAAAGTCTGATTTATTGTAAATATTTTGTGATGTACTGGGTGCATTAATATCAGATTTAGAATAATACTCTTTTTTAGAATAAACTGGTCTAGGAATTTCCGTAGAATAATCAGCTTTTCTAAATGAAGAGGTTGCATATTCAACATCTGATGTTGAAAATAATCTTTGTTTTTGGTAAGGAACATCTATCACAGATGGTATTTGTGAAAATACCTAACCAAAAATTTAAACAACCATTATTCAAACCTTTTCAAATATCATCTTCTAGTATGCAAACTATATCTAATAAAGATGATTTCAATCAATTTATAAAACAACAATTAAGTCGTACAGAAAAAAGTCTAGAAAATAGTAATTCTATAATAAATGAGGTAGTTGCAGATTCAAATGTTAATACTTCTATAGCTAGTAGAACTAGAAATAAAGAAAAAGAAGTTACTTCTTCTAAAATTAATAATTTAGAAGAAAATGAATCTTCAAATAATTCGGATAATTCTGATAGTTCAGATAGTGAAATAAGCAAAGCATTTGAACAATTCCAGAATAACAATTCTAATAAAGTGGAAAAAATAGAATGTGATAAATCTATAATACCAGTACAAATGTCTACCGATCTAAAAAATAAAACCTATTTCTCAATATCGTTTTAATGCACAATCAATATATTCTTGGAATATAGATGGTATGTCAAAATATCAAATAATAAATGTATTACAACAAATGACAATGGCAGCCAATGCTTATAGAACTCAGCTAACACCTGATGATAAAGCAATTGCTGAATATCTTATTTCTGGTTTCTCTGGACAACTTAAAGGTTGGAGGGATCATTATTTAACTCCCATACAGAGACAAGAAATATTAAATGCAATAAAAGTTGATGAAGGAAATAATCCTATAATTATAGATGAAGGAACAATATCTGATTCTGTTGCTACACTTATATTATGTATATCCTTACATTTTATAGGCGACCCATCACATATTAAAGATAAAAATGCTGAATTATTAGCAAATTTAAGATGTAGAATATAGAAATAAGAGGGTTTGAGTGATTTCAAAATAAGAAATTTGAATGCATATATATATATAAACGTTGAATGCATATACATATATATATATATATATATATATATATATATATATATATATAAACGTGCATAAGTACATGTATGCATGATTACTTGCCTTATTTAGCTTATATATTATGTTGCCGTACTAACGAGCCATGAAGCATTAAAGCTTACATCATATGGCGAACATTTGTCGTGTTTATACTATTTTCAGGTGCCACCATTAATGAACTAAATTAGTTCATTAAGTGAAGTACTTAGTTTAATAAACTAAGTAGTTCATTAAAGGAAGATTAATTTGGAAAAGGCACAAAGGCAACAAGGCCAAGGAAGGAAAGTCTTCTCCTCCTCCCCACATTTAATTCACACGCCTATACATATATAAATATATATATTTTCAGATTTTTTGAAAAAGGCACATACACATGTATTCCAACGTACTACCGACACGTTATATATCTTACGTACGTACGTTAACGTCACACCACTATACTTAACTCATATTTATGAGTACATTCAGGTCTTATATCATATGATATAAGATATGGTGATGACAAATTAAATACGACACGATAAAAGATTCTAAACCGAAATTTGTCGTATCGGGCGAATACCGAAACTTCGCCAACGTGTCACGTACTTGCCATAAATAAATGGCCAGCCCATATATATCAAAAATTGATGAAAATTTCGTGCTACACATGGTATGATCAGCCAAAATACTTTCCATGTTGGCACACACAAATCATCCCACATTTAGGCCAAAATGTGAAGATTCCAATTTTAATTTGGTCACATGTTAATGGTACCACTTTAAACCAGCCAAGTGCTGAGATTTAAAGTATATATTATATATATTATGTATAACATAATATATATATCATGTGCAAAAGTTGGAATTTAAATTAGAGAAAAATCGGGTAATCGATAAATATCGAAAATTCGGTTTTCTACGCACATAACATGGAACGTTTTTCTTGAACATCATGTGACACGTATCTAGACACTTTTTACATATGATATACATCTTAAAGTGTTCTAGAAAATTAAATTAAGGGCTGATTGGAATATTACATGTGTGTATTATTAAATGTGCACTATTTTACAAAGTTAACAAAAATAAATTTCAGCACATGTATATACATCTTCCAACGCACATACAGCTGAGATGAAGCACATGTGGAGCCTTGTTGGCATATTGATTGGTCAAGGATCAATCATACAATGTTGATGAATCAAAGAGAGAAGCTACAAAAAGTAAGTATTCAACATATATCTCTGTTATGTCACATGCTGAAAATTTCAGCACACTAACATTATCATGGCCGAATTTTACATGTTTAATGTGACATATCTTATCATCTTTTATTAGGTGACAAATTGGAAGAAGATATGGTAATGTTTTGAATGTAATTTAAATAAATAAAAAGGGATATTCTACATATCACATGCTGAAAATTTTTCAGCATGTGTACAAAGGGGGATGGACGAATTCTAGCACTACTTTGTGTCCAAATTCATTTCTCAATTGATAGCAAGACTTACCATGTATTGTTGATTCATTTTTATGGTGAAAAAATCAAAGAATAATGGGTATTATTTTGAAGGAAATGGAAGGTTGCACATGCTGAAAAATTCAGCATGGCAAGGAGGGTCTTGGCCGATTTTTAGGCATGAAAGGGGAAGAATTTTTGGTCTTACAATTTATGATGAAATATTTGATTTATGGTATGAATTTATGGTTGATTTTTTGGCACATTTTAAGTGATTATTTCAGATTATTTCTGTTATAACCGCGATTTTCAAAAAAAAAAAAGAAGAAAAATAAAAAAAGAAGAAGATAAATATGGCATAATAGTAAAATATTTAAAATAGTCAAACCTTATCCCTTCCCCTTAATTAATCCTTTAATTCCTCAAATCCCTCTTTTTTTATCCTCATTAACCCTAATCCCCTCTCCCTTTTGATCTCAAATGGCAGCTCCCTCTCCCCCCTCTCCCAAGCAATTTCGGCCATAAGAAGAAAAAAAAAAGAGGAAAAGAAGGATCCTCGATCCAAGGTTCAAGAGAAGGGAGATCACACCGCCAACGTCATCACACTCTCGTATATCAATCACTTTTCGTTAGGATCGAGGCAGGTGCATACTAATTACTACCTCAAAACGGTATGAAGGTTGCATAGGCAAAAAGGGTATTTTTATGTGTAGTTGTTGTCGTTATTCTTGTTTTCGATATTGGATCTTGATTATGTGGCCAATGTGTTTGTTTTCCGTTATACGTTCTTGATTTCAATGTGATGTTGTTGTTGTACGTTTTTTTTGTGGTGTTGAGAAGTCGTTATGCGTGTGTGGATATGCGGGAAGGGGTGAAAGGTTGAATGAGATTTGATGAATGGACTGCAGGAATTTCAGAATGGAGATTCTGAAATACGGGGACATCGATCGATCGATGTCCAGTGGCTGAGGGTTCGATGTGCCTCAGATGGACGTCGATCGATCGACGTCCAGAAGGTGAGGGTTCGATGTACCTCAGAAGTACATCGATCGATCGACGTCAACTGAGTGAGGGTTCGACGTGTCTCAGTTGAACGTCGATCGATCGACGTCAGGGGATGACATCCAACCGTTTTCTTCCCATTTTCTCTTGCATTCATGGCACGTGCATTTGCATGAGGTACACTACGTCTATAGGGCGTGGGTATCGGAATGACTTACCGTGTCTATAGGGCACCGGGGTCATGAGACATACTGCGTCTACAGGGCATGGGTGTCCAAACGGTAAGTGGTGGCTAGTGACCATGATGCCGGAATTGCATGAGGTATACTGCGTCTATAGGGCGCGGGTATCGGGATGACTTACCGTGTCTATAGGGCACCGGGGTCATGAGACATACTGCATCTATAGGGCGTGGGTGTCGAGAACAGCAAGTGGTGGCTAGAGACCAAGATACTGGATTTAGGACCCGGGAACATGCATTGCATATAGGTCTAGGGACATACTGTGTGACATGATTCTCGTTGCGCGTGACACGTTATTTGAGCATGCATCACGTACTTGCGCATGCATCTTCTGTGGTTTGTTTACTTTTCGTATAAGTTGTATCATGCGGTGTTACGTGCTACGTGCTGGTATCAGTTTGGTTATGTAAGTTTTGTATTGTTTTGAGAGGCACCTACTGGGTGATTACCATCACTCACCCCTACTATTCCATATGTAGCCGAGACGGAGTATGACTATGTTTATGTTGAGGACGGGTCCGATACCGTGGAATGGGCTGAGTGACTCGTAGAGATGGCTGCAGCGAGGATGGAGACGGGATTCTTATGATGTTATTGGGATAACACAGACATTTTAGTATTCAGTATTACTTTTGAAAACACTTTCATGCTTCTAAATTTAGACATTTGACCTTGACTTGTAAGGCCTGGTCAGCCTAGAAATAATGTCGTTATTTTCTTGAAGTTCGTTAAATTCAAACCTTTTGATGTGATTTATCGTTTCCGTGCAAAGTTAAGGAACACTTTTCTATGTCAGCACTGATGTATGACAGATTGATGTGACGCCTTGTATTCTCCTGAGTGAGATACGGCGGGTGCACCGTTACCGAGGATGGAGCTCGGGAGCGGGGCGCTACAGGTGGTATCAGAGTCCAGGCTTCAGATACGCCTCGGGAACGTAATAGATTAGTTAATTACCCTAGGATAAGTGACGATCCGTTTTCAAATGGTTTTCAAATTTGAATAAAACGAAGTAGACATAAGCTATGACTGGGGTTTTGATTGGTGAGTGCCGTTAGTAAGTAGACGGGATAGGTTATCTTTTCCTTTGACCTCCATTCCTGTACCTCTTTTACAATACTCTTAAGTCAATTTTGTCTAACGTGCTTTAAATCGTCCACAGACAATGCCTCCACGACGTGAGCCATCAGGAAATAGTGGAAATGATGGAGACGAACGTCAGGGGCAAGGGGCGATCCCCCAAAACCTTGCGGATACCCTGGCCAATCTGACGGCCTTAATAGCCCATCAGCAGACTCAGATGGCACAACAATATACTCAGATGGCCCAGCAACAGGCACAGATTGCCCAGATACTCCAGCACACTCAGCAGCAACAGCAACAACAACCACCGCCACCACCCCCACCACAGCAAGGCTTAAGGTTCTATTACAGGGAGATGCAGAACTCCCGAATACCAATGTTCAGGGGTACCACTCGGCCTGAGGAAGCCGAGATTTGGCTTAAAAATGTGACTGAACAGATAAGGTGTAGGATCTGCAAGGCACCACTAGAAGGGGGGGGGGGTTGAATAGGTGGTGCGGAAAATATGGTTTTTAAAATTTCTTTAAACCTAACCAATTCAAGTTCTGAAAACAGATTCTGTTTTCAGGACCAGTTTTAAAACGTTTTAAAAACTAGGTTAGAGGTCTCCAAAAATTATGAAATTTTTAGAGAACTTAGCCTCAGATGTTGTGAGGGTCCCCTAAAAATTTCAAATCAAAATTCAACCTTTAACCCCTTCAAAAACCGTTGGCACTCAGATTGTGCAAATCTGCCAGAACCGGTAGATGGTTTTGAAAAATTAATTCCTATTTGTGTGAATGTCCAAATGATCTGAAAATTTGACCAATAACTCTTCACACACTGTATTTAAATGGGTTGAAACAGTTTTTGAAAATTCTTTTGGGAAGTAGGTCAAATACACCCAAAGTCTCAACCTTTGCAAGTCTGGAAATCAGACTGCACTAGTCTCAGAACTTTTGATGTTTGACTGACCTATACTTGTCCAAAAGGGTTGAAACTTGTGCCAAATTAACCCTAGAACGTTTATGTATGTTTCTGGAAATTTTTATAATTTTTAGAAAACGTTTACTATTTTTGCGAACGTGAACAATATGAGTAAACAGCGCAGAAACTGAAACGTAAATGCAGAAAGTAAATTGCACCAAGAATTTTATACTGGTTCGGTTATAAACAACCTACTCCAGTCTTCAAGGAACACCTTCCTTGGTTCACACTAATTTCACACACGCAGTACACCTTACCGTAGGGTTGATACAGTTACACCTTAACTCCAACCCTTTACAAACCTTGTATTGTGAGTACAATTTGCACGAACACCACCACCTCGCTAGAATGAAGATTGATCACACATTGATCAATCTTTTACAAAGATGTGTGAATGGTGGTTTCTATGAAGCCTATTCAAGAATGAAAGAAATAAAGTACAATAGGCTTTTTACAAGAGAAGAAAGAAAGAAAGTGTAGGAGAAGAAAGCTTTTGCACTTTGATCACTTTTGAATGTAATTCTTGGTGTTGTTTTTGTTTGTTCTCCTCTTCTCCTTATAGAATGTCCAGCCGTCCCCTATGCACCTCTCTCTCCTCTTGAAAATTTCCTTTTAATTGCTTGAGAGAGTGTGAGACATCATGGTGACAATGTTTTGCTTACTTGGCATCACTCCATTGGACCATCATTTAGTCATTGCTTACTTGTCATCTTTTGATTGGCTCAATGTTGTCATCATTTTGATGACATGGATATTCTGAAAAAAAAAACACTAAATATATGCCAAATAATCAATTACTAAATCATGCCATAATAGTCACAATTTGTCATAAAGTGTGAGACACAAAAAATCCTTCCTTCCACCCTTGAAAAATTCGGCCATATCACATTGTTAATGCTGAAATTTTCAGCATTTACCATATGAGATAAATCAATATTTCTTCCTTTTTTCTTTGAATTTCTTCCATAAAAATACATCCATTATTTAAGGTAAGTCTTGCTACAAGATTGAGAATGAACTTGGACACCAAAGGAGAGTCACATTCGGCCATAACCAACTTCACACATGCTGAAAAATTTCAGCATGTGTGATATAAAGAATATCACACTTAATAACCTTACATACAATTCAAATCATTTCCATAACTCCTTTGATTTATTCCTTAATGAAAAATCAACAAAATATCTCCCTTAATGTTGAAGAAATCGGCCACAAGATGTGTGACATGCTGAAATTTTCAGCATGTGACATAAGAGAGGTGTATGTTGAAAATTTACCTTTTGTAGCTTCTCTCTTTGATTCATCAACATTGTATGATTGATTCTTGACCAATCAACATTCCAACAAGACTCCACATGTGCTCCATCTCAGCTGGGGTGACGTTTAAGTGTGTATATGCATGTGCTGAAATTTATTTTTGCTAACATTGTAAAATAGTGCACATTTAATATTACACACATGTAATATTCCAATCAGCCCTTAATTTAATTTTCTAGAACACTTTAAGATGTATATTATATGTAAAAAGTGTCTAGATACGTGTCACATGATGTTCAAGAAAAACGTTCCATGTCAAGTGCGTAGAAAACCGAATTTTCGATATTTATCGATTACCCGATTTTTCTCTAATTTAAATTCCAACTTTTGCACATGCTATATATATTATGTTATACATAATATATATAATATATACTTTAATTTTCAGCACTTGGCTGATTTAAAGTGGTACCATAAACATGTGACAAAAATAAAATTGGAATCTTCACATTTTGGCCTAAATGTGGGATGATTTGTGTGTGCCAACATGGAAAGTATTTTTGTCTCAATATACAGTGTATGGCACGAAATTTTTAATAAATTTTGATGTATATGGGCTGGCCATTTATTTATGGTAAGTACGTGACACGTTGGCGAAGTTTCGGTATCGCCCGATACGACAAATTTCGGTCTAGAACCTTTTATCGTGTCGTATTTAATTTGTCATCACCATATCTTATATCATATGATATAAGATCTGAATATACTCATAAATATGAGTTAAGTATAGTGGTGTGACGTAATCGTACGTTCGTAAGATATATAACGTGTCGATAGTACGTTGGAATAAATGTGTATGTGCCTTTTAAAAAATCTGAAAATACATATATATTATGTATATATGGCGTGTGAAATTGATGTGGGGAGGAGGAGAGAACTTTCCTTCCATAGCCATGTTGCCTTCATGTCTTTTCCAAATGCATCTTCCTTTAATGAACTACTTAGTTTATTAAACTAACTACTTCACTTAATGAACTACTTTAGTTCATTAATTTTGGCACCTGAAAATAGTATAAACTCAACAAATGTTCGCCATATGATGTAAGCTTTAAAGCTTCATGGCTCGTTAGTTCGGCAACATAATATATAAGCTAAATAAGGCAAGTTATCATGCATACATGTACACTTGTGTATATATATATATATCCAACGTTTATATATATATATATATATTCAAATTTCTTTATTTTGAAATCACTCAAACCCTCATATTTCTACATAAGGCTCATTCAGGTGCCCGCAAATCTGAAAGTAGAAACCACGACCCCGTTCCTGGAAGGGGAAGCAAAAAGATGGTGGAATGGGGTGAAACGTAGACTGACTCCACCAGTGACTTGGGAACAGTTTGTGGAGGAGTATAAGAATCACTACATTCCAAGTAGTGCTATTCAGAGGAGGATGGCAGAATTCCAGATGCTGACACAAGGGTCCATGTCAATCGATCAGTATTCTGAGAAGTTCCACGAGTTGGGTCAGTACATGTCATGTATCATGGACAATGAGGAGGCCAAGATGCTAAAGTTTCATACCGGTTTGAGTTTCCGCATTCAGCAGGCTATTGTGTGTGCAGAGCCCACGACATTTGAGGGGCTACTAGAGGTGTGCAGACGGGTTGAGAGGAACTTGGACAGGGCTGCTGCATTGGATAGACTTAAGAGACCCCGTGAGGATTTGCATGCTGGCAGATCGGGGAGATGGCTGAAGGTGCCCCGACGCCCTCAGTCCGGGCAACCTTTCCGACCAGAGCGACAGCAGAGTGCAGGGGGTCAGGCCCCAATGATTGAAGGACTGACACCGACTGATGCACAGCCAGTGAGAGCTGTGGCACCTGTTTCCCAGTGTACACTGTGCGGACGTTCTCACCCGGGACAGTGCTGGAAAGCTCAGCGGGTGTGTTACAACTGTGGGAAGCCAGGACATATATCTAGAGAATGCACTGCACCTGCTCAGGTAAATCCGCAGACCCAAGCGCAGCAAGGAGGACGAGGTCGGACCAATGCTCGGGTACATGCGATGACGGATGCGGAAGTCGAGGAGTCGGGTGACGTGGTGACGGGTACATTTATTTATGTATTTAATTTCGAAGTGGATTAAACTTTATGTGTTGTCATGGTATGTGGCGTGCTAAACCTTGAATGTGGTAGGTGTAATTTTAATTAACAAAGTGCCTGCCAATGTCCTGTTCGATAGTGGGGCGAGTCACTCGTTTGTGGCAAAGAGGTTTGCTAAGAAGCTGGATGTTCTTTCCGAATGGCTTGAGACTCCCTATCGCGTACAAGCCGCTGGCGGCCAAGTACTCGTGTCTCATCACCGTTACAAGGAATGTGGATTGGAGATTAACGGCCTGCAGTTCTCTATGACCCTGATACCGATTCAAATGTACGATTTCGACGTTATCTTAGGCATGGACTTCTTAGCAAGGTATCATGCAAACATTGATTGCCGGCGACTCCAAGTCAGCATGAAGCAACCTGAACTGGGGGAAACTATTTTCCAAGGGAATCCTAAATTGAAGAAGGCAACTCAGAAGCTTTATTTGACTACGGCTCAGGCCTTTCGAGCACTAAAGAAAGGAAGAGAAGGATTCCTGGTTTACACAATGGGTGCTGAACAAGAGGTTCCGCAGATCGACCAAATCCCCGTGGTAAATGAATTTACGGACGTCTTCCCCGAGGAGTTACCAGGACTACCACCAGAAAGAGAGGTGGAGTTCGAGATTAATCTCATACCTGGTGCTGAACCCATATCCAGGGCACCTTACCGTATGGCTCCAGCAGAGCTCAAGGAGTTGAAGGAGCAATTACAAGAATTGCTGGATCGTAAGTTTATTCGACCCAGTGTATCACCATGGGGTGCTCCAGTCCTGTTCGTGAAGAAGAAGGATGGGAGCATGAGACTATGTATAGACTACCGAGAACTCAACAAGATCACTATCAAGAACAAGTATCCGTTACCTAGAATTGAGGATCTCTTTGATCAACTACGGGTAACGATAAGTTAGAATCATATTTGAACTTTTTAATTATTCGATAAACTTCACCTCTAACAAAATCTCTTACAGGGGGCCAAAGTATTCTCAAAAATTGATTTGCGATCCGGTTACCACCAGTTGAGGATCAAATCTGGAGATACAGCTAAGACCGCCTTCAGGACACGCTATGGCCATTACGAATTCCTGGTTATGCCTTTTGGACTAACCAACGCCCCAGCTGCCTTTATGGACCTAATGAACACGGTATTTCAGAAACAACTGGACAAGTTCGTAGTTGTGTTCATAGACGATATCCTTGTATACTCCCCTGACGAGGATACTCATGCGGAACATTTGAGGGAGGTTCTAAAGACCCTTCGGAGAAGCAAATTGTACGCTAAATTCAGTAAGTGTGAGTTTTGGCTGAAAAGCGTAGCCTTCTTGGGTCATATGGTCTCGGAAGAAGGAATTTCCGTGGATCCAAAGAAAGTAGAGGCGATCACCGAGTGGCCTAGACCCACTAATGTGACGGAAGTAAGGAGTTTTCTCGGTCTGGCTGGGTACTACAGGAAGTTTGTAGAGGGCTTCTCGTCGATTGCAGTGCCTCTAAGCCGATTGACACAAAAGAAGTCAAAATTCGAATGGACCACCGAGTGCGAGCAGAGTTTCGCTGAACTAAAAAGGAGACTGACCACAGCCCCTATTCTTGCTCAGCCCTCCGCATCAGAGGGGTTTGTCATTTACAGTGACGCTTCTAAGAACAGACTAGGTAATTGTATAAATTTCAAGTTGAATTTGTATACAATTAAAGATGTGGTCTAATCCTTATATTTCAGGATGCGTGTTGATGCAAAACGACAAGGTCATTGCTTATGCTTCACGACAGCTAAAGCCCTATGAGCAGAATTATCCGACTCATGATCTGGAACTTGCAGCGGTGGTGTTCGCACTGAAAATCTGGCGTCACTATCTATATGGAGTGAAGTGCGAGGTGTTCACTGATCATAAAAGTCTTAAATATCTGTTCACGCAAAAGGAGCTGAACATGCGCCAGAGGAGATGGTTGGAGTTGTTGAAAGATTACGACTTGACCATCAGCTATCATCCAGGGAAAGCCAATCGAGTGGCTGATGCCTTAAGTAGGAAGTCGAGCCATGCACGGCAGGCTACTCTAGAAAAAGAGATGGCGGAATTTGATTTGGATCTTGTGGATTCTACCGTAGATATTCTGGCCACGCTAATTATCACTCCAACCCTGGTGGATCAGATTAAGGAAGCTCAGAAGAATGATGTGACAATTAGAAAAACGCGAGAAAGAATGCTAACCAGCCAAGTGGATGGATTTCAAGTTCATGACGACGGCAGTATGTGGTACCAAGGAAGGTTGTGCGTACCGGATGTTGAGGAACTCAGGGGAGAGTTGTTGAAAGAGGCACATAATTCGAGATTGTCTATTCACCCTGGTGCTACGAAAATGTACAACGACCTAAAGAGGCATTATTGGTGGAATGACATGAAGAGGCACATTGCTGAATTCGTAGAAAGGTGCCTCGTTTGCCAGCAAGTTAAGGCAGAACACCAAAGACCCGGTGGACTAATGCGACCACTAGAGATACCCGAATGGAAGTGGGAGCATGTAACCATGGACTTTGTGGTTGGACTTCCGAAGACCAGGAATGGGAATGATGTGATATGGGTCATTGTGGATCGACTGACTAAGTCTGCCCATTTCTTACCTATTCCTACCGGACTTACTATGGAGAGGTTGGTAGCTATATATATCGACAACATTGTCTGCCTTCATGGAGTGCCAGTCAGCATAGTGTCTGATCGTGATCCGAAGTTTACATCTTAGTTCTGGGCAGCTTGCCAGAAGAAGATGGGGACTGAGTTGCGACTAAGCACTGCTTTTCACCCACAAACCGATGGTCAATCTGAGAGGACTATTCAGACCCTGGAGGACATGTTGAGGGCGTGCGCTTTGGATTTCAAGGGAAATTGGGACAGCATGCTCAAGTTGATAGAGTTCTCTTACAATAACAGCCACCACAGTGCCATAGGCATGGCACCCTTCGAGGCCTTATATGGACGAAAGTGTAGGTCACCTATTCACTGGGACGAAGTTGGTGAACGTAGGTTGACGGCCCCCGAGATCAGCGAGCAAACTAAAGAGAAGGTGAAACTAATTCGTGAACGTCTTAAGACGGCTCAGGATAGAAGCAAAAGTTGGGCCGATACGAGGAGACGACCTTTGGAGTTCAAGGAGGGAGAACAGGTTTATCTTAAAGTGTCACCCATGAAGGGTGTGACACGGTTTGGAGTTAAAGGAAAATTGAAGCCGCGTTATATTGGACCATATGAGATACTCGAAAAGGTTGGAGAATTGGCATACAAGTTGGCACTACCTCCGATGTTGGCTCAAGTGCACAATGTATTTCACGTCTCCCAGCTGAGAAAGTATGTACCTGACCCGAGTCACGTTCTAGATGCGCAACCACTTAAGATTAGACCCGATGCATCATATGAAGAGATTCCGATATGAATTCTGGATCGCAAGGACCAAGAACTCAGGAGGAGGGTTATTCCCTATGTCAAAGTGCAATGGAGCAACCATCGAGAGAATGAAGCGACATGGGAGCTAGAGGAACAAGTGCGCGACCGCTATCCCCACCTATTCGAATAAGGTACGACAAGTTTCGGGGACGAAACTTTTTGTAAGGGGGGTAGGATGTTATAACCGCGATTTTCAAAAAAAAAAAGAAGAAAAATAAAAAAAAGAAGAAGATAAATATGGCATAATAGTAAAATATTTAAAATAGTCAAACCTTATCCCTTCCCCTTAATTAATCCTTTAATTCCTCAAATCCCTCTTTTTTTTTAATCCTCATTAACCCTAATTCCCTCTCCCTTTTGATCTCAAACGCCAGCTCCCTCTCCCCCCTCTCCCAAGCAATTTCGGCCATAAGAAGAAAAAAAAAGAGGAAAAGAAGGATCCTCGATCCAAGGTTCAAGAGAAGGAAGATCACACCGCCAACGTCATCACACTCTCGTATATCAATCACTTTTCGTTAGGATCGAGGTAGGTGCATACTAATTACTACCTCAAAACGGTATGAAGGTTGCATAGGCAAAAAGGGTATTTTTATGTGTAGTTGTTGTCGTTATTCTTGTTTTCGATATTGGATCTTGATTATGTGGCCAATGTGTTTGTTTTCCGTTATACGTTCTTGATTTCAATGTGATCTTGTTGTTGTACGTTTTTTTGTGGTGTTGAGAAGTCGTTATGCGTGTGTGGATATGTGGGAAGGGGTGAAAGGTTGAATGATATTTGATGAATGGACTGCAGGAATTTCAGAATGGAGATTCTGAAATACGGGGACATCGATCGATCGATGTCCAGTGGCTGAGGGTTCGATGTGCCTCAGATGGACGTCGATTGATCAACGTCCAGAAGGTGAGGGTTCGATGTACCTCAGAAGTACATCGATCGATCGACGTCAACTAAGTGAGGGTTCGACGTGTCTCAGTTGAACGTCGATCGATCGACGTCAGGGGATGACATCCAACCGTTTTCTTCCCCTTTTCTCTTGCATTCATGGCACGTGCATTTGCATGAGGTACACTACGTCTATAGGGCGTGGGTATCGGGATGACTTACCGTGTCTATAGGGCACCGGGGTCATGAGACATACTACGTCTACAGGGCATGGGTGTCCAAACGGTAAGTGGTGGCTAGTGACCATGATGCCGGAGTTGCATGAGGTATACTGCGTCTATAGGGCGCGGGTATCGGGATGACTTACCGTGTCTATAGGGCACCGGGGTCATGAGACATACTGCGTCTATAGGGCGTGGGTGTCGAGAACAGCAAGTGGTGGCTAGAGACCAAGATGCTGGATTTAGGACCCGGGAACATGCATTGCATATAGGTCTAGGGACATACTGTATGACATGATTCTCGTTGCGCGTGACACGTTATTTGAGCATGCATCACGTACTTGCGCATGCATCTTCTGTGGTTTGTTTACTTTTCGTATAAGTTGTATCATGCGGTGTTACGTGCTACGTGCTGGTATCAGTTTGGTTATGTAAGTTTTGTATTGTTTTGAGAGGCACCTACTGGGTGATTACCATCACTCACCCCTACTATTCCATATGTAGCCGAGACGGAGTATGACTATGTTTACGTTGAGGACGGGTCCGATACCGTGGAATGGGCTGAGTGACTCGTAGAGATGGCTGCAGCGAGGATGGAGACGGGATTCTTATGATGTTATTGGGATAACACAGACATTTTAGTATTCAGTATTACTTTTGAAAACACTTTCATGCTTCTAAATTTAGACATTTGACCTTGACTTGTAAGGCCTGGTCAGCCTAGAAATAATGTCGTTATTTTCTTGAAGTTCGTTAAATTCAAACCTTTTGATGTGATTTATCGTTTCCGCGCAAAGTTAAGGAACACTTTTCTATGTCAGCACTGATGTATAACAGATTGATGTGACGCCTTGTATTCTCCTGAGTGAGATACGGCGGGTGCACCGTTACCGAGGATGGAGCTCGGGAGCGGGGCGCTACAATTTCCATGTCATCTTGATGACAACATTGAGCCAATAAAGAGGTGCCAAGTAAGCGAAGACTAAATTATGATCCAATAGAATGATGCCAAGTAAGCAAGGCATTGTCACAATGATGTCTTACACTCTCTCAAGGACTTAAAAGATAATTTTCAAGAGGGAGAATACCCTAGGGGGGACGGCTGCACATTAAAATGGAGAGAAGAAGAGCAAAACAAGAACAAGAACAAGTGTTGAAAATTGAAAGATCAAAAGTGTTCTAGCCTTCTTCTCCTACATCTTCTTTCTTTCTCTTTTCTTGTAAAAGCCTATTGTATTCATATTCTTTCAATCTTGAATAGGCTTCATATAAACCACCATTCATTCATCTTTGTAAAAGATTGATCAAGGTGTGATCAATCTTCATTCTAGCAAGGTGGTGGTGTTCGTGCAAATTGTACTAGCAATACAAGGTTTGTAAAGGATTGGAGTTAAGGTGTAACTCTATCAACCCTGCGGTAAGGTGTAATGCGTGTGTGTGATTAGTGTGAACCAAGGAAGGTGTTCCTTGAAGACTGGAGTAGGTTGTTTATAACCGAACCAGTATAAAATTCTTGGTGCCATTTATTTTCTGCATTTACGTTTCAGTTACTGCACTGTTTATCTTTCTTGTTCGCATCCGTAAAAATAGTAAACGAATTGCAAAAATTACGAAAATTTCCAGAAACATACTTACACGTTCTAGGGTTAATTTGGCACAAGTTTCAACCCTTTTGGACAAGTATAAGTCAACTAAACATCAAAAGTTCTGAGACTAGTGCAGTCTGATTTTCAGACTTGCAAAGGTTGAGACTTTGATTGTATTTGACCTACTTTCCAAAATAATTTTCCAAAAATGTTTCAACCCATTTAAATATAATATATAAGGATTTATTGGTCAAAGTTTCAGAGCATTTGGACGTTCACACAAATAAGAATTAATTTTTCAAAACCATCTACCGTTTATGGCAGATTTGCACAATCTGAGTACCAACGGTTTTTGAAGGGGTTAAAGGTTGAATTTTGATTTGAAATTTTTAGGGGACCCTCATAACATCTGAGGCTAAGTTCTCTCAAAATTTCATAATTTTTGGAGACCTCTAACCTAGTTTTAAAAACGTTTTAAAACAGGTCCTGAAAACAGAATCTGTTTTCAGAACTTGAATTGTTCAAGTTTAAAGAAATTTTAAAAAAGCACACTTTCCGCACCATCTATTCAACCCCCCCTTCTAGTGGTGCCTTGCAGATCCTACAATTGGTATCAGAGCGCAGGAACACTCACTTCAAAGAATCCAACGATTCCGTGAGATGGCAACCACAACAGTGCAAGAAGGAATGTCAACCATAAGGCCTCCTCTTTTTGACGGTGAGTCCTTCATTCAATAGAAGATAAGAATGAAACTTTTCTTTATGGCAATAGACATTGATCTTTGGTCCATTATAGAAGATGATCCTTTTGTTCCATCTAAGTTGTCCACTGTAGACGGGGTCACATTAGAAGTCGTTAAAACTAGACAAGAATATACAAGTGATGATAAAAAGAAACTTAGCATGAATGCTAAAGCCATGCAACTATTATTAAACGGCCTAAGTAAAAGTGAGGCTAGTTACGTGTCAAATTGTTCTAGTGCTCAAGAGATGTGGCATATTCTTGAAATGAAACATGAAGGGACTAGCCAAGTAAAGGAGTCCAAAATTAATATGCTTATGTCCACACTTGAGTCCTTTAAATTATTGCCAAATGAGTCTATTGTTGAGATGGATTTACGCTTGACTAACATTTACAATTCTCTTGAGTCTCTTGGCAAAGCCTTCACTATGCAGGAAAAGGTACAAAAGGTTTTGCGAAGCCTTCCATCTGAGTGGGACCCTAAAGTAACGGCCATAGAAGAAAGCAAAGAGACCAAATCAATTAAAATGGAAGAACTAATCGGATCACTTAAGGTATATGAAAACAAACTTGCTTTAAGACATTCTGAGTCCATTTCTAATAATGATAGGGCTATAGCTTTTAAATCAAATGAATACGTCGTAGATGATAGCGACACAGATTCCGATGATGAGGATTTAATCACAATGGCTAAAAGATTAAGAAAAATATTGAGAAAATCGATTAAACATAAGTCTACCTCATCTAAGGATCATAAAAATAAAAATAAGGAAATAAAGTGCTACGAATGCGGCAAACTTGGACATTTATCATATGACTGCCCTAATAAAGAAAAACAAACAAACAAATACCCTGGCAAGGATCGGAACAAGAATAGACTCGTCTCAGAACCTAAGTAAAGGAGAAGAGCATTCAAAGCCTCCACTTGGAGTGACACATCCGACTCTGAGACTGATGATACGGAAGAACACAAGGCACAAGTATGCTTTACATCTAAAGCATCAAATGAGGTATCTTCCGACTCTGATTCTGATTCTGAATGTTCATATGATGATTTATTTAGTCAATATTTAGAATTGCATAAGTTTTCAAAGACTCTTGCAAAAGAAAAGAAGCGATTAATTGAAGACAAGAAATTGTTAGAATCTTCTAACAAAAATCTTGTCGCTCAATTAAACGATTCTAAAGAAGAGTCATCATGCATCATCAATGCATTAAAATCTGAAATTTCATCACTGACATCCGAGAACATTGAATTAAAATCCGAGATTTCAAACTTGAAATCAAGGAATGCGGATGTAGAGAAAAAGGTGAAACAATTTGATACGGGATCGAACATGCTAGATCACATCATTTCTTCTCAAAAGCATGATGGTGACAAAACCGGACTAGGATACGTTGAGAAAAGTAAGCCACAAGATAAGTCAACCAAATTCATCCCATCTAAGAAAATAGATGCATCAAAGACATATGTGGCATCTAAGAAGACGCATAGACCTTTTCTTATGACATCTCAATGTGCTTCTTCTTAACATCATGCAAAATATAATTATGTGCCATATAGGTATGAGAAGAAACAAGTGATGCATACGCGACACTCATATCACAAAAATGCATCTAGATCACGTCCCGTACATGCAAAACGAAATGCTTATCAGAAACCATACTACATGCATGATGGGATTCTTGGCCAAAGGCCAAACGCATTTGTCCCTAACATATATTATGTTGCCTTCTCATCACCTTTCTCACCTTTTAGAAGACCTAGAAAGGTCACCCAAATGTGGGTACCAAAAGGGACATTTTCAAAGGGTTGAATCAATGACCCTTACAAACGCACGTAGATGAAATGCATGATTTTTTTTTCTTCTTTTGATTTGCTTTCCAAAATAAAGGGGGAGAGAAAAGCATGATTTAAGGGGGAGAGTGACACTGATTGATCTTAATTGCACAAATCAAGGGGGAGTGACACTGATTGATCTTAATTGCACAAATCAAGGGGGAGCCAGATTTGAAATTCGAAATTCAAATTTCAAATCTGCGCACAATTCAAGGGGGAGAGATAGCACTTAAATCATGTACACAAGTTATTTTGAAAATCATCAAAAGGGGGAGATTGTAGAAATAAGAGGGTTTGAGTGATTTCAAAATAAGAAATTTGAATGCATATATATATATATAAACGTTGAATGCATATATATATATATATATATATATATATATATATATAAACGTGCATAAGTACATGTATGCATGATTACTTGCCTTATTTAGCTTATATATTATGTTGCCGTACTAACGAGCCATGAAGCATTAAAGCTTACATCATATGGCGAACATTTGTTGTGTTTATACTATTTTCAGGTGCCACCATTAATGAACTAAATTAGTTCATTAAGTGAAGTACTTAGTTTAATAAACTAAGTAGTTCATTAAAGGAAGATTAATTTAGAAAAGGAACAAAGGCAACAAGGCCAAGGAAGGAAAGTCTTCTCCTCCTCCCCACATTTAATTCACACGCCTATACATATATAAATATATATATTTTCAGATTTTTTGAAAAAGGCACATACACATGTATTCCAACGTACTACCGACACGTTATATATCTTACGTACGTACGTTAACGTCACACCACTATACTTAACTCATATTTATGAGTACATTCAGGTCTTATATCATATGATATAAGATATGGTGATGACAAATTAAATACGACACGATAAAAGGTTCTAAACCGAAATTTGTCGTATCAGGCGAATACCAAAACTTCGCCAACGTGTCACGTACTTGCCGTAAATAAATGGCCAGCCCATATACATCAAAAATTGATGAAAATTTCGTGCTACACATGGTATGATCAGCCAAAATAATTTCCATGTTGGCACACACAAATCATCCCACATTTAGGCCAAAATGTGAAGATTCCAATTTTAATTTTGTCACATGTTAATGGTACCACTTTAAACCAGCCAAGTGCTGAGATTTAAAGTATATATTATATATATTATGTATAACATAATATATATATCATGTGCAAAAGTTGGAATTTAAATTAGAGAAAAATCGGGTAATCGATAAATATCGAAAATTCAGTTTTCTACGCACATAACATGGAACGTTTTTCTTGAACATTATGTGACACGTATCTAGACACTTTTTACATATGATATACATCTTAAAGTGTTCTAGAAAATTAAATTAAGGGCTGATTGGAATATTACATGTGTGTATTATTAAATGTGCACTATTTTACAAAGTTAACAAAAATAAATTTCAGCACATGTATATACATCTTCCAACGCACATACAGCTGAGATGGAGCATATGTGGAGCCTTGTTGGCATATTGATTGGTCAAGGATCAATCATACAATGTTGATGAATCAAAGAGAGAAGCTACAAAAGGTAAGTATTCAACATATATCTCTCTTATGTCACATGCTGAAAATTTCAGCACACTAACATTATCATGGCCGAATTTTACATGTTTAATGTGACATATCTTATCATCTTTTATTAGGTGACAAATTGGAAGAAGATATGGTAATGTTTTGAATGTAATTTAAATAAATAAAAGGGGATATTCTACATATCACATGCTGAAAATTTTTCAGCATGTGTACAAAGGGGGATGGACGAATTCTAGCACTACTTTGTATCCAAATTCATTTCTCAATTGATAGCAAGACTTACCATGTATTGTTGATTCATTTTTATGGTGAAAAAATCAAAGAATAATGGGTATTATTTTGAAGGAAATGGAAGGTTGCACATGCTGAAAAATTCAGCATGGCAAGGAGGGTCTTGGCCGATTTTTAGGCATGAAAGGGGAAGAATTTTTGGTCTTACAATTTATGATGAAATATTTGATTTATGGTATGAATTTATGTTTGATTTTTTGGCACATTTTAAGTGATTATTTCAGATTATTTCCATGTCATCTTGATGACAACATTGAGCCAATAAAGAGGTGCCAAGTAAGCGAAGACTAAATGATGATCCAATAGAATGACGCCAAGTAAGCAAGGCATTGTCACAATGATGTCTTACACTCTCTCAAGGACTTAAAAGATAATTTTCAAGAGGGAGAATACCCTAGGGGGGACGGCTGCACATTAAAATGGAGAGAAGAAGAGCAAAACAAGAACAAGAACAAGTGTTGAAAATTGAAAGATCAAAAGTGTTCTAGCCTTCTTCTCCTACATCTTCTTTCTTTCTCTTTTCTTGTAAAAGCCTATTGTATTCATATTCTTTCAATCTTGAATAGGCTTCATATAAACCACCATTCATTCATCTTTGTAAAAGATTGATCAAGGTGTGATCAATCATCATTCTAGCAAGGTGGTGGTGTTCGTGCAAATTGTACTAGCAATACAAGGTTTGTAAAGGGTTGGAGTTAAGGTGTAACTCTATCAACCCTGCGGTAAGGTGTACTGCGTGTGTGTGATTAGTGTGAACCAAGGAAGGTTTTCCTTGAAGACTGGAGTAGGTTGTTTATAACCGAACCAGTATAAAATTCTTGGTGCCATTTACTTTCTGCATTTACGTTTCAGTTACTGCACTGTTTATCCTTCTTGTTCGCATCCGTAAAAATAGTAAACGATTTTCAAAAATTACGAAAATTTCCAGAAACATACTTACACGTTCTAGGGTTAATTTGGCACAAGTTTCAACCCTTTTTGACAAGTATAAGTCAACTAAACATCAAAAGTTCTGAGACTAGTGCAGTCTGATTTTCAGACTTGCAAAGGTTGAGACTTTGATTGTATTTGACCTACTTTCCAAAATAATTTTCTAAAACTGTTTCAACCTATTTAAATATAATAGGAGTTATTGGTAAAATTTTCAGAGCATTTGGACGTTCACACAAATAAGAATTAATTTTTCAAAACCATCTACCGTTTCTGGCAGATTTGCATAATCTGAGTACCAACGGTTTTTGAAAGGGGTTAAAGGTTGAATTTTGATTTGAAATTTTTGGGGGACCCTCATAACATCTGAGTTTAAGTTCTCTCAAAATTTTATAATTTTTGGAGACCTCTAACCTAGTTTTAAAAACGTTTTAAAACAGGTCCTGAAAACAGAATCTGTTTTCAGAACTTGAATTGTTCAAGTTTAAAGAAATTTTAAAAAAGCACACTTTCCGCACCATCTATTCAACCCCCCCTTCTAGTGGTGCCTTGCAGATCCTACACAAGCGTCCTTCTTGTCCAAAATCCTGTCAATGCACCTTTGCTGAAGCGGTGATTGATACCTCTACTGAAAGCCTCAGATCCAAGTATAAAGAGTAAGGGAGATAGCCTTACTCCTGTCGTAGGAGAAAAAAATGCAAAGTTTTTCCCATTAACTGCCATAGATAGTTTGGTGAAACATATATTGTTCATTATAATACGAATCAACCTTTCATGAAAACCAAACCTCCGTAACACTGCCTCAAGGTATTGCCAATTCACCTATCAAATGCTTTGGCCATATCAAGTTTTATCATTGCGTTAGCCCCATGTGTCTTTTTATCAATCAGATGGACCATTTCATTGGCCATAAGAATATGTTCACTAATATCATGTCCTGACAAAAAATCAATCTGCTTCGTAGATATGAGCTTGGGCAGCAAGCCTGAGAAATGCGTAGCTAATATACAAGTAGTCACTTTGCTTATAAAGTTAGATAAACAGATTGGACGGAAATCAGCATAAATAGAGGGGTTAGACTTTTTCGGTATAAGAGTTATAAGTGAGGAAAGCATCACTTGTGGAGCAGGAACGCCAAGGAAAAATTCTTGAATCGCCAAAACCACATCTTTTTGGATCATTTCCCAACATGTACAGTAAAAGTGGTGGTTGTATCCATCAGGACCAGCTGCACTATTAGGACTTAGGCTCCACACCGCATTTTTGATCTCAAAAGCACTAGGAATTGCAAGCAACATATCATTATCCTCCATCGTTACTGTACTAGGAATGCATTGGATAAAATTATCAATGCCTGCAACTGGCTCATGTGTGAAAAGAGTTTGATAATACTGAACTGCCATAGCACCGAGAGTGTCAGGATCATCTACAATTGTTCCTTCCTTGTGGGTAAGTTGGCGGATTCTTTGGCAACGATACCTATCTTTTACCAATGCATGAAAATAGGCCGAGTCTGAATCCCTGTCTTGGGCCCAGTTAAGTCGCACTTTTTGTGCCCAAAAACTGATCTGTGCATTTTGAACCTGGAGTAGCTGTGCCTGCGCTAATGAAAACGAGGCACGATTATCTGGAGAAAAGTGTTGGTCATATGTAGACTCTGCTCTAGCACAATTTAATTCGGCCTCTACTATGCGATCCAATATATTACCAAATATATGTTGATTCCATTGGCGCAAAGATTTCCTTAGCAACCGAAGCATGGAATATAAACCATGCATTCCACCGATTGTAGGATATTGAGTCCAATTAGACTCCACGTATGAATAAAAATCTGGACGCTGTGTCCAAGCATTGATAAACCAAAATGTCTTGGATTTGTTGTTTGTGCGATTTGACATTTGAGCGGCAAAGGCACATGATTTAAAGATGCTCGAGAGAGACGATGAACTACTACATCTGCAAATAGGTCTGCAAAAGTGTGAGGTATATAACATACGATCCAAACGACGTAGTACTCGATTAGGGCCACTCCCACGAGCCCATGTAAATGCAGATCCTAGTGTTGGGATTTCCTGCAGATGACAAGTATTTAGGCAGTCATTGAAATCCACTAGTGAGTTAAGTGTTGGTGATGATCTGCCTCGATGCTCTTCCAACCGCAAGAATGTATTAAAATCCCAGGGATGGACAATCTGTTGGTGAAATAATTCCAGAGAAGCCCACAGATCCTTGCGCTCCACAACTGTATGGCGTCCATACACAACTGTCCAGTGGAAATATTGTTATGTTGAACGCAGCTGCAATGTATAATGTGATGATGGAACTCCATGTATGACAGATTCTTAATGTAGGTCCTCAGTCTTTCAGAACATACAAATGTTGCCATCACATGTATGATGAGCATTACTAAAACCAAGATTTAGACGATAGTATTCCAGACGAGTATGTTGCTGCTCGGTTCGATAATGACTAATAATTGAAGTGAGTGCTGACGAAGCAAATGTAGCAAACGAGATAAGGAAGTGCGAATACCTCTCACATTCCATGTTATAGCATTCATTGAATATGGTGGATAGAAGTTAGAAGAGGCTGACGAATACGAGTGGCACTACGTGTTACCACTGAAGAAGGAGGCCTTGGAGGAAACTCTTGCCTCGCACGTCGATGACGCCTTGAGGGTACTGGGAGAAAACCATCAGAGTCCGGAACTATTGAATCCAGTAACTCAGATAATGATCTATTGTCGTTGTCTGAAGCTATTTTTGATGCTAACCTTCGTCCAAATATTTCTGAAGAAGTTCGCATTTGTTGTATGAATTCTGCATGGGCATGTCCATTAAAGCTAGGGTTAATGGATGGCTGATGTCCTACCTCAGAGTCTGAGCATTGACAATCGTCCGGATCATCCTGAACTTTATGAGAGATCAACAATTCTTTTTTGTCCATCTGTAATAAATTAATGTCTTGAACCAGATGTATTAGAGGGTCTGGACTTGATCGGATATTCTCCTATTTTGGAATGGATACACCAACCTGAGGACTACGCAGCAGAATGGTTATGGGATCAGAGGTGCGCTGGGTTGCATTCTTTTTTGGTGTCCAACGAGTGGAAGTACGTGACTTTGCAGGCGGCGGAGGCGGAGGTGGTGGACTAAAATCATTACATGAACCTGCCTTATGCCCTAGTCACTGACAGTATGTGCAAAAAGAAGGTAAATCCTCATAAACAACTTGCTGCATGATTAACTGTTGCTTACCTTGAATGTATATTTTCTTTGGAAGATCTTGGGATACATCGATCTCAACACATTTGCGTGCCACCAAAGGTCGTAGCCCGTCTGCAGTAGCAATGTCCATCTTTATTGGCGTTCCAATTAATTTAGCAATCTCAAACAAAGCTTCCTTACGATGATAATTTATAGGTATACCAGGGAATGCAATCCAAATTGAAACGATTGGGACATCCGTCGTTGGATCGAAATCAACAGTCTATTTAGTCACCCGCATATGATAACTGGCTATTTTCCATGAAAGTCGATAAATGCATCTCAAATAGTCCGGTTCATGAATGCAAGTAACGAGAATGTGTGATGAATCCAGGAGAGTGATCCTAATATCCAATCGGAATTCAATGCGCTCAAAAACTTGACGTATTACCGTAAGAGAGGGCCGGCCGTTCGAAAAAGTTCCAACAAGATTTGGCACGTGTATCAATGCAGTGACACTTTGTGGGGTAGGTATATGCCAATATGGCCTACACCCTCATGTGACACGTGTCTGCATGGACCCCTCAGCATGTTATTTGATGTGTTCAGACGGATCTTTTTCTATGGGAAAAATCCATGTCTGGTAGAAAGGTTGTGGAAATTGTCCAAAGGCTTATTCAGACTGAGCTCTCTCCTCCTATTAGATCTTGTCGGCCCCAACTTGTTTGCTGGTATCTTCCTCCTGTTTTTGCCTCAAGTTGAATACAGATGCGGTTGTTGGTCGTCATGCTACTAGTGGTGGTGCTATATTACAGGATTCTGCTGGTGTATTTGTTCATGTGATTTCGTTCCCTCTGCGGTTTAATCTACCTCTCTGTGTGGAGGCTCAGGCTGTCTATATTGCCCTCATCTTTTATTTTTTCCGGTATAGGCATCTTCTTATTGAAGTTGATGGTTTGGAGATGCTCCAGGTTCTGGCTCCCAAATTGCTTCGAATCAGCATCCTATTAGATACACTCTAGCTTCCACTGCTTTATATGCCCAGGAGACAAATCTACCAATCAATTTGCTCCCACAGTTGGCAAATCCTACACAGCGATTCACTTCCTACGCCACTCTCCCTCAATCCCCTTGTTTGTTAGAGGATATATTGTTACCGTTGTTTCATTAGCTTCTTTTCGGCACCCTAGCTCTGATTTGCATCATAGTTCTCCTTTTCCTTAAGTGAGAGTTTATATTTATAATAAATGGGGCTTGGCTCTTTAATCATTATATATATCCCCTTCATCTGTAACATCTTCAGTATCATCTTTCTGTGTTGGAAAGCAAAATGTAATCAAGAATCAATGCAATGGTTCTTCTTTATCTCCTTCGGCTATGGGGAAGAGAACCCTTTGTTTTAGCTTCATTACTGCAACTTCCCTTGTGTTTTCCTTGGATGGAAATGGAAGAGACAACTTTAATGCCAATGCTGCGATATTGGAAGCTGATGATGATGAAGAATTATTGGAGAAAGTGAAAAGGGATAGAAAGAAGAGACTTGAAAGACAAGGTGCCATCAAATCAGCTACAAGAGAGATAGCGTATCTGCAAGATCTTGTTTACAGACTAAGCAGAGTAGGCCAGGCCATTGACAACAATGATCTTCCGTCAGCTAGTTCAGTTCTTGGTCAGAGCACTTACACAGAATGGGTCCAAAAAGTCAATTCAGCCTTCAACAAGCTGAGCAGTGGTCCTGAGGAGGAGCAGGAAGTGAAAACCTTTAATACCTCACTTGCTTTCTTTATTTTATCCGTCTCAAAGAATGATTCTGAACCATCTAAAACAGCTTTCGTGGAATGTGCCAGTGCTCTCGAAAAATGGACAACATTAACTGGATTGGTTGGACTGCTTAAAGGGCTTTGAGGTCATCTGTGTACTCATTCAATTTCTCTTCTTCTACCTCGGAAGTTTGCTTCTGAAATCTCCTTTCACTGACCTGCTTGAACGCTTGCAAGAACCTGGTTTTAATGGCAGGAGAATAGGAGCTTTAAGAGTAACGGATTTGCTATAGATTTGCAACTAAGCGACTGTTGGCATTTCAAATTTTGGGTTGATATTCTTTAAACACATCCAATTGTAATTCCAAAACCTCCATTACGCTCTGATGAAACTTTTCGAAAGAAAGAGAAACGAAATCTTGGAGCTTCTGCATATGCAAAAGTTGCATTTATGAGAATATATATATATATATATATATATATATCTCGTAATAGAATATGTTGTCTGACAACATTTTGTTTGGGTGGCGCATCCATGCCGGCATTTATGTAGCATTGCTTGGAAAAAACCAATTTGTGGCCGCTACAAGTTGAACATTGATGGAGCCAATATCTCGATGTGCAAGAGGTGGAGGGATGATATGTGATATGGAGAAAATAACACAATTTACACTCAAGATGCTCACAATGTGAGAAAAAACGCCTTTGTATTCAAATAGATGAAAAAGAGAGTATATACAAACAACAATTCCAACGGCTAGTTGGCAGCAGATTTTGACAGCACCAACAGCTACTTTGCTAGATAAAAACTGGTGGGTAAATACTTAAATCATCATCAAACTGATGATTAACCTCTAGTCTAATGATCAAACAATATAACTACATATTACATCCTAATTACTTGCAAAGATCAAAGAGAAATAAAGATGGAAGAAGGTGTTCGACGCAATGAAGAAACTGCTCGACGAAATGTCGCATTGATAGTGCAGTATCAAGACATCACTTAATCAAACCAATCCTTCAATTTTGTGTTATGTCTTCAATGTAATCATCATGTATTCCAACACTCCCTCTAAAGCAAGAGTTGTAGATATTAATACAACCTAGCTTGCTAAGTAGTGTCTTGAAGGCATTAACCCTTATAGGCTTTGTAAGGATATCAGCCACTTGGTCCCTGGATCTACTGTAGTAAAGTTTCAGCATTTTATCTTCAATCGTTTCCCAGAGGAAATGTCTATCAATCTCAATATGCTTTGAATTATCATGTTGCACAGGGTTTTCAGTCATATTTATGGCTGATATGTTGTCACAATATACTTGAACGGGTAGTTGAACTTCAAGCTTCAAGTAAGTCATTACTCTGTTGATCCAAATTCCTTTACTACACCAAGAGATAATGCACGTAACTCAGCTTCTGCACTGCTCCTTCAGACAATATTTTGCTTTTCCATGTAACAAGGTTTCCCCCACAGATAAGAAGCATAGCCTGAGGTTGATCTCATATCTGACTTAGAGCCAGCCTAATCAGCATCAGTGAAGATCTTGATGCTCCTGTCTTGAGACTTCTTTAAGGAAAGTCCCTGTCCAGGAGTAGATTTTAGATATCTGAGGATTCTTAATGCATAATTATAATGCTCAACTGAGGGATCATGCATGTATTGACTAATAAAACCGACTCCATAGCATATATCATGCCTGGTATGGGATAAGTAAACAAATTTACCTGTCAATCTTTTGTACCTTTGTTTATCAATTTTTTCAGAGTTCCATACCTCCTTTGGTTTATGCCATGGTCCATTGGTGTGTTAGCAGACTTACAGTTGATCATGTTGGTGTCTTGCAGGAGATTCAGGATGTAATTCCTCTGAGATAAGCATATGCACTGAGATGATCTTGATACTTCCATACCAAGGAAGTATCTTAGTTGGCCTAAGTCCTTAATTTCAAAGGACTTAGCTAACTGCTTCTTTGTATCAATGATCCCATTATAGTGATTACCAGTTAGAATGATATCATTTACATAAAATAAAATGATAATGAAGTGATCAGGATCAATATGCTTAGTAAACAAGGTGCGTTCACTATGACTTTGCTGCAGAATTAAACCTTCTAAACCGAGATCTAAGGGATTTCCTTAGGCCATAAAGGGATTTTTTTCAGTCTACATACCATATTCTTATTGGATGTAGTTATCAATCAAGGTGGAATATGCATATATACTTAATCCTCCAGATCTCCATTCAGAAATGGATTCTTAATTTCAAGTTGAAATAGAAGCCAGTCAAGGTTAACAGCAAAAGTAAACAGAATCTTTTTAATATTAAGCTTTGCGGTAAGTGTAAAGGCTTCTTCATAGTCAATCCAAAAGGTTTGGGTGAAACATTTGGACACCAACCTTGCCTTGAATCTGTTAATTGAGCCATCAGAGTTATATTTGACAGAAAAGATCTACTTACATCCCACTGGTCTTATTCCCTCAACAGCAGGGATCAGCTCCCATGTTCCTTTTTTGAGCAAAGCAATCATTTCATCTTGGACAACCTTCTTCCATTCAGGCTGTGCCAAAGCCTCTTGGATATTCTTTCAAATCCTTATGTTGTCAAGAGAGGAAATGATTTTTTTGAAATTATTATTAAGACAGTCATATAAAATATAATTGTTGATTGGATATAATCTCTTTACGTAAGCCCTGACCCCCTTTCTCACCGCAATAGGGCTGTTGCCCACATGAGATACCTCCTGGTAAGAAGATATGACATCATTGTTTCTCCCCACATTTATGGAAGATATCATATCACGTGAATCTCTTTGAGAAGGATAATTATTCTCTCCCTCAGTTGGATTACCAACTTCCCTGATAGGCTCAGTCCTTGATATTTCAATAATGACTTATAAGTTGTTTTTAGATTTATGATCGACTTTAGGTGTAGTATAGCCATAATAAGACTTTGATTCATCAAATGCTACAGCAAGAGAAAAGTACATTTTTTCTTGAACCAGGTTAGTAGCACTTGTATCATTTTTGAGTATGAACATACCTAAGAAAAATACACTTTTCTGATCTCATGTCAAGCTTGCTCCTGAATTGCTTAGGAATATGTGTATACACAACACACCCAAATACCTTCGTAGGCAACTCAGAAAACAATTTTGAATCAGAATAGGGCTACAATAGAACATGCTTAGGGGAGTCAAAATTGAGAACCTTAGAGGGCATTCTGTTGATGAGATGAGTTGTAGTAAGCACTCTCTCACCCCAATAATGATTAGGGACCTTCATTGACATCATAATTGCCCTTGTTACTTTAAGGAGATGTATGTTCATCCTTTCTGCCACTCCATTTTACTGTGGAGTGTGTGTACAGGAGGTTTGATGAAGGATTCCCTTAGCACCAAGGTATTCCTTAACTGATTTCTCAAGGCATTCCATTCCATTCTCTACCCTTAGAACTTTAATTGAAGAGTTAAATTGATTTTGAACCATATATATGAACATCTTAATTATATCACCGACTTCATATTTGTGTTTCATTAAAAATACCCATGTTACTCTGGAGTGGTCATCAACAAATGTGATGAACCACCTGCTCCAATGATGTTGGAAACCCTTGAGGGTCCCCAAACATCTCAATGAACCAGGCTGAAAGGAGAGCTTCTTTCATATCACTTTGCAGGGAAATTAGTTCTACAACTTTTGGCAAATTGAGAATCTTCACAAAATAAGTCATCTTGATTGATATTGACAAACAAGGATGGCATAAGTTTTCTAAGATACAAGAAGTTAGGATGTCCTAATATCTTATGACATAGAGAAATACACTCAGTACTCCTCTAGCTACCATACATGAGCCTAAAGTAGTTTGAATACAGAGAGGACTTGATTCTTCAGCCTGAAGAAGGAAAAGTCTATTGACCTTGTTAGCACTGCCAATCATCTTCTTGGAGAAGATCTCATGAAAATAACATGCATAAGGTGAGAACCATACTTCACAAATGTTATCCTTAGCAATTCGACCCACAGATATTAAGTTGAAACTCAGTTCAGGAATAAACAAGAAATTCTTTAGTTTTGAGTTTTCTGTTAACTGCATGTTTCCACTGCAAAGGATACTAATTTCAGCTCCATTAGCAACCTTTACTTTAGGAGGATCAGTAAATGGCACAAAATCATTTAGTTTGTCTCTATTCTAAGTCATGTGATGTGTAGCATCAGAATCAACAATCCAGGTAAAAAGAAGTTTAGAAGTTGTACCATAGCTAGCCATAGTTGCTTGAATGTCTTCTTCATTTATCTCAAGAAGCTGTTGCTTTGGGTGAAATTGCTTCATGAACTGAAAGACGACATCAATCTGAGATTGAATGGGAACGTTAGAGGGTCCAGTAACACAGAAGCTGGAAGCTACTGAACTGGATCCTCTCCATCTTCCTTGGTTTGAAGCTTGATATCTCCATGGTTCAGGGTTCCTCCATTACTCATTGAACTTAGGAGGAGGTCTCGTATTGTAGTGCCCCGGCCCAATACTGGACATCGGTACCAGTGCATCCGCCGTAGTCTGCTACGAGAACTACGAAACGTCAAAGCAGATCAAACATATGTCATCCATGGCGTAAGTTAAATCAACGGAAACGTCGTAAATTTAAAAATTCACTAACATTGATGTAACCAAATAAAATACAGCGGAAATGAAACATAGCTAAGGGTATGCCTAACATATTCTTCAATACAATATATCAACCCGTAAGTCTTCCAACTAAAAGAAAAGGAATGTAATCTGTCCACTTTAGTAACCATAATCTCAATGAGCCCACTCGTCGTTGTCTTCTGCCAAAAATCATCTCGTACTTCGGCTCACCTGAAAAGCAGATGGAGTATCTATTCTTAGCGAAAACATCGCTAGCAAGTAACCCATCTATACACCTTATAGGACCACACACGATGAGTCACCAGTATATAAATCATTGCCTAAAATAAGGTGCTCGAGTTAGCAAATAACATCTTTATAACTGTTTGGCAAAACTAAATAAATCACATAAATGATATACGAATACGAAACAAATAAATATCGAGCAAAGCGTAATACATAACCAGACCATATGTGAATGTCATTTCTTGCATGTCAAGTCTTATGCTTCGTGATACATGATGCATGTACTCCTTTAAAACCACACACAAACCCATGCATAGGTCTTCTTTCGTAAACATGTCATGTGTGTCATTTCACAAACACTTTTCACAAATCTTCTTATCATATACTTCGCATGGCAGAACCTTATACCCTGTGGGTGATCAATCTACAGCAAACAGAACTTTATACCCCGTGCTGAAAGGTCCACGGCCCCATAACAAAACTTTATACCCCATGCTGAAAGGTCCACGGCCCCACAACATAACTTTATTTTTCGTGCTGATAGGTCCACGACCCCATAACATAACTTTATTTTCCGTGCTGATAGGTCCACGGCCCCATAACATACTTTATACCTTGTTGTTGATTCATAGGTTACGCTTTTATACCCTGCCACTGCAGGCGTGACTTTTATGCCCTGCATTCAACCAGCATCGATAGCTTGTCTTTCAAAAACTCTAATCTTCTTTTACAAACACATGTTCTTTAGCAAAACAAATATCATGTCCAAATGCAAAGTGCTCATGTTGTGATGCAGAATGCTGATGTTCATCATATCAAACGTGTACACATGCACACACATTTTACATATCAAGTACAAAGTCCTGAACCTTAAGGACACCATGCTCATACCATTTCATGCGCTTTCATATTACAAATTCACTCGAGTTCACACTTAGCTTTACGGATTGGCCTTTTCGCAGTAAGAGTTCACTTCAAGTTCACATTTAGCTTTACTCATTCACACTTCTTCTGAGACACCGTATTCGTGCCATTTCCTGCCGTTTCGTATTGCCAATTCACTTCGAATTCATACTTAACCTTACTTATTCACGCTTAATATTTACAACTCAAACACACCTCATTCGTACCATTTTATGCTCTTTTGTATTGCAAATTCACTTCGAATTCATACTTAACCTTACTCATTCACACTTAATGCTTATGACTCAAGTAAACCTCAAATACCCTTGTAATTTACTAGCAAAGGTAGAGAATAAAGGTATCTCACACACATGGAGCGCTTAATGTGTCAAAAGGGACTTCTAGTACACTTGGAACGCCTTCAAGAGGCACCTAAAGTGACTTGGAGCGCCTATACTAGGCATTCGATGTGTTATGAAATGTACTGGTATACATCGAATGCCTACATGAAGTGCTTCAAGTGACATCGAACACCTTCTGAGGTGTTCGAAGTGTTCTGGAATGTGCTGTGACACATCGAACGCCTACATAAGACGCCTTATGTGACATGAAGTGCCTTATGAGGTGTTCGAAGTGTTCTGGAATTCACTGGGACACATTGAACGCCTACTTTAGGCGCCTAATGTCACATTGAGCGCCTAAAGTAGGTGTTCGAAGTGTACTGACGACTTCCAAAACTGCAAATTTTTGCAACAACTTCCCTCCTTCATCTTCCTCCTTCACTCCTTCCATCTTAACACCTAAAATTCAACCTTAATACATGAATCCATCATGCATAACACACAAATAACATCGATTGATCCTTAAGCATATCAAATCACGCCCACTCTTAGCCTTCCATCATTCGCATCTTCCAATATATCCTCAAACCTCCCAACATAACAAATCTCCATTAACCCATCATTCAGCCCATCAATCTTCTACATATCCACTCATGTCATCTAAGGTACACTTAACAAACACAAGAACGTATAACAAGACAATGAATATATCACGGATGACACTTTTAAGGGCATATTTAACAACAACAAATCACAACATAACCATTTCCAGAAATTGTCCCAAAGAACATGACTTCACTCAATCAACAACAACAAATACATATAGTAGAGCATTTAACATAAACACATCAAAATTACCAATGTGTGATTCGAATTTTCTCTTTATAAGAACATAGGGCCTATAGAATCAAAATTTGCGTAAAGCATATAGAAAAATTACTTGCCCTTGTCTCTAGATAATCTTACGAGTGTGTGTTGGAATCTCGTGATGGATTAGACTTAAGTTGGCCGCTCTTTCTTCTTCTTCTTCCTTTCTTCTTTTTTCTCCTTTCTCTTTCTTTCTCTCTTGTTTCAGCCGTTTTCACCCTCTCCTTTTAGCCGTATAACCGCCGTCTTATACTAATGGGGAGTTATACTTTTTTGTGTAACTCCCCCATCATTTAAGTGGGGAGGAGTATTTTGGGTATTTCAGCCTAATTTCTTAATTTCACCCTTTTGCTTATTTCTCACCTATATTTTACCTAAATAAGCCTCGTAAACCTATATATTTAATAAAATTATATTTAAAGTTGACTTTTAACTGTTGTAAGTCGTACTTAAAAGTTACAGGGTATGACATTCCACCCCCTTGCCTACCTTAGTTAAGGAGTTGAGGATACTTCTCCCACATTTGTTCTTTAAGTTCCAAAGTGGCCTCACGTGTCGTGTGGTTGCTCCACTGTACCTTCACATAAGGGATCACCCACTTTCTCAACACTTGGTCCTTTCGGTCTACGATCTTCACAGGTATCTCTTCGTATGAAACATCACCGTTGAGTTCCAAAGGTTGAGCTCCGAGGACATGGCTTGTATCCGTCACATACTTCCTTATCTGTGACACGTGGAATACGTTGTGGACTTGCACAAATACCGGAGGTAATTTTAACCTATATGACAAATCTCCTACTTTATCAAGTATCTCATAAGGACCAATAAAACGGGGACTTAGCTTGGCTTTCACTCCAAACCTTATAACGCCCTTCGTAGGTGATACTCTCAAATAAACCTTTTCATCTACATTAAATTCCAAAGGCCGTCTCTTGGAATCCGTCCAACTTTTATTACAATCCTAGGCTGTCTTGAGTTTGTCCCGAATAATCTTCACCTTCTCTAACATCATCTCGAGTAGTTCATGTCCGGTGATAGGCCTCACACTGACTTCGTTCTAGTAAACGGGTAACCTGCCCTTCCGTCCATAAAACACTCGGAAAAAAGCCATATCAATTGCATTGTGGTGACTATTATTATACAAGAACTTCATTAATTGCACCATTCCGTCCCAACTTCCTTTGAAGTCTAGAACACAAGACCTTAGCATGTCTTCTCGGTTTGAATAGTTCGCCCCGACTGTCCATTTGTCTGAGGGTGATACACTGTACTCAATCTTAATTCTGTGCCCATGGTTTTTTGAAATACTGTCCAGAATTTAGAAGCCAACCTTGAATCTCGGTCAGACACTATACTCACTCGAACATCATTCAAGCCGACAATATTATCCATATATAGATTTATCAACTTGTCAAGGGACGACTCAATGGAGATGGATAGAAAATGTGCAGACTTGGTTAATCGATCTACAATGACCAAAATCATGTCATATCCACTTTTCGTCTTTAGTAAACCCGCTATAAAATCTATTGTGACATGTTCCTAATTCCATTCTAGAATCTCCAGCGGCATCAGCAATCCACCAGACCGTTGGTGTTCAGCCTTGACTTGTTGTCAAACTAGACGTCTCTCGATAAACTCCGCCATATGTCTTTTCTTTTTGGGCCACCATTAATATTATTTGAGATCCCTGTACCTCTTGGTGCTACCGGGATGTATCGATAACATTCGAACTGTTAGCCTCATGTCAAATTTCTCTTCTGATTTTTTTTGTTCAAGAACACAGTCACCCACTAAACTACAGGCTCCCGTCATCATTAGCATAAAATTCATCAACCTGACTATACTTCAGCTTCTTAGCAATATCACCCAAAGTCTTATCTTTCTTTTGAGCTTCTTTCACCCAATCCATCAAACTTGGGGTGACGGTCAATGATGCCAAAAAATTAGCTATAGATTCAACCAAATGCAACCCAAATTCTTCTATTTATCTCTCAAGTGGTGACTGTCGCGCATGGCTAGATTTTCTGCTTAATGCATCGGCCATCTTATTAGCTTTTCCTTGTGATAATGAATGGTCATGTCGTAATCCTTTAGTGTTTCCAACCATCGCCGTTGCCCATATTCAACTCCTTCTAGAAGAACATATACTTAGGCTCTTGTGATCAATAAACTGTTGAGAAATATGTTTGGATAATTTTCAAAGTCATGATTTTAAGTGATGAATACTTAAAAATGTCACACATGGTGTTATATGTGATTAAAAGTTGAATAAGTTGAACAAGTTGCCATCGATCTCTCAGGTTGTTGCACATCGATCGATCTATGTAAAGCAGAAAAGTTTAAGACCTTCTGTGAGACATCGATCTCTAAACCTGAGACACATCGATCGATCGATGTACATCAAACTCTCACTTTGATTGATCGATGTAGGTCAGAGACAAAACCTGAACCTTTATGTGAGACATCGATCTCTGAAGCTGAGACACTTCGATCGATCAATGTCTAGGGTTTTTAGAAATAATTTTCTAAAAAGTGATAAAATGATTGTTTTCATTTGTACATGATTTATACATGCTCATTATGTGATTATTATGTATTTTTGGTGATTATTATTGTCTTGTGACTAACATGCCTTGGAAGTTTCTACAACTTACCAAAAAGGACAAAATTGGTATTTTAAGTTTTGTAGGAGCATCATGTGGTAAAAAATATTTCAAGTGCATATTATTATCTTGGTTATCATGACAAAGGTGGTATTGTGATTATTTCTGACCATCGGGGGCATTTCTGGAGTTTTCTCACACAGGGGTATTTTGGTCATTTTACCCCCAGGGGTATTTTTGGTATTTTCACTCAAGGAATATCTTGACCATATTATTATCTTCACTCTGAAGCTGTGTTATTATTATTTTGAAGATTATATGGTGATCTTATATCTTATTCTCTCAACCGATGATATTATTGACTATAGCTGAATATGTGACGATTTGAGATGTCACATTCTATTTTTTCTTGAAGACCCTTTTATATATGTTATAAGAGGATATTAATCATCATCTTTTAGAGATTACAATGTGTCCTTGGTGCAAGATTCATCACAATATGTAAAGGAGAAGAAAGAAGGAATTTTGGTGTTATATGTTGACATAATCTTGTCAGCACTTATTCATTATTTTGTATTCACAAAATTTGAGTTGGTATACATACATACAACATCAAAAACGTCCATAAACAGGTGGAGAAGGTGGTGTACTTATTTTATGACTTTTGGACAAGTGAAAAATTCAAAAACAAGCTAGTTGGCAAAAGTTGCCAACTTGAAATTTCAAATTTGAATGTAATGGAGACAAGGTTGTGGGAGATGATTATGGAGGTGCTTTAATTCAAAATTCTCAGCCATCACATGGTCTAAAAGTTGGAGAGAATATGCTATCTATTCACACTATAAATAGGAGGCAAGGTGAAGAAGAGAAGACACACACTTGAAAGCAAAATTGAAGATTGTTGTCTTGCTATTCTCTTCTCATATCTTCGTTCATACTTTGTGTAGCTAAGGTGTTCCAATTTTCTTTGTTGTCCGTCTACACTATACACACCTTCTTGAGTTGGATTTGTATGATTGATTAGCCAAATTTATAAGGCTACATCAATAGGTGGTAGAGGTGTTGTAACCAAGAGTTGCATAGAAGTGATTATCCAAGTCTTGAATAGGGTTGGTGTATAACCCAAGGATCAAGCTTGGATCTTGTTGTAAGGTGTTCATTTGATAGTGAAATCCAAGGAAAGGTGTTCCTTGGGACTGGAGTAGGTCACATTGACCGAACCAGGATAAATTCTCGGTGTTCTTCTCTTGTTTCTTTATTTCTGTTTTCTGCCCGTTTTTGACTGCAGTTTTCACACAACTTCTCACAATTTGAAAAATAGCTAAACATTTTCAAAATTCGTGATTTTTGGTGGAGTTATACTTCAGACTGTTAACTTTCATTTGCAACAAGAATTACTTGATTTGAGCAAGGGAAAATTAGTCTTTCAGTCTTTGCAATATAACTGCTCCAATCTGGCTGCAATCTGACCAGTTTTGAGAAAACTTAAATTCTGTATTTTTCAAGAATTGTTTAAGGTCAGGGCCTTTTGGAAACTTCATCTACACATCCTAAGGAGTGTTTTTATATAAATATAAACCTTTTTGGTTGAGTATTCAAAGAGAAACACGTTTTGCAAAATCAGCAACGTTCTCTCTAATTCTGTCCAGATTGACCATGTAAATCTTTTTATTTGTTTGAAGGGTCAAACGATCTTATTTTAGTCTGATTTTTGGATAGAGTCTTGTTAACTCATTGAAGTTAAATTCTGGAAAGTTTCATAATTTTTGGAGTTGTGTACAATTATTTGTGAATTTTCGAAAAACGGTTCTGAATCTCAGGTGGTTTCAGATTCTGTTTTCAAAGGGGATTTTAACAAAGGGTTGTAGTGTAATTTCCCCTAACCACTATTCACCCCCCTCTAGTGGTGTTTATTGCAGGTGCACGGTCTAACAATTGGTATCAGAGCCAGACCAACACCACTCAAAAGAAGCAAGATTCAACACCATACGAACAATACAAGGCCAAGAAACAACGATTCAATATATACTGCTTGTCTCAAATCCAAGGTACATACTATGGCTATTGTTTCTCACAAAGGTGAGTTGGAAGGTATGTCTACACAACGTTCTCCTCTTTTTGATGGCAATAATTTTGTTCATTGGAAACTAAGAATGAGGCTATTCTTAATGGCTATAGACATCGATTTATGGTCTATAGTTGAAGATGGTCCGTACACTCCAACAAAAGTTATACAAGTTAGTGGAGTAACTCAAGAGGTTGAAAAATATAAAAGTGAATGGTCATCAGATGATAAAAAGAAAATGTCCATGAATGCTAAAGCTATGCAATTACTTTTAAATGGACTTACAACTTTTGAAACAGGATATGTGTCAAATTGCACAAGCGCACACGACATGTGGAAATCACTTGTATTAAAGCATGAAGGTACTAGTGGTGTTAAAGAGTCAAAAATAAACATGCTTATGACTGAATTAGAGACTTTCAAAATGTTGCCAAACGAATCCATAACATCTATGGATTTGAGGATTACTAATATTTACAATGCCCTTGAAGCTTTAGGGAAGTCATTTTCGAACAGTGAAAAGGTTCAAAAGGTGTTACGAAGCCTCCCTGCTGAATGGGATCCAAAGGTGACTGCAATCGAGGAGACAAAGTCAATCACTAAGATGGATGAATTGATCGGGTCTCTTAAAGTTTACGAAGTTAAATTAAACCAACGAAAGTCTGAATCTTCTAAGTCATCCGGTAAGTCAATAGCTTTCAAAACAACCGAAACACATGCTAGTAGCGATGATAGTAAGAGTGATACTGAATTAGACGATGACTTGATATTGATAGCTAGAAAATTAAGAAAATTTTTCAAACGTCCAAATAGGAATAGACAACGTAATTCTTCTTCTTCTTCTTCTCAACCTAGGAAGAATAACACAAACAAATGGTATAATAAAGAATTAAAGTGTTATGAATGCGGTTAAAAAGGACATATTTCATTCGACTGTCCCACGAAGAAAAATAATAATAAGAACAACAATAATAAACAAGCCAATGACAAGGAGGCTCAAACGACAAAGACAAAGGAGTCTAAGGCAAGAAAATGGAAACGAGCAATGAAGGTGAGCACATGGAGCGACTCATCCGACTCAGAATCCGAAACTGAGGAAGCTCAAGTCTGCTTCGTATCCAACGAGGTATGTTCTTCTTCTGATAGTGATTCTGATAGTGACATGACATTTGATGAAATGTATGAAGAATTCCTAAGAATGCATGCTCACTGTAAGAGGCTCTCTAAAAAAAAGAAGAAACTATTTGAAGAAAATGACAAGTTGAAGACGTCCAACTTGGAATTTTCCGATCAACTAGAATCTCTTAAACAAGAGTCTACTAATACTCTTGATTCTTTAGAGAATAAAATTGAATCATATAGGAAAGATGAACATAAGATAAAAATAGAAAATAAGATGTTAAAATCTAAGATAGAAAGTTGTGAACATGAAATAACACAACTTAAGTCGTCAAAACTTAACTTAGAAAAAATGTTAGAACAATTTAAATCGGGTGCAAATATGTTAGATACACTTATCTCATCACAAAAGTATGGTAATGATAAAACCGGCTTAGGCTATAAAGAAGAAAATGAAAAAGTAAATAAAAAGACTAAGTTTGTTTCATCTAGCACAAAGTTGCCATATAATACAACGAAATCAACTTTGCCTGCTTCTACACCTTCGTCTACTTATATCAAGACAAAAATACAACACACACCCACCAATATACACACGCATAAACATATATCTAGGCCTAACTTTGCATCTAAACAACCTAGAAATTATGCCTACTTGTATACAAATGCAATTACACCGAATAAAATGCATACAACTTATTATGAACCTAAGTATAGATAACACTCATATAAATCTTTTAGAAATACATATGAACACACTTATATAGCGCCATATAAGAAACAAAGTCACATGCCTTATACAATTCGACCATCCTATAATAATTATCAACCATGGCACAACATGTATAACAATGCATCTTCACTTATGTGGAATAATCATGTATATGCTAATTCTTCTTATTTTCCAAATTATAACAATGCTAAAAATGTGCCTAGAAGGTATATTCAAGTTTGGATGCCTAAGGAATATCTAAACAAGAATAGTGCCCCTAACATTCAAGGACTCAAATAAAGGGTACCTAAAACTTTGTCTCCATTGTAGGATAAACGCAAGGAATGCAAGAAGGAGGCAAAGTCAAAGAATCTAAAAACCAAATGGTTTTTAGATAGTGGATGTTCGAGGCATATGACGGGGAACCCCAAACTATTCATTGAATTGGAACATATCAAGAATGGAGGAAAAGTAACATTCGGTGACAAAAACAAAGGACAAGTTGTTGGAAAAGGAACAATTGGGGACCCTAACACATTTCAAATACGAAATGTGTTATTAGTAAGCAATCTATCTTATAATTTACTTAGTATTTCTCAACTTATAGATTGTGGTTATAATGTCTCCTTTCTTCCCAATTCTTGTGATATAATAAATGAAAAAGGAGAAACGGTTTTAAAAGGAAATAAAGATGGAAATATTTATACTCTTACCTTAGATAACATGTTAGATGCTAAGGTTAAGTGTCTAATATCACATGACTTAGATGTAAATTTATGGCATAGAAGATTAGGCCATATAGGAATTTCAACTATTAAGAAATTGTCTAAGAAGAATTTAATTAGAGGAATGCCTAAGTTAGACTTAGATAATTTTCAAATGTGTGAAACATGTATTAAGGGAAAACACATTAAAGAAACCTTAAAACCAAAACATGAAGTGAGTACTAGTCATGTACTAGAATTACTTCATTTAGACTTATTTGGTCCAAGTAGGACAAGAAGTCTAGGTGGACACTACTATGTGTGTGTCATAGTAGATGATTACTCACGCTACACATGGACATTATTCTTAACACACAAAGACGATGCTCCATTAGCAATCGAAACTCTTATTAAGCAACTTGAAAACATTTATGAAGAAAATGTTAAAAGAATTAGAAGCGATAGAGGTGGAGAATTTAAAAACAAAGACGTAATCAAATTTTGCGAATTATATGGAATCAAACATGAATTCTCACCACCTAGAACACCACAACTCAATGGAGTTGTTGAACGTAAAAATAGAACGATTCAAGAAGTTGCTAGGACAATGCTGTGTGAAAATAAATTACCTAAATATTTATGGGCTGAAGCTGTTAGTTGTGCATGCTATATTATAAATAGGCTCACTATTAAAAAGAAATTAAATAAAACGCCTTATGATTTGCTAAACAATAGACAACCTAAGATAGATTATCTTAAAGTATTTGGATGTAATGTTTTGTGCTGAACACTAAGGATAATCTAGATAAATTTGAACAAAAGTCTATTGAATGCATATTTGTTGGGTATTCAACTAACTCAAGAGCATATAGGTGTTATAATCCTGCATCTAGAAAAATAATTGAATCCATACATGTGAAATTAAATGAAAATGCATGCTTTGAAGTTAGTGATAAACATCAACATAAACAAGAAACAAATGTTGAAAATATATTTGATGATGATGTATTACTTGAGCCTGTACTTGATAATCTAGAACCAACTCCCCCTGAACAAGACATACATGAACCCTTAGATGAAATAAATCAAGAGACTCTGCAATTGGAAGATACAACTAATGATCCAATTACATATGATAACGTTCACACTAATGAAACATTTGAACAAGATGAGGGTGAACCTAGTCAATCTAGGAATCAATGGCACCCTAGAGAACTAATCATTGGGGATCCAAGTGTTGGGGTTAGAACACATAGAAATATAAGTCAACTTGAAAGACATAGCTTAATCTCACAATTAGAACCTAAGAACGTAAAGGAAGCCTTAGGTGACATATCATGGATAGATGCTATGCATGAGGAATTAAATCAATTCACAAGGAACAACGTGTGAGACTTAGTACCTAAACCTGAAGACAAGTCTATCATAGGAACTAAATGGGTCTTAAAGAATAAAATGGATGAACAAGGAAATATTACAAGGAATAAGGTTGACTAGTCGCACAAGGTTATAATCAACAAGAAGGAATAGATTATGAAGAAACCTTTGCACCCGTTGCACGACTAGAAGCAATTAGATTGTTACTTGCGATTGCAAGTCTTAGCAAAATTAAGCTCTTCCAAATGGATGTCAAGAGTGCGTTCTTGAATGGATACATCCAAGAAGAGGTGTTTGTCAAACAACCCCCTGGATTCGAAGATCCAAAGAATCCTAACCATGTTTATAAGCTTAAGAAAGCTCTATATGGTTTAAAACAAGCTCCAAGAGCTTGGTATGATAGATTTGCAAACTTTCTTATTGCAAATAATTATCAAAGGGGGACAATCGACAACACATTATTCCTAAGAAGAAAAGGTAATGATCTGTTAATAGTTCAAGTATACGTAGATGATATAATCTTTGGTTCAAACAACCCTACTTTAGTAAAAGACTTCGAAGAATGTATGAAGTCAGAGTTTGAAATGTCAATGGTAGGAGAGTTGAATTATTTCTTAGGACTTCAAATCAAACAAACCCCTCAAGGAATTTACATTAGCCAACTTAAGTATGTCAATGATATGATTAGGAAGTTTGGCTTTGAAGAGTTGAAACCTACAACTACCCCTATGAGTGTTAGTACCAAACTTGATAAGGATGAAAATGGTAAACCTTTTGATGACACACTTTATAGGTCTATGATTGGCTCATTGTTATACTTAACTGCATCAAGACCTGATATTATGTTTAGTGTGTGTATGTGTGCTAGGTTTCAATCTTGTCCTAAGGTATCACATTACAATGTAGTGAAAAAGATCTTTAGATATCTTAAGCATACACCTCACTTAGGACTGTGGTATGATAGAAATGCTAAGTTGGAATTACACGCATATAGTGATGCTGATTATGGTGGTTGCAGGTTAGATAGAAAATCCACTAGTGGTACATGTCAATTCATAGGAACCAATTTGATCTCTTGGTTTTCTAAAAAGCAAGCCAGTGTAGCTCTTTCTACCACTGAAGCCGAGTATATCGCTTTGAGTTTATGTACTACCCAAATACTTTGGCTTAAACAGCAACTTAGTGATTTTGGCATTAAAATGTATAAGATTCCAATTTTCTACGATAGCACAAGTGCAATCAATCTTTCCCGGAATCCGGTGCTTCATTCTAAGGCCAAACACATTGAGGTGCGATACCACTTTCTTCGCGATCATGTTCAAAATGAGGACATAGTGATAAACCATATAAGAACTGATCACCAAATCGCTGACATCTTCACCAAACCCCTTAATCAAGCCACTTTTGAAAACTTACGAGCCAAATTAGGCATGATGACTTACGATATCATTGCATAGTTCTATCTTTTTTATGATTTGCAAAATAAAGGGGGAGATAGAATAAGAACATGATTTTAATTGGTAAGTCATTATGAATCATATGCTATGTTTTAATTGGTAATGGTATAAATTTTGGAGCATAGGTTAAGGGGGAGAGTATGAGTTAAGGGGGAGCGGCATACTATTTAAAAGTTGAAAACGTAGTTGAAAACATTTGGTTAAACTTTTGGTTATAAGTTGTGACATTAAAATCATGTTAGGTTATTTTGAAAATCATCCAAAAGGGGGAGAATGTTGAGAAATATGTTTGGATAATTTTCAAAGTCATGATTTTAAGTGATGAATACTTAAAAATGTCACACATGGTGTTATATGTGACTAAAAGTTGAATAAGTTGAACAAGTTGACATCGATCTCTCAGGTTGTTGCACATCGATCGATCTATGTACATAGATCTCTCACATCGATCGATCTATGTAAGGCAGAAAAGTTTAAGACCTTTCTGTGAGACATCGATCTCTAAACCTGAGACACATCAATCGATCGATGTACATCGAACTCTCACTTCGATCGATCGATGTAGGTCAGAGACAAAACCTGAACCTTTATGTGAGACATCGATCTCTGAAGCTGAGACACTTCGATCGATCAATGTCTAAGGTTTTTAGAAATAATTTTCTAAAAAGTGATAAAATGATTGTTTTCATTTGTACATGATTTATACATGCTCATTATGTGATTATTATGTATTTTTGGTGATTATTATTGTCTTGTGACTAACATGCCTTGGAAGTTTCTACAACTTACCAAAAAGGACAAAATTGGTATTTTAAGTTTTGTAGGAGCATCATATGGTGAAAAATATTTCAAGTGCATATTATTATCTTGGTTATCATGACAAAGGTGGTATTGTGATTATTTCTGACCATCGGGGGTATTTCTGGAGTTTTCTCACACAAGGGGTATTTTGGTCATTTTACCTCCAGTGGTATTTTTGGTATTTTCACTCAAGGAATCTCTTGAGCATATTATTATCTTCATTCTGGAGCTGTGTTATTATTATTTTAAAGATTATATGGTGATCTTATATCTTATTCTCTCAACCGATGATATTATTGACTATAGCTGAATATGTGACGATTTGAGATGTCACATTCTATTTTTTCTTGAAGACCCTCTTATATATGTTATAAGAGGATATTAATCATCATCTTTTAGAGATTACAAGGTGTCCTTGGTGCAATATTCATCACAATATGTAAAGGAGAAGAAAGAATGAATTTTGGTGTTATATGTTGACATAATCTTGTCAACACTTATTCATTATTTTGTATTCAAACAATTTGAGTTGGTATACATACATAAAACATCCAAAACGTCCTTAAACAGGTGGAGAAGGTGGTGTACTTATTTTATGACTTTTGGACAAGTGGAAAATTCAAAAACAAGCTAGTTGGCAAAAGTTGCCAACTTGAAATTTCAAATTTGAATGTAATGGAGATAAGGTTGTTGGAGATGATTATGGAGGTGCCTTAATTCAAAATTCTCAGCCATCACATGGTCTAAAAGTTGGAGAGAATATGCCATCTATTCACACTATAAATAGGAGGCAAGGTGAAGAAGAGAAGACACACACTTGAAAGCAAAATTGAAGATTGTTGTCTTGCTATTCTCTTCTCATATCTTCGTTCATACTTTGTGTAGCTAAGGTGTTCCAATTTTCTTTGTTGTCCAGCTATACTATACACACCTTCTTGAGTTGGATTTGTATGATTGATTATCCAAATTTATAAGGCTACATCAATAGGTGGTAGAGGTGTTGTAACCAAGAGTTGCATAGAAGTGATTATCCAAGTCTTGAATATGGTTGGTGTATAACCCAAGGATCAAGCTTGGCTCTTGTTGTAAGGTGTTCATTTGATATTGAAATCCAAGGAAAGGTGTTCCTTGGGACTGGAGTAGGTCACATTGACCGAACCAGGATAAATTCTTGGTGTTCTTCTCTTGTTTCTTTATTTCTGTTTTCTGCCTGTTTTTGACTGCAGTTTTCACACAATTTCTCACAATTTGAAAAAATAGCTAAACATTTTCAAAATTCATGATTTTTGGTGGAATTATACTTCGGACTGTTAGGTTTCATTTTCAACAAGAATTACTTGATTTGAGCAAGGGAAAGTTAGTCTTTCAGTCTTTGCAAGATAACTGCTCCAATCTGGCTGCAATCTGACCAGTTTTTAGAAAACTTAAATTCTGTATTTTTCAAGAATTGTTTAAGGTCAGGGCATTTTGGAAACTTCATCTACACATCCTAAGGAGTTTTTTTATATAAAGATCAACCTTTTTGGTTGAGTATTCAAAGAGAAACACGTTTTGCAAAATCAGCAACATTCTGTCTAATTCTGTTCAGATCGACCATCTGAATCTTTTTATTTGTTTGAAGGGTCAAACGCTCTAATTGTTATCTGAATTTTGGTCAGAGTCTTTTTAACTCATTGAAGTTAAATTCTGGAAAGTTTCATAATTTTTGGAGTTGTGTACAATTATTTGTGAATTTTTGAAAAACAGGTTCTGAATCTCAGATGGTTTCATATTCTGTTTTCAAAGGGGATTTTAACAAAGGGCTGTAGTGTAATTTCCGCTACCCCTCTAGTGGTGTTTATTGTAGGTGCACGGTCCAACATAAACACAGTACACTTCTCCCACATAAATAATGTCGCCATATATTCTAAGCGAACACCACTGCTGTGAGCTCAAGGTCGCTTGTCGGATAGTTTTGTTCGTAAGGCTTTAACTTCCTTGAGGCATACACAATGACTCGTTTGTTTTGTATCAAAACACAACCTATATCATTTTTTGATGCATCGCTATAGATCACAAACCCATCAGTACCGGAGGGTTGAACCAATACTGGAGCTGTGGTTAATCTCTTCTTAAGCTCCGTGAAGCTTTTCTTGCATTCCGTCATCCTCTCAAACTTGGATTTCTTTTGAGTGAGACGACTGAGGGCATCTCTATTGTCGAGAATCGCTCAACAAACTTCCCGTAATAACATGTTAGACCCAAGAAACACCATACTTCGATGACATTCATGGGTCTAGATCACTCGATGATAACGTCCACTTTCTACTAATCAACGACAATCCCCTTAGAAGGTTATATCTTCCATCTCATAATTCCTAACTGTCACTTGTTTTAATCAATAGTCAATGTTGGTGTGAAATCATAATTTGATTCGGGCGTTTGGACACGGTACAGAGTCTCCATCTATTCTGGTGAACCACAAAGGTGCTTAGCGAATACCTTTGCCATGGAAGAGTGGTTCACGCTGTTATCGAAAAGTACATTGGAAAATATCTTATTAACTAAAATTGTCCCACATACCACGTCAGTGGCTTCTTAAACATCTATGTTAGTCATGACATGGACGCAGGCATTCGTCTTCAGCTGCTGAGCCGCTTCTCACAGAGCATTCTTCCTCATCTCTGGTCAATCTCTACATTCACCGTCATGACTCTTATTGCGATACGGCAACTTCTACAGCCTGCTGTATAACTGGATCTATGGTGGGGTCTCTGAAAATTTACCAACCGGGTCTCTCTTCTGAATCTTGACCCAATGTCCGAGCCTGCCGCTAACTTTAATATCCTCTCTTGGCCTCTTACCTATGTCAGAGTATCCTGCACTAGAATCTCTTGCTGCTACTCTGCGGAAATCACTCTGGACGCAACAACACGCGTCTAGCATGTCCTCGTAGGCTCTCATCCCCGCATTTACCATTGCTGACTGAATTCTTGAGTTCAAACTCGCTTGAACTTTGTCATCTTCAAGCGATTATCTGACATATAATCGCAGGACCGAATTTACCCAAAGCATGAAAACGGTTGGCATACTCCGACACCGTCATCCGACCCTGTTTCAGCCTATCGAACGCCCTAATCTTGTCTAAGATTGCTGTCTCGGACACATAATACTTTAGAATGGCATCATAGAATTATGTCCAAGAGATCGGTGGGGTCTGAAATTAAAATTATTACAGAAAGTTAAATGATATACGTGCTCGCACACACCGAACCCAGATCAAACCTAGACTCTAGATATTCAGCACTGAAATTTAAGGATCAAACTTAAGGGGAAATCACATCTTAAATTGCTAAAAGTTCAGGAACCTAAGTTTTCGAGATAGATCTGAAGCCTACACTCTGATACACCTGTAGCGCCCCTGCCCAATACTGGACATCGGTACCAGTGCACCCGTCGTAGTCTGCTACGAGAACTACGAAACGTCAAAGCAGATCAAGCATATGTCATCAATGGCGCAAGATAAATCAACAGAAATGTCGTAAATTTAAAACTTCACTAACATCGATGTAACCAAATAAAATACAGCGGAAATGAAATGTAGCTAGGGGTAGGTCTAACATATTCTTCGATAGAATACATTAACCCGTAAGTCTTCCAACTAAAAGAAAAGGAATATAATCTGTCCACTTTAGTGACCATCATCCCAATGAGCCCACTCGCCATTGTCTTCTACCAAAAATCATCTCGTACTTCTGCTCACCTGAAAAGCAGATGGAGTATCTATTCTTAGCGAGAACATCGCTAGCAAGTAACCCGTCTATACACCTTATGGGACCACACATGACGAGTCATCAGTATATAAATCATTCCACAAAATAAGGTGCTCGGGTTAGCAAATAACATCTTTATAACAGTTTGTCATAACCAAATAAATCACATAAATGATACACGAATACGAAACAAACAAATATCGAACAAAGCGTAATACATAATTAAACCATATGCGAATGTCATTTCTTGCATGTCAAGTCTTATGTTTCGTGACACATGATGCATGTACTCCTTTAGAACCACACACAAACCCATGCATAGGTCTTGTTTTGTAAACATGTCATGCGTGTCATTTCACAAACACTTTTCACAAATCCTCTTATCATATACTTCGCCGTAGCAGAACTTTATACCCTGTGGGTGATCAATCCACAACAAACAGAACTTTATACCCCATGCTGGAAGGTCCACGGCCCCATAACAAAATTTTATATCCCGTGCTGAAAGGTCCACAGCCCCATAACATAACTTTATTTTCCATGCTGATAGGTCCATGGCCCCATAACATAACTTTATTTTCCGTGCTGATAGGTCCATGGCTCCATAACATACTTTATACCCTGCTGTTGATTAACATGTCATGCTTTTATACCCTGCCACTGTAGGTGTGACTTTTATACCCTGGAATCAACCAGCAGTCATAGCTTGTCTTTCAAAAACTTTAATCTTCTTTTACAAACACTTGTTCTTTCGCAAAAAAAAATATCATGTCGAAATGCAAAGTGCTCATGTTGCGATGCAGAATGCTTATGTTCATCATATCAAACGTGTAAGCATGCACACACACTTTACATATCAAGTACAAAGTCCTGAACCTTAAGCACACCAATGCTCGTACCATTTCATGTGCTTTCGTATTACAAGTTCACTTGAGTTCATACTTAGCTTTACGGATTGGCCTTTTCGCATTAAGAGTTCACTTCAAGTTCACACTTCTTCAGAGACACCGTATTCGTGTCATTTCCTTCCGTTTCGTATTGCCAATTCACTTCGAATTCATACTTAACCTTACTTATTCACGCTTAATATTTACAACTCAAACACACCTCATTCGTACCATTTTATGCCCTTTCGTATTGCAAATTCACTTCGAATTCATACTTAATCTTACTCATTCACACTTAATGTTTATAACTCAAGTACACCTCAAATACCCTAGTATTTTACTAGCAAAGGAAGAGAATAAAGGTATGTTACACACATGGAGCGCTTAATATGTCAAAAGGGACTTCTAGTACACTTGGAACGCCTTCAAGAGGCACCTAAAGTGACTTTAGGCGTTCAAAGTGTTCTGGAATGTATTGGTATACATCGAATGCCTACATGAAGAAATTCAAGTGACATCGAACACCTTCTAAGGGTTTCGAAGTGTTCTGGAATGTGCTGTGACACATCGAACACCTACATAAGGCACCTTATGAGGTGTTTGAAGTGTTCTGGAATGCACTGGGACACATTGAACTCCTACTTTAGGCGCCTAATGCGACATTGAGTGCCTAAAGTAGGTGTTCGAAGTGTACTGATGACTTCCAAAACCGCAAATTTCTTCAGCAACTTCCCTCCTTCATCTTCCTCCTTCACTCCTTTCATCTTAACACCTAAATTTCAACCTTATTACTTTAATCCATCATGCATAACACACAACTAACATTGATTGATCCTTAAGCATATCAAATCACGCCCACTCTAAGCCTTCCATGATTCACATCTTCCAATATATCCTTTAACCTCCCAACATAACAAATCTCCATTAACCCATCATTCAACCCTTCAATCTTCTACAAATCCACTCATGTCATCTAAGGTACAATTAAGAAACACAAGAACGTATAACAAGACAATGAACATATCACGGATGACACTTTTAAGGTCATATTTGACAACAACAAATCACAACATAAGCATTTCCAGAAATTGTCCCAAAGAACATGACTTCACTCAATCAACAACAACAAATCATATAGTAGAGCATTTAACATAAACACATCAAAATTACCAATGTGTGATCCGAATTTTCTCTTTATAAGAACATAGGGCCTATAGAACCTAAATTTGCATAAAACATATAGAAAGATTACTTGTCTTTGTCTCTAGATAATCTTACGAGTGTGTGTCGGAATCTCGTGATTGATTGGACCTAGGTTGGCTGCTCTTTTTCTTCTTCTTCCTTTCTTCTTCTTTCTCCTTTCTCTTCCTTTCTCTTTTTTTCCAGCCCTTTTTCACCCTCACCTTTTAGCCTTATAACTGCTGTCTTATACTAATGGGGAGTTATACTCCTCTGTGTAACTCCTCTATCATTTAAGTGGGGAGGAGTATTTTGGGTATTTCATTCTAATTTCTTAATTTCACCCTTTTGCTTATTTTCTCACCTATATTTATCTAACTATGTCTTGCAAACCTATACATTTAATGAAATTATATTTAAAGTTGACTTCTAACTGTTGAAAGTCGTAGTTAAAAGTTACGGGGTATGACACGTATGCTTAGCATAGCATTTGTCCTCAGTGTGACCGACCTTCTTGCAAAATTTACAAGTAGGCTTTGGTTCACCATTCCTCATGTTATTATACTGAGTTGGAGGAATATATCTACTGGTAATAGCATTAGCAGAAGCTTTATATTATTTAGTATTAGGTGCAATAACTTCCATGGCAGCCCCTTCAGTGGAAGAAGTGGAACTCGTCATGAGCTTTATTCTACTTTCTTCTCTTCTAATCTCAAAGAAAACAGCATTGATGGATGCAAGTGGCTTAGTACCAATGATCCTTCCTCTAACAACATCAAATTCCTTGTTTAACCCAGCTAAGAATCTGAAGATTCTTCTGGATTCAGTGATATTTTTATACATCTTATCAGTTTCTCAGTTTGCCACTTATGTGTATCAAACACATCACTTTGCCGCCAGATTCTTTTAAGTTGTCCAAAGTATACATTCACTGGTGAGTATCCTTGTTTTATGTCATGAAGCATGTCATCAAGCTCATAACACTCAGAAAAATTGTCCAATTTTGAGTACATCTCCTGTGGTGCTTGCCATATTTCAACAGCAGAGTCATCAAGGATAAAGTTATCACTTACATCCGTGGTCAAATGGCTAATTAACCATGACATGATAATGGATTTTTCAACATTCCAAGTCTTCAACTGCTCAAAGTTCTCATCAGGAATTACAGTTTCAGACCTCAGGTAAGCTTCCTTATCTTTCCCAGTTATGAACATCTTAACAGCTGTAGACCAATCCAAGTAATTGTTACCATTAAGCTTATGGTTGGTTATAGCCACCGGGTTCGAATCAACTGTGAATTGAGATGAATTAACCCCATTTGAGATAGTGGGAGTTGCAGGACCAGGAATAGTTGGGGCTTCACTGTCAACTGATTCCATCATTCAAGTTTCAAAGAAAAAACAGCATACTTTTGGAGAAGAAGATGAACAGTAATAATTTTGAGACTTTGAACTCGCAAGGATCACAATCAGATCAATGGTTCTGACACCATATAGAGAAAATAACACAATTCACACTCAAGATGCTTACAATTTGAGAAAAAACACGTGTGTATTCAAATACAAGGAGAAGAGGGTATACATATACAACAATTGGACCCGCTAGTTGGGCAGATTTTGATAGCTCCAATGGCTATTTTGCTGGATAAAAACTGGTGGGTAAACACTTCAATTATCATCAGACTGATCACTATCCTCTAGTCTAATGATCAAACAATATAACTATATAATTACATCCTAATTACGTGCAAAGATCAAAGAAAAATAAAGATGGAAGAAGGTGTTCTACGCCATGAAGAAACTGCTCGACAAAATGTTGCAATGACAGTGCAATATCCAAAACATCAATCAATCAAACCTATCCTTATGTTTTGTGTTGAGTCTTCAATGTAATCATATACTCCAGCATGTGATGATGGTGGTACTGTTCAAGCGGCTTTCTCTAACAATTATGTAATTCGCTCAGCCATATATGGGGAGTTTATAGGCGCTCTACAAGGGATTGAGATTATGTCAAGGCTTCAGGTTGAAGGATGTTTCTGTCATATATGTTTGATTCTTGATATACTGCTTGCGCTTGCAGCAACGTAGTCACATGTTTACTGCGAGGCTAACCAGGCTGCTGACCTGTTTGCCCACTTAAGATCTGCGGGTTAGTTTCTATAGGGATGCGAGACATAAAGCACTCATTCGTCGTTATTGAGTTTTTTTAGCATTTCTTGTTGTTCACTATGCGTTATTTCTGAAATTGTAACCATGGTATCCCACATATTGAACCTTCTTCGTAGGATCTCTGTTAAGTCCGTGACAATCACTTTAGAAGGAGGTAAATAGAGTGTTGACGATTTTGCAGAATGTTTCTCGTTTTTGGCTCACTCCAACTCAAATGCTCTTTAAATCAAATAAAGAAAAGAGATGAGAGATAATGAATGAATAGATACCATATAGAGTGGCTAGAATCTTAAATAATTCCATTCCACTAACATTTTTTTTCTAAAGTGGATTCTCAGCAGCAACTCTTCTTATTACTCTTAATAAGAACAACAACAACAATACTTACACTAACAACTTTGTGTAAGCAACAACAACAGCTTCTTGCATAAAACATCTTTGTGCAACAATAACAACACCAACTATAGGCAAGAATAAGTCCTTGATTCCTCACAAATTCAACAAACTCCTATGAAAGAACTTTCGCACTGTTTGTTGTGGGAAGTAGTAGGGGGTTTACACTTTCTAGCTATTCTAAACACAAGCAAGAGGTCAAATACGTATGGTTCCTCTTCTGTTAGACTTACACCCTCACAATTTACAACAATGAAGAAGAATCAATAAGAGCTTCACAAGCTTTAAGCACTTTTGCACAAATGAGAGGTTTTTACAATAATGAAATTGAAGCTTGAAGAGGATGAAAGTGTATATAGCCCTCATCATAGCTTCTTCAACTTATAGAAGGTGTGAGCAATGTTTTTGCAGCTTCCTCCAAGTCTTCAACTCAATCGTAAGTCTTGACAAAATCCAAATAGTCTTTAGCAACCATATATTTTGATTTGATCCTCCAAAGGCACCCTAGAAAATCTTAGGCATAGATGCAATAGTCAAGGAAGCATCATTAATGTAGGATCTGCAAGGCACCACTAGAATGGGGGGGTTGAATAGTTGGTGCAGAAAATGTGGATTTTAAAATAGTTTTAAACCAAGAACTCAACTTCTGAAAACAGTTTCTGTTTTCAGGACCATTTTTAAAACGTTTTGAAAACTGGGTTTCAGGTCTTCAAAATTTCTGAAATTTGGAGAGAACTTAGCCTCAGATGTTCTGAGTATCTCCTAAAAATTTCAGATTAAAATTCAACCTTTAACCCCTTGAAACTTCGTTGGTGGTCAGATTGCACAAATCTTCCAGAAACGGTAGTCTGATTTGAAAAATTAATTCCTATTTGTACGTAACTCCAAATGCTCTGAAAATTTAAAGAATAACCCCTTATTAGTTTTATTTAAATGGGTTGAAACGGTTTTGAAAAATTCTTTTGGGATGTTAGTCAAATACGATCAAAGTCTCAACCTTTGCAAGCCTTAAAATCAGACTGCACTAGTCTCAGAAATTTGGATGTTTGGATGACTTATACTTGTCCAAAAGGGTTGAAACTTGCATCAAAAGAACCTTAAGACGTGTGGATATAATTCTGGAAAGTTTCCTAATTTTTGAAATTCTTTTACTATTTTCACGAACGTGATTAAGAATGATAAACAGTGCTGAAACAGAAAGTAAGTGCTGAAATTAAATGACACCAAGAATTTTATACTGGTTCGGTTATAAACAACCTACTCCAGTCTTTGAGGACACCTTTCTCGGTTAGCACTAAAAACAAAACACAAAGAATACCTTACCATAGGGTTGATGGAGTTACACACCAACTCCAACCCTTTACAAACCTTGTATGAGAATACAATTGTCACGAACACCACCACCTTGCAAGTGCAAGATTGATCACACCTTGATCAGTCATTTACAATGATAAAGAATATGTGGTGGACTATATGAAGCCTATTCAAGTATATGAATGTAAGTACAATAGGCTTTTAGAGAGAAGAAAGAAAGAGAGTGTAGAAGAGAAGGCTAGAACACGTTTTTGATCTTTGAAATTACAAGACTTGTTCTTGTTTTTGTTTTTCTTTCTTCCTTCCTTTTTAACATGTTGGCCGCCCCACTTGAGCATCCTCCTCCTCTTGAAAATTATCTTCTAAGTCCTTGGAAGAGTGTATTGCATCATTATGACATGTCTTTGCTTACTTGTCATCTCCTCATTGGATGATCATTAAACTTTTGCTTACTTGGCACTCATTGATTGGTTCAAGGTTGTCATCATTTTATGAGTAGATAAATCTGAGAATAACACTTAAAACATGTGCCAAAATAATCATAAAAACATTGCCATAAGTCACAAGTTTACCCCAAAAAATTAGCTAGACAAATTGTCACATTAATCACCAAAAAATCGTCCATCAAGTCTCTTGCACATGCTGAAATTTCAGGATGTGTAACATTCACTTTTTATTCAATATATTGCCAATTTTATATTGATTTAATCCTTGAAAATAAAGAATAATTCAATCACCTTTTAGTACACAATATTTTCATCAATTTTGGAATAAAATTTGTCACTCATGCAGCATAGAATTCGGACATTCAAAGATATCACCATTTTAATTCCATAACTTATTCAAAATACTTCCATACAATCTCCCAATTAATTCACTTAATTCAAGAATTAAAATATGCCTCATAATGTTGATAAAATTGGCCAGCCTATATGCACATGCTGAAATTTTCAGCATGTGTTAAAAAGGTGACATAAGTTTGAAATGTTACCTTGTGTAGCTCATTCCTTTATGCCATCAACATTGTATGCTTCATTCTTGAGCAATCAATATGCCAACAATACTCCACATATACTCCAACATGGCTGTTATAGGCGTTTGAAATGACTTGTGCATGTGTTGAATTTTATTTTTGTAAACTTTGTAAAATAGTGCACATTTAATTATACACACATGGTATATTCCAATCAGCCCTTAATTGAATTTTCTAGAACACTTTGAGATGTATGAACTATGTAAAAAGTGTCTAGATACATGTTATATGACATTCCAAAAAAGTTCCATGTGTCGTGTACGTAGAAAACCGAATTTTCGACGTTTATCGATTACCCGATTTTTCTCTAATTAAATTCCAACTTTTTGCACATGTTATATATATTATGTTACACATAATATACATAAATTAAACTTAATATTCAGCTCATAGCTGATCTCAAAGTGGCGCCTAAAACATGTGTCAAAATTGAATTTTGGAATTTCCACAATTTGGCCTTAATGTGGGGTGATTTGTGTGTGCCAACATGGAATGATTTTATGGCTGTACATATCATGTAAGCCATGAAATTTGCGGTTATTTTTGAAGTGTAGGGGCTGGCCATCTATTTATGGCAAGTACGTGACACGTTGGCGAAGTTTTGGTATTCGCCTGATACGACAGTTTTCGGTGTAGAACCTTTTAATGTGTCGTATTAAATTGTCATCACCATGACTTATATCATATGATATAACACCTGAATATACTCATAAATATGAGTTAAATATAGTGGTGTGACTTTAACGTACGTACGTAAAATATATAACGTGTCGGTAGTACGTTGGAATAATGTGTATGTGCTTTTTTCAAAAAACCTAAAAATAAATGAATATATATATATATATATATATATATATATATATATATATATTAGCGTGTGATAAGTGTGGGGAGGAGAGGGAGAACTTTCCTTTCTTCAACTTGTTGCCTTTGTGCCTTTTCCAAATATTGCTTCCTTTAATGAACTACTTAGTTTAATTAACTAAGTACTTCACTTAATGAACTAATTTAGTTCATTAATGGTGGCACCTGAAAATAGTTCAAACACACAAATATTTGTCATTTGATGTAACTTTAAAGCTTCATGGCTCGTTAATACGACAACATTATATATGAACTATATAAGGCAAGTTTTATGCAAGAGTGTGTCATGTCATAAAGTATGTCATGCATTTCTTTGTAACACGTTTAAATCATGAATTTTGAAATCATTCAAACCCCTTTTTCTCTATAATCTCCCCCTTTTGATGATTTTCAAAATAACCTACATTCATGATTTAAATCTTATTGCTCCCTCTTCAATCATGCATAAACTCAAATTTTGAATTTCAAATCCGCTCCCCTTGATTTATGCAATCAGTTTCTCTCTACCCCTTAAATCATGCATTCTCTCTCCCTTTATTTTGGAAAGTCAATCAAAAATGCATGAAAATATGGAAAGACAATCAAATCAAATCAGAAGAAATCATGCCTAATTTAGAACAAAGATTCTCGTAGGCAGCTTCATTTAATTCCTTAGTAAAGATATCTGCTACTTGTCCCTCTGTGCGTACGTGATCTATGATAATATTACCATTATTTACGTGATCACGAAGAAAATGATAGCGTACTTCTACATGCTTAGCCTTAGAATGTAGCACGGGGTTCTTAGATAGGTTAATTGCACTCATGCTATCACAATATATAGGAATTTTATTGACGGTAATTCCAAAGTCTGAAAGTTGTTGTTTTATCCATAGTAATTGTGTGCAGCAAAGACTAAGTGCCATATACTCAGCTTCAGTAGTGGATAAAGCTACAGTTTCTTGCTTTTTGGAAAACCATGAAATAAGTGAGTTTCCTATAAATTGGCAAGTGTCACTCGTGCTTTTTCTATCTACCTTACATCCACCATAATCAGCGTCAGTGTAGGCATGCAAATTAAAGTCACAATCTTTATCATACCAAATGCCTAAGGTGGGTGTGTGCTTAATATATCAGAATATTCTTTTTACCGCATTATAGTGAGACACCTTAGGTTGACTCTGAATACATGCACAAATACATACACTGAACATGATATCAGGCCTACTGGCAGTAAGATATAGTAATGAACCAATCATAGATCTATATAAGGCATTATCAAAATCCTTACCATGTTCATCTTTATCTAATTTAGTAGTGACACTCATAGGGGTGGGGGATGGTTTTGAATTCTCAAAATTGAACTTTTTAATCATATCATTTACATATTTAGCTTGGCTTATGTGAATACCTTTACTCGTTCGTTTAATCTGCAAGCCAAGAAAGTAGTTCAATTAGCCAACCATAGACATTTCAAATTCAGATTTCATGCAATTTTCAAAATCTTCAACAAGTTTATGAGAAGTGGAGCCAAAAATAATGTCATCAACGTAAATTTGAATAATAAGTAAATCCGATTTATCTTGTTTTAAAAATAAAGTACTATCTATAGTGCCTCTTTTAAAACCATTTTCTAAAAGGAAAGTAGCAAAACGATCATACCATGCTCTAGGTGCTTGCTTTAATCCGTATAGTGCCTTCTTTAGTTTGTACACGTGATCGGGATGTTTCAAATCTTCAAAACCTGGTGGTTGTTTTACGTGTACCTCTTCTTGTATAAATCCATTTGAGAATGCACTTTTCACGTCCATTTGATAAAGTTTAAAATCTTTCATGCAAGCAATGGCAAGTAAAAGTCGTATAGCTTCTAAACGTGCTACGGGTGCAAATGTTTCATCATAATCAATTCTTTCTTCTTGATTATAGCCTTGTGCTACAAGTCTAGCTTTATTTCTAACAACTTTTCCTTCTTCATTCATTTTATTTCTAAACACCCACTTTGTGCCTATTATGGTCTTATCTTGTGGTCATGGCACTAAATCCCATACGTCATTTCTAACAAATTGATTAAGTTCATCATGCATAGCATCAATCCAAGAAGAATCATTCAAAGCATCATGCACATTTTTAGGTTCAATTTCGGAAATCATGGCACGAAATTGATTTATTTCTTCCGGATTTATTCTTCTACGTAGACGCACACCGTGAGTGATATCGCCTATGATGAGATCGTGTGGGTGATCTCTATGCCATCTTGGTTAATTATTTTCTATGTTCTCATGTATTTCTAAGTGATCATGTATTTCTAGTGTATCATGGCATATCATGCATATCAAACGTGCCATCATCATCATTCAATACGGGTTTCAATTCAAAATCATCATATTCCTTATCTTTATCAATCTCACCAAATTCATTAAACTTCGCATGAATAGATTCTATAATTTGTCTAGCGAGAGGATCATAACATCTATATGCTTTTGAATTTACAGAATATCCAACAAAGGTGCATTCAATTGATTTAGATTCAAATTTATCTAAATTGTCTTTTGTATTTAAAACAAAACATTTACATCCAAACACACGAAAATAGTAAATTTTAGGCATGCGATCATTTAGTATCTCATAAGGCGTCTTATTTATTTCTTTCTAATGGATAAGCGATTTACTATGTAGCATGCACAGTTTACGGCTTCCGCCCACAAAAATCTAGGCAATTTATTTTTGCATAACATAGTTCTAGCAATTTCTTGTAATGTCCTATTCTTTCTTTCTACTACACCATTTAATTGTGGAGTTCTAGGTGGCGAAAACTCGTGTTTAATTCCTTTTTCTTCGCAAAATGAAATCATGTCTTTATTTTTAAATTCACCACCTCTATCGCTTCTTATCTTTTTCACATTAACGCCATATTGGTTTTCAAGTTGTTTTATCAGTTTAGCAATTTCAATAGCACTATCATCCTTATGTGCAAGAAACAAAGTCCAAGTATAACGAGAAAAATCATCAACAATCACACAAGCATAGTGACGCCCACCAAGACTCGTAGTGTGACTAGAACCAAACAAATCAATGTGTGATAATTCTAAAACTCTAGTCGTGCTTATTTCATTCTTAGGCTTAAGTGACTCGCGTGTTTGTTTGCCTTTTATGCAAGATTCACACAACTGAAAGTTGTCTAAATCAAGTGTAGGCAATCCTCATATTAGGTTCTTTCGCTGGAGTTTTTCTAGTGTAGAAATGACAATACGTCATAAACGTCTATGCAACAAGTTTACGTTAGGTCCATTTGACATGAAGCACTTAACCTTAGCGTCTAACATATCATCCATAGAAAGCGTAAAGATGTTTCCTTCACGTTTTTCTTTTAAAACTACTACTCCATTTTTATTTATGATATTGCGATAGGGATGAGTAAAGCACACATCGAAGCCATTATCAATAAGTTGTGAAATGCTAGGAAGATTATAAGATAAGTTTCTTACCAAAAATACGTTGGAGATTTGAAGGGTGCTTGGGTTTCCAATTGTACCTTTTCCTATGATCTTGCCTTCATTGTTGTCTCTAAAGGTCACGGATCCGCCTTTTGTGTGACCTTCTTCAATTTCGTGAATAGTCTCGGGTCACCCGTCATGTGCATCGAGCAACCACTGTCAAGGAACCACTTGATAGATGTATCTTTTGATTTGTGGTTTCCCTGCAATGTGCAAAAATGACTTAGGTACCCTTTTAATTTTGGGTCCTTACGAGTTAGTTATTCACCTCTTAGTAAAAGTACCTTTTGGTACCCATACTTGGGTGATTCTTCTAGGTCTAGAAAATGGCAAGAATGTAGATGAAGGTGCAATATAGCAGAGATGTGGTGAGTGCACTTTGGGCCTTTGGCCAAGAACTCCTTTATATGCATTATATGTAGGACGTTTTTGATATGTCTTTGTGTTAGTGTGCATAGTGCGTGATCTAGATGGATGAAACGAATGTCGTGTATGCATCACTTGTTTCTTCTCATATCTATATGGCACAAAATTATATTTCGCATGATATGAAGAAGAAGTATTACGAGATGAGGGGAGAGGGGGTTTTTGCGTCATCTTAGACGTTGTATGTGCTTTTGGAGTGTCTACTTTCTTAGACAATACAAACTTGGTTGGTTTAATGGATACGTCATCTGTCTCAATGTATCCTAATCCCGTTTTATCACTATCATACTTTTGAGATAAAATAATACGATCTAGCATGTTAGATCCCGTATCAAACTGTTTCATCATTTTCGCTAAGTCCGTATTCCTTGATTTCAAATTTGAAATCTCGGATTTCATTTTATTATTTTGCGTGGTCATTGATGATATCTCTATCTTTAATGCATTAATGATGCATGATGACTCTTCTTTTGAATCGTTTAATTGAGCGACAAGATTTTCGTTAGAAGATTCTAACAGCTTCTTGTCTTCAATTAACCGCTTCTTTTCTTTTGAAAGAGTCTTAGTGAATTTATGCAATTCTAAGTACTGACTAAAAAGATCACCATAAGAAGGCTCAGAGTCAAAATCAGAGTCAGATGATACCTCGTTTGATGCTTTGGACATAAAGCATACTTGTGCAGTTTCCTCTTCTGTTTCAGTCTCAGAATCCGATGTAGCGCTCCAAGTGGAGGCTTTGAGAGCTCAAATCCTTTGCTTAGGTTCTGAGACGAGTCTATTCTTGTTCCGATCCTTGTGAGGGTATTTATTTGTTTGCTTGTCCTTATTAGGGCAGTCATATGATAGATGTCCAAGTTTACAGCATTCATAACATTTAACATTCTTGTCGTTTGTCTTGTTCTTATTTCTTTTAGTCGAAGTAACCTTAGTTTTGTTTTTAAACGACTTTCTCTTGAGTTTTCTTAATCCTTTAGCCAATAAAATTATGTCATTGTTATCTGATTCAGAATCACTATCATCTACGTGATCGGAAGAAGTAGAGACGTATTCATTTGATTTAAATGCAATAGCTTTACCTTGTTTTGATGATTTCGATTTCTTTATGGTGAGTTTGTTCTCATAAACCTTAAGTGATCCAATTAATTCTTTCATCTTGATTGACTTAGTTTCTTTGCTTTCTTCTATTTCCGTTACTTTAGGGTCTCTTTTTATCCTCACTAGTGTACTCTTGCCTAGGCTTAACGACATCTAGTGTGACTCCATCTACAGTGGATAATTTTGATGGAACAAAAGGACCATCTTCTATAATTGACCAAAGATCAATATCAATTGCCATAAGAAAAAGTTTCATTCTTAACTTCCATTGAATGAAAGACTCACAGTCAAAGAGAGGAGGCCTTTGACTTGACATACCTTCTTGTTTGGTTTTGAAGTTTGTGGTTGCCATCTCACTTAGATCGTTGGATCCTTTTGATTTGAGTGTTCCTGCGCTCTGAGACTACTTGTAGGATCTGCGAGGCACCACTAGAAGGGGAGTTGAATAGTTGGTGTGGAATATGTGGGTTTTAAAATAGTTTGAAACCAAGAACTCAACTTTTGAAAACAGTTTCTGTTTTTAGGACCAGTTTTAAAATGTTTTGAAAACTGGGTTGCAGGTCTTCAAAAATTCTGAAATTTGGAGAGAACTTAGCTTCACATATTCTGAGTATCTCGTAAAAATTTAAGATTAAAATTCAACCTCTAACCCCTTGAAAAATTGTTGGTGGTAAGATTGCGTAAATCTGCCAGAAACGGTAGTCTGATTTGAAAAATTAATTCCTATTTGTACGTAACTCCAAATGCTCTGAAAATTTAAAGACTAAGCCCTTATTAGTTTTATCTAAATGGGCTGAAACAATTTTGAAACATTCTTTTGAGAAGTTAGTCAAATACGATCAAAGTATCAACCTTTGCAAGCCTGAAAATCAGACTGCACTAGTCTCAGAACTGTGGACGTTTTGATGACTTGTCCAAAAGGGTTGAAACTTGTGCCAAAAGAACCTTAAGACGTGTGGCTATAATTCTGGAAAGTTTCATAATTTTTGAAATTCGTTTACTATTTTTACGAACGTGATTAAGAACGATAAACAGTGCTGAAGCAGAAAGTAAGTGCTGAAAGTAAATGACACCAAGAATTTTATACTGGTTTGGTTATAAACAACCTACTCCAGTCTTCGAGGACACCTTCCTCGGTTAGCACTAAACACACAACACAAAGAACACCTTACCGCAGGGTTGATGGAGTTACACACCAACTCCAACCCTTTACAAACATTGTATGAGAATACAATTGTCACGAACACCACCACCTTGCAAGTGCAAGATTGATCACACCTTGATCAATCTTTTACAATGATAAAGAATATGTGGTGGACTATATGAAGCCTATTCAAGTATATGAATGTAAGTACAATAGGCTTTTATAGAGAAGAAAGAAAGAGAGTGTAGAAGAGAAGGCTAGAACACGTTTTTGATCTTTGAAATTGCAAGACTTGTTCTTGTTTTTGTTTTTCTTTCTTCCTTCCTTTTTAACATGTTGGCCGCCCCCCTTGAGCATCCTCCTCCTCTTGAAAATTATCTTCTAACTCCTTGGAAGAGTGTATTGCATCATTGTGACATGTCTTTGCTTACTTGGCATCTCCTCATTGGATGATCATTAAACTTTTGCTTACTTGGCACTCATTGATTGGTTGAAGGTTGTCATCATTTGATGACTAGATAAATCTGAGAATAACACTTCAAACATGTGCCAAAATAATCATAAAAACATTGCCATAAGTCACAAGATTATCCCACAAAATTAGCTAGACAAATTGTCACATTAATCACCAAAAAATCGGCCATCAAGTCTCTTGCACATGCTGAAATTTCAGCATGAAGTAACATTCACCTTTTATTCAAAATATTGCAAATTTTACATTGATTTAATCCTTAAAATTAAAGAATAATTCAATCACCTTTTAGTACACAATATTTTCATCAATTTTGGAATAAAATTTGTCACTCATGCAGCCTCGAATTCGGCCATATACAAAGATATCAATTTTGGAATAAAATGTGTGATATTCAAAGATATCACCATTTTAATTCCATAACATATTCAAAATGCTTCCATACAATCTCCCAATTAATTCACTCAATTCAAGAAGTAAAATATGCCTCATAATGTTGATAAAATCGGCCAGCCTATATGCACATGCTGAAATTTTGAGCATGTGTTACAAATATGACATAAGTTTGAAATGTTACCTTGTGTAGCTCCTTCCTTTATGTCTTCAACATTGTATGCTTCATTCTTGACCAATCAATATTCCAAAAATGCTCCACATATGCTCCAACATGGCTGTTATAGGCGTTTGAAATGATTTGTGCATGTGCTGAATTTTATTTTTGCAAACTTTATAAAATAGTGCACATTTAATTATACACACATGGTATATTCCAATCAGCCCTTAATTGAATTTTCTAGAACACTTTGAGATGTATGAACTATGTAAAAAGTAACTAGATACATGTTATATGACATGTCAAAAATGTTCCATGTGTCATGTACGTAGAAAATCGAATTTTCGACGTTTATCGATTACCCGATTTTTCTCTAATTAAATTCCAATCTTTTGCACATGTTATATATATATTATGTAACACATAATATAAATATATTAAACTTTAATATTCAGCTCATAGCTGATCTCAAAGTGGCGCCTAAAACATGTGTCAAAATTGAATTTTTGAATTTCCACAATTTGGCCTTAATGTGGGGTGATTTGTGTGTGACAACATGGAATTATTTTATGGTTGTACATATCATGTAAGCCACGAAATTTGTGGTCATTTTTGAAGTGTAGGGGCTGGCCATCTATTTATGGCAAGTACGTGACACGTTGGCGAAGTTTCGGTATTCGTCCAATACGACAATTTTTGGTTTGGAACCTTTTAACTTGTCATATTAAATTTGTCATCACCATGAATTATATCGTATGATATAACACCTGAATATACTCATAAATATGAGTTAAATATAGTGGTGTGACGTTAACATACGTACATAAAATATATAACGTGTCGGTAGTACGTTGGAATAAATATGTATTGTCACCAGCTACTCACGCTCATGCATGCTCGGTCTCCCTTAGCTCCGGATCTTCATCGTCTACGCACGTTTCTTGCTGAATCATCTATCCACATATCTTATGCGCCTCGAGAGGTAAATCAAGCAGCGCACTATCTATCCCAGGAAGGCTCACGGACTATGCTCCTTGCATCGTATTCCAAGCTTTCATTAGTGCCTGCACATATACGAGGGATTATTTTGACTGACTTCACGCTTTCAGCTTTTCGATCTTAACCCAATGGTGGACCCTAAAATGATGTATAGGTGTTTCATCCTTCTGATGTCTCAGACTGTCTTCCATATGGATTGGCATTTCAAGAATTTCCCTGCCTGTCTCCTGCGGGATTCAGGCAGGTTTGGTATGTCTTGTCTCCTTCTCATCATTATTTTATCTTGTCTCCTTCTGCTTCATAACTGCCTCTTCCTGCTTGTTCTCTCATGTCTTGGGCTGTATATATTGCTGGCAAGATACTACACACTGATGGCCTCCGCAGCCTACACTACACACCCAAGCTTTGTTTCTGAAGGCCTCCTGGATCGGACTAGCACTCTTCCCTGCTACAAATGGCGCTCTTGCATGTTATCAGCACTTATGACATACATGTCATCGTTTTTATACGCAGATTTAACACATATCAAGGATGGTTGTATAAATATGTACGCTTTTTCCTTCGCCAGGGTTTTATCCACAAGGGTGGTTTTACCTGGCAAGGTTTTAATGCGGCATATCGTATACGACTAGAGATATGCTATTCTTAGCTCGTTATTTCATTTATTCTCATACTCTGATGCTTTGTAATATGGTTTTTCCTCCACCACAAGTGAGGCTTTATCAATAATAAGATATCTCTTGCTTAAAAAAAATATATATTTGAATAAGGAGAGCTTTTATTGAATTAAAAATTCCTCACTTGTGGTGGAGGTAACCATATTACAACAATGTATATCGAACAAAAAATGAAAGTGTAAAGTAGTAATAATATTCAGTCTCCAATCATATATGATATGCCGCATTAAAACCTTGTCAAGTAAAACCACCCTTGTGGATAAAATCTTGGCGAAGGAAAAAGCGTACATATTTATATGATTGGAGTGATGCTGACTATATGCTAATTCTAAATGAATACGTATGTATCGTGTCATATCTTCAAAGGTATTGATTGTATCAATGTTGTAATGCCACCAAAGTCGGCTTGAAGCAGTGATATGTTGTGTTGAAACTTGGTTGAACCGCATAGAATAATGCCGCCATTGAGGTGTGAGGAGCGTATATTGTTTTCCCCGCAAGAAAGCATGATAAAGCACATTAGTGTGAGTCAATGTAATGAGTGTGTTCCAGATTATCATATATGCATCATTGAAACATACCGATGTTGCCCGTAGTCCGAAGACTGCGGGCAACAATATAAGCAACTTGCAATCAAAAGACACATGTATTTGTGGCAGGGTCGTGAGCAGACGTACCAGAGTTGCCTGTAACTCGATAGTACATGAAACGATACAAAATGATGAGCCATGATCTTTATATGCACAGTGTATGTGGCACCCCACATGCATGATAGAGTATTGCGTCCAAGATATAATCGAGACATTATCAGATTGTGACGATTCCTTGATGCAAAGCAGATGCTGTTTTAACCGCTGTGTATTGAGCAGCAGATAGTGAATTCCTCACAAGAAAGTTTGACATATCACGTTAGTATCAATCACTGTAATGAGGATATGCCAAGGTATCATGCATAGAATACTGCAACATACCGATGTTGCCCGTAGTCCTAAGACTAAGGGCAACAATATAAGGAACTCGCTATCAAAAGAAACATGTAACTGTGTAAGTGTAATGGTTGGACGTACCAAAGCTGCTTGTATCATGATGATACAGGCAACGACACAGAGGGTTGAGCCATAGGACTTATATGCGCAGAGCTTGTAGAAACCCATCTGTATGATGGAAAACTCGTACCATCTGTGGCCGCTGATTGGCAGAAGTATATAGCCGTGTTGTTGGCGTTATACGTGCAAATTGACTCAAGTGATGAGCAACCGTGTTGATCTCTCTAGGGATGAATGTAAGTTGACTGCCCGTTAACTAAAGGAAAAGTTGCAGTTGCTTGTACTCTGGCGTGTTTGTCAAGTATGCAGTTGGCTGCGTGACTTGAAGGCAATCTGTTTCAATGATTAATTGTCGATGCAGTTGTCCAAAGAACATGAGACTATATAATATGGCCTGCGTTTCCGTGCGTAGGGGCGTCATATGAGGAAGCCTGAAAGAGAGAGCCGCAATCATATGACCTGATGAGTCCAGAAGAATTGCACCTGTCGACGAGTATGTTGTTGTTGCTGAGGCATCCACGTTGAGTTTTAACTTGCCGGATGGTGGAAGGATCCATTTGAGAGGCAATATAGTCTTTGGCCGCAGCTTTGCAGATAATCCAGATGCTATGAGGGAAGAGTCATATTGTGCTAATTTTGTTCCATGTAAGGCCGTAGTCCAGTCGTAGCAGGATTGTCGTGTAAGATTGTATATGTTTGTGATTGGTAAGTCTGTATCTCCATATGTGTGATTTGTATATATTCTCAAGATAGACCAGCACAGCATAATAGGTCCAACGACACGAAGATTACCTTTGAGTGATGTAGCAGAGATGATAGCCACCAAGTTAGTAAATGGGATCGGAGTGTTGATGATCGGTAATTTGGTCCGTCCATTAAGATCGATAGTTTCTGCCACGTGAGTTGGATTGTTGGGCATGTAATGAATATGTGCTGTTGATTTGCCGACGCTGCATGGCATAATGGACATATACTGGGACAAGCCATAGTAAATCGCTTCAGGTTATCTTCAATGGGAAGTGCGCAATGTAATAGTCTTCATGTAAAAATGCTGATTGTCTTTGGTATTCCATGCCACCATATGAATTTATGTGATAAAAGTTTTGTTCGAATTGGTCTAACATCATCATAGGCCTGCCGAATAGAAAAAAGACTAGAGGTAGCTGTATCCCAAACTGGGTTTGGAGTGCCAGTTGACAATTGATTACATAGTGTATACAGCATAATCTTTTCCATCCCAGAGAGTTGTAAATGCGTGGCAAATAATCATGTTGTGAGCCATACCGATTGTGCATGTATGTTGACCATAATGTGGTGGTATTATGATAAGACCACCATAGTTTGCAATCATAAGCAGTTTGAATATGAGTCAAATTTCGAACTCCTAGTCCTCCTTCTGATTCTGGGTAACAGATGTCCGCGAATGATATCCAATGATGCTTGTCATTCCATATGAAGGATGCAATTTTCTGATTAAGCGTATTGATAACACTTTTTGGCAGACGAGATGCCGCTAAGATGTGTAATGGCATAGCAGTGAGCAGGGATTTTAATAAGACCAATCTACTTCCTGGGGAGAGCAGTCAGCTGGCCCATCCAGTTAGAGTAGAATCAAAATGATGAATCAGAGTGGTGCAGTATGTTTACCAATTAACACCACGATAGAGATAGGAGCCCAAGTATTTTATAGGTAGTGTTGAGGATTGCATCGTTAAAATCTAAGAGATGGCATTGAGTTGGTGTTGCGAGATGTAAGAGCTGGCGACAAATTGGCTCTTTGCATAGTTGACTAACTGTCCAGATGCTTGTTGATAAGTGTGCAAGAATGATCGAAACCTTCGTAAGTTTTGTGTAGACGCATTTAAAAACAATAATAAGTCATCCGCATATGCTAGATGAGAAAATGGTTGAGTTCGACCCAATGAGCAGCCTCGGAGTGAGTCAGTGTTAAAGAGATTGTTTATTCCACAGTTGAAACCTTCTGAGCAAATGATAAACAATAGAGGAGATAACGGATCTCCCTGTTTAACCCCACGTGTAGGGGAGAAAAATCCATAAGATGATCCGTTAATGGCAATCGAAAGCTTGGATATACTCATGTTATTCATTATAATCCGAATGAAGCGTGCTGCAAATCCAAATTTATTGAGTATTGCCTCCAAATACGGCCAACTAACTCTATCAAAAGCCTTTGTCATGTCCAGTTTGATCAGCACATTTCCCCCATGCACTTTTTTGTCGATTAGATGCACCATCTCATTTGGCATGAGAACATGTTCACTGATATCATGACCTTTGAGAAAACCAATTTGCTCTGAAGATATGATTTTCGACAACACAGTATTTAGCCTCAAAGCAATGATTCTGGTAGTCACCTTACTGATGAAGTTTGATAAGCATATTGGGAGAAAGTCTACATACGTTGATGGATGGGGTTTTTTGGGTATTAACGTTATTAGAGATGAAACCATTACCTATGGAGGAGGAACGCCTAAAAAGAATTCTTGAATGGAGAGTGTAACATCCAAGTGTATAATATCCCAGCATGTTTTGAAAAAATTACCATTGTAACCATCTGGGCCAGCGGCACTGCTTTGACAAAGGTGCCAAACTGCATTCTTTATTTCTTGTGCGTCTGGCACGGCTGCAAGCAATTCGTTGTCTGCTTGCGTTATCATTGTGGGAATGCAGTGAAGAAATTCTGCTACTCCAGCAACAGGCTCCTGCGTAAACAGATTTTTATAGTAAGACACAGTTTCGTCCCCTAGTGCAGCATTGTCTTGCAACGGGCTGCCTGTAGTGCTTTGTAAATCTCGGATTAGTTGCTTGTGATGCTTGTCCTTGACAAAATATGCTGCGTTAGCCTCCCCTTCTGTTATCCAATGTGTTCTAGCTTTCTGTGCCCAATACGACGTTTGTGCTTTGGTGGCTTGTATGAGTTGAGCATGTGCCAGTGACATTGCTGCGCAATTAGTTGGTGTAGGATTTTCATCAAATTGTGCTTTTTGTCGTTTGTAGTTATCTTCTGCCATCGCCACATTACTAAAAATGTTTCCATATATTTCTCGGTTCTAAACTTTGAGATCTTTTTTGAGTAGATTTAACTTGGAATAAAGACCACGCATGCCCCCGGTCATTGGATATGATTGCCACTTTTCTTTTACATATAGAGTAAAGTTGGCATGTAATGCCCACACATTTATGTAACGAAATAGGATCTGAGGACGTGTTTGTGATATTTTACACTTGAGTAAAAGTGGCGAATGGTCCGACGTTGCTCGTGAGAGATGATGAACTATCACTTCTGCAAATAAGTTAGAGAAAGAGACTGTACATAAGTATCTATCCAGACGTCGCATAACCCGTCCCTCACCCGTTCCACGGGCCCAAGTGAATAATGTGCCTATAATAGGAAGATCTTGGAGGCCACAGATGTGTACACAATCTTGAAGTCATCCAGGATGCAAAGAGATGGTGTGGATCTGCCTTTGTGTTCGTCTAATGAGAGGAAAGTGTTGAAATCTCCACCTATTATCCAAGGTATAGATATGCTGCGCGATGTCTCAATTAATGAATCACAAAGAGGTCTTCTATCCGAAACTGTATGTCTTCCATACACCACAGACCAAGCCAGAGACTGTTGCGTTGGTACATATTTAAAAGTGAAGAGGGATGTTTGTTCACCGTGACTTAAATCAAGTAATTGTAAAGATGATGATTTCCAAAAAACCCAGATGTTATCCTGTCAGGTTGACCTCGCATTTGAGAATCCCAACTTTAGCCTTTATGTAGTAAGTTTGGTTGGATGTTGTTTTGCCTCAATTATCACTAATATATCCAAGTGTGTATTACGTAACATTGATTGCAGTCTGTCCATTGAGGTTCGAATACCTCTAGCATTCTATATGATAGCATTCATAATGATGGTTGGGGTGATGTAGAGCACGAGCGAGTGGCACTTCGAGTAATTACTGTAGACGGGGGTCTTGGTGGCAATTCTTTGCGTAGCCGACGTTTGCGTCTACTTGGAGCTGGAATAAATCCCTCGAGGTCAGTGTGTGCCTCCGTTAAACAGGCACGAAGAATATCCTCATCGTTTGTACTTGGTGGACAAGAAGACAGACGTTTGTTGATGTTTTCTGCATCTTCAGTCATTTGATGTATGAATTGAGAACGTGAAGTGTCTTCCATATATTTTCTAGGATCACTGTGCAGAATCTCTGAATCTGATACTTGGCAATAGTCAGGATCATCAGCAAGGGTCTGGGTTTGCGTCAATGTGTCATCTGCTATGTGTTGATTTGTGTGCAACGTATCTGTTTGATGCAACAAGTAATCATCCTTCTCATCCGTGTGGTGCGTAGGCAATGTTGTGACAGAGATGTGATCAAGTTTAGGATTGAAATCATCTGCTTCGTTGGGGTTGTTCTCCTCATTATCAGCAATAGTATCAATAATTGGTGCATCATAATTTTCTGGAATAGGAATCTGCGGTTTGGGGATGGCAGTAGTATCTGAATCTACATGGGAAAGTTTTTGACGTTCCTGGGTTGCAGTAGCACTTTTTTGGATCAAAACCACGTTTTCCATCTCAAAGGCGTGATCTTTTTGGTTTTTCTTAGGAGTCGATCTGGTGGTATTCGTTTGGGGTTTGGAAGGTTTGTCAATAATCTTGTCTCCACATGTGGCCGCTGTGTGACCTAATCTGCGGCACTTATCACAGAATGAAGGCAGGTCTTCGTATATGATCTGTTGCTGAATTATTTTTCGTTTACCTTGCAAAAACATCTTCTTTGGCAAATCTGTGGATATATATATATATATATATATATATATGTATGTATATATATGTTTATATATATATATTAGCGTGTGATAAGTGTGGAGAGGAGAGGGAGAACTTTCCTTTCTTCAACTTGTTGCCTTTGTGCCTTTTCCAAATATTGCTTCCTTTAATGAACTACTTAGTTTAATTAACTAAGTACTTCACTTAATGAGCTAGTTTAGTTCATTAATGGTGGCACCTAAAAATAGTTCAAACACAACAAATGTTTGCCATTTGATGTAAGCTTTAAAGCTTCATGGCTCGTTAGTATGATAACATTATATATGAACTATATAAGGCAAGTTTTATGCAAGAGCGTGTCATGTCATAAAGTATGTCATGCATTTCTTTGTAACACGTTTAAATCATGTATTTTGAAATCACTCAAACCCTTTTTTCTCTACAATTAATGTCAGAGGAAAGCCCACACGAAATTTGAGTAAGATTGGAAACAAAAAACACCTTGAATCTCCTATGGATTTTGTTCCAACAGTCGTTCAAATTTGAATCCTGGATGACATCGATCGATCATTGTGTCTGTGTTGAGAGATCAATGTCTTCCAGTAAGGTTCTTATTTTGCACCTTTCATGCATCGATCTATCGATGTCTCTTCTTTGAGAGACTGATGTATATATCGAGCGATCCATGTCAAATTGTTTAAAGATAGAAATCTCACAGTAAGGTTTCAGTTTTATACCTTACATACATCGATCGATTGATGTCTTTTCTTTGAGAGACTGATGTATACATCGATCGAACGATGTCTCCTTATTGAGAGATCGATGTCCCACGGTAAGGTTTCAAATTTGAACATTTATTACATCGATCGATAGATGTGTCTAACCTTAGAGACTGATGTTGCATCGATCGATAGATGTGTCTCAAAATTAGAGATCTTTGTCTCACAGTAAGGTTCCAACCTTAGAAAATTCCAACATAGATCGATCGATGTCTCTTGTTGAGAGACTGATGCATACATCGATCGATCCCTGTGAGAGATCTATGTCTTATAGTGGTGTTTTTCTAATTTTGTTTTAATTCCAAAGTATGAGATACATTTTAACTCTTTTAAGATATCTTTTAACTTCATCAAATCAATTCATATTCTAACAATCTTCTCTTTTTTGATGTTTAAAAACCAAGGCTTTTAAAAGATTTTTTGTTTGAAAAACTATATTTGAACTAGCTAGAGGTTTCAAAACTTGGAAATTTTGTCTCTCCCCCTTAGTCAATGAATTTATGCTCCCCCTCAATACATAAAACATACTCAAAGCTTTTTAAAGCTCTCCCTCAATATATGAACATGAAACATACTTTAGATTAGTTCAAATGACTCCAAAGCTTCCCCTTATTCCAAGCATGAATCAATTTTACGTGCAACACATGCATCATGGTATATTCTTCCAACATTTACACTAAGCATCTTACATATATGCCAAGCATGCCAAATTTATATTTGAAATACCCATACTAAAAACTAAACAAACACATATGTCAACATATCGAGCCTTCATATCCATAAGACAATCAATCCATCAAGCAAGTAAACAAGCAAGTAAGACAATCAATCAAGCAAGTCAAGCATAAATATCCATAGCTTAAATATCCATCATGTCAAACAAGCATACTATATCAAGCTTACAATTCCATAGCATAGATATCCATCGTGTCAAAAAAGCACACCATATCTTCACCAAAAAAACATGCAAAGTACATATTCTTCCCCTTTTTGTAATCATCAAAATGAACAATGGAATGTAAACAAAGGATTTCATTAAACACCAAGAAGTGACAAAATGACGTTCATCAAATATATCATAGTAGTATTTGATTCATCCTATGCTGGGACCTATATCTAAAATAGGGAAATAGGGATGGAAGGAAAGGCTAGTCATAGTCGTAGTCCGACGAGAAAGACAAGCTCGAATGCACGCGCTCATTTTAGCTTTGAATATCAAAAGCTTGTTCTTCAGGGTGCCCACCTCATGTTGGAGCTCTACAACTTGTTGTTGTAGATCCAGGACACTTGCCTTAGGTCCATTGCTTTTACCTTCTTCGACCGCAGGTATCAGAGCCATTTCCTCCTCTTCATCTCCTTCTTCCTCTAACCCTGTCCGCATGCGGGCTTCCTTCCCGCACTTATGAATTTTTTGAGTGTTGATTTTGTTATAATAATCCTTCAGTGAGATGTTTTCAACATCCGAGTCATCAAGCTCAACACTCTATATACTAATGACATGTCATTAGTATTCTATATATCAATGACAGCATATAGTAGATTAGGCTGGCATAAGGAAGGGCTTTGGATTTCTTAGTGGCTGTCTCCATTACATTAGCCATGAAAATAGCAAAAGGTAACTATTGCAGCCAACACTCTATATACTAATGACATGTCATTATTATTCTTAGTGGGATAGAAGCCAAGGAAGCTCTTGACATGTTCTTCACTCACTTGCCATTTGTACTCATCCCACTTCTGTACTTCAAATGAATCCAAATCCTCATCCAGAATCCAATATACTCACAAATTGTTTTTATCGACTATTCAACATGTTGTCCAATCTATTATCATATTTAGGGAGAATGGAAAACCATGAAGCATTCTACCCATAAGTTAGCATAAAATATCCTAGTATACCTCTTGGACATCTTTTTCATCTCACTTCCTATCCAAATAGACCTCTAATTTTGGAAATCCAACCATTCAATAATAGGACTTAATTAATTATCCTATTCGGTATCATTCATTTTCAATAACTTCATAGGCACAGTTACTCTCTCACTTCTTTCTCATTCTATACACAATTCCTGAGCCCTAAGAGATATTTAACCAAATTTACCTGTCCCAAATGGTTCGTCTAATAAACCTTGGATGTTTCTTTTGATCCAAGGAAAGTTTTTGAAAGTGATACCACTCTGGATATTTGCCAATTTTTTAGCTAGACCAAAATCCACATGCCTAAGCTTAGGTGCCCTAGTTCTAGATTGGGTAGGCACTTGAGATCTTGAAGTTTGTCCCTTTTGAAGCTTGTTTGACCCTCTTTTGTCATTTTGAGAGGTTCTAGCCCTCTTAGAAGTGTTCTCGGACCTTTTAATTTTTGGATTTTTGGTTTCTGGTTTTGGAGAGAGTGGAAAACAATTGAAAAAGATGAAAAAGATGAGATGTAGTTGACAAATTTGGGATTTTTTGGGAAGAAAGTGAGGAATTTTGCAAGAAATTGAAGGGTGCAGACGGATTTTTGGAAGAGAATCGCTAGAGAGATTCTTAGGGTTGAGAAATTTGATTAGAATGAGAAAGAAGGATGAATTTTGGCCTTTTAACCAGGTTTCAGTGTTTCTAACCTCGCTGACATTGATCGATCGATGTAGAGATCAATGTATACATCGATCTCTCAGGTAGGTACATCGATCGATTGATGTACCAGCTTTTTTGGTTTTTATTTTTATGACTTTTTAAGCATTTTTTATCATTCCTAATCTTGTTCTAATTGATTCGAATGTCTCAGTGGGAAGGGATTTGGTAACAATATTAGGTAGTTGGTCATTTGTTGGAACAAATTCAACACACACTAATCCTTTTTGACATAATCCCTTATAAAGTGATGTCTCACTTCAATATGCTTGGTTCTACTATGATGTACATGATTTTGAGCTATACTTATGGTTGAGGTACGCAAAATAGGTACTTCATCAAACTTGCCATTGCAGTCATTCAAGGTGTTTATCATCCAAATTAATTGGACACAACATGAGGCGGCCGACACGTATTTGGATTCCACCGTTGAAAGTGACACACTATTTTGTTTCTTGGAGAACCAAGACACCAAGCAATCTCTAAGGAATTGACATGTTCCGAATGTGCTTTTCCTATCTAATAGATTTCCAGCATAGTCAGAGTCAATATACCCACTTAAGTCAAAACACTCATTTTTTGGGATAAAATAGCCCAAAGTTCAATGTAACTTTGAAATACCTAAAAAACGTTTTAGGCAACTAGATGTGATTCCTGAAGCATACTTTGACATCTAGCACATTTGCACACAACATGTAAAATATCCGGTCTAGTAGTGGTTAAATAAAGTAGACTACCAAGCATACCCCTATATTTAGTTACCTCAACCGGCTTTTATGTTTCATCCTTGTCAAGCTCTGTATTTGTGTTGATTAGTGTACTTACACTCCTTCCATCCTCAAACTTGTATTTCTTGAGGAGATGCTTGGTATACTTTTTTTGAGATATGTATACACCTTCTTTCGTTTGCTTGATTCGAAGTCTAAGAAAGTATTTGAGTTCAACCATCATGCTTATCTCAAATTCTTCTTCCATCAACTTAGCAAAATGCTTACAAAGAGAATCATTAGTAGCACCAAATATAATATGTCAACATATGTTTGAACAAATAATTGAGTATTTCCTAGCTCTTTAATAAATAATGTAGCATCAGCTTTTCCCCTTGAAAACCATTTTCAAGAAGGAAGTTGCTTGATCTCTCATACAATGCCCTAGGAGCTTGTATAAATCCGTAAAGAGCCTTTTTATATTTGAATACATGATTTGGATAATCATGATTTTCAAAACCCAGTGGTTGAGCTACATATACTTCTTTTTCAATTATTCCATTCAAAAAGGTTGATTTTATATCCATTTGATATAGCTTGAATTCCTTATAGCATGCATATGCTAGTAGCATCCTAATGGCTTCTAATCTAGCTACATGGGCAAAAGTTTCGTCATAATCCATACCTTCTTCTTGTCTATATCCACGTGCTACTAACCTAGCATTGTTTCTAGCATTGTTTCTAGCTATATTTCCTTGATCATCAATTTTCTTTCTAAATACACAATTAGTACCAATTATAGGATGATCACTAGGTTTAGCCACTAACTCCCAAACATCACTTCTTTTAAATTGATTAGCTCTTCTTGCATGGCTTTTTATTTAGGCTCAACTTGTGAAATGAAGGCATTTTCATGAATTTTTGCCTTGTTAATACGCCTTGACTTGTTTCTCCTAATATCAACCCTTTTGGATGGTTTTTCTTATATTTATATGATTTCGGTAAATTTAAAGTATCACCTTTCACTTCTTCCTCTTCTTCTATCTTAGGTACACTTTCAAGTGGTTCAATTCCAAGATCAACAAGAATGTCTCCTTTTGGATTCTCAAGATTTTTTATATGACTTATTTTAATTATTTCACTTTCTTCATCATCATTTAGACTTTGTTTATCATCAACGAATTCACTAAATTTAAAATGAATTGACTCTTCAACTTTCATATTTCTTTTGTTGTATGCTCTAAATGCCTTGCTATTTTGAGCATAACACATAAGGATCCCTTCATCCGCTATGAAATTGAGTTTATCCAAGTTATCTTTGGTGTTAAGTATGAAATACTTACAACCGTTTGTATCCAATGTTTGGCACTCTTCCTTTCCAAAGCTCGTAGGAGTCTTTTTGAAAGATGGTCTCAATCAAACTCTATCAATCACATGGCAAGCGGTATTGACCGCTTCAGCCCAAAAATACTTAGGTAGCTTAAATTCATTTAGCATGGCTCTACTCGCTTCTTGGAGAGTTCTATTTTTCATTTCCGTAACACCATTTGGTTAAGGACTTCTAGGAGCTGAGAAGTTGTTTCCATACCCTTTGGATACACAAAAATCTTGAAACTTACCATCAAACTCACTATCTCTGTCACTTCTTATTTCCTTGATGGTATCTTCTTTTTGGTTTTCTAATCTCCTACAAGTTTTATAAACTCTTGGCATGCATTTTTCTTTTTGGTTAAGAACATGACTCAAGTATACAGAGAAAAGTCATCTACCACTACGAAAGTGTAATGTTTTCAACCTAGACTTTCCATACCAATATCCCTATACAAATCCATATAAAGTAATTGTAGAGGTTTGGTGGTGGAGATTTCACTTTTGGGCTTGAAGCTTGTTTTAACAAATTTTGCCTTTTGACAAGTGTCACATAAGTTTCGGTTTTCGAAATTTGATTTTGGAAGACCTTTTCATTTTTGCAAATTTCTTTGACTTTTTGAAGCTAATATGTCCAATTTGTCTATGCCATATTTTTTTCAAATCATTTTTGACAACTAGACATGAAACTTTTTGGGATATCAAATCATGTGTGCTAAATCTATAAACATCATTTTTCTTTATAGCCTCAAAAACAATTCTACTATCCTTTTTCACTGTGCATTTTCTTTTTGCAAATTCAACTTGAAAATTGACATCACATAATTAGCTAACACTTCACAAATTACACTTAAGCCCTTCTACATATAATACATTATTAATAGTAAAAGAAGAGTTACCAATTTCTCCATGTCCATGGATTTTGGCTCTCCCGTTTCCAAAATGCACCGTTCCACCATCTTGGATTTTGAGCTTGGTGAATGTAGAACATTCGTTGTCCATCTTTATTTTGAGTACCTACAAAGCCAAGAGGTTTATACATTGGTACCCTTTGATGGTTGGGTTCTTTCAAGTTAGCTTGTCGACCCTTAGACTTCCAAACATACATGTTACCAAATCTAGCTCTACATACATTTCTTACATATCCTTTTTTATTGCAACGAAAGCAAGTACGCACATGTCTTAGTTGTGTGTTTTTGTGCTTATGAGATGATGGAACATTTTCATTCCTTTTATTATTTGACTTTTTTGGCTTAATAACTTAGGTTCAATAATGGATTATGAGGTCTTAAATCCTAAACCTGATTTATCATTTCCTATCCTTTGGTTTCCAACTAATTTATCTAGACTACTCTTACCATTTGTTAATTTTTGTAAGTCTAATATCAATTTATCACATTCCATCCTAATTTCCATATTTTCTAGAGCTATGGTATTTTACATGGTAAGCATTATATCATGCTCTTGGTAAATCAAAATATTCTTATCATGCAAGTTCTTGTTTTATAATATGCACCTTTTAAATTCTTTCATCAACTGTTTATATTTCAAGTTTAATTTTTCAAAATCATCTTGTAAATCTCCTATTTCATCTTGTAGACTAACATTATAAGATGTAGAGTTTACCTTAAGATCATTTTCGATTGCCATGAGGAAAGTGTGTTGTTCTTTTTGATTTTCAACTAGTACAATGAGTCCAACATCCTTGTCTTCAATATTTTCACCTTCTGATTTGGAAAGAAGATCATCCCATGTGCTTACTTGCGTATTTAAAGATTTCTTTTTTCGAGGAAAGACTATCTTGTCTTGCTTTTACGGCTCCTTAACATGACAATCGGCAGTGAAATGACCGGGTTGACCCCATGTATAACAATTTTCACTTGATTCTTATCCGTGAGAGATTTCTTGAAAAACTTTCTTGCTTGGGCCTTATTTCTTATGGCTACTCTTCTAAATTTTCTAACTAGAAGGGCAACTTTCTTATTCGACTCATCGGACTCTATCACCAATCCATTCTATATGCGTGTATGGGCTTAATAGGATTCATCCCATTTTTTTCATCAATTAGAATTTCATGAGTGAGTAGATTACCGGACAACTCATCAAGAGTAAGGATTTTGAGATTTTTGTTTTGGTGATGGCCGTCATTTTGAATGTCCATTCTCTTGGCAGAGAGTTCAGAAGTTTTGAGACAAGTTCTTCGTTTGATATTTTCTTGTCAACCATGGAGAGTTGATTCACTATTCGGGTGAATCGGTCAATTGTCTTCTTAATCTTTTTTCCACTCTTCATACCGAACATTTCGTATTCATTCATGCGCACAAGTCTTTTGGCCATTCATACTTGCTCAGTCCATTCATGTATCACTTTAAGACTCTTTCATGCTTCATGGGTTGTTTCAAGACCTTGAAGTCTTATGAGATCACTAATGGTTGAAGCACTCGAGGGAATATCAAGTGCCTTTCCATTTATAGCAAATTTATCTTTTCTTCATCGGTGTAATCATTCTCATCTTCAAACATTGATTCTTCTTTTGAGTTAGTAACCATAGGAACTTCAATTTCTTTGACAACAGGTCTTCATATATCGAATCTGCAACCTTTAAAATAATTTATCATTCAAAATTTCCACAAAATAGTTTTGAGCATCAAACATAAGAGCTTTGGCGTTTCAGGCTGAGAATAATGCAGTGGGTTAGGAGGTTGAGCTGTAAGATAAACAAGTTGTCATTGCCATGATCTTTAACCTTGCTACTTGCAAAAATTGGCTAAGAAATCAAGGTTAGGCTCTGATACCAGTTGTTAGGTACATGACAATCACTCTAGAGGGGGTGAATAAAGTGTTGGGCGGTTTTGAGGAATTTTTCTTGTTTTTGGACCACTCAAACTCAAATGCTCTTCAAATCAAATAAAGAAAGGAGATGAGAGATAATAAATGAATACACCCGATATAGAATGGTTCGAATCTTAACTTATTCCATTCCACTAACACTTTTTTTCCAAAGTGGATTCTCAGAAGAAACTCTTCTTATTACTCTTAATAAGAACAACAACAGAAATACTTACACTAACAACTTAGTGTAAGCACCAACAATATCTTCTTTCACAAAACAACTTTGTGCAGCAATAACAACACCAGCTATAAGTAAGAACAAGTTCTTGATTCCTCACAACTTCGTCAAACTCCATGAAAGAACTTTCGCACTGTGGGTTTTAAGAAGTAGTGGGGGTTTACACTTTTTAGCTAGTCTAAACAAAGCAAGAGATCAAATACATATGGTTCGTCTTGTGTTAGACTTACACTCTCATAATTTACAACAATGAAGAACAAGCAATAAAAGCTTAACAAGCTTTAAGAACTTTTGCACAAATGAGAGTTTTTTACAACAATGAAAAATGAAGCTTGAAGAGGAAGAAAGTGTATGTAGCCCTCATTTGAGCTTCTTCAATTTATAGAGGGCGTGAGCCATTTTTTTCAGCCTCCCCCAAGTCTTCAACTTAATCGTAAGTCTTAACAATATCCAAATAGCCCTTAGCCACACTATAGATTGATTTGATCCTCCAAAGCCATCTTAGAAAATCTTAGACATGGATACAATAGTCAAGGAAGCATGATTAATGTCTGGAGAAAGTACAAAAGAAATATGAGAAAGAATGGAAAGAAAAAACATCTTAAATCTCCCTTGGATTTTGTTCCAACGGTCGTAAAAATTTAAATTCAAGATGACATCGATCGATCGATGTGTCTGTGTTGAGATATCAATGTCTTCTAGTAAGGTTTCAGTTTTGCACCTTTCATACACCGATCGATTGATGTCTCTTCTTTGAGACACTGATGTACACATTGATCGATCGATGTCTAATTATTGATGTCTCACAGTAAGGTTTCAATTTTGTACATTACATACATCGATCGATCGATGGCTCTTCTTCGAGAGACTGATGTATACATCGATCGATCGATATCTATTATTGAGAGATCGATGTCTCACGGTAAGGTTTCAACTTTGAACCTTTATTACATTGATCGATTAATTCTCTAACCTTTAAAGACTGATGTCACTCGATCATCGATGTCTCATAGTAAGGTTCTAGCCTTGGACAATTTCGACATAGATCTATCGATGTCTCTTTTTGAGAGACTGATGTATACATATATCGATCCATGTGAGATATCTATGTCTCGTAGTATGTTTTTTCTCATTTTGTTTAAGTCTCGAAGTGTTACGTTCCTTTTTAACTCTTTTAAAACATATTTTAACTTCATTAAAGCAATTCATATTCCAACAATCTCTACTAATAGTATGTTGGATTGTCATCATAGAATGCTCACATCTAATAAAATAATCTTATCTCCTTTGATGTCATATAAACTAACTAGCACGAAGTCTTTGTTAAGCCACTTTCATAAACCTTATACTGATTATGATTTTCCCTAAAGAAATTTTTTAACACCCCACCCGGGACTAGGGTCTTGGCACGATGCACCCGCCGTACTTTGCTACGAGAAGTATGAGGTGTCGATAACATTTGTATGCGCATCGTCATAAACGTGTATCGAATAGCAAAAGAACCATAAATAGACAGAATAAAACATTAACATAAGTACAAAATAACTACATCCAAGATAGTATCAGCGGTACATATTCACTGCATCTGTCATAAGTACATAGCTGAAATGTCAAAATACAAAAGCTGGTACAGGAGTCTACTAAACATCCCTCGGAACCTACTCTCATTGCTCGTCCTCTACGTAATCTTGCTCTGGGTCATGTGGGTCTGCATGGTAAAATAAAGGGGTGAACGATAATGAATCGCTCAGCAAGTATTTCTGTCTAGATTCGTCAAGTTGATCATGCATGGAGATCGGAGTAGTGGAGAGAATACAGTAACACACAGAACAAGTACTATATTCATAATACATATGAAAGTAACGTTCCATGTAAATAACATAAGTAAATAGTACAGTAAAGCAAGCAGTCAAAGTCTTTCGTCAGCTTTAATTTGAACTTAATTATCTTTCATATACTCCGTATCATTCTCAAACACAGTCTTTTAGATTCGGTTCCATGTGTTTACTAGTACTTACTTGACTATCATTCTAGGGCAAAGTACCGAAGTGGTCATGACTTATGGGTACTAAGTACTCTGGGACATGTACGTGATGCATGGATTATAAAATTTTCAGAAACATATCAGTTCATACTTTCATAAACATGACAGAACATGACTGGCTATATCACTTTTTGTATCGTAATAATGGTATCCACGACATGCCGAATGATTCTCTGAGTAGATTTCAGTATTGTCCATGAATCCCAATGGTCCGACCGCAGTGTTGCATGATACGTACCTAGGACTAACGGTGGCGTGTTACGACCGAGATACATCCCGAGTCCTGGATGTGGTGTTACACTTGGCCATAATGTATTTTGCCTCTGACATCCTCCCCTAGGACCAGATGTCAGATAGCTCTCCATACAGAATGTCGTAGGCATAACACAAAGGCAGAGATCTCTTGTCCAAGATAAGGTGTTACACTCAGCCAACATAAAAATGTATATGTCGTATGGAATCTTTTGTCTCACGGTACGGTTCTTTATTCGTAAAATCCTTTCGTAAACCTGATCGTCAATAAAATCTTTTTCTTTGAAAACCATGATGATGTATGCATGAGTGAATGCTCGATTTCAGGGATGATTTTAGTTCTCTAATTGTTTCAGTCCCTAAGCCTATTACCTAGCTCATTTTCCATGTCATGTTCTTATGTGAAATTACCTTTTTGTCCTTAGTTAAGGACCCCGATTCCTATTGCCCCAAAACAACCCTTTTTGGCTTTTAGTTTACTATTTTTCATTTCCATTAATATGTCCATTATTTATTTCCTTTTAAGTCTTCCAAACAGCACATTTTTCCCTTTTTACTTGGGATGAGAAATTATGTCATTAGGAGTGTTTTGGCCAAATGGCCAAAACAACATCCTTTTAATGTCTTGTCCATTTTACATTTACTAGTAGATTATTCCTTGGTTTACTACTCATAACATATACATTATACATATATTTACATAGGTACACTCAAATGAATTTAAGCATCATAAATGTATTCAAAAGGCCCTCTTGGCCGAAAGTTATCATGCACACCAACATTGATTCTCCAACTTGTTAAATGCACTCAAGATGCTAGAATGATAACTTTCATTTTGGCTATAAGCTATCATGAATGTATAGCTTAGTGATGTATGGATTTCATGATTCTAACATATTATGCCTCAAATAAAGTCACATCCACTACAATCATAGTCACAAGAGTCATGATCATGGCTATGATCATAATGCTAGTAACATGCAAACACATAAGAGGATGAATCCCATGAAAATACACTTTCTTAGGCCATGATCATCAAGATACACATCATGATGATGGTGATAAAATCATTCCTAGTGATGGAGACTCAAAACAGCCCCATCTTAGAAGGATAAATGTGATGATGAGGTGACGATCATCAAAGATGGTAACTTTTATGGCATGCATTATTGTATGGCTTATGATGTACCATAAACATACTAAATCAGGGACATAATTATGTAAACACACTCCAATACATCTGAAAATAAAAAGGGTGATGATCATCCTGCAAGCATGAATTAAGATGATGATAAGTGAGGATCTTAGTATACTTTTCAAGAAAGTGTACTATTCGTCCTATAATCTACATGAGTTGATGAATGCATGCACAACCCTCTTTGTTTATGCCATGAGCGGCCTCAATGGGCTATTTATACCAAACTTTTGCCATGAATGTCACTTCTAAGTGTCATCTTGATCATATTCATAAATTCATACAAGACTAGCACACATTCCTACATAGGTTAGGCATGCAAGTATACTTTTCATATTCTTGTGATAAACACTTCATTTTAATCTATGCATGCATGATCCATAGGATGGTAGGAACATAAGAGACTCATTTTTAAACATTCATGAAGAAGCTAAGAAGAATACTTGCCTTGATTCTTGAATCTTACACCTAAGAAGAACAAGATTGCTTCTTTGTCCTGTCTTGAGGGTGTACACTGCCTTGATGGCCAAAAGGAAAGAGAAGTTAGTCGTTTTTGATATATAATAAGGTTATGGATGTTCTAATACTTAATCAAAGTGATTCTTACCTTGAATGGATTGAAACTCCTATGTGGTGGCTTAGCACTACACCTCCCACTCCCTAATGTTGTCATGGTTGGAGGCCTAGAAGGAGGCATTGGAGACTTGATGAGAAAAGGACGGATGGAAGAGAAAGGTGGAGAGGAAATAGATGTTAATTACCTTGATAACTCTTGTATCTAATGCTTGAAGATGCTTGTAAATGGAAGAAAATTTTCCTCCTCGTGCCTAGAGAAACTCTCGGATGAAGGGGATGTATGAAGAGGGAGAATGGCTTTTTGTGAGGGATGAGAATAGAAGTGAAGAAGAGTTTGAGGAGTGAGAGAGATGAGTGGTGAAATGAAGGGAGAATATGGAATAAATGGAGTGTGGTTGGCTTTGGGGTGACTTGGCCGAGAATAGGAAGGACGTGGGGGAAACGATTGCCTGTCTTGGTTTATGAAATGCATGAAAGGAAAAGTGTATGCATGAAAGGAGAATGGTTGAGCGCCTTGCTTGTGTGAGGTGGTGTGAGAAATAGGAATGATTACTAAGGAAATAAAAGGAACAAAAATGGAAAAATTTGGGGAAAAGGGGAGAGGGTGGCCGGATGGGTGGGTGTAAGTGGGGGGTTGAAATTACTATCTTATCCTTCCTTAAGTGGTATTTTCTTTTTTCCTTTATTTAATTCCTAAATAAAATTTGTACTATTTATTTATATGCATCATTAGTTAGTCTTGCACCTATTAAATAATTCTTCGTAGTTCTTAAGTTTTATTTATGGTGACCTATACATATTATACCAAGTACGGTACAACGATCGCACTTGATCTTTAACATAATTCCCTTCGTTCTCTTTATCTCCTAGCCCGGGGGTGCTAGCCATAACATTCCTCTCCCCTTATTAAGAGTTTCGTCCTTGAAATTTAAGTGCTTATTCGCAATTCACTGCTTAATGTTTCTCTACTGATTTCACCCTTAACACAGGTTACAAACATTTGCTGATGTATTGTCCTGATGCTGGGACATACCCTCCTAGAATCGTACTTATGGCTTCCAGTGGAAACTTTGCATTATCTAATTAATAGGGTACTTACCAGATATTGAGAGCCTATAGAATTATTCGCCTAAAGTATTCTAGCTTTCCATGCTTTTATTGTGATAACCTGCTCAATTATGCTTTTTGATGTACTTACTTTTGTTACTTTTAATTAATCAAAATAAAAAATCCATAAACACTGGTCAGCATTAAATTGCGTAACTCATCATACTTGTTGCAGCGTCTGATGTCCAAATTCTCTGGTCACACACCTTTTAAACTTGAGTGTCTGTCAGTAAGAGTCGCTCTTGCTGTTGTGCTTCTCCTGGTGGAATTCTTCTCCTCCTCGGGCAATCTCTTATCCTTTGCACGTCTTGCTGCATCCGAAGCATGCATCTGTCCCCAACCGGCACTCACCTATGTGTTGTCTCCGACATTGTCGGCATCTCGCAATTGCTACTACCAAACTCCGCCGTCGCGGTGACTATTGCCCACTGGATCGATGACCTTTGAGGTTGCCTGACTACCCTCTGTGTGTATGGGATCTATCTCCCAATCTGAATCTTCATGCCACTCCGAGATCTCCTATTCCTATTCTCACAGTTTGATGATGCAATAACGCGTTCCACTAGATAACAATTCTCAAACAGTCTCTCAAAAGTTTCTAGGTGTGTACCAATCAACCAATTCTGAATCTGGGAGTTTAGGCCACGCCTAAACCTAATCATCTTAAGTCTATCATCGTTCATTACCTAAGGAACATAACCGCCTAGAGTGATGAAGCGGCGAAAATACTCAGAGACTAGGACATCTGCTTCTTGCTTTTGGGTACCAAATTCCCCCATTCTCTGTATAGCCAATGCTGGGAAAGATAAAATATGCAAAACTCTTCCACAAAAACTGTCCACACTACTAGTTTAGGCAGTGGTTGAATGTAAATCCTCTACCAGTGATTGGCCCGACCGATCAGAAACGGCCGGATCATGTGCACTCTTACCTCATCTGGCGCTTGTATTAGCCAAAAACCATTCTCAATGTCATCTAACCATCTTTCTGCTTCATATGGATTGGATACTACATTAAAACTCGGAACTCATGATCTTACCAGCAGCCCATAATAATAACCATTGCTCCTTTGCGTTTGAGCCTGAGACTTATAGGGTGCGAATGATGGGGTCCGAGCTGGCTCCGTCTACAATGCCCTGCCTATCTAGCTCAACATGAATAAGGCCTCAGCGAATGAGCGGAGAGTCTCCCACAGAGAAAGTGCCAGAGGCTGTGAGGCATGTGTCAGGGGTGTCAATGTCTGCTCGGTGGCTGGTGACAACCCTGGTGAGGAAGGTGATGGTGTACGGCTACCAGAGCGTGATGCCATCCTGTCAGAATCATTACATTGACACGATTAGTTGACATAAAGCATATAAAATTCAGTTTAAGGTTTTACTTATGTTTAAGGATTATATCCTAATAAACTGTTCTAAAGGACTTATACTAAAGCTGAAGCTAGAATCAATTTAAACTCTAAGATCATAGCATGTGTACATGTCGTTGTTTACTTTATGTTGCCACTGTGGATCTGTAGCCTTGGCTCTGATATCACCTGTAGCGCCCTGTCCGGGACTAGGGTCTCGGAACGATGCACCTGCTGTAGTCTGCTACGAGAAGTACAAGGCGTCGATAACATCTGTACGTGCATTGTCATAAACGTATATCGAATAGCGGAAGCATCATAAAATAGACATAATAAAACATCGACATAAGTACGAAATAACTACATCCGAGAGAGTATCAGCGGTACATATTCAGTAAATCTGTCATAAGCACATAGCTGAAATGTCAAAATACAAAAGCTGGTACAGGAGTCTACTAAACATCCCTCGGAACCTACTCCAGTGGCTCGTCCTCTACATAATCCTGCTCTAGGTCATGTGGGTCTGCATGGTAAAATAAAAGGGTGAGCGATAATGAATCGCTCAGCAAGTATTTCTGTCTAGATTTGTCAAGTGGATCATGCATGAGGATCGAGGTATTGGAGAGAATATAATAACACATAGAATAAGTACTATATTTATAATACATATGAAAGTAATGTTCCACGTAAATAGCATAACGATACAGTAAAACAGGTAGTTAAAGTCTTTCGTCAGCTTTAATTTGAACTTAGCTATCTTTCATATAGTCCGCATCATTCTCAAACATAGTCTTTTAGGTTGTTTCCATGTGTTTATTGGCACTTACTTGACTCTCATTCTAGGGCAAAGTATCGAATTGATCATGACTTAAGGGTACTAAGTGCTCATAGGACATGTATGTGATGTTTGCATTATAAAATTTTTAGAAACATATCATTTCATACTTCCATAAACATGACAGAACATGAATTGGCTTTAGCACTTTTCGTATCGTAAGAACGGTGCCCACGACATGCCGAATGATTCTCCGAGTATCTTTCAGTACCGTCTATGAATCCTAATGGTCCAACCATGGTGTTACATCATATGTACCTAGGATTAATGGTGACACGTTATGACTAAGATCTGGAGTGCCGGACATAGTGTTACACTTGGCCATAACATATTTTGCCCCTGACATCCTCTCCCAGGACTACAAGTTAGGCAACTCTCCATACAGAACATGGTAGACGTAACAAAAAGGTAGAGATCCCTTATCAGGGACAAGGTATTACACTCAGCCAATAGAAACATGTATAAGACGTATGAAATCATTCGTCTAGTGAAACAGTTCTTTATTCGTAAAATCTTTACGTAAACGTGATCATAAATAAAATCTTTTGCTTTGAAAACCATGATGACATATGCATGAGTGAATGCTCGATTTCCGGGATGATTTTAGGTCTCTAATTGTTTTAGTCCCTAAGCCGATTACCTAGCTCATTTACCATGTCATGTTCTTACGTGAAATTACCCTTTTGTTCTTAGTTAAGGACCTCGGTTCCTATCGACCCAAAACAACACTTTTTGGCTTTTAATTTACTATTTTTTCATTTCCATTAATATGTCCATTATTTATTTCCTTTTAAGTCTTCCAAACAGCACATTTTTCCCTTTTTACTAATGATAAGAAATTACCCTTTTGTCCTTAGCGGTGTCACGGCCAAATGGCCAAAACAGCCTCCTTTAAGTGTCTTGTCCATTTTACATTTACTAGTAGATTATTACTTGGTTTACTACTCATAACATATACATTATACATATATTAGCATAGGTATACTCAAATAAATTTAAGCATAAAAAATGTATTCATATGGCCCTCTTGGCTAAAAGTTATGATGCACACCAACATTGATTCTCCAACTTGTTGAATGCATTTAAGATGCTTGAATGATAACTTTCATTTTGTACTACCATGAATGTATATCATAGTGATGTATGGATTTCATGATTCTAACATATTATGTCTCAAATAAAGTCACATCCACTAAAATCATAGTCACAAGAGCCATGATCATGGTGATGATCATTATGCTAGTAACATGCAAATACATAAGAGGATGAATCCCATGAAAATACACCTTCTTAGGACATGATCATCAGGATACACATCATGATGATGTTGATGAAACCATGCCTAGTGATGGAGACTCAAAACAGCCCCATCTTAGAAGGATAAATGTGATGATGAGGTGATGATCATCAAAGATGGTAACTTTTATGGCATGCATTATAGTATGGCTTATGATGTACCATAAACATACTAAATCAAAACCATAATTATGTAAACACACTCCAATACATATGAAAATAAAAAGGGTGATGACATCCTACAAGCATATATGAAGATGATGCTAAGTAAGGATCTTAGTACACTTTTTCAAGAAAGTGTACTATTCTTCCTACAATATACATGAAGTTAATGAATGCATGCATAACCTTTTTTGTTCATGCCATGCATGGCCTCAATAGGCTATTTATACCGAAATTTTGCCATGTAAGTCACTTCTAAGTGTCTTCTTGATCATATTCATAAATTCATACAAGACTAGCACACATTCGTACATACTTTAGGCATGCAAGTATACTTTTCATATTCTTGTGATAAAAACTTCATTTTAACCTATGCAGGCATGATCCGTACGATGGTAGGAACATAAGAGACTAATTTTTAAATATTCATGAAGAAGCTAATAAGAATACTTGCCTTGATTCTTTAATCTTACACCTAAGAAGAACATGATTGCTTCTTTGCTTTGGCTCGAGGGTGTACACGGCCTTGATGGCTAAAAGGAAAGAGAAGTTAGTCATTTTTGAAATATAACAAGGTTATGGATGTTCTAAATCAAAGTTATTCTTACCCTGAATGTCTTGAAGCTCCTATGTGGTGGCTTAGGACTACACCTCCCACCTCCCTAGTGTGGTCACGGTTGGAGGCCTAGAAGAAGGCATTGGAGACTTGATGAGAAAAGGAAGGATGGAACAAAAAGGTGGAGAGGAAATAGATGTTAATTACCTTGATAACTCTTGTATCTAATGATTGAAGATGCTTGTAAATGGAAGAAAGTTTTCCTCCTTGTACCTAGAGAAACTCTTGGATGAAGGGGATGTTTGAAGAGGGAGAATGACTTTTTGTGAGGGAAGAGAATTGAAGTGAAGAAGGGTTTGACGAGTGAGAGAGATGAGTGGTGAAATGAAGAGGGAATATGGAATAAATGGAGTGTGTTTGACCTCAGGGTGACTTGGCCGAGAATAGGAAGGAAGTGGGGGAAAATGGTAGTGTGTCTTGGTTTATGAAATGGGTGAAAGAAAAGTGTATGCATGAAAGGAGAGTGGTTGAGTGTCTTGCTTGTGTAAGGTGGTGTAAGAAATAGGAATCATTGCTAAGGAAATAAAAGTAATAAAAATGGAAGAATTCGGGAAAAAAGGGAGAGGGTGGCAGGGATGGGTGGGTGTAAGTGGGGGGTTGAAATTACTACTGTATCCTTTCTTATGTGGTATATTCTTTTTCCTTTATATAATTCCTAAAACAAATTTGTACCATTTATTTATATGCATTATTAGTTAGTCTTACACCTATTAAGTTAATGTTTAGTAGTTTCTATACATATTATACCAAGTGCGGTATAACGACCGCACTTGATTTTTATCGTAACTCCCTTTTTTCTCCTTATCTCCTAGCCTAGGGGTGCGGATCGTAACAAATTTCACCATGCCACTCTCATAAACCTCACATTGTCTGTGATTTACTATAAAGAAGTTCATGAGCATTCATAATGTTGAATCATTAATTGAGTGCATCAGGGGCTAGTACCTTCTCAAATCCTTGTCTTTTGATGATTTTAGTCAATGACTCACTTAACAAAATATCTCATTAGCCTACAAAATGTAGCTATAAACAAGAATGTAAATATTCAGTTTTGTTTTTATCAATGAAACCATAAAAACATAATGTTTCTATTAACCAAATTTTCAAACAAATATAATCAACATTCATCATATAAACCTTTATCATGGAGTAAGTTTTATCAACAAGCTGAATTAAATTAATTTCATATACATCAAGAAAGCCTATTATACTCAGGCTCAAGCAACAATAAAACCTTCAACCAATTAGAACAATATGCTAACAATTATTTTAGTGTTTCAAAAGTCACACCAATAGTATGAAAAAATAGATTTACTTTCAACAGATATGAAAGACAAACACCCCCCCCCCCCACCAATTTTCACAATTTCAAGTGAGCATTAATAAAAAAACCCATTCTTTTTAAAAATCCAACATTTATTTTAGCAAATGAATAACATCAACTATATAACTATAATTTAGTTACCATGTAATCAACAACAAGCTATGATATTATTCAACTCAAAAGGATGTCAACAATGAACATAGACTTAACTCTCTATATCATTTCAGAGTAAACTCCAACAACTTATTTATGATCAAAGATTCATAAGAAACAACCTTTTATCTTTCAATCCTACCATCGATTCAATAAAATCATATTTCATCATCAATCTTACATTTAGTTTAGTATCGATCTTTAGACAAATAATTTTTGTTTTTCCTATCTATGTTTAATGACATAAGGACTGAACATATTTAGCCATTTACATGCTACATTAAATGAAAGCCTTACAAATTTCAAAACATATTTATCGGCATGATAAAATAGACATCTAAAAGCTCCAAAACAAGAATTCTTTACTAATACATTTCTTATATCTTATGGATGTTGAGAAATATGTTTGGATAATTTTCAAAGTCATGATTTTAAGTGGTAAATATTTAAAAATATCATACATGATGATATATGTGTTTAAAAGTTGAAAAAGTTGAAAAATTTGACATCGATCTCTCAGGTTGTTACACATCGATCGATTTATGTACATAGATCTCTCACATCGATCGATCAATGTAAGGCAGTGAAAGTTCAAAACCTTACGGTGAGACATCGATCTCTAAACCTGAGACACATCGATCGATCGATGTACGTTGAACCCTCACTTTGATCGATCGATATAGGTCAGAAACAAATTCTGAACTTTACTGTGAGACATCGATCTCTGAAGCTGAGGCACTTCGATCGATCGATGTCTAGGGTTTTTAGAAATATTTTTTCTAAAATGTGATAAAATGGTTGTTTTCATTTGTATATGATTTATACATATTCATTATGTGTATATTATGTGTTTTTGGTGATTTTAAATGTCTTGTGACTAACGTGCCTTGGAAGTTTCTACAACTTACCAAAAAGGGCAAAATTGGAATTTTGGGTTTTTTAGGAACATCACATGGTGAGAATATTTCAAGGATGTATTTTTATATTATTTATCATAATCAAGGTGATCTTATGACTATTTCTGACCATCCGGGGCATTTCTGGAGTTTTCACATACCATGGGCATTTTGGTCATTTCACCCCCAAGGGTATTTTTGGTATTCTTATTCGACGAATCTCTTGAATATATTATTATCTTCATTTTGGAGTTGAGCTATTATTATTTTGAAGATTATATGGTGATCTTATACCATTTCTCTCTTTTGATGGTATTAATGACTATAGCTAGATATGTGACGATTTGAGATGTCACATTCTATTTCTAACTTGAAGGATCTATTTTTTATTTTGTTGGAGGTTATTATTCATCATTTTTCAGAGGTTGGCAAGGTGGTGAACGTGTGGAAATGATCACGACATATAAGAAAAAATATTAGGAATTTCGGTGTTACACATTGACATAATCTTGTCAACTATTATCTATTAATTTCTTCTCATAAAATCTGAGTTGATACACATATATATGTTGACAAACATGCATATGCAGTTGGATATGATGTGTAGTTCATTTTATGGCTTGGTGACATGTGGACCAACCAAAAAGGAGCTAGTTGGCAAAATTGTCAACTTGGAATTTTCAAAATGGTAGCCAACGGCTACTAGGCTGTTGTGATCAGAATTTTTGAAGTCAAATGGAGACTTCTCATGCCCTATTCTTGTGCTAGAAGTTGAGGGTATTTTGGTGGTATTATCCTCTCTTATTATCTTCAATTTACAAAGGATTATTAAGGATATTATTTTTTTTTGGAAATCTGAAGTAGCCAACGGCTACTTGTTGATGGAGCTGATTTTTCTTTGAATTTGTCAAATGCCCACATGCCAATTATCTTGCCAAAAAGTTGAGAAGATGATGGAGTTGTTATGGTCATATTATCTTCACAATTTCAAGATAATTCCAAGTCATTTTTGGAGACCAAAAACTCAGCCAAATGGAGTTGTTAGGTGGATCAATTATATTGTCTTATTTTGCCAAGTGTACAAGGCTAACCAATGATGAGAAGACATTTGGACTTGATGATGAAGATGGTGACACATGTGCATTCTTATCTTCAAGGCTCAAATCACACTATAAATAGGAGGCAATGGTGAAGAAGATGAAACACACTTGAAGCTCACAAGCATTTGTTGAATTGTCTAGCTATCATCTTCTTGTTGTTGTTGTTGTTCTTGTTCCATTCTTTTTAGCAAAGGTGATCTTGTTGTTTTTGTTGAGCTACAAGCCTCTTGAGCTTCATTTATAATATTGATTAGCCAATTCGATAAGGCTATATCAATAGGTTGTCGAGGTGTTGCAACTAAGTGTTGCATAGAAGGTGATTATCCAAGTCTAGAATAGGGTTGGTGTATAACCCAAGGATCAAGCTTGGTTCTTGTTGTAAGGTGATTCGTTTTATAGTGAAATCCAAGGAAAGGTGTTCCTTAGGACTGGAGTAGGTCACATTTACCGAACCAAGATAAATTCTCAGTATTTTTGTCTTTTTTTCGTTTCTGCATTCTGCCCGTTTTTACTGCAGTTTTCACACAACTTCTCACATTTTGAAAAAATAGCTAAACATTTTTCAAAATTCGTGATTTTTGGTGGAGTTATACTTCAGACTGTTAGATTTCATTTGCAACACGAATCACTTGATTTGAGCAAGGTAAAGTTAGCATTTCAGTCTTTGCAAGATAACCGCTCTAATCTAGCTGCAATCCGACCAGATTTGAGAAAATTTGAATTCTGTATTTATCAAGAATTGTTTAAGGTTAGGGTCTTCTGGAAACATCAACTGCACGTGCTAAGAAGTGTTTTGATATAAAGATCAACCTTTTTGGTTGAGTATTCAAAGAGAAACACATTTGTCAAAATCAGCAAAATTCTATCCAATTCTTTCCAGATTGACCATCTGAATCTTTTTATTTGTTGGAAGGGTTAAACGATCTTATTTTTGTCTGAGTTTTGGACAGAATCTTGTTAACACATTGAAGTTAAATTCTGGAAAGTTTTATAATATTTGGAGTTGTGTACAATTATTTTGGAATTTTTCAAAAACGGGTTCTGAATCTGAGGTGGTCTCAAATTCTGTTTTCAAAGGGGATTTTTACAAAGGGTTGTAGTATAATTTCCGCTAACCACTATTCACCCCTCTCCTCTAGTGGTGTTTATTGCAGGTGCATGGTCCAACAATGGAAATATATAATATTCGTCTTCTTTTAATATTTTAGTGGTATTGCATTTTCATAATCATGTTTTACGTAGCATAAGAGTAGTGAATCGGTTATATATAAAATCTAGATGCAAACCTATCAAAAACCAAAAGATTGCATATGTAATACAAAACAAACAATATTAGCCTTTTTTATAGCAACTCAGAAACAGAAGTACATATAATAACAACACAAATTACATTGCCAACTCTAACCTTAAAGACTAAATAAATTTTACGAGCACTCTCAACTATCCAACTACTTAGATTTCTTGTGCATTCTGAAAGAAATACCACCTCTTATCTTTTGCATTTCAATAAATAAATATCTACCGATGGCAATGTAATTGGTAGGCACAATGTTTATCATCTATTCTATTTCATTGCCAACAAACTTACCTCATAGGAGATGGTGACTGTAGTGATCTCTTTGTCCTTCACCATATTGGAATTTTCATTGATTTCTCCTCTTCATTCGTCGCCAAAAGTTATTGAATCAACATTTGCCATTCATCCAACAGTTATTAGGTGTCCATCAACCCCTTTAGCTATTTTAAAAACCGGTTTAATGTAAGTTTGTGCTCAACACTTCAAGAAAACATCAACTCCCACAGTCAGGAAGAAATAAGAGCGACACTACAATGACCTTTTCGTAAAAATAACCTTTTTTGCACAGACATACGAGCAGTTGCTACTTCCATCAGAACATACTGTTCAGGCAGAAGAGAGGAACATACTTCTATATGGATTTTGAGGCGAAGACGCAAGTACTAGATTAGCCATTTTTGCTCTCCTTTTCCTTTTGTTCTACTTCTTGATTATCATATTCACCCACCACAGAAACTTCCTTTTTTTCTCCATTTTCCTTTATAAGTTTCTTCATTTTGAGCAATATCATTGTTCACAACAAAAATTCTCCATTAATAATGTTTGAAATTTAGGTCTGCAAGATATGGGAGATGATAAACTTGATAATATCACAGCATAACTCTGTTCAAGTCCATGAAAAATGGAAGAGAACATCAAAGAAATAATTCTCAAGTGTTCTTAGATTTTGTTTTTGGAATTACAAGAAAGTAGAAATGTTTGCAAAAATATAATAATCCAACATAAATGAAATGTAACAAAGAAGAAGGGGAACAGCTAAGACATAACAAATGTTACTGTCTTAAAGCAATTTTGCCTCCACCAATAAGCAAGGTAGACGACATGCCAAATGTTTCCTTAGATATTACTACTTTTACTTTTTCTTTCCTCTATGAGAAAAAGATTGAACTTGTGTATTTACAGTGTTAAATACCTAAAGAAGAAGAAGAAGAAGACGACAATGATGATGACGAAATTATGCATGTTCTCACAACGATCTCCAGGAAGATTTTCTAAAAATCTTCCAAAGTGTATATGAATTACATAAAAGTATATCTTCGAAACATTTTGATCCTTTTATCTATAGACTTCAATTCATAAGGAAGAAATTAATTCAAAACCTCTCTACTTCACTTTCAAAGTTTTCTAAGACAATTCAAGTTTGAAATGAGGTGTCACAAGTTGTAAAAGTTGCATCATTTCATCAAAAGACATCAGATTTGAAATTTCTTAATGTTGCAACACATACTCATCATCAAACTCTGAACTAAACATCCGTTAAATGATTCAACCAAACATTCGGTGAGGCATTCCATCAATACACAAAAACTTTAGAATCATATCGAACTTAGAGACAAAACTCCGAATTCATCACTAAACCTTTGGTCTCACTCACTAAACTTTCAGCCATTTCAGGTTCAGAGAACCAAAATTTCATCTCACCCATTCAATCTAAGTATCATCTCGTTCTCAAATCAACCTTTTTACACACTTTCATATAAATTTGAAGCACTTATAAAGCAATTTTATGTGCTTTGTCCAAAAACCTCATGACCCAACCCTTTGCAACATGTGCAATTTGGGGTAGCCATAGTAGATATCTTAGTGAATAACCATTTGATGAGTTTGATTGAAAGTCGGCAAAGGATCATGCTTGAGGATCTCCATAAAAAATAATAATAAAGAAAAGGAAAAAAATTAAATAAAATAATTATAATAATAACATAAATAAAATAATCCAATCCATAATATCCCCTATACCTCCCATAACCCCAACCCTTTAATTTAATATAACACCCATAACTTCCCTATATAACCCATAATTCCCTTATTACTTAAACAAATTATCACCCAAATACCTCCCCCAATTTCCCCTAAAAACAGTCAGCCACATTTCAAGGAAAAAAATAGTGTGTGAACTTGAGGAAGGAGAGGAGATGGAGAAAGGAAGGAAAAGAGAAGAAAGAAGAAGAAGAAGGTATGTACTCTACTTATACTCATTATGTTTTTGTAACTCTTATATGTATATTTTTGTATAAATGCAAGAATGATGCATATGTATGTCTGATTGTATATATGGATGTATTTTTATGTGTATGAACATATATGATATATACAACAACAACAAGAATCATACCCAGTATATCCCAACGACAGCAAAAGCTATCGCTAAGGTCTAGGGAGGATGAGAGGCAGGCAAACAATACCCCCATCCCAAGGGATAGAGAGTTTGCTTCTGGTGAGACCTCCGGCTCTATATGTACCTGAATATATAGCATAATAATATGAATATGTACTAGTGAAAGAACATATTATGATATATATAGATGGTAAATTTATATGTTATGGCCTATGGACGAAATTTATATGTATGTCATTTAAGGTGTAGGTTTTGGCAAAACATGTATTTTGGTGCATAAGTTGTGAAATATGTGGGTTTATATTTGATATGAATTTGAAAATTGGTATTGAATTTAGAGAAATTCGATAGTAGCATAAGTTGGGATTTTGCATGATTTGATGATGGGATAAGGTTGGACATAATATAAGATAAATTATGGTGGAAAGAGGTGGTGGTCAGGGGCGGCGCATATGCCACACGCTCCGGCGAGTGGAAACACGTGGGTGGCGTGTGACGATGCATGGCTAACGAGAGTGTGTTAGGAATGAATTGTTCTTGTTTTGTATGGAATTAGAAGTGAGAAAATATGATCGTTTTAAATTTGATGGTGGATTGAGGGGTTTAAAGTGCGGGAAAGTGAAATTAGGATTTTGGGGAGTACAGGGAGAAGCTGGCTGAGGGTGTGGGCTGGGGGTGGTGGGCAACGGGCTTGCCAAGGGTGTTAGAGGTGTGGTGAGGTGAGTTGGGTAGTGGGTTGGAGAAAAATAGGCCGAGGTAGGTACGTGTATTTATATACGTGTATACGTACATATATGAGCGTGGACATGTATACGTATATGGATACACTGAAGTAGTGGTGGATGGAACATCGAAATTAGTGAATTAATAATTGGTAAATTATGATTTGCGATATTTTTATGTTGGTGATCAGTGTCTAAATTGCATTTTGAAATCCATCGATACGTGATATAGTTTCGAAAAATCGAATATTTTGAAAATCATGCATAATTGGAAAATCACCCTTACAAGAGAAATGTATCGTTAAGTTGGATTGGTTCCGAACAAACGGGCCGCCTGAGCACATAGGACCACATCGATAGGCCGTCCGGACATATACGACCACCAGTTGGGCCGTCCAGGCACATATGACTACATCGATAGGCTTCCTGGACACATCGACTATTGGGGGATCAATCATAAGTCATGTGATATAAATAACTTATAAGGAATGTGTTACATTGATCGCATCGTTATCGTATAGCGTCGCATCGTAAATTGGATTTTGGAAGATTCATATCGAAATGGTTTTTTACTTGAATCGCATCATTATGAAAATGGTATCATTGGATTTTGAGTGTGGCTTACATCAGATTAACTCTATGTGGTTATTTAATTTGTTGATATCGTCGATTTGATTGCGCTGTTATCGTAAGGGTAAAATAGAAAAATATTTGTGAATAGGAGACTTGATTGTTTTCTATGTTATTTATTTATTTTTTACACATGTTTCCTCGCGTATGATCCCATATAAGTACTGGCAAGTGATGTTTTGTCGCTCATTTTTCTGTTTTTAATCACCCTTGTAGATAATCAAGTATTTGATCTAGAGTTCGTAGAGGACGTGTCTGAGTGGGGTTACTGAGGACACGAGTGGTATCCGAAGACTTTCATCATGTATTATGTATTTATTCTCGGAGCTTGTACTTGCGGATTTAGTTTGATATTTCGAGATGCATTTTATTAAGTTGGACTTTGTAATAGTTATGGATATTGCCTAGGCATTTTATATTGAAGTTTTTGAGGATTTTATTTTATTCCTTCTGTTGATATCAGTTTACTTCACTTTGCTGACGTGTAATTGAATCGTATCGACGCCTTGTATTTCTTTTAGCAGAATATGGCAGGTGAACTGTTTCGAGTACTAGGCCTCAAGATGGGTCGCTACAGGTGGTATCAGGGCATGGTTCTAGATCCACGGCATAAATGTAAATTTAGGCCATGATCCTAGAATTAAGTAACTATTCAAACATAAGTATTGATCTCAGAAATAAGTATTGACTTCGACTCAAGGGATGATTGGTTAAGTGCACCGACACCTAGGATACCAGGCGATTCTGGTTATTTGTTTTATTTAAGTTTTTGGTTATGCCTTTTATATGACATTCAGCCCCGATCATTGCAAATCTTTAATTATTTGAAATAATTATAATTAAATTGTATAAATTGTCATGTTACAGTAAAGATGATGCCAATAAGAGAGCATAATGGCAACTTGAACTGCAATCATAGTCAGGACCAAAGTACCCTACCGCATGCACTGTTTGATGCTCTTATTCAGATTGGTCATACGGAACCGGGTAGTTCCCTAGCCACAACAGCAGGGGACTCCCTACTACTTTGGCGAGATGAAGAGGGTGCATGTCCGAACATTTGATGGAGGCTCAGATCCAGATAGAGTTGAGCACTGTCTTAGCAAAGTTGAGAACAACTTCGCACTTCTCCAGGTGCCTCAGGAGATGTAGACACAGGTGATCCGCCCCTTTCTGACTAAGGAAGCAGATAAATGATAGACGAATGTGGCAATGGATCTGCCATAACCAGTCAGTTGGGCGCGATTTTAGGAGGAGTTCCATAAATTCTACACTCCACCAGCGGTGACCTTATAGAAGATCGGCAAATTTGAGTCCTTGAGATAGGGCCGGGGGATGTCTGTGGTAGAATATGTCAACCAGTTTAATGCCCTGGGGAGGTTCGTGCCATCTGTTATGAGAGATACGTAGCTAAGGATGGTGAAGTTCGAACGGGGACTCAATAGCCGCATTCTCACCGGTGTTGTTAATGCGAACGCCCGAAATTTTGGTGAGTTGCTCAATGCGTGCTACTGCATGGAGAGCGATATCTAGAGGAGAGACGAGGAGAATAGGGACAAGCATCCTTGTGAGGTGACAGGCGGCGCAACCGGCAGATTGGTCAAGATTCCATATAGGGGGTCGATAGCCAGCCGCAGTCGCAGCAGCAATGATCGCAGCCACAGCAGCCAAGAAATAACCAGCCAGCAGCGAATCCCTCTTATCTTATTTGCGGCTGACCACACGTAGGTGAGTGCTGGAAGAATGTGGGTACATGCTTCAACTCTGGGAAAGTGAGCCATATTTATCGAGATCAGCATGAGCCCAAGAGACTGACGTAAGGTCCTGGTCTGCAATAGAATTAGAGAGGTCGACCATAGCTGAATGCATATGATTATGGACACCGACGTCAAAGGAGCCAATGACGTGGTTACATGTGCCATATTGATAAATAAAGTCCCAACGAATATGCTATTTGATAGTGGTACAAGCCACTCTTTCGTCGCAAAGAGGTTCGTTGAGAATCTCCAGAGCTGTCCTGAATGGATAGACACTCCTTACAGAGTCCTAGCAGCCGGAGATCATGTAATTATCTCGCACTATCTGTATAAGAACTGTGAGCTGGAGATGGAGGACCACACCTTCGATGTTGTGTTGATACCAATCCAGATGAGCGGCTTCTACATCATACTGGGGATGAATTGGTTGGCAAGATACCATGCGCATATCAACTACCGTCAGAAGCAAGTTGTGTTTAAAGACCTCACTAAGGAGTAGTTCACTTTCCAGGAGAACACCAAACTGAAGAATTTGCCCCAAAACATCTATCTGACAACAACACAAGCTCAAGGCACTCAGGAAATGAGACAAAGGATTTATTGTGTGTGCCATAGATACTGAACCAAAACCACCCTCCATTGATGATAGTCCATTGGTGAACAAGTTTAAAGACGTCTTTCACGATGAGTTACTGGGACTGGTGCTTAGCCAAAAAGTTAAGTGAGATCAATCTGATACAGGGAGCAGAGCCAATCTCCAAAGCACCTTACAGGATGGAAACTGCAGAACTGAAGGATTTGAAAGAGCAATTGCAGGAATTGCTGGATTGGAAGTTTATAAGACGTAGTGTCTCGCCTTGGGGAGCACTGGTCTTATTCCTGAAGAATAAGGACGATAGCATGATGATGTGCATTGATTATCATGAACTTAACAAGATCACGATAAAGATTAAATATCCGCTATCGAGGATCGGTGATCTATTTGATCAACTAGAAGACACCAAAGTGTTTACAAAGATTGATATCCGGACGGACTATCACCAGTTAAGAATTAAGGCAGAGGATGTAGCTAAGATGGCGTTTCACAACAGATATGGGGGCTACGAATTCTTATGATGCCATTTGGATTAACAAATGCACCTGGCGCATTCATGGACTTGATGAACACCATGTTCAGGGAGCAGCAAGACAATTCCGTGGTAGTGTTCATGATGATATATTGATGTATTCGCCTGACAATGAGACACATGCTGAACATCTACGAGAGTTGCTGAAGATTCTCAGAAAGAAGGAGTTGTACGCAAAGTTTAGCAAGTGTGAGTTTTGGCTGAGGGGTGTGACCTTCTTGGGTCATGTGATCTCAGAGGAAGGTAGTATAGTAGACCTGAAGAAGATCAAAGCAATTACGGAGTGGCCAAGGCCTATGAACTTCATGGAGGTGAGATGCTTTCTAGGCCTTGTAGGGTATTTTTGAAAGTTTTTTGAAGAGTTTTCGAGAATCACAACCCCCCTAAATAAGCTGACACAAAAGAAAACTAAGTTCGAGTGGACCTCCAAATGCAAGAAAAGATTTGCTAAATGGAAGAGGAGGTTGACTACCGCACGAGTCTTGGCACAATCCTCTGGTACTGAATGGTATGTAATATACAGCGACTCCTCAAAAAATGGGATAGGATGCATGCTAATGCAAGGAGGAAGACCAATTGCTTACACATCAAGGCAATTGAACCCCTATGAGCAGAATTGTACCGCTCATGACTTGGACCTTGCCGTAGTAGTGTTCGCACTGAAGATATGGCAACACTATCTTTATGGAGAAAAGTGTGAGGTCTACATCAATCATAAGTGTAGGATCCGCAAGACACCACTAGAAGGAGGGGGGGTTGAATAGGTGGTGCGGAAAATATGGTTTTTAAAATTTCTTTAAACCTAACCAATTCAAGTTCTGAAAACAGATTCTGTTTTCAGGACCAGTTTTAAAACGTTTTAAAAACTAGGTTAGAGGTCTCCAAAAATTATGAAAGTTTGAGAGAACTTAGCCTCAGATGTTGTGAGGGTCCCCTAAAAATTTCAAATCAAAATTCAACCTTTAACCCCTTCAAAAACCGTTGGCACTCAGATTGTGCAAATCTGTCAGAACCGGTAGATGGTTTTGAAAAATTAATTCCTATTTGTGTGAATGTCCAAATGATCTGAAACTTTGACCAATAACTCTTCACACACTGTATTTAAATGGGTTGAAACAGTTTTTGAAAATTCTTTTGGGAAGTAGGTCAAATACACCCAAAGTCTCAACCTTTGCAAGTCTGAAAATCAGACTGCACTAGTCTCAGAACTTTTGATGTTTGACTGACCTATACTTGTCCAAAAGGATTGAAACTTGTGCCAAATTAACCCTAGAACGTTTATGTATGTTTCTGGAAATTTTTATAATTTTTAGAAAACGTTTACTATTTTTGCGAACGTGAACAATATGAGTAAACAGCGCAGAAACTGAAACGTAAATGCAGAAAGTAAATTGCACCAAGAATTTTATACTGGTTCGGTTATAAACAACCTACTCCAGTCTTCAAGGAACACCTTCCTTGGTTCACACTAATTTCACACACGCAGTACACCTTACCACAGGGTTGATAGAGTTACACCTTAACTCCAACCCTTTACAAACCTTGTATTGTGAGTACAATTTGCACGAACACCACCACCTCGCTAGAATGAAGATTGATCACACCTTGATCAATCTTTTACAAAGATGTGTGAATGGTGGTTTCTATGAAGCCTATTCAAGAATGAAAGAAATAAAGTACAATAGGCTTTTTACAAGAGAAGAAAGAAAGAAAGTGTAGGAGAAGAAAACTTTTTCACTTTGATCACTTTTGAATGTAATTCTTGGTGTTGTTTTTGTTTGTTCTCCTCTTCTCCTTATAGAATGTCCAGCCGTCCCCTATGCACCTCTCTCTCCTCTTGAAAATTTCCTTTTAATTGCTTGAGAGAGTGTGAGACATCATGGTGACAATGTTTTGCTTACTTGGCATCACTCCATTGGACCATCATTTAGTCATTGCTTACTTGTCATCTTTTGATTGGCTCAATGTTGTCATCATTTTGATGACATGGATATTCTGAAAAAAAACACTAAATATATGCCAAATAATCAATTACTAAATCATGCCATAATAGTGACAATTTGTCATAAAGTGTGAGACACAAAAAATCCTTCCTTCCACCCTTGAAAAATTCGGCCATATCACATTGTTAATGCAGAAATTTTCAGCATTTACCATATGAGATAAATCAATATTTCTTCCATTTTTCTTTGAATTTCTTCCATAAAAATACATCCATTATTTAAGGTAAGTCTTGCTACAAGATTGAGAATGAACTTGGACACCAAAGGAGAGTCACATTCGGCCATAACCAACTTCACACATGCTGAAAAATTTCAGCATGTGTGATATAAAGAATATCACACTTAATAACCTTACATACAATTCAAATCATTTCCATAACTCCTTTGATTTATTCCTTAATGAAAAATCAACAAAATATCTCCCTTAATGTTGAAGAAATCGGCCACAAGATGTGTGACATGCTGAAATTTTCAGCATGTGACATAAGAGAGGTGTATGTTGAAAACTTACCTTTAGTAGCTTCTCTCTTTGATTCATCAACATTGTATGACCAATCAACATGCCAACAAGACTCCACATGTGCTCCATCTCAGCTGGGGTGACGTTTAAGTGTGTATATGCATGTGCTGAAATTTATTTTTGCTAACTTTGTAAAATAGTGCACATTTAATATTACACACATGTAATATTCCAATCAGCCCTTAATTTAATTTTCTAGAACACTTTAAGATGTATATTATATGTAAAAAGTGTCTAGATACGTGTCACATGATGTTCAATAAAAACGTTCCATGTCAAGTGCGTAGAAAACCGAATTTTCGATATTTATCGATTACCCGATTTTTCTCTAATTTAAATTCCAACTTTTGCACATGCTATATATATTATGTTATACATAATATATATAATATATACTTTAATTTTCAGCACTTGGCTGATTTAAAGTGGTACCATAAACATGTGACAAAAATAAAATTGGAATCTTCACATTTTGGCCTAAATGTGGGATGATTTGTGTGTGCCAACATGGAAAGTATTTTTGTCTCAATATACAGTGTATGGCACGAAATTTTTAATAAATTTTGATGTATATGGGCTGGCCATTTATTTATGGTAAGTACGTGACACGTTGGCGAAGTTTCGGTATCGCCCGATACGACAAATTTCGGTCTAGAACCTTTTATCGTGTCGTATTTAATTTGTCATCACCATATCTTATATCATATGATATAAGATCTGAATATACTCATAAATATGAGTTAAGTATAGTGGTGTGACGTAATCGTACGTTCGTAAGATATATAACGTGTCGATAGTACGTTGGAATAAATGTGTATGTGCCTTTTAAAAAATCTGAAAATACATATATATTATGTATATATGGCGTGTGAAATTGATGTGGGGAGGAGGAGAGAACTTTCCTTCCATAGCCATGTTGCCTTCATGTCTTTTACAAATGCATCTTCCTTTAATGAACTACTTAGTTTATTAAACTAAGTACTTCACTTAATGAACTACTTTAGTTCATTAATTGTGGCACCTGAAAATAGTATAAACTCAACAAATGTTCGCCATATGATGTAAGCTTTAAAGCTTCATGGCTCGTTAGTTCGGCAACATAATATATAAGCTAAATAAGGCAAGTTATCATGCATACATGTACACTTGTGTATATATATATATATATCCAACGTTTATATATATATATATATATTCAAATTTCTTTATTTTGAAATCACTCAAACCTTCATATTTCTACAATCTCCCCCTTTTGATGATTTTCAAAATAACTAGTGTACATGATTTAAGTGTTATCTCCCCCTTGAATTATGCACAGATTTGAAATTTGAATTTCGAATTTCAAATCCGGCTCCCCCTTGATTCATGCAATTAGAATCAATCAGTGATCTCTCTCCCCCTTAAATCTCCTTAAATCTCTCTCTCCCCCTTAAATCATGCTTCTCTCTCCCCCTTTATTTTGGAAAGTTAATCAAAAGATTCCTGTCAAAAAGGAAAGTAAATCAATGATATCGCATTAAATCACGTCAACAGGAAGCATGCCTAATTTAGAACGGAGAGATTCAAATGTGGCTTGATTTAAGGCCTTTGTAAATATATCCGCTACTTGCGATTCTGTGCGTACGTGATCTATGACAATATTACCATTGTTAACGTGATCACGAAGAAAATGATAGCGTACTTCTATATGCTTAGCCTTAGAGTGTAATACGGGGTTCTTAGACAAATTTATTGCACTCATACTATCACAATATATAGGAATTTTATCTACGGTAATTCCAAAATCCGAAAGTTGTTGTTTTATCCACAACAACTGTGTGCAACAAAGGCTAAGAGCCATATACTCAGCCTCAGTAGTGGACAAAGCAACACTTGCTTGCTTTTTGGAAAACCATGAAATAAGGGAATTTCCTATAAATTGGCAAGTTCCGCTCGTGCTTTTTCTATCTATTTTGCAGCCACCATAATCTGCATCAGTGTAAGCATGTAAGTCGAATGTAGAGTCCTTATCATACCAAATACCTAAGGTGGGCGTGTGCTTAATATAGCGGAATATTCTTTTTACCGCATTTAAGTGTGACACCTTAGGTTGACTTTGAAAACGAGCACATATGCATACGCTAAACATAATGTCAGGCCTACTAGCAGTTAAATATAGTAAAGAGCCTATCATAGATCGATATAATCCATTATCAACGTCTTTACCATGTTCATCTTTGTCTAATTTAGTAGTAACACTCATAGGCGTGGGGGATGGTTTCAAATTTTCAAAGTTGAACTTCTTGATCATGTCATTTACGTACTTAGCTTGGCTTATATGAATTCCTTTACTCGTTTGCTTAATCTGCAAGCCAAGAAAATAATTAAGTTCACCAACCATAGACATTTCAAATTCAGCTTTCATACAATTTTCAAAATCTTTAACAAGTCTATGTGAGGTAGAACCGAAAATAATGTCATCTACGTAAATTTGAATAATAAGTAAATCTGATTTTTCTTGTTTCAAAAATAGTGTACTATCTATAGTACCACGTTTAAAATTATTTTCTAAAAGAAAAGTGGCAAAACGATCATACCATGCTCTTGGCGCTTGCTTTAGGCCATATAGTGCCTTCTTTAGTTTGTACACGTGATCTGGATGTTTCAAATTCTCAAAACCGGGTGGTTGCTTCACGTATACTTCTTCTTGTATAAATCCGTTTAGAAAAGCACTTTTGACGTCCATTTGATATAATTTAAAATCTTTCAAGCAAGCAATAGCAAGTAAGAGTCGTATAGCTTCTAAACGTGCTACGGGTGCAAATGTTTCATCGTAGTCTATTCCTTCTTCTTGATTATATCCTTGAGCTACGAGTCTTGCTTTATTTCTAACGACCTTTCCTTCCTCATTCATTTTGTTCCTAAATACCCACTTTGTGCCTATTATTGTCTTATCTTGTGGTCGTGGCATTAAATCCCATACATCATTTCTAACGAATTGATTAAGTTCGTCATGCATAGCATCAATCCAAGATGAATCACTCAAAGCATCATGCACATTTTTAGGCTCAATTTCAGAAATCATAGCATGAAATTCATTTATCTCATCCGAAGTGATTCTTCTACGTGGTCGCACACCGTGAGTGATGTCGCCTATGATGAGATCATGTGGGTGATCTCTATGCCATCTTGGTTGATTATTTTCTAAGTTATCATGCATTTCTATATGATCATGCATTTCTAGTGTCTCATTCATCTCATGCATATCAAAAGATTCATTTTCTTCATCCAAAACGGGTTTCAATTCAAAATCATCATCATATTCCTTTTCTTTATCAATCTCTCCAAATTCATTGAATTTAAAATGAATAGATTCTATGATTTGTCTAGTGTGAGGATCATAACATCTATATGCTTTAGAGTTTATGGAATACCCAATAAAAATGCACTCAATTGATTTGGATTTATCTAAGTTATCTTTTGTATTTAATACAAAACATTTGCATCCAAACACACGAAAATAATCTATCTTAGGCATGCGATCATTCAAAATTTCGTAGGGCGTCTTGTTTATTTTCTTTCTTATAGATAGGCGATTTACAATATAGCATGCACAATTTACGGCTTCCGCCCACAGAAATCTAGGCAATTTATTTTCGCAAAGCATAGCGATTTCTTGTAGTGTGCGATTCTTTCTTTCTACTACTCCATTTAATTGTGGAGTTCTAGGTGGCGAAAACTCATGTTTAATTCCTTTTTCTTCACAAAATGAAATCATCTCTTTATTTTTAAACTCACCGCCTCTATCGCTTCTTATTCTTTTCACATTTACGCCGTATTGATTTTCAAGTTGTTTAATTAATTTAGCGATTTCTACGACACTATCATCCTTATGTGCAAGAAATAAAGTCCAAGTATAACGAGAAAAGTCATCAACAATCACGCATGCATAGTGACGCCCACCAAGGCTTGTAGTACGACTAGGACCAAACAAATCGATATGCAATAGTTCTAGTATTCTAGTCGTGCTTATCTCATTTTTAGGCTTAAGTGACTCACGTGTTTGTTTGCCTTTTATGCAAGATTCACACAACTGAAAGTTGTCTAAATCAAACTTAGGCAATCCCCGTACTAGGCTCTTTCGTTGTAATTTTTCTAGTGTAGAAATGCCTATGTGTCCTAGACGTCTATGCCACAAATTCACATTGGGTTCATTTGACATAAAGCATTTAACTTTGGCATCTACTACATCATCCATAGATAGTGTGAATATATTTCCTTCACGTTTTCCTTTTAAAACAGTTTCTCCATTTTTATTTATTATATTACAGTAAGGGTGAGTAAAACACACATTGAAACCATTGTCAACAAATTGCGAAATACTAAGAAGATTGTAAGATAAGTTGCTTACCAAAAACACGTTGGAGATTTGAAGTGTATCCGGATTTCCAATCGTACCTTTACCAATGATCTTGCCTTCATTGTTGTCTCCAAAGGTCACGGATCCGCCTTTTGTGACCTTCTTCAATTTGGAGAATAGGCTCGGGTCACCTGTCATGTGCCTCGAGCAACCACTGTCAATGAACTACTTTATTGATGTGTCTTTTGAGTGGTCTCCCTGCAATGTAAAAAGGTGATTTAGGTACCCTTTTAATTTTGGGTCCTTTCGAGTTAGTTAATCACCTTTTAGTAAAGGTACCTTTCGGTACCCATACTTGGGTGATCCTTCTCGGTCTATCAAATGGAAAGAAAGTAGATGAAGGTGCGATATAGTATACATGTGGTGCATGTACTTTGGGTCTTTGCCCAAGGACTCCCCTGTACTCATTGTATGAAGGACGTTTGTGATATGTCCTTGTGTGCGTGTGCGTAGTGCGTGGATGATATGTATTTTGTGTATGCATTGTTCTTTTCTTCTCATATCTATATGGTACAACGTTATATTTCATATGATATGAGGAAGTGGGGCGTGTGGAAGGGGGTGCTTTTTGCGTCATCTTAGACGCCACTTGATGCTTAGGGGTGTCTACCTTTTTAGACACAACAAACTTGGTTGGTTTGGTTGATACTGCGTTAGTATCAACGTATCCCAATCCAGTTTTGTCACTGTCATGCTTTTGTGATAATATGATGCGATGCAACATGTTTGACCCTGTATCGAATTGTTTCATCATTTTCTCTAAGTCTGTATTCCTTGATTTCAAATTTGAAATCTCGGATTTCATTTCATTATTTTGAGAAGTCAATGATGAGATCTCGGTTTTTAATGCAGTGATGACACATGAAGACTCTTTCTTTGAATCGCTTAATTGAGCGAAAAGATTCTCGTTAGAAGATTCTAACAGTTTCTTGTCTTCAATTAAACGTTTCTTTTCTTTTGCGAGAGTCTTAGTAAATTTGTGTAATTCAAGATACTGACTAAAAAGATCATCATAAGAAGGTTCAGAGTCAGAGTCAGAATCGGATGATACCTCATTAGACGCCTTTGAAGCGAAGCAAACTTGAGCGGTCTCCTCTTCGGTCTCAGTTTCAGAGTCTGATGAGTCACTCCATGTGGAGGCCTTTAGTGCACGTTTCCTTTGTTTAGGATCTGAGACGGGTCTATTTTTGTTCCGCTCCTTGTCAGGGTACTTATTAGTTTGCTTTTCTTTGTTTGGGCAGTCATATGATAAGTGTCCGAGTTTGCCGCATTCATAACATTTAATGTCCTTATCATTTGACTTGTTTTTATTTCTCTTAGATGTAGTGCCCTTGTTTTTATTTCTAAATGATTTTCTCATGAATCTTCTTAGTCCTTTTGCCAATAGAATTAAGTCATCATTATCCGATTCGGAATCACTATCATCTACGTGATCGGAGGGAGGGGAGACGTATTCATTTGATTTAAAAGCAATTGTCTTACCTTGTTTGGTTGATTCCGATTTCCGAATAATAAGTTTGTTTTCATAAACTTTGAGTGAACCAATGAGTTCTTCCATTTTTATTGATTTAGTCTCCTTGCTTTCTTCTATAGCAGTCACTTTAGGATCCCATTCCGAAGGAAGGCTCCGTAGGACTTTCTGTACCTTTTCCTGCGTTGTAAAAGCCTTACCAAGAGACTCAAGAGAATTATAGATGTTAGTCAAACGAAGATCCATATCTACAATTGACTCATTAGGCAACAACTTAAAAGACTCAAGAGTAGACATGAGCATATTAATTTTAGACTCTTTTACTTGACTCGTACCTTCGTGTTTCATTTCTAAGATTCTCCACATTTCTTGTGCACTCGAACAATTGGACACATAACTAGACTCACTCTTACTTAAACCATTTAAGAGTAATTGCATGGCCTTAGCATTCATACTCAGTTTCTTTTTGTCTTCACTAGTATAGTCTTGTCTCGTTTTAATTACTTCTAGTGTGACTCCATCTACAATGGACAATTTAGATGGAACATATGGACCATCTTCAATTATTGACCAAAGGTCTATGTCTATAGCCATAAGAAAAAGTTTCATCCTAAGTTTCCATTGAATAAAAGACTCACCGTCAAAGAGTGGAGGCCTTTGGCTCGACATACCTTCTTGTTCGGTTTTGAGATTTGTGGATGCCATCTCACTGAATCGTTGGATTCCTTGTCGTGAGTATTCCTGCGCTCTGATACCACTTGTAGGATCTGCAAGTCACCACTAGAAGGGGGGGGTTGAATAGGTGGTGCGGAAAATATGGTTTTTAAAATTTCTTTAAACCTAACCAATTCAAGTTCTGAAAACAGATTCTGTTTTCAGGACCAGTTTTAAAACGTTTTAAAAACTAGGTTAGAGGTCTCCAAAAATTATGAAATTTTGAGAGAACTTAGCCTCAGATGTTGTGAGGGTCCCCTAAAAATTTCAAATCAAAATTCAACCTTTAACCCCTTCAAAAACCGTTGGCACTCAGATTGTGCAAATCTGCCAGAACCGGTAGATGGTTTTGAAAAATTAATTCCTATTTGTGTGAATGTCCAAATGATCTGAAAATTTGACCAATAACTCTTCACACACTGTATTTAAATGGGTTGAAACAGTTTTTGAAAATTCTTTTGGGAAGTAGGTCAAATACACCCAAAGTCTCAACCTTTGCAAGTCTGAAAATCAGACTGCACTAGTCTCAGAACTTTTGATGTTTGACTGACCTATACTTGTCCAAAAGGGTTGAAACTTATGCCAAATTAACCCTAGAACGTTTATGTATGTTTCTGGAAATTTTTATAATTTTTAGAAAACGTTTACTATTTTTGCGAACGTGAACAATATGAGTAAACAGCGCAGAAACTGAAACGTAAATGCAGAAAGTAAATTGCACCAAGAATTTTATACTGGTTCGGTTATAAACAACCTACTCCAGTCTTCAAGGAACACCTTCCTTGGTTCACACTAATTTCACACACGCAGTACACCTTACCACAGGGTTGATAGAGTTACACCTTAACTCCAACCCTTTACAAACCTTGTATTGTGAGTACAATTTGCACGAACACCACCACCTCGCTAGAATGAAGATTGATCACACCTTGATCAATCTTTTACAAAGATGTGTGAATGGTGGTTTCTATGAAGCCTATTCAAGAATGAAAGAAATAAAGTACAATAGGCTTTTTACAAGATAAGAAAGAAAGAAAGTGTAGGAGAAGAAAGCTTTTTCACTTTGATCACTTTTGAATGTAATTCTTGGTGTTGTTTTTGTTTGTTCTCCTCTTCTCCTTATAGAATGTCCAGCCGTCCCCTATGCACCTCTCTCTCCTCTTCAAAATTTCCTTTTAATTGCTTGAGAGAGTGTGAGACATCATGGTGACAATGTTTTGCTTACTTGGCATCACTCCATTGGACCATCATTTAGTCATTGCTTACTTGTCATCTTTTGATTGGCTCAATGTTGTCATCATTTTGATGACATGGATATTCTGAAAAAAAACACAAAATATATGCTAAATAATCAATTACTAAATCATGCCATAATAGTCACAATTTGTCATAAAGTGTGAGACACAAAAAATCCTTCCTTCCACCCTTGAAAAATTCGGCCATATCACATTGTTAATGCTGAAATTTTCAGCATTTACCATATGAGATAAATCAATATTTCTTCCATTTTTCTTTGAATTTCTTCCATAAAAATACATCCATTATTTAAGGTAAGTCTTGCTACAAGATTGAGAATGAACTTGGACACCAAAGGAGAGTCACATTCGGCCATAACCAACTTCACACATGCTGAAAAATTTCAGCATGTGTGATATAAAGAATATCACACTTAATAACCTTACATACAATTCAAATCATTTCCATAACTCCTTTGATTTATTCCTTAATGAAAAATCAACAAAATATCTCCCTTAATGTTGAAGAAATCGGCCACAAGATGTGTGACATGCTGAAATTTTCAGCATGTGACATAAGAGAGATGTATGTTGAAAACTTACCTTTTGTAGCTTCTCTCTTTGATTCATCAACATTGTATGACCAATCAACATGCCAACAAGACTCCACATGTGCTCCATCTCAGCTGGGGTGACGTTTAAGTGTGTATATGCATGTGCTGAAATTTATTTTTGCTAACTTTGTAAAATAGTGCACATTTAATATTACACACATGTAATATTCCAATCAGCCCTTAATTTAATTTTCTAGAACACTTTAAGTCGTATATTATATGTAAAAAGTGTCTAGATACGTGTCACATGATGTTCAAGAAAAATGTTCCATGTCAAGTGCGTAGAAAACCGAATTTTCGATATTTATCGATTACCCGATTTTTCTCTAATTTAAATTCCAACTTTTGCACATGCTATATATATTATGTTATACATAATATATATAATATATACTTTAATTTTCAGCACTTGGCTGATTTAAAGTGGTACCATAAACATGTGACAAAAATAAAATTGGAATCTTCACATTTTGGCCTAAATGTGGGATGATTTGTGTGTGCCAACATTGAAAGTATTTTTGTCTCAATATACATTGTATGGCACAAAATTTTTAATAAATTTTGATGTATATGGGCTGGCCATTTATTTATGGTAAGTACGTGACACATTGGCGAAGTTTCGGTATCGCCCGATACGACAAATTTCGGTCTAGAACCTTTTATCGTGTCGTATTTAATTTGTCATCACCATATCTTATATCATATGATATAAGATCTGAATATACTCATAAATATGAGTTAAGTATAGTGGTGTGACGTAATCGTACGTTCGTAAGATATATAACGTGTCGATAGTACGTTGGAATAAATGTGTATGTGCCTTTTAAAAAATCTGAAAATACATATATATTATGTATATATGGCGTGTGAAATTGATGTGGGGAGGAGGAGAGAACTTTCCTTCCATAGCCATGTTGCCTTCATGTCTTTTCCAAATGCATCTTCCTTTAATGAACTTCTTAGTTTATTAAACTAAGTACTTCACTTAATGAACTACTTTAGTTCATTAATTGTGGCACCTGAAAATAGTATAAACTCAACAAATGTTCGCCATATGATGTAAGCTTTAAAGCTTCATGGCTCGTTAGTTCGGCAACATAATATATAAGCTAAATAAGGCAAGTTATCATGCATACATGTACACTTGTGTATATATATATATATATCCAACGTTTATATATATATATATATATTCAAATTTCTTTATTTTGAAATCACTCAAACCCTCATATTTCTACAATAAGACCCTTAAATACCTATTCACACAGAAGGAGTTGAATATGAGGTAGAGGAGATGGTTAGAACTGATTAAAGGCTATGATCTGACAATCAACTACCATCCAGGAAAGAAAAATATTGGCGGATGTGTTGAGTAGAAAGTCGAGCCACTCAAGACAGTCTCTGCTAGCGAGGGAGAATGAAGAATTTGACTTGGACATAGTCGACTCTACGGTGAATTTATTGGCTGCATGATTACTATGCCGACTCTAGTGGATCGGATTAAAAAAGATCAGAAGCTGGATGTGAACCTCCAAGGTAATCGAGACAGACTCCATGCTGAACAAGTGGAAGGATTCCAGGTGGTAGATGATGAGTCTTTGGTTTTAGGAGAGATTTTGTGTGCCAAATGATGAAGCTCTCAGAAAATAAATATGGAAGGAAGCACACAACTACAGATGGTCGATTCATCCTGAAGCCACCAAGATGTACAATGATCTGAAGAAAAGTTATTGGTGGAGTAGCATGAAGCACGAGATCGCTGAGTTCATTGGCCGATGTTTGGTTTGTCAACACGTTAAGGCTGAATATCAACAACTAAGTGGACTTTTAGAGCCGTTGGGATACCATAATAGAAATACGAGCATATTACGATGGATTTTGTGTCAAGACTTCCTAAAACAAGAAACGGCAACAATGTGATATGGGTGATTGTGGATCAATTGACGAAGTCCGCACATTTCTTGCCAGTGTAGAGTGAAGCTAAGATGGAGATGTTGGGGACATTATATGTGGATAACATCGTTAGCTTTCATGGAGTACCAGTCAATATTGTGTCAGACCGAGATCCAAGATTCACATCACGATTCTGGACGATGTATCAACGAGTCATGGGGATCAAGCTGAGAATAAGTACTACATTTCATCCCCGGATAGATGGACAAGGGAGAGGACAATATAGACTCTTCAAGATATGCTGATAGCATGCGCACTCGACTTCAAAGGAAACTAGGATAGTATGGTGAAGCTGATTGAGTTTTCTTACAATAACACTCACCATAGCGCGATTGGCATGGCGCCATTTAAAGCTCTATATGGAAGAAAGTTTCAATCTCCTATGTAGTGGATGAAGTTAGGGAAAAGACTATCACTAGATCCGAGCTAGTTGAGCAAACGCTGGAGAAAGTAAAATCATTCGAGAAAAGCTCAAGGTAGGTCAGGATCGTGACATTGGCATATCGACTAGCGTTACCTCCGACGCTATTGCAAGTGCACAATTCTTCCATGTATCGCAGCTGAGGTGGTACGTTCCTGACTCAAGACATGTTTTGAAATTCGACCGCTGAAAATGAGAAACTATGCAACATACGAAGAACTACCAGTACGCATCGTGGATCGTAAGGATCAGGTCTTGAGGAGGCGAGTGATTTCATATGTCAAGGTTCAGTGGACGAACCGTACAGAGCGTGAAGCGACTTGGGAGCTCAAGGATCAGATGCGCAAGAATTATCTGCATCTATTTGACTAAGGTATGTAAGTTTCGAGGACAAAACTTATTATAAGGGATGAGTATGTTATGTACATAAAATAATAATAATAAAGAAAAATAATAATAGATAAAATAATTATAATAATAACATAAATAAAATAATCATACCCATAATATCCCCCATACCTCCCATAACCCCGCACCGCATAACTCCCGATAACCTCTTATACCTCCTAACATTTTTTATTACACCTCCCATAACCCCAACCCCCTAAATTAATATAACACCCATAACTTCCCCATCCTACCCATAATTCCCCTATATTATTTAAACAAATTACCACCCAAATTCCTTCCCCATTTTTGCCAAAAACAGTCAGCCACATTTTAAGAAAAAAATGAATGTGTGAATGTGAGGAAGGAGAGGAGGAGAGGGAGGAAGGAAGGAAAAGAGAAGAAAAAAGAAGAAGAAGGCAAGTACTCTATCTATACTTGTTATGTTTTTGTAAATCATATATATGTGTGTTTTTGTATAAATGCAAGGATCATGCATATATATGTTTGATTTTATAGATGATGCATTTTTATGTGTATGAACATATGTGTATATGTATAGATGTTAAATCTTTATATTATGGCCTATGGCCGAAATTTATATGTATCTAATTTTATGGTGTAGGTTTTGGCCAAACATATATTTTGGTGTAAGTTGGTGTATAACTTTTAAATGCATATGGTATGGTATATAGTGGATGATATATTTTTGTGTATGTTGATGTATAACTTTTGGATGAAATGTGTATATGGGCCGAATCGATGTGAATATGGATGGAAAGTTTAGTAAATTCGATTTATGACATAAGTAATGATATAATTTTGTTAAGTATATGATTTATAAGTTTTAAAATATGTGGGTTTGTATTTAATGTGAATTTGAAAATTGGTATTGATTTTGAAGGAATTTGATTGTGGTGCAACTTGAGATTTTGCATGATTTGATGATAGGATAAGGTTGAATATAAGATGAGATGAATTCTGGAGGAAAGAGGCAGCAGTCAGCGGTGGTGCGCATGCCACAATGTGTTGGGGATGAATTGTGTTGGGGATGAATTGTTCTTGCTGTCCGAGGAATTAGATATGAGAAAATATGAGTGGAGTGAAATATGGTGGTGGATTGAGGACTGTAGAGTGTGCAGAAGTGAAATTAGGATTTAGAAGAGTATTGAAATGGGCTAGCTGAGGGTGTGGGCTAGGGGTGGTGGTCAGTAGCGGTGGGCAGTGGGATGGCCGAGGGTGTTGGAGGTGAGGTGACGTTAGTTGGGTGGTAGGTTGAGGAAAAATAGGACGAGAGAGGTACGTGTACGCGTATATGCATATGTATGGATATGGGCATGGATACGTATATGGATACACTTGAGTAGTGGTGGGTGGAACATCGAATATTTTGTTATGCTGGTGATCAGTGTTGAAATTGCATTGGGAAATTTATCTAATATTTTGAAAATCGTTTTCGAAAATCGTGCATATTTAGAAAATTACTCTTACAAGGAAATATATTGTTAAGCTGTATTGGTTCTGAACAAACGGACCGTCCGAGCACATATGACTACATCGATAGACCACTCGGACATATATGACCATCAATTGGGCCGTCCAGGCACATATGGCTACATCGATAGGCTGCCTAGATACATCGACCACTAGAGGACCAATTCATAAGTCTTGCGATATAAATCACTTGCAAGAAAAGTGTTATAGTCATCGCGCATCGTATCACATCGCATCACGAATTGGATTGATATTGAAATGGTTTTTAACTTGCATTGCATCGTTTTGAAAATTACATCATCGATTTTGACTGTGAGAAACATTTGACTAATTCTGTGTGGTTATTTAATTTGTTCATATCGTTTGATTTGATTGCGCTATTATCTCAAGAGTAAAATGGTAAAATACTTGCGAATTGAAAACTCGATTATTTTCTATGTTATTTATTTATTTATTACACATGTTTCATCGTGTATTGTTATGCCCCGCACCCCCGTAGGGTAGTTTTGGGATAAAACAAGAATTAAATATGATTAAGGGCAATTAATAATAATGAATTTAGAATTAAGTATGAGAATTAATTGAGAAGATTAATTATAGAATTTAGTAGCATTTAATTTTAGATTTAAATATTAGAATTTTATCCCTTAAGATAAATAAGATAATGGCATAATTTAGAAACCCAAATTTCATCTTTCCCATATCAAAACTGACAGGACGTCAGTTTTCTATTCTTTCACCCAAAAAAAATACCGACGCCAACCTCCCACTCCTCCCCATTGGCGATTCTTTTCTCCTTCTCTCATCCCCACAGGCGATTCCCTCCATCTTCTCCAACCATAGGTGAAGATTCTTCAAGAACACAACCCGTTCTTCGTTTGTTCCCCAAATCGTCTTCGATTAATCACAGGCAAGTAATCTACTTATAAGTTCCTACGATTTGTGAAAGAGAAAATGCCTATTTTTGATATCAAAACGGATCACCATGTAGTAATTTCTTTCCGTGATTTCTATATGTGATTTTTGTGTTTTGGTTTTGAGGTTTGGCCGTTATTTGATTGAAATCATTGTTGTTGTTGTTATGTGAATCATGTAAATCCCAAATCCCATGAACCCTACTTGTTGATGATGGCGATTGAAGGAAAGGGGGAGTGCAAAGATTAGGTTTTTGGGTTTGATTTGATGAACACTTTGAGTGTTAGGCTTAAATCCGTGAATCGTATGTTAAAGGTGTCGTCTTGGGTGAATTAAGGATGGATTGATAGTGAGAAATAGGCTTGGAATGGTTTTGAAGGAAGTTGGGATCGAATCGGGGGTTATTTCTGCAGTTTCTGCAGAAAACTGCAGAATGGAGTGCTGGAACGGGGACGTCGATCGATCGACGTCAGGGTATGACGTACGTCGATCGATCGACGTATAGTAAGTGAGGGGATGACGTGCCTCAGAAGGACGTAGATCGATCGACATAGATTGAGTGAGAGTTCGACGTCCCTCAGATGGACGTCGATCGATCGACGTCAGGGTATGACGTACGTCGATCGATCGACGTTAGGGTATGACGTCCTGCAATTTTGTGGGAAATTAAGGGAAGAAAGGGGGAAGCTAGGAGACCCCTTTGGGTGACCTTAGGGACTTCTTAGGACCTGATTGAGGTTAGTCTAAGTCTTGGGAATGTGATTTAAGACGGTGAATCAACGGCGGGAACTTCATAGAGTACTTGAACCGGACTTCGACGGGAACGACCTAAGTGGTTTGGAATTGACGTATAAGGCTCTAAGAGTTCAATAAGAGGAATGTGTGGGCTCCTACATTATCCTTTGGGTTCTAGAAAGAATGGTTAGGTGAGGTCGACTTGCCGGAAAGAATAGGCTCGATTGTGTGAATGAGGTGAATCCTGAGTGACTGATTGATATGTGGATGTGATTGGGGTATGGGGTTGAAGCATATGATCTTACATCATGGCACTTGCATTTTGCGTAATGTTTAGATACGAGCTGTGCTTCGGCACAGGGTATAAAGTTTGCGAAAGATAAGCTATAGCTGCGTTGACCACAGGGTATAAAAGTCACGCCTGCAGTGGCAGGGTATAAAAGCGTGGCCCGTGGATCAAATGCAGGGTATAAAGTATATGTTATGGGGCCGTGGACCTATCAGCACTAGGTATAAAGTATATGTTATGGGGCCGTCGACCTATCAGCACGGGGTATAAAGTATATGTTATGGGGCCGTGGACCTATCAGCACGGGGTATAAAGTATATGTTATGGGGCCGTGGACCTTTCAGCATGGGGTATAAAGTTATATTGCTGTGGACTGATCACCCACAGGGTATAAAGTATTGCTACGTGAAGAATAAGACAAGAAGTGTTTTCTTTGAAAGTTTTGCGAAAAGATGTGCATGACATGTGTTATGAAAAGTCTTTTGTGTATGTTGGGTGGTCAGGGCATGATAAGTGTCTCGCATGGTTTGTAGAAAGTGAATGCATTTCATGGCACGAAGCATGGGTATGATTGATACGGGACTTAAATGATAGTGAACTGATTGAACGTCATGAATTACTGTTCTTATGTTTTTTTTATATATACTGTTAAACCTATGCTCTTGAAATGTATACAAGACATGTGCCCCGTTATTCCCTGAATTATATATATTACTCATGTCTTGCCATGTGATGATCACGTATGTCTTATAAGCGGATTACTTGCTAGCGTTTTTCGCTAAGGGTACTACCTTTGTTTTGCAGATGAGCCTAATTACGACATGATCTTTATAGAAGACGGTGGCGAGTGGGCCGAATGGGACGTTTAGAGCTCGTTTTGGGGATTTGTTTTGGACACTCCTTATTGTCTTAGTTCCTTCTGAATATTGAGGATGTAGATGGCTGCGTCCATAGACAGTTTTAATTTCTTACGTTTTTTTTGAGTACGATGTTAATGGATTTAGACTTTACTTTTCACATGTTTCCGCGCTTATTTCTCTTACGTCATTGAGGATGTGTAATCGAGGGATAAGACGTCTTGTAGTCTTCTCAGTAAGCTACGACGGGTGCACCGGTTTGGATTCCGCTGTCCGGGCCAGGGCGCTACAGGTGGTATCAGAGCCTTAGTCTTCAGATCTACCTCGGAGACCTAGGTTATGTCATATAGAGTATTAAGCTATGATTTTGATCCTAAGCTGATCCATAGGTCTAAGTATGTGACCTTAGATATAAGTGTAATCAAGGTTGGGGTGTGTGCGAGCGTGTTAATCTACACAGTTATGTTCTCTTTTATATTAGCGACTCTCGATGCCTACTAATGTCTAACGAAACGTTGATCTTACAGCAAGAATGCCTCCAAGAAGAAATAACATCGTAAACCCAGGAAATGGACGTGAAGACCAGCCCCCACAGGTGGTGTTACCCCAAGTGCTCACCGATGCCCTGATCGTGATTGCCCAGGGTTATGCACACCAACAACAACCACCGCCACCTCCGCCGCCCCAGCATAACATCCGATTCTTCTACGGGGAGATGAGGAAGGTACGGGTTCCGGAGTTTGGGGGATGCATGGACACTGAGGAAGCGCAACACTGGGCGGCTGAAGTGGAGAAGTGTTTCCGGCTGGTGCAGGTGCCGGAAGAAATCAAGGTTGAGGTTGCCACGCCCCTGCTGAGTGGCAAGGTAGGAGAGTGGTGGGCAGGTACGGTTGTCACTTAGACACATTTTTGTGATGCTTTCTTGAAATACTATGTGCCGGAAACAGCGATTCTGAACAAGATCCGATCATTTGACCGACTTGAGCAAGGTCGGATGACGGTTTCAGAGTACGCAGACTGTTTTCATGCCTTGGGAAAGTTTGCTCCGGCAATCATGTCTGATAATCGTCTCAAGATGGCCAAGTTTGAAAGAGGACTGGACTCGAGGATACAATCGGCGATTGTGAACGCCGAAATGAAAACTTTTGAGGATATGTTAGACGTATGTTTTCGGGTGGAGAGCGATTTCCGAAGGGTAGCAGCAAGGGAAGCTGGCACTGGGTCTTCCGACAAAGGTAAGAGGCTTAGAGAAGAGGTAAGAGTGGGGGGCAGAACCGAACGTTGGGTCAAGATCCCAAAGAGAGGACCCGTGGGAAATTTCCAGAGACCCCCACCGCAAAACCCGATTGTACAGCAGACCATGGGAGTATGCCCCCATTTCAATAAAAGTCATGTGGGAGAGTGTAGGAAGCTGGCAGGAGCATGTTATCGTTGTGGACAAGTGGGTCACATGATCAGGGATTGTCCCGAAATGAAGAAGAACGCTCCGGGGGAGGTGGCCCAACAGCCTAGAGCAAAACCAAGAGCAAACGCTCGAGTCCATCTCATGACTGACACCGATGCCCGTGAAGCCACTGATGTGGTAACAGGTGCGACTTAATTTAAGTTTGAAATTACCATTAAATTAAGGTTCATATGTGTTTGACTCTCTATACAAACCTTGATGTGGTCGTAAGTACGATTCTAGTAGATAAGATGCCTGCCAACGTGCTTTTTGATAGTGGCGCAAGCCACTCCTTTGTGTCAAAAAGATTTACTAAACATCTCATTAAGCTACCTAAGTGGTTAGAAACTCCATACCGTGTCCAAGCGGCTGGAGATCAAGTTATGACTTCATATCAATAGTATCGGGACTGTGAACTAGAGTTTGAGGGACAAAGTTTCTCTGCTACATTAATTCTCATCCAGATGTATGACTTCGATGTTATATTGGGGATGCACTGGTTGGCCAAGTACCATGCCAACATCGATTGTCGACTGAAGCAAGTGACAATCAAGAACGTTAACATGGAAGAAGTGAAGTTCCAAGGGGATGCGGAGCGAAAGAAAATTCCCAAGAAGGTGTTTATGTCTGTGGCTCAGGCATGCAAAGCCTTAAGGAAGGGTGCTGAAGGATTCCTAGTGTATGCGGTGGAAGCTAGCCAAGAAGCATCCCCTATTGAGCAGATTCCGGTGGTCAACGAGTTCCCTGATGTGTTCCCAGAAGATTTGGCAGGTATACCACCACCGAGAGAAGTAGAGTTCGAGATAAATTTAATTTCAGGAGCCGAACCGATTTCAAAGGCTCCTTATAGAATGGCTCCGGCAGAGTTAAGGGAACTGAAGGAACAACTACAAGAGTTATTGGACAATAAGTTCATCCGTCCTAGTGTGTCCCCTTGGGAAGCACCCGTGTTGTTTGTGAAGAAAAAGGATGGCAGTATGAGACTCTACATCGATTACAGAGAACTGAACAAGATTACCATTAAGAACAAATACCCACTGCTACGAATAGAGGACTTATTTGACCAACTAAAAGGTGCTAAGATCTTCTCCAAAATTGACCTCCGGTCAGGATACCACCAACTAAGAGTAAGAGCCGAGGACATAGCAAAGACCGCTTTCCCCACCAGATATGGGCACTACGAGTTTCTGGTGATGCCCTTTGGACTAACAAATGCCCCCGCTGCCTTCATGGATCTTATGAATACGGTCTTCAGGGAGCAGTTGGACAAATTTGTTGTAGTATTCATTGACGATATCCTTGTGTACTCCCCTGATGAACAAACTCATACGGATCGTTTGAGAGTTGTTTTGAGCATACTGAGGCATAAACAGTTGTACGCCAAATTCAGTAAATGCGAGTTCTGGTTGAGGAGTGTGACCTTTCTGGGTCATGTAATCTCAGAGGAAGGAATTGCAATAGATCCGAGGAAAGTAGAAGCCATCACCGAGTGGCCTAGACCCACTAACGTCACTGAGGTACGAAGTTTCTTGGGTTTAGCCGGTTATTACAGAAAATTCGTTGAGGGATTTTCGACAATAGCAGTACCCCTTAGTCGGCTGACTCAAAAGAAGACCAAGTTTGAATGGACAGCTGAGTGTGAGAAGAGCTTCACAGAACTCAAGAAGAAATTAACCACAACCCCAGTACTGGCTCAACCCTCTGGTACTGACGGATTTGTGATCTATAGTGACGCATCAAAAAATGGTCTAGGTACGTAAATTATAATATAAGTTACAATCATTCCTCTCACATTTAAGTTTAATCTAATACCCCGATTGTAGGTTGTGTTCTGATGCAACACGAGAAGGTCATTGCGTATGCCTCAAGGCAACTAAAGACGTATGAACAGAATTACCCGACCCACGACCTCGAATTGGCTGCGGTAGTGTTTGCTTTAAAAATATGGCGGCATTATCTATATGGAGACAAGTGCTCGGTATTCACAGATCACAAGAGCTTAAAGTATCTATTTTCTCAGAAAGAGTTGAACATGAGACAACGGAGATGGTTGGAGCTGCTGAAAGATTACGACTTGACCATTCACTATCACCCGGGTAAAGCTAATAAGGTGGCGGATGCGCTAAGCAGGAAATCAAATCACGCACGACAGTCGCCATTAGAAAGGGAAATGGAAGAATTTGGGTTGGAGTTGGTAGAATCCACTGTGAATGTTTTGGCGACATTGACCATCACTCCAAGTTTCATAGATAGGGTAAAAGAGGCTCAAAGTAAGGATGGAACCTTGAATGAAATAGCAGAAAAACTCAAGAATAGCCAAGTCGAAGGATTTGAGGTCAAAGATGACGGGAGTTTATGGTTTAGAAGGAGATTATGTGTGCCAGATGTCGATGAGCTATGGAAAGAAATCCTACGGGAGGCTCATAACACCAAATTATCCATACATCCGGGTAGCACCAAGATGTATAGAGACCTAAAACAATATTATTGGTGGTCCGGAATGAAGAGACATATTGCAGAGTTCATTGAGAGATGTCTAGTTTGCCAACAGGTTAAAGCCGAGCACCAGCGACCTGGTGGTTTGTTAATGCCACTAGAGATTCTGGAGAGAAAATGGGAACATATCACCATGGATTTCATAGCCGGTTTACCAAAGACGAGAAATGGATGCGATATGATTTGGGTAGTAGTGGACCGGTTAACCAAGTCAGCCCATTTTCTACCTATCTCAAGCGAAACACCTTTGGAGAAGTTGGTAAACCTGTATATGGATAGTATTGTTAGCTTACATGGTGTCCCCGTGAGCATAGTATCGGATCGAGATTCTCGGTTTACCTCCAAATTCTGGACAACATTTCAGGGAGCTATGGCACAGAATTAAGAATGAGCACCGCCTATCATCCCCAAACCGATGGACAGTCTGAACGGACTATTCAGACACTTGAAGACATGCTAAGGGCTTGCGTGTTGGACTTTAAAGGAAATTGGGACGGAATGGTGAAGTTTATAGAATTCTCGTACAATAACAGTCATCACAGCGCAATTGATATGGCCCCTTTCGAAGCATTGTATGGGAGGAAATGTAGGTCCCCTGTCTATTGGGATGAAGTCGGCGTAAGGACAATCACAGGGCCCGAACTCCTGGAGAGAACGTTAGAGAAAGTAAGGATCATTCGGAATAAACTCAAGACAGCTCAGGACCGTAATAAGAGTTGGGCGGACTCCAAACGACGACCCTTGGCATTTGATGTGGGTGAAAAAGTATATTTGAGAGTGTCTCCTACCAAAGGCATTATGAGATTTGGGGTAAAAGGAAAATTGAGTCCACGATTTATTGGCCTTTACAAGATATTGGAAAAGATAGGGGATTTGGCATATCGACTGGCACTACCCCCAGTGTTAGCACGGGTCCACAATGTCTTCCACGTGTCACAATTAAGAAAATATGTGACGGACCCGAGTCACATACTGGAAGCTCAACCCTTGGAACTCAAAGACGATGTTACCTATGAAGAGGTACCAGTGGGGATAGTGGATCGTAAGGAACAAGTGCTACGGAGACGGGTGATTCCCTATGTCAAAGTCTGGTGGAGCAATCACACAGAACGGGAAGCTACGTGGGAACTTGAAGAGCAGATGCGAGAAAAGTATCCTCAGCTCTTCAACTAAGGTACGCAAGTTTCGCGGACGAAACTTTTTATAAGGGGGGTGGAATGTTATGCCCCGCACCCCCCGTAGGGTAGTTTCGGGATAAAACGAGAATTAAATGTGATTAAGGGCAATTAATAATAATGAATTTAGAATTAAGTATGAGAATTAATTGAGAAGATTTATTATAGAATTTAGTAGCATTTAATTTTAGATTTAAATATTAGAATTTTATCCCTTAAGATAAATAAGATAATGGGATAATTTAGAAACTCAAATTTCACCTTTCCCATATCAAAACTGACAGTACGTCAGTTTTCTATTCTTTCACCAAAAAAAAACCGACGCCAACCTCCCACTCCTCCCCATTGGCGATTCTTTTCTCCTTCTCTCATCCCCACAGGCGATTCCCTCCATCTTCTCCAACCATAGGTGAAGATTCTTCAAGAACACAACCCGTTCTTCGTTTGTTCCCCAAATCGTCTTCGAGTAATCATAGGCAAGTAATCTACTTATAAGTTCCTACGATTTGTGAAAGAGAAAATGCCTATTTTTGATATCAAAACGGATCACCATGTAGTAATTTCTTTCTGTGATTTCTATATGTGATTTATGTGTTTTGGTTTTGAGGTTTGGCCGTTATTTGATTGAAATCATTGTTGTTGTTGTTGTTATATGAAATCATGTAAATCCCAAATCCCATGAACCCTACTTGTTGATGATGGCGATTAAAGGGAAGGGGGAGTGCAAAGATTAGGTTTTTGGGTTTGATTTGATGAATACTTTGAGTGTTAGGCTTAAATCCGTGAATCATATGTTAAAAATGTCGTCTTGTGTGAATTAAGGATGGATTGATAGTGAGAAATAGGCTTGGAATGGTTTTGAAGGAAGTTGAGATCGAATCGGGGGTTATTTCTGCAGTTTCTGCAGAAAACTGCAGAATGGAGTGCTGGAACGGGGACGTCGATCGATCGACGTCAGGGTATGACGTACGTCGATCGATCGACGTATAGTAAGTGAGGGGATGACGTGCCTCAGAAGGACGTAGATCGATCGACATAGACTGAGTGAGAGTTTGACGTCCCTCAGATGGACGTCGATCGATCGACGTCAGGGTATGACGTACGTCGATCGATCGACGTTAGGGTATGACGTCCTGCAGTTTGTGGGTAATTAAGGGAAGAAAGGGGGAAGCTAGGAGACCCCTTTGGGTGACCTTAGGGACTTCTTAGGACCTGATTGAGGTTAGTCTAAGTCTTAGGAATGTGATTTAAGACGGTGAATCAACGGTGGGAACTTCATAGAGTACTTGAACCAGACTTCGACGGGAACGACCTAAGTGATTTGGAATTGACGTATAAGGCTCTAAGAGTTCAATAAGAGGAATGTGTGGGCTCCTACATTATCCTTTGGGTTCTAGAAAGAATGGTCAGGTGAGGTCGACTTGCCAGAAAGAATAGGCTCGATTGTGTGAATGAGGTGAATCCTGAGTGACTGATTGATATGTGGATGTGATTGGGGTATGGGGTTAAAGCATATGATCTTGCATGATGGCACTTGCATTTTGCGTAATGTTTAGATACGAGATGTGCTTCGGCACAGGGTATAAAGTTTGCGAAAGATAAGCTATAGCTGCGTTGACCACAGGGTATAAAAGTCACGCCTGCAGTGGCAGGGTATAAAAGCGTGACCCGTGGATCAAATACAGGGTATAAAGTATATGTTATGGGGCCATGGACCTATCAGCACGGGGTATAAAGTATATGTTATGGGGCCGTGGACATATCAGCACGGGGTATAAAGTATATGTTATGGGACCGTGGACCTATCAGCACGGGTTATAAAGTTATATTGCTGTGGACTGATCACCCATAGGGTATAAAGTATTGCTACGTGAAGAATAAGGCAAGAAGTGTTTTCTTTGAAAGTTTTGCGAAAAGATGTGCATGACATGTGTTATGAAAAGTCTTTTGTGTATGTTGGGTGGTCAGGGCATGATAAGTGTCTCGCATGGTTTGTAGAAAGTGAATGCATTTCATGGCACGAAGCATGGGTATGATTGATACGGGACTTAAATGATAGTGAACTGATTGAACGTTATGAATTACTGTTCTTATGTTTTTTTTATATATACTGTTAAACCTATGCTCTTGAAATGTATACAAGACATGTGCCCCGTTATTCCCTGAATTATATATATTACTCATGTCTTGCCATGTGATGATCCCGTATGTCTTATAAGCGGATTACTTGCTAGCGTTTTTCGCTAAGGGTACTATCTTTGTTTTGCAGATGAGCCTAATTACGACATGATCTTTATAGAAGACGGCGGCGAGTGGGCCGAATGGGACGTTTAGAGCTCGTTTGGGGATTTGTTTTGGACACTCCTTATTGTCTTAGTTCCTTCTGAATATTGAGGATGTAGATGGCTGCGTCGATAGACAGTTTTAATTTCTTACGTTTTTTTTAATACGATGTTAATGGATTTAGACTTTACTTTTCACATGTTTCCGCGCTTATTTCTCTTACATCATTGAGGATGTGTAATCGAGGGATAAGACGTCTTGTAGTCTTCTCAGTAAGCTACGACGGGTGCACCGGTTTGGATTCCGCTGTCCGGGCCAGGGCGCTACATGTATGATCCCATAGTAAGTACTGGCATGTTACTTGCTGAGTGATGTTTTGTCGGTCATTCCCTATTTTTCATCCCTCTTGCAGATAATCAGCTCTTCAATCTAGAGTTCGTAGAAGACGCGTCTGAGTGGGGTTACTGAGGACATGAGTGGTTGCCGAAGACTTTCATCATGTATTATGTATTTATTCTCGGAGCTTGTTGGATTTATTTTGATATTTCCAGATGTATTTTATTAAGTTGAAATTCGTAATAGTTCTAGTTATTGCCTAGACATTTTATATTGAAGTTATTTGAGGATTTCATTTTATGACTTCCGCTGATATAAGTTTACATCACTCTGCTGAAATGTAATTAAATTATATCGGCGCCTTGTATTTCTCTTTGCAAAATACGATAAGTGAACCATTTCGAATACTAGGACTTAGGATGGGTCTCTACATCAAGACTCATCAGTTGCTCTTCATCCTCTTTTTTACTTGAGGTTGCAGAGGTTTCTGCATTTGCAACCACCACAGTTGCAAATAGGTGGTTCATTGAATGCGTAAGCTCATGTCGATGCTTTGCAACTGCCCATAATGATTCACTATCTGCATGCCATTTTGCTTGCGTCTAGCCAAATCAGATTTATGTTTTTGGTTTCTCAGCTAATTCACAACCGGGAAAGGCTGACAAATGTCTTTCTGAAGGTTGTGCGCGATTTCTAGGTAGATGATGCTAGATCGCAATGATGGTTTGGTTGTGTTAAAAATCCAAGTCATAATCGTGGAATTCACTTTCCACCAATCATTGATGTCAAGAGAATCATCAGGTGCAAGCAATAGCGGATGAGATCAAAGGAAGCCTCATATGAGGCAAAATATGAGGCCTTCAATCACGCGACGACACGTGTACAAAAGAGTCTTTTTAAAAAAAGAAAAAAAGTAAACAATGGGCCCTTTTGTACACGTGGCGTCGCGTGATTAGAGACCTCATATTTTCTCTCATATGAAACATCTTGTGATCTCATCCGAACCATAGAGCCATATATGAATCCAAATTTCCTTCGCTCCTAGCGACCCGCAAACAAGTACATGTGTCCACTCTTCATTGTTAGGTCTTTTCAGTTTAACTAAGGTGATTAAATTAATAGTATTATGGCTAGAGTGCAAGTCGTATGGAGATGACACTCTTATTGGTTGTGTAATGCTGGATGTAGAAATATATACTGTGCATACAAATATCATATATGTACACTGTACATCCATAGTTACATTTAAAATTATGGTTATCTTAGAATATCACTATTCGGCAAATACTCTGTTAGTCAATTTTTCGTGGTTGACATTAGGTTTTTCTACTTGACTAATTCTATTACTAGCCGTTAGTATTACTCCATGATAAATGGAGTTTCACTTATACCTTAAAGTATGTCTGTATAATGTACATTCAGTTTCTAATATGTTTGTTTTTCATAACTTCTACACTGAAAATGCAGAGGACTGTGTTTCGGTCACGTGGGTACAGATATCAAAAGATTTTACCTGATACCTATGTAGGAGGAAATTCTCCTCATATTCATTCAATGTACATGTTTAAGTACAGGATACATTGTGGTTCAAAATTGGAGACCATACATTTGCAGATAATGAATTAAATGTGGATGTACATGATTGACCCAATTGCCTAATATTTATCATCATCATCCGGACCCAGTATATCCCAACTACAGCAAAAGCTATCGTTAGGGTCTGGGGAGGGTAAGTGGTAGGCAGACAATACCTCTATCCTAGGGAATAGAGAGTCTGCTTCCAGTGAGACCCCCGGCTCTATATGTACCTGCATTAATGACATGATAATAGAGATGTGTTGTGCTAGTGTGTTAGTGAGGAAATTCAAGAAATACAAAGAAAGGACTTTCGATATTAAAATACATATCACGTGTATATGTACATGTAATGTACAATAACGGCATAACATACGCAACTAAGTGGAAAGTCAACCTAAAGCGTAGATAGTGTCTATGCCTATCTATGTCCCTAAATATACTCTAAAGTGTCTCTATATATAACTTATACCTCGTTAACCTTAATCTTATACACGTGCATAGTATGTAGCGGGTCCAACAATGATGTTATGTTTTTAAATAATTAATCATTCACCATATTAAAATTTTCATGTAATCATATACAACACTTATAAATGCATGACAACATATGATGGCATATGTTTCTATTTAGAGAAAATTATCTATTTTGGTTGCTTGTAGGAATCTGGATGCACACATATATTCCCTTTTTTATTGGAATATTTACTTTTAACCTGCTTGAAGTTTGAGTAGACTTCTTAATGTTTAAAAAACACCTGCACTCCCAGGTATGTTTCCACTAAAAGATAAAAAGGACAAAATCCGTTAATTTCAATAGAAAGTGGACTGACACGAAATGAAACATTTTCACTTGGAACAAAAGTGAAATCATTCACCTATTGGGGTCCTCATCGTCCCAACTCTAAAGAGCATGTGTCGAGGATATAAATCAGGAGCTCAGTAGCAGCTGAGTTCCTAGGTTAGGTGAGATCTTACGCAGTTACCTATACAAGTTGTCCCTCCACAAACCAGTCTTTTGGCGTAGCAGCAGAGAAACAGTCACACTGTGTGCATCTCTGGAATCGAACTCTTAACCTCTTTGGAGCAAATTCCAACATAATTACCAATCCTCACCACTAAATGAAACATATTTACTTGGTTGGTCTGCAATCCATTTTCCTTCCCCTCCGCAATCCCAGCCACCCCTTTCTCCTAGCACATTCTTTCCAGCCTTTGCTCCACCTTTGCTGATTCTTTATTTATCCAGCTCTGATGAAGCCGGATCTTCACCAAGGGTCTTGATGACCTCAAATTAGCTCCGTCAGTCAACGTGAAGAATTGTTAACCGGGATTGAGAATGTGTAGCTGGAATAGCGCCAATTATCCTGCACAAGGAAGCACAGGTCAGAGGTCCCGGGAAAAACCCTCCGACGCTCAAGTCAGTTTTGTAGAAATAAGAGGGTTTGAGTGATTTCAAAATAAGAAATTTGAATATATATATATATAAACGTTGAATATATATATACATACAAACGTGCATAAGTGTACATGTATGCATGATAATTTGCCATTACTTGCCTTATTTAGCTTATATATTATGTTGCCGTACTAACGAGCCATGAAGCATTAAAGCTTACATCATATGGCGAACATTTGTTGAGTTTATACTATTTTCAGGTGCCACCATTAATGAACTAAAGTAGTTCATTAAGTGAAGTACTTAGTTTAATAAACTAAGTAGTTCATTAAAGGAAGATTCATTTGGAAAAGGCACAAAGGCAACAAGGCCAAGGAAGGAAAGTTATCTCCTCCTCCCCATCTTATTAAACACGCCATTTATATATATATACACTATATATTTTCAGATTTTTTAAATAAAGGCACATACACATGTGTTCCAAACGTACTACCGACACGTTATATATCTTACGTACGTACGTTAACGTCACACCACTATACTTAACTCATATTTATGAGTATATTCAGGTCTTATATCATATGATATAAGATATGGTGATGACAAATTAAATACGACACGATAAAAGGTTCTAAACCGAAATTTGTCGTATCGGGCGAATACCGAAACTTCGCCAATGTGTCACGTACTTGCCATAAATAAATGGCCAGCCCATATACATCAAAAATTGATGAAAATTTCGTGCTACACATGGTATGATCAGCCAAAAATACTTTCCATGTTGGCACACACAAATCACCCCACATTTAGGCCAAAATGTGAAGATTCTAATTTTAATTTTGTCACATGTTTATGGTACCACTTTAAATCAGCCAAGTGCTGAGATTTAAAGTATATATTATATATATTATGTATAACATAATATATATATCATGTGCAAAAGTTAGAATTCAAATTAGAGAAAAATCGGGTAATCGATAAATATCGAAAATTCGGTTTTCTACGCACATAACATGGAACGTTTTTCTTGAACATCATGTGACACGTATCTAGACACTTTTTACATATGATATACATCTTAAAGTTTTCTAGAAAATTAAATTAAGGGCTGATTGGAATATTACATGTGTGTATTATTAAATGTGCACTATTTTACAAAGTTAGCAAAAATGAAATTCAGCACATGCATATACATGTATACACGCCCCTACAGCTGATTTGAAGCATATGTGGAGCCTTGTTGGCATATTGATTGGTCAAGGATCAATCATACAATGTTGATAAATCAAAGAGAGAAGCTACAAAAGGTAAGTATTCAACATATACCTCTCTTATGTCACATGCTGAAAATTTCAGCATACTACACACATGTGGCCGATTTTTTTGTCATTAAGGTGACATATTTTTGTCATCTTTTATTAAAAGATTAATTGAAGAAGTTATGGAAATGATTTGAATATTACAAAAGGTAATTAAGTGTGATATTCTACATATCACACATGCTGAAATTTTTCAGCATGTGTGAAGGTTGTGGTGGCCGAACTCTTCGCCCTTTTTGTGTCCAAGTTCATTCATCAATTGATAGCAAGACTTACCATATATGATTGATTCATTTTTGTGATAAAAATTCAAAGAAAAATGGTAAATAATCTGAATTTTATTCTCATAATGCACATGCTGAAAAATTCAGCATAGCAAGCTACTTATGGCCGATTTTATGCTTTGAAAAAGGAGAGATTTCTTGTCTTGCAATTTATGATGGAATTTGTGACTTATGGTATGATTTTATGATTGATATTGACACATGTTTAAAGTGTTAATCTCAGATTTTTTCCATGTCATCATGTTGACAACATTGAGCCAATAAAGAGGTGCCAAGTAAGCAAAGACTAAATGATGGTCCAATAGAATGATGCCAAGTAAGCAAAGCATTGTCACCATGATGTCTTACACTCTCTCAAGCACTTAAAAGGAAATTTTCAAGAGGGGGAGAAGGGCTATAGGGACGGCTGCAAGTCTATAAGGAAGGAAGAGAAGAGCAAACAAAAGCAACACCAAGAATTGCATTCTAAAGTGATCAAATTGCCAAGCTTCTTTTCTCCTACACTTTCTTTCTCTCTTTTCTTGTAAAAAGCCTATTGTGCTTTACATCTTTCAATCTTGAATAGGCTTCATATAAACTGCCATTCACTCATCTTTGTAAAAGATTGATCAAGGTGTGATCAATCTTCATTCTAGCGAGGTGGTGGTGTTCGTGTGAATTGTACCCGTCATACAAGGTTTGTAAAGGGTTGGAGTTAGGTGTAACTCTATCAACCCTGCAGTAAGGTGTACTGTGTGTGTGTGATTAGTGTGAACCAAGGAAGGTGTTCCTTGAAGACTGGAGTAGGTTGTTTATAACCGAACCAGTATAAAATTCTTGGTGCCATTTACTTTCTGCATTTACGTTTCAGTTACTGCACTGTTTATACTTCTTGGTCACGTTCTTAAAAATAGTAAACGATTTCCAAAAATTATAAAAATTTCCAGAAACATACTTACACGTTCTAGGGTTAATTTGGCACAAGTTTTAACCCTTTTGGACAAGTATAAGTCAATCAAACATCAAAAGTTCTGAGACTAGTGCAGTCTGATTTTCAGACTTGCAAAGGTTGAGACTTTGGTTGTATTTGACCTACTTCCCAAACGAATTTTCCAAAACTGTTTCAACCCATTTAAATATAGTGTGTGAGGAGTTATTGTTCAAATTTTCAGTGGACGTTCACACAAATAGGAATTAATTTTTCAAAACCATCTACCGTTTCTGGCAGATTTGCACAATCTGAGTACCAACGGTTTTTGAAGGGGTTAAAGGTTGAATTTTAATTTGAAAGTTTTAGGGGACCCTCATAACATCTGAGGCTAAGTTCTCTCAAAATTTCATAATTTTTGGAGACCTCTAACCTAGTTTTAAAAACGTTTTAAAACTGGTCCTGAAAACAGAATCTGTTTTCAGAACTTGAATTGGTTAGGATTAAAGAAATTTTAAAAACCATATTTTCCGCACCATCTATTCAACCCCCCCCCCCTTCTAGTGGTGCCTTGCAGATCCTACAAGTGGTATCAGAGCGCAGGAATACTCACTACAAAGAATCCAACAATTCAGTGAGATGGCATCCACAAATCTCAAAACCGAACAAGAAGGTATGTCGAGCCAAAGGCCTCCACTTTTTGACGGTGAGTCCTTTATTCAATGGAAACTTAGGATGAAACTTTTTCTTATGGCTATAGATATAGATCTTTGGTCAATCATTGAAGATGGTCCTTATGTCCCATCTAATGTATCCACCGTAGACAGAGTCACTCTAGAGGTCATTAAAACTAGACAAGAATATACGAGTGATGATAAAAAGAAACTTAGTATGAATGCTAGGGATATGCAATTGCTTTTAAACGGATTAAGTAAAAGTGAGTCTAGTTATGTGTCAAATTGTTCGAGTGCACAAGAAATGTGGAGAATTCTAGAAATGAAACACGAAGGCACGAGTCAAGTAAAAGAGTCAAAAATTAATATGCTCATGTCTACTCTTGAGTCTTTTAAATTGTTGCCTAATGAGTCGATCGTAGATATGGACCTTCGTTTAACTAACATCTATAACTCTCTTGAGTCTCTTGGTAAGGCTTTTACTACGCAGGAAAAGGTTCAGAAAGTCCTACGAAGCCTTCCTTCGGAATGGGATCCTAAAGTGACTGCTATAGAAGAAAGCAAGGAAACTAAATCAATAAAAATGGAAGAACTTATTGGCTCACTCAAAGTTTATGAAAACAAACTTACTATTCGGAAATCGGAATCATCTAAACAAGGTAAGACAATTGCTTTTAAATCAAATGAATACGTCTCCCCTCCCTCCGATCACGTAGATGATAGTGATTCCGAATCGGATAATGATGATTTAATCCTATTGGCTAAAGGACTAAGAAGATTCATGAGAAAGTCATTTAAAAATAAAAACAAGGGCACTACATCAAATAGAAATAAAAACAAGTCAAATGATAAGGACATTAAACGTTATGAATGCGGCAAACTCGGACACTTATCATATGACTGCCCAAACAAAGAAAAGCAAACTAATAAGTACCCTGACAAGGAGCGGAACAAAAATAGACTCGTCTCAGATCCTAAACAAAGGAAACGTGCACTAAAGGCCTCCACCTGGAGTGACTCATCAGATTCTGAAACTGAGATCGAAGAGGAGACCGCTCAAGTTTGCTTTGCTTCAAAGGCATCTAATGAGGTATCATCTGATTCTAACTCTGACTCTGAACCTTCTTATGATGATCTTTTTAGTCAGTATCTTGAATTACATAAATTTACTAAGACTCTCGCAAAAGAAGAGAAACGTTTAATTGAAGACAAGAAACTGTTAGAATCTTCTAACGAGAATCTTGTCGTTCAATTAAGCGATTCAAAGAAAGAGTCTTCATGTGTCATCACTGCATTGAAAACCGAGATCTCATCATTAACTTCTCAAAATAATGAAATGAAATCCGAGATTTCAAATTTGAAATCAAGGAATACAGATTTAGAGAAAATGATGAAACAATTCGATACAGGGTCAAACATGCTGCATCGCATCATATTATCGCAAAAGCATGACAGTGACAAAACTGGATTGGGATACGTTGATACTAACGAGGTATCAACCAAACCAACCAAGTTTGTTGTGTCTAAGAAAGTAGACACCCCTAAGCATCAAGTGGCGTCTAAGATGACGCAAAAAGCGCCCCCTTCCACATGCCCCACTCCCTCATATCATGTGAAATATAACGTTGTACCATTTAGATATGAGAAGAAAAGAACAATGCATACACGAAATGCATATCATCCACGCACTACGCACACACACACAAGGACATATCAAAAGCGTCCTTCATTCAATGAGTATAGAGGAGTCCTTGGGCAAAGACCCAAAGTACATGCACCACATGTATATTATATTGCACCTTCATCTACATTCTTGCCATTTGATAGACCGAGATGGATCACCCAAGTATGGGTACCGAAAGGTACCTTTACCAAAAGGTGATTAACTAACTCGAAAGGACCCAAAATTTAAAGGGTACCTAAATCACCTTTTCACATTGCAGGGAGACCACACATCGAAAGATACATCAATAAAGTGGTTCCTTGACAGTGGTTGCTCGAGGCACATGACTGGTGACCCGAGCCTCTTCTCCAAATTAAAGAAGGTCACAAAAGGCGGATCCGTGACTTTGGAGACAACAATGAAGGCAAGATCATTGGAAAAGGTACGATTGGCAATCCGAATACACTTCAAATCTCCAACGTATTTTTGGTAAGCAACTTATCTTACAATCTTCTTAGTATTTCTCAATTTCTTGACAATGGCTTCAATGTGTGTTTTACTCACCCTTATTGCAATATAATAAATAAAAATGGAGAAAACCGTTTTAAAAGGAAAACGAGAAGGAAATATCTTTACACTATCTATGGATGATGTAGTAGACGCTAAAGTTAAATGTTTTATGTCAAATGAACCCAATGTGAATTTATGGCATAGACGTTTAGGACACATAGGTATTTCTACACTAGAAAAATTGCAACGAAAGAACCTAGTACGGGGATTGCCTACGCTTGATTTAGACAACTTTCAGTTGTGTGAATCTTGCATAAAAGGCAAACAAACACGTGAGTCACTTAAGCCTAAAAATGAGATAAGCACGACTAGAATACTAGAACTATTGCATATCGATTTGTTTGGTCCTAGTCGCACTACAAGCCTTGGTGGGCGTCACTATGCATGCGTGATTGTTGATGACTTCTCTCGTTATACTTGGACTTTATTTCTTGCACATAAGGATGATAGCGCCGCAGAAATTGCTAAATTAATTAAACAACTTGAAAATCAATACGGCGTAAATGTGAAAAGAATAAGAAGCGATAGAGGCGGTGAGTTTAAAAATAAAGAGATGATTTCGTTTTGTGAAGAAAAAGGAATTAAACATGAGTTTTCGCCACCTAGAACTCCACAATTAAATGGAGTAGTAGAAAGAAAGAAACGCACACTACAAGAAATCGCTAGAACCATGCTTTGCGAAAATAAATTGCCTAGATTTCTGTGGGCGGAAGCCGTAAATTGTGCATGCTATATTGTAAATCGCCTATCTATAAGAAAGAAAATAAATAAGACGCCTAACGAAATTTTGAATGATCGCATGCCTAAGATTGATTATTTTCGTGTGTTTGGATGCAAATGTTTTATCTTGAATACAAAAAATAATTTAGATAAATTTGAATCCAAATCAATTGAGTGCATTTTTGTTGGGTATTCCATAAATTCAAAAGCATATAGATGTTATGATCCTCTCACTAGACAAATCATAGAATCTATTCATGTTAAATTCAATGAATTTGGTGAGATTGATAAAGATAAGGAATATGACGATGATTTTGAACTGAAAACTGTTTTGGATGAAGATAATGATTCTTTTGATATGCATGAGATGAATGAGACACTAGAAATGCATGATCATATAAAAATGCATGATAACTTAGAAAATAATCAACCAAGATGGCATAGAGATCACCCACATGATCTCATCATAGGCGACATCACTCACGGTGTGCGACCATGTAGAAGAACCACTTCGGACGAAATAAATGAATTTCATGCTATGATTTCTGAAATTGAGCCCAAAAATGTGCATGATGCTTTGAGTGATTCATCTTGGATTAATGCTATGCATGACGAACTTAATCAATTCGTTAGAAATGATGTATGTGATTTAGTGCCACGACCACAAGATAAGACAATAATAGGCACAAAGTGGGTATTTAGGAATAAAATGAATGAAGAAGGAAAGGTCGTTAGAAATAAAGCAAGACTCGTAGCTCAAGGATATAATCAAGAAGAAGGAATAGACTACGATAAAACATTTGCACCCGTAGCACGTTTAGAAGCTATACGACTCTTACTTGCTATTGCTTGCATGAAAGATTTTAAATTGTATCAAATGGACGTCAAAAGTGCTTTTCTAAACGGATTCATACAAGAAGAAGTATACGTGAAGCAACCACCCGGTTTTGAAGATTTGAAACATCCAGATCACGTGTACAAACTAAAGAAGGCACTATATGGCCTAAAGCAAGCGTCGAGAACATGGTATGATCGTTTTGCTACTTTCCTTTTAGAAAATAATTTTAAACGTGGTACTATAGATAGTACACTATTTTTGAAACAAGAAAAATCAGATTTACTTATTATTCAAATCTACGTAGATGACATTATTTTCGGATCTACCTCACATAGACTCGTTAAAGATTTTGAAAATTGTATGAAAGCTGAATTTGAAATGTCTATGGTTGGTGAACTTAATTATTTTCTTGGCTTGCAGATTAAGCAAACGAGTAAAGGAATTCATATAAGCCAAGCTAAGTATGTAAATGACATGATCAAGAAGTTCAATTTTGAAAATTTGAAACCATCCCCCACGCCTATGAGTGTTACTACTAAATTAGACAAAGACGAACATGGTAAAGACGTTGATAATGGATTATATCGATCTATGATAGGTTCTTTACTATATTTAACTGCGAATAGGCCTGACATCATGTTTAGCGTATGCATGTGTGCTCGTTTTCAAAGTCAACCTAAGGTGTCACACTTAAATGCGGTAAAAAGAATATTCCGTTATATTAAGCACACGTCCACCTTAGGTATTTGGTATGATAAGGATTCTACATTTGACTTACATGCTTACACTGATGCAGATTATGGTGGCTGCAAAATAGATAGAAAAAGCACGAGCGGAACTTGCCAATTTATAGGAAATTCCCTTATTTCATGGTTTTCCAAAAAGCAAGCAAGTGTTGCTTTGTCCACTACTGAGGCTGAGTATATGGTTCTTAGCCTTTGTTGCACACAGTTGTTGTGGATAAAACAACAACTTTCGGATTTTGGAATTACCGTAAATAAAATTCCTATATATTGTGATAGTATGAGTGCAATAAATTTGTCTAAAAACCCCGTGTTGCACTCTAAGGCTAAGCATATAGAAGCTCGCTATCACTTTCTTCGTGATCACGTTAACAATGGTAATATTGTCATAGATCACGTACGCACAGAATCACAAGTAGCGGATATATTTACAAAGGCCTTAAATCAAGCCACATATGAATCTCTTCGTTCTAAATTAGGCATGATTCCCGTTGATGTGATTTAATCTGATATTATTTGATTTACTTTCCTTTTTGACAGGAATCTTTTGATTAACTTTCCAAAATAAAGGGGGAGAGAGAAGCATGATTTAAGGGGGAGAGAGACGCATGATTTAAGGGGGAGAGAGAGACACTGATTGATCACTGATTGATCTTAATTGCATGAATCAAGGGGGAGCCGGATTTGAAATATGAAATTCAAATTTCAAATCTGTGCATAATTCAAGAGGGAGAGATAGTACTTAAATCATGTACACTAGTTATTTTGAAAATCATCAAAAGGGGGAGATTGTAGAAATAAGAGGGTTTGAGTGATTTCAAAATAAGAAATTTAAATATATATATATATAAACGTTGTGTAGAAATATGAGGGTTTGAGTGATTTTAAAATAAGAAATTTGAATATGTATATATATATATCTAACGTTAAGTATATATATATACACAAGTGTACATGTATGCATGATAACTTGCCTTATTTACCTCATATATTATGTTGTCGTACTAACAAGCCATGAAGCTTTAAAGCTTACATCATATGGCGAACATTTGTTGAGTTTATACTATTTTCAGGTGCCACAATTAATGAACTAAAGTAGTTCATTAATTGAAGTACTTAGTTTAATAAACTAAGTAGTTCATTAAAGGAAGATGAATTTTGGAAAAGGCTTAAAGGCAACATGGCTATGGAAGGAAAGTTTTCTCCTCCCCCACACATTCATGACACACGCTTTTTTAATATATATATATACTATATTTTCAGATTTTTTTATAAAAGGCACATACACATGTATTCCAACGTACTATCGACACGTTATATATCTCACGAACGTACGTTTACGTCACACCACTATACCTAACTCATATTTATGAGTATATTCAGATCTTATATCATATGATATAAGATATGGTGATGACAAATTAAATACGACACGATAAAAGGTTCTAAACCAAAATTTGTCGTATCGGGCGATACCGAAACTTCGCCAACGTGTCACGTACTTGCCATAAATCAATGGCCAGCCCATATACATCAAAATTCATTAAAAATTTCGTGCACATGACTGTATATTGAGATAAAAATACTTTCCATGTTGACACACACAAATCACCCCACATTTAGGCCAAAATGTGAAGATTCCAATTTTATTTTTGTCACATGTTTATGGTACCACTTTAAATCAGCCAAGTGCTGGAAATTAAAGTATATATTATATATATTATGTATAACATAATATATATAGCATGTGCAAAAGTTGGAATTTAAATTAGAGAAAAATCGGGTAATCGATAAATATCGAAAATTCGGTTTTCTACGCACTTGACATGGAACGTTTTTCTTGAACATGATGTGGCACGTATCTAGACACTTTTTACACATAATATACATCTTAAAGTGTTCTAGAAAATTAAATTAAGGGCTGATTGGAATATTACATGTGTGTATTATTAAATGTGCACTATTTTTCAAAGTTAGCAAAAATAAATTTCAGCACATGTATATACACCTTCTCAACGCCACCTACAGCTTATGTGGAGCACATGTGGAGCCTTGTTGGCATGTTGATTGGTCAAGAATCAATCATACAATGTTGATGAATCAAAGAGAGAAGCTACAAAAGGTAAGTTTTCAACATACACCTCTTTATGTCACATGCTGAAAATTTCAGCATGTCACACACCTTAATGGCCGAATTCTTAAGGCTTAAGGAATATATTTTGTTAATTTTGCATTAAGGAATAAATCAAATGAGTTATGGAAATGATTTGAATTGTCTTAAGTGTGATATCCTTTATATCACACATGCTGAAATTTTTCAGCATGTGTGAAAATGGTGTGGCCGAATTTCATCCCCTTTTGGTGTCCAAATTCATTCTCAAACTTGTAGCAAGACTTGCCTTAAATAATGGATGAATTTTTATGGAAGAAATTCAAAGAAAAATGGAAGAAATTCAGTTTTAATTGCATGTGGTAAATGCTGAAAATTTCAGCATTAACACTATGATATGGCCGATTTTTTCAAGGGAGGAAGGGAGGATTTTTGTGTCTCAAACTTTATGACATATTGTGACTATTTTGGTATGATTTGATAATTGATTATTTGGCATATATTTAGTGTTTTTTTTCAGAATATCCATGTCATCAAATGATGACAACAATGAGCCAATCAAAAGGTGCCAAGTAAGCAATGACTAAATGATGGTCCAATGGAGTGATGCCAAGTAAGCAAAATGTTGTCACTATGATGTCTCACACCCTCTCAAGCAATTAAAAGGAAAGTTTCAAGAGGGGAGAAGGGGTGCAAGGGACGGCTGGACTTGATTAAGAAGAGGAGAGAAGAACAAACAAAAGTACCACCAAGAATCATATTCAAAAGTGATCAAAGTGCAAAAGCCTTCTTCTCCTACACTTTCTTTCTTTCTTCTCTTGTAATAAGCCTATTGTATTTGATTTCTTTCATCCTTGAATAGGCTTCATAGAAACCACCATTCATTATACATCTTTGTAAAAGATTGATCAAGGTGTGATCAATCTTCATTCTAGCGAGGTGGTGGTGTTCGTGTGAATTGTACTCACAATACAAGGTTTGTAAAGGGTTGGAGTTAAGGTGTAACTCTATCAACCCTGCGGTAAGGTGTACTGCGTGTGTGAAATTAGTGTGAACCAAGGAAGGTGTTCCTTGAAGACTGGAGTAGGTTGTTGATAACCGAACCAGTATAAAATTCTTGGTGCAATTTACTTTCAGCATTTACTTTTCAGTTTCTGCACTGTTTATCCGTTTTGTTTATGTCGGTAAAAATAGTAAAAGATTTTCAAAAATTATAAAATTTCCAGAAACATACTTAAACGTTCAAAGGTTAATTTGGCACAAGTTTCAACCCTTTTGGACAAGTATAAGTTATCCAAACATCAAAAGTACTGAGACTAGTGCAGTCTGATTTTCAGACTTGCAAAGGTTGAGACTTTGGGTGTATTTGACCTACTTCCCAAAAGAATTTTCAAAAACTGTTTCAACCCATTTAAATATAGTGTGTGAAGAGTTATTGGTCAAATTTTCAGATCATTTGGACATCCACACAAATAGGAATTAATTTTTTCAAAACCATCTACCGGTTCTGGCAGATTTGCACAATCTGAGTGCCAACGGTTTTTGAAGGGGTTAAAGGTTGAATTTTGATTTGAAATCTTTAGGGGACTCTCATAACATCTGAGGCTAAGTTCTCTCAAAATTTCATAATTTTTGGAGACCTCTAACCTGGTTTTAAAAACGTTTTAAAACAGGTCCTGAAAACAGAATCTGTTTTCAGAACGTGTATTGATCAAGTTTAAAGAAATTTTAAAAAGCACACTTTCCGCACCATCTATTCAACCCCCCCCTTCTAGTGGTGCCTTGCAGATCCTACAAGTGGTATCAGAGCGCAGGAATACTCACTACAAGGAATCCAACGATTCAGTGAGATGGCATCCACAAATCTCAAAACCGAACAAGAAGGTATGTCAAGCCAAAGGCCTCCACTCTTTGACGGTGAGTCTTTTATTCAATGGAAACTTAGGATGAAATTATTTCTTATGGCTATAGACATAGACCTTTGGTCAATAATTGAAGATGGTCCATATGTCCCGTCTAAACTGACCACTGTAGATGGAGTCACACTAGAAGTGATTAAAACGAGACAAGACTATACTAGTGAAGACAAAAAGAAACTGAGTATGAATGCTAAGGCCATGCAGTTACTCTTAAATGGTTTAAGTAAGAGTGAGTCTAGTTATGTGTCTAATTGTTCGAGTGCACAAGAAATGTGGAGAATCTTAGAGATGAAACACGAAGGCACGAGTCAAGTAAAAGAGTCTAAAATCAATATGCTTATGTCTACGCTTGAGTCTTTCAAGTTGTTGCCTAATGAGTCAATTGTTGATATGGATCTTCGTTTGACTAACATCTATAACTCTCTTGAGTCTCTTGGTAAGGCTTTTACAACGCAGGAAAAAGTACAGAAAGTCCTACGGAGCCTCCCTTCAGAATGGGATCCTAAAGTGACTGCCATAGAAGAGAGCAAGGAGACTAAGTCAATAAAAATGGAAGAACTCATTGGTTCACTAAAAGTGTATGAAAACAAACTCATTATTCGGAAATCGGAATCAACCAAACAAGGTAAGACAATTGCTTTTAAATCAAATGAATACGTCTCCCCTCCCTCCGATCACGTAGAAGATAGTGATTCCGAATCGGATAATGATGACTTAATTCTATTGGCTAAAGGACTAAGAAGATTCATGAGAAAATCATTTAGAAATAAAAACAAAGGCACTACATCTAAAAGAAATAAAAACAAGTCAAATGATAAGGACATTAAATGTTATGAATGCGGGAAACTTGGACACTTATCATATGACTGCCCGAACAAAGAAAAGCAAACTAATAAGTACCCTGACAAGGAGCGGAACAAAAATAGACCCGTCTCAGATCCTAAACAAAGGAAACGTGCACTAAAGGCCTCCACATGGAGTGATTCATCAGACTCTGAATCTGAAACCGAAGAGGAGACCGCTCAAGTTTGCTTCGCTTCAAAGGCGTCTAATGAGGTATCATCTGACTCTGACTCTGACTCTGAACCTTCTTACGATGATCTATTTAGTCAATATCTTGAGTTGCATAAATTCACTAAGACTCTCGCAAAAGAAAAGAAACGTTTAATTGAAGACAAGAAACTGTTAGAATCTTCTAACGAGAATCTTGTCGCTCAATTAAGCAATTCAAAGAAAGAGTCTTCATGTGTCATCACTGCATTAAAAACCGAGATCTCATCATTAACGTCTCAAAATAATGAAATGAAATCCGAGATTTCAAATTTGAAATCAAGGAATATAGACTTAGAGAAATGATGAAACAATTCGATACAGGGTCAAACATGCTGCATCGCATCATATTATCACAAAAGCATGACCGTGACAAAACTGGATTGGGGTACGTTGATACTAACGAAGTATCAACCAAACCAACCAAGTTTGTTGTGTCTAAAAAGGTAGACACCTCTAAGCATCAAGTGGCGTCTAAGATGACGCAAAAAGCGCCCCCTTCCACACGCCCCACTCCCTCATATCGTGTGAAATATAATGTTGTACCATATAGATATGAGAATAAGAGATCAATGCATACACGGAATGCATATCATCCACGCACCACGCACACACACACAAGGACATATCACAAACGCCCTTCATACAATGAGTATAGAGGAGTCCTTGGGCAAAGACCCAAAGTACATGCACCACATGTATACTATGTCGCACCTCCATCTACTTTCTTGCCATTTGATAGACCGAGAAGGATCACCCAAGTATGGGTACCGAAAGGTACCTTTACTAAAAGGTGATTAACTAACTCGAAAGGACCCAAAATTAAAAGGGTACCTAAATCACCTTTTTACATTGCAGGGAGACCACTCATCAAAAGAAACATCAATAAAGTGGTTCCTTGACAGTGGTTGCTCGAGGCACATGACAGGTGACCCGAGCCTCTTCTCCAAATTAAAGAAGGTCACAAAAGGCGGATCCGTGACCTTTGGAGACAACAATGAAGGCAAGATCATCGGTAAAGGTACGATTGGAAATCCGAATACACTCCAAATCTCCAACGTGTTTTTGGTAAGCAACTTATCTTACAATCTTCTTAGTATTTCTCAATTTGTTGACAATGGTTTCAATGTGTGTTTTACTCACCCTTATTGTAATATAATAGATAAAAATGGAGAAACCGTTTTAAAAGGAAAACGTGAAGGAAATATATTCACACTATCTATGGATGATGTAGTAGATGCCAAAGTTAAATGCTTTATGTCAAATGAACCCAATGTGAATTTGTGGCATAGACGTCTAGGACACATAGGTATTTCTACACTAGAAAAATTGCAACGAAAGAGCCTAGTACGAGGATTGCCTAAGCTTGATTTAGACAACTTTCAGTTGTGTGAATCTTGCATAAAAGGCAAACAAACACGTGAGTCACTTAAGCCTAAAAATGAGATAAGCACGACTAGAATACTAGAACTATTGCATATCGATTTGTTTGGTCCTAGTCGCACTACAAGTCTTGGTGGGCGTCACTATGCATGCGTAATTGTTGATGACTTTTCTCGCTATACTTGGACTTTATTTCTTGCACATAAGGATGATAGCGCCGTAGAAATCGCTAAATTAATTAAACAACTTGAAAATCAATACGGCATAAATGTGAAAAGAATAAGGAGCGATAGAGGCGGTGAGTTTAAAAATAAAGAGATGATTTCATTTTGTGAAGAAAAAGGAATTAAACATGAATTTTCGCCACCTAGAACTCCACAATTAAATGGAGTAGTAGAAAGAAAGAATCGCACACTACAAGAAATTGCTAGAACCATGCTTTGCGAAAATAAATTGCCTAGATTTCTGTGGGCGGAAGCCGTAAATTGTGCATGCTATATTGTAAATCGCCTATCTATAAGAAAGAAAATAAACAAGACGCCTTACGAAATTTTGAATGATCGTATGCCTAAGATAGATTATTTTCGTGTGTTTGGATGCAAATGCTTTGTATTGAATACAAAAGATAACTTAGATAAATTTGAATCCAAATCGATTGAGTGCATTTTTATTGGGTATTCCATAAATTCAAAAGCATATAGATGTTATGATCCTATCACTAGACAAATCATAGAATCTATTCATGTTAAATTTAATGAATTTGGAGAAATTGATAAAGAAAAGGAATATGATGATGATTTTGAATTAAGACCCGTTTTAGATGAAGAAAATGATTCTTTTGATATGCATGAGATGAATGAAACACTAGAAATGCATGATCATATAGAAATGCATGATAACTTAGAAAATAATCAACCAAGATGGCATAGAGATCACCCACATGATCTCATCATAGGCGACATCACTCACGGTGTGCGACCACGTAGAAGAATTACTTCGGATGAAATAAATGAATTTCATGCTATGATTTCTGAAATTGAGCCTAAAAATGTGCATGATGCTTTGAGTGATTCATCTTGGATTGATGCTATGCATGACGAACTTAATCAATTCGTTAGAAATGATGTATGGGATTTAGTGCCACGACCACAAGATAAGACAATAATAGGCACAAAGTGGGTGTTTAGGAACAAAATGAATGAAGAAGGAAAAATCGTTAGAAATAAAGCAAGACTCGTAGCTCAAGGATATAATCAAGAAGAAGGAATAGACTACGATGAAACATTTGCACCCGTAGCACGTTTAGAAGCTATACGACTTTTACTTGCTATTGCTTGCATGAAAGATTTTAAATTGTATCAAATGGACGTCAAAAGTGCTTTTCTAAACGGATTTATACAAGAAGAAGTATACGTGAAGCAACCACCCGGTTTTGAAGATTTGAAACATCCTGATCACGTGTACAAATTAAAGAAGGCACTATATGGACTAAAGCAAGCGCCTAGAGCATGGTATGATCGTTTTGCTACTTTTCTTTTAGAAAATAATTTTAAACGTGGTACTATAGATAGTACACTATTTTTGAAACAAGAAAAATCCGATCTACTTATTATTCAAATTTACGTAGATGATATTATTTTTGGTTCTACCTCACATAAACTTGTTGAGGATTTTGAAAATTGTATGAAAGCTGAATTTGAAATATCTATGGTTGGTGAACTTAATTATTTTCTTGGCTTGCAGATTAAGCAAACGAGTAAAGGAATTCATATAAGCCAAGCTAAGTACGTAAACGACATGATCAAGAAATTCAATTTTGAAAATCTGAAACCATCCCCCACACCTATGAGTGTCACTACTAAATTAGACAAAGATGAACATGGTAAAGATGTTGATAATGGATTATATAGATCTATGATAGGGTCTTTACTATATTTAACTGCTAGTAGGCCAGACATCATGTTTAGCGTATGCATGTGTGCTCGTTTTCAAAGTCAACCTAAGGTGTCACACTTAAATGCGGTAAAAAGAATATTCCGTTATATTAAGCACACGCCCACCTTAGGTATTTGGTACGATAAGGATTCTACATTCGACTTACATGCTTACACTGATGCAGATTATGGTGGTTGCAAAATAGATAGAAAAAGCACGAGCGGAACTTGCCAATTTATAGGAAATTCCCTTATTTCGTGGTTTTCCAAAAAGCAAGCAAGTGTTGCTTTGTCCACTACTGAGGCTGAATATATGGCTCTTAGCCTTTGTTGCACACAGTTGTTGTGGATAAAACAACAACTTTCGGACTTTAGAATTACCGTAGATAAAATTCCTATATATTGTGATAGTATGAGTGCAATAAACTTGTCTAAGAACCTCGTATTACACTCTAAGGCTAAGCACATAGAAGTTCGCTATCATTTTCTTCGTGATCACGTTAACAATGGTAATATTGTCATAGATCACGTACACACAGAATCACAAGTAGCGGATATATTTACTAAGGCCTTAAATCAAGCCACATTTGAATCTCTCCGTTCTAAATTAGGCATGCTTCCTATTGATGTGATTTAATGCGATATCATTTGATTTACTTTCCTTTTTGACAGGAATCTTTTGATTAACTTTCCAAAATAAAGGGGGAGAGAGAAGCATGATTTAAGGGGGAGAGAGAGAGATTTAAGGGAGAAAGATCACTGATTTATCCTAATTGCATAAATCAAGGGGGAGCCGGATTTGAAATTCGAAATTCAAATTTCAAAATCTGTGCACAATTCGAGGGGGAGAGACAACACTTAAATCATGTACACTTGTTATTTTGAAAATCATCAAAAGGGGGAGATTGTAGAAATATGAGGGTTTGAGTGATTTTAAAATAAGAAATTTGAATATGTATATATATATATCTAACGTTAAGTATATATATATACACAAGTGTACATGTATGCATGATAACTTGCCTTATTTACCTCATATATTATGTTGCCGTACTAACAAGCCATGAAGCTTTAAAGCTTACATCATATGGCGAACATTTGTTGAGTTTATACTATTTTCAGGTGCCACAATTAATGAACTAAAGTAGTTCATTAATTGAAGTACTTAGTTTAATAAACTAAGTAGTTCATTAAAGGAAGATGAATTTTGGAAAAGGCTTAAAGGCAACATGGCTATGGAAGGAAAGTTTTCTCCTCCCCCACACATTCATGACACACGCTTTTTTAATATATATATATACTATATTTTCAGATTTTTTTATAAAAGGCACATACACATGTATTCCAACGTACTATCGACACGTTATATATCTCACGAACGTACGTTTACGTCACACCACTATACCTAACTCATATTTATGAGTATATTCAGATCTTATATCATATGATATAAGATATGGTGATGACAAATTAAATACGACACGATAAAAGGTTCTAAACCAAAATTTGTCGTATCGGGCGATACCGAAACTTCGCCAACGTGTCACGTACTTGCCATAAATCAATGGCCAGCCCATATACATCAAAATTCATTAAAAATTTCGTGCACATGACTGTATATTGAGATAAAAATACTTTCCATGTTGACACACACAAATCACCCCACATTTAGGCCAAAATGTGAAGATTCCAATTTTATTTTTGTCACATGTTTATGGTACCACTTTAAATCAGCCAAGTGCTGGAAATTAAAGTATATATTATATATATTATGTATAACATAATATATATAGCATGTGCAAAAGTTGGAATTTAAATTAGAGAAAAATCGGGTAATCGATAAATATCGAAAATTCGGTTTTCTACGCACTTGACATGGAACGTTTTTCTTGAACATGATGTGGCACGTATCTAGACACTTTTTACACATAATATACATCTTAAAGTGTTCTAGAAAATTAAATTAAGGGCTGATTGGAATATTACATGTGTGTATTATTAAATGTGCACTATTTTTCAAAGTTAGCAAAAATAAATTTCAGCACATGTATATACACCTTCTCAACGCCACCTACAGCTTATGTGGAGCACATGTGGAGCCTTGTTGGCATGTTGATTGGTCAAGAATCAATCATACAATGTTGATGAATCAAAGAGAGAAGCTACAAAAGGTAAGTTTTCAACATACACCTCTTTTATGTCACATGCTGAAAATTTCAGCATGTCACACACCTTAATGGCCGAATTCTTAAGGCTTAAGGAATATATTTTGTTAATTTTGCATTAAGGAATAAATCAAATGAGTTATGGAAATGATTTGAATTGTCTTAAGTGTGATATCCTTTATATCACACATGCTGAAATTTTTCAGCATGTGTGAAAATGGTGTGGCCGAATTTCATCCCCTTTTGGTGTCCAAATTCATTCTCAAACTTGTAGCAAGACTTGCCTTAAATAATGGATGAATTTTTATGGAAGAAATTCAAAGAAAAATGGAAGAAATTCAGTTTTAATTGCATGTGGTAAATGCTGAAAATTTCAGCATTAACACTATGATATGGCCGATTTTTTCAAGGGAGGAAGGGAGGATTTTTGTGTCTCAAACTTTATGACATATTGTGACTATTTTGGCATGATTTGATAATTGATTATTTGGCATATATTTAGTGTTTTTTTTCAGAATATCCATGTCATCAAATGATGACAACAATGAGCCAATCAAAAGGTGCCAAGTAAGCAATGACTAAATGATGGTCCAATGGAGTGATGCCAAGTAAGCAAAATGTTGTCACTATGATGTCTCACACCCTCTCAAGCAATTAAAAGGAAAGTTTCAAGAGGGGAGAAGGGGTGCAAGGGACGGCTGGACTTGATTAAGAAGAGGAGAGAAGAACAAACAAAAGTAACACCAAGAATCATATTCAAAAGTGATCAAAGTGCAAAAGCCTTCTTCTCCTACACTTTCTTTCTTTCTTCTCTTGTAATAAGCCTATTGTATTTGATTTCTTTCATCCTTGAATAGGCTTCATAGAAACCACCATTCATTATACATCTTTGTAAAAGATTGATCAAGGTGTGATCAATCTTCATTCTAGCAAGGTGGTGGTGTTCGTGTGAATTGTACTCACAATACAAGGTTTGTAAAGGGTTGGAGTTAAGGTGTAACTCTATCAACCCTGCGGTAAGGTGTACTGCGTGTGTGAAATTAGTGTGAACCAAGGAAGGTGTTCCTTGAAGACTGGAGTAGGTTGTTGATAACCGAACCAGTATAAAATTCTTGGTGCAATTTACTTTCAGCATTTACTTTTCAGTTTCTGCACTGTCTATCCGTTTTGTTTATGTCGGTAAAAATAGTAAAAGATTTTCAAAAATTATAAAAATTTCCAGAAACATACTTAAACGTTCAAAGGTTAATTTGGCACAAGTTTCAACCCTTTTGGACAAGTATAAGTTATCCAAACATCAAAAGTACTGAGACTAGTGCAGTCTGATTTTCAGACTTGCAAAGGTTGAGACTTTGGGTGTATTTGACCTACTTCCCAAAAGAATTTTCAAAAACTGTTTCAACCCATTTAAATATAGTGTGTGAAGAGTTATTGGTAAAATTTTCAGATCATTTGGACATCCACACAAATAGGAATTAATTTTTTCAAAACCATCTACCGGTTCTGGCAGATTTGCACAATCTGAGTGCCAACGGTTTTTGAAGGGGTTAAAGGTTGAATTTTGATTTGAAATTTTTAGGGGACTCTCATAACATCTGAGGCTAAGTTCTCTCAAAATTTCATAATTTTTGGAGACCTCTAACCTGGTTTTAAAAACGTTTTAAAACAGGTCCTGAAAACAGAATCTGTTTTCAGAACGTGTATTGATCAAGTTTAAAGAAATTTTAAAAAGCACACTTTCCGCACCATCTATTCAACCCCCCCCCCTTCTAGTGGTGCCTTGCAGATCCTACACGTTGAATATATATATATATACAAACGTGCATAAGTGTACATGTATGCATGATAACTTGCCATTACTTGCCTTATTTAGCTTATATATTATGTTGCCGTACTAACGAGCCATGAATCATTAAAGCTTACATCATATGGCGAACATTTGTTGAGTTTATACTATTTTCAGGTGCCACCATTAATGAACTAAAGTAGTTCATTAAGTGAAGTACTTAGTTTAATAAACTAAGTAGTTCATTAAAGGAAGATTCATTTGGAAAAGGCACAAAGGCAACAAGGCCAAGGAAGGAAAGTTATCTCCTCCTCCCCATCTTATTAAACACGCCATTTATATATATATACACTATATATTTTCAGATTTTTTAAATAAAGGCACATACACATGTGTTCCAACGTACTACCGACACGTTATATATCTTACGTACGTACGTTAACGTCACACCACTATACTTAACTCATATTTATGAGTATATTCAGGTCTTATATCATATGATATAAGATATGGTGATGAAAAATTAAATACGACACGATAAAAGGTTCTAAACCGAAATTTGTCGTATCGGGCGAATACCAAAACTTCGCCAACGTGTCACGTACTTGTCATAAATAAATGGCCAGCCCATATACATCACAAATTGATGAAAATTTCGTGCTACACATGGTATGATCAGCCAAAAATACTTTCTATGTTGGCACACACAAATCACCCCACATTTAGGCCAAAATGTGAAGATTCTAATTTTAATTTTGTCACATGTTTATGGTACCACTTTAAATCAGCCAAGTGCTGAGATTTAAAGTATATATTATATATATTATGCATAACATAATATATATATCATGTGCAAAAGTTGGAATTCAAATTAGAGAAAAATTGGGTAATCGATAAATATCGAAAATTCGGTTTTCTACGCACATAACATGGAACGTTTTTCTTGAACATCATGTGACACGTATCTAGACACTTTTTACATATGATATACATCTTAAAGTGTTCTAGAAAATTAAATTAAGGGCTGATTGGAATATTACATGTGTGTATTATTAAATGTGTACTATTTTACAAAGTTAGCAAAAATGAAATTCAGCACATGCATATACATGTATACACGCCCCTATAGCTGATTTGAAGCATATGTGGAGCCTTGTTGGCATATTGATTGGTCAAGGATCAATCATACAATGTTGATAAATCAAAGAGAGAAGCTACAAAAGGTAAGTATTCAACATATACCTCTCTTATGTCACATGCTGAAAATTTCAGCATACTACACACATGTGGCCGATTTTTTTGTCATTAAGGTGACATATTTTTGTCATCTTTTATTAAAAGATTAATTGAAGAAGTTATGGAAATGATTTGAATATTACAAAAGGTAATTAAGTGTGATATTCTACATATCACACATGTTGAAATTTTTCAGCATGTGTGAAGGTTGTGGTGGCCGAACTCTTCACCCTTTTTGTGTCCAAGTTCATTCATCAATTGATAGCAAGACTTACCATATATGATTGATTCATTTTTGTGATAAAAATTCAAAGACAAATCGTAAATAATCTGAATTTTATTCTCATAATGCACATGCTGAAAAATTCAGCATAGCAAGCTACTTATGGTCGATTTTATGCTTTGAAAAAGGAGAGATTTCTTGTCTTGCAATTTATGATGGAATTTGTGACTTATGGTATGATTTTATGATTGATATTGGCACATGTTTAAAGTGTTAATCTCAGATTTTTTCCATGTCATCATGTTGAAAACAGTGAGCCAATAAAGAGGTGCCAAGTAAGCAAAGACTAAATGATGGTCCAATGGAATGATGCCAAGTAAGGAAAGCATTGTCACCATGATGTCTTACACTCTCTCAAGCACTTAAAAGGAAATTTTCAAGAGGGGGAGAAGGACTATAGGGACGGCTGCAAGTCTATAAGGAAGGAAGAGAAGAGCAAACAAAAGCAACACCAAGAATTGCATTCTAAAGTGATCAAATTGCCAAGCTTCTTTTCTCCTACACTTTCTTTCTCTCTTTTCTTGTAAAAAGCCTATTGTACTTTACATCTTTCAATCTTGAATAGGCTTCATATAAACCACCATTCACTCATCTTTGTAAAAGATTGATCAAGGTATGATCAATCTTCATTCTAGCGAGGTGGTGGTGTTCGTGTGAATTGTACTCGTCATACAAGGTTTGTAAAGGGTTGGAGTTAGTTGTAACTCTATCAACCCTGCGGTAAGGTGTACTCTATGTGTGTGATTAGTGTGAACCAAGGAAGGTGTTCCTTGAAGACTGGAGTAGGTTGTTTATAACCGAACCAGTATAAAATTCTTGGTGCCATTTACTTTCTACATTTACGTTTCAGTTACTGCACTGTTTATACTTCTTGGTCATGTTCTTAAAAATAGTAAACGATTTCCAAAAATTATAAAAATTTCCAGAAACATACTTACACGTTCTAGGGTTAATTTGGCACAAGTTTCAACCCTTTTGGACAAGTATAGGTCAGTCAAACATCAAAAGTTCTGAGACTAGTGCAGTCTGATTTTCAGACTTGCAAAGGTTGAGACTTTGGTTGTATTTGACCTACTTCCCAAACGAATTTTCCAAAACTGTTTCAACCCATTTAAATATAGTGTGTGAGGAGTTATTGGTCAAATTTTCAGATCATTTGGACGTTCACACAAATAGGAATTAATTTTTCAAAACCATCTACCGTTTATGGCAGATTTGAACGATCTGAGTACCAACGGTTTTTGAAGGGGTTAAAGGTTGAATTTTAATTTGAAAGTTTTAGGGGACCCTCATAACATCTGAGGCTAAGTTCTCTCAAAATTTCATAATTTTTGGAGACCTCTAACCTAGTTTTAAAAATGTTTTAAAACTAGTCCTGAAAACAGAATCTGTTTTCAGAACTTGAATTGGTTAGGATTAAAGAAATTTTAAAAACCACATTTTCCGCACCATCTATTCAACCCCCCCCCCCCTTCTAGTGGTGCCTTGCAGATCCTACAAGTGGTATCAGAGCGCAGGAATACTCACTACAAGGAATCCAACGATTCAGTGAGATGGCATCCACAAATCTCAAAACCGAACAAGAAGGTATGTCGAGCCAAAGGCCTCCAATTTTTGACGGTGAGTCTTTTATTCAATGGAAACTTAGGATGAAACTTTTTCTTATGGCTATAGATATAGATCTTTGGTCAATCATTGAAGATGGTCCTTATGTCCCATCTAATGTATCCACCGTAGACGGAGTCACTCTAGAGGTCATTAAAACTAGACAAGAATATACGAGTGATGATAAAAAGAAACTTAGTATGAATGCTAGGGATATGCAATTGCTTTTAAACGGATTAAGTAAAAGTGAGTCTAGTTATGTGTCAAATTGTTCGAGTGCACAAGAAATGTGGAGAATTCTAGAAATGAAACACGAAGGCACGAGTCAAGTAAAAGAGTCAAAAATTAATATGCTCATGTCTACTCTTGAGTCTTTTAAATTGTTGCCTAATGAGTCGATCGTAGATATGGACCTTCGTTTAACTAACATCTATAACTCTCTTGAGTCTCTTGGTAAGGCTTTTACTACGCAGGAAAAGGTTCAGAAAGTCCTACGAAGCCTTCCTTCGGAATGGGATCCTAAAGTGACTGCTATAGAAGAAAGCAAGGAAACTAAATCAATAAAAATGGAAGAACTTATTGGCTCACTCAAAGTTTATGAAAACAAACTTACTATTCGGAAATCGGAATCATCTAAACAAGGTAAGACAATTGCTTTTAAATCAAATGAATACGTCTCCCCTCCCTCCGATCACGTAGATGATAGTGATTCCGAATCGGATAATGATGATTTAATCCTATTGGCTAAAGGACTAAGAAGATTCATGAGAAAGTCATTTAAAAATAAAAACAAGGGCACTACATCAAATAGAAATAAAAACAAGTCAAATGATAAGGACAATAAACGTTATGAATGCGGCAAACTCGGACACTTATCATATGACTGCCCAAACAAAGAAAAGCAAACTAATAAGTACCCTGACAAGGAGCGGAACAAAAATAGACTCGTCTCAGATCCTAAACAAAGGAAACGTGCACTAAAGGCCTCCACCTGGAGTGACTCATCAGATTCTGAAACTGAGATCGAAGAGGAGACCGCTCAAGTTTGCTTTGCTTCAAAGGCATCTAATGAGGAATCATCTGATTCTAACTCTGACTCTGAACCTTCTTATGATGATCTTTTTAGTCAGTATCTTGAATTACATAAATTTACTAAGACTCTCGCAAAAGAAAAGAAACGTTTAATTGAAGACAAGAAACTGTTAGAATCTTCTAACGAGAATCTTGTCGTTCAATTAAGCGATTCAAAGAAAGAGTCTTCATGTGTCATCACTGCATTGAAAACCGAGATCTCATCATTAACTTCTCAAAATAATGAAATGAAATCCGAGATTTCAAATTTGAAATCAAGCAATACAGATTTAGAGAAAATGATGAAACAATTCGATACAGGGTCAAACATGCTGCATCGCATCATATTATCGCAAAAGCATGACAGTGACAAAACTGGATTGGGATACGTTGATACTAACGAGGTATCAACCAAACCAACCATGTTTGTTGTGTCTAAGAAAGTAGACACCCCTAAGCATCAAGTGGCGTCTAAGATGACGCAAAAAGCGCCCCCTTCCACACGCCCCACTCCCTCATATCATGTGAAATATAACGTTGTACCATTTAGATATGAGAAGAAAAGAACAATGCATACACGAAATACATATCATCCACGCACTACGCACACACACACAAGGACATATCAAAAGCGTCCTTCATTCAATGAGTATAGAGGAGTCCTTGGGCAAAGACCCAAAGTACTTGCACCACATGTATATTATATCGCACCTTCATCTACATTCTTGCCATTTGATAGACCGAGAAGGATCACCCAAGTATGGGTACCGAAAGGTACCTTTACCAAAAGGTGATTAACTAACTCGAAAGGACCCAAAATTAAAAGGGTACCTAAATCACCTTTTCACATTGCAGGGAGACCACACATCGAAAGATACATCAATAAAGTGGTTCCTTGACAGTGGTTGCTCGAGGCACATGACTGGTGACCCGAGCCTGTTCTCCAAATTAAAAAAGGTCACAAAAGGCGGATCCGTGTCCTTTGGAGACAACAATGAAGGCAAGATCATTGGAAAAGGTACGATTGGCAATCCGAATACACTTCAAATCTCCAACGTATTTTTGGTAAGCAACTTATCTTACAATCTTCTTAGTATTTCTCAATTTGTTGACAATGGCTTCAATGTGTGTTTTACTCACCCTTATTGCAACATAATAAATAAAAATGGAGAAACCGTTTTAAAAGGAAAACGAGAAGGAAATATATTTACACTATCTATGGATGATGTAGTAGACGCTAAAGTTAAATGTTTTATGTCAAATGAACCCAATGTGAATTTATGGCATAGACGCTTAGGACACATAGGTATTTCTACACTAGAAAAATTGCAACGAAAGAACCTAGTACGGGGATTGCCTACGCTTGATTTAGACAACTTTCAGTTGTGTGAATCTTGCATAAAAGGCAAACAAACACGTGAGTCACTTAAGCCTAAAAATGAGATAAGCACGACTAGAATACTAGAACTATTGCATATCGATTTGTTTGGTCCTAGTCGCACTACAAGCCTTGGTGGGCGTCACTATGCATGCGTGATTGTTGATGACTTCTCTCGTTATACTTGGACTTTATTTCTTGCACATAAGGATGATAGCGCCGCAGAAATTGCTAAATTAATTAAACAACTTGAAAATCAATACGGCGTAAATGTGAAAAGAATAAGAAGCGAAGAGGCAGTGAGTTTAAAAATAAAGAGATGATTTCGTTTTGTGAAGAAAAAGGAATTAAACATGAGTTTTCGCCACCTAGAACTCCACAATTAAATGGAGTAGTAGAAAGAAAGAATCGTACACTACAAGAAATCGCTAGAACCATGCTTTGCGAAAATAAATTGCCTAGATTTCTGTGGGTGGAAGCCGTAAATTGTGCATGCTATATTGTAAATCGCCTATCTATAAGAAAGAAAATAAATAAGACGCCTTACGAAATTTTGAATGATCGCATGCCTAAGATTGATTATTTTCGTGTGTTTGGATGCAAATGTTTTGTCTTGAATACAAAAGATAATTTAGATAAATTTGAATCCAAATCAATTGAGTGCATTTTTGTTGGGTATTCCATAAATTCAAAAGCATATAGATGTTATGATCCTCTCACTAGACAAATCATAGAATCTATTCATGTTAAATTCAATGAATTTGGTGAGATTGATAAAGATAAGGAATATGACGATGATTTTGAACTGAAACCTGTTTTGGATGAAGATAATGATTCTTTTGATATGCATGAGATGAATGAGACACTAGAAATGCATGATCATATAAAAATGCATGATAACTTAGAAAATAATCAACCAAGATGGCATAGAGATCACCCACATGATCTCATCATAGGCGACATCACTCACGGTGTGCGACCACGTAGAAGAATCACTTCGGACGAAATAAATGAATTTCATGCTATGATTTCTGAAATTTAGCCCAAAAATGTGCATGATGCTTTGAGTGATTCATCTTGGATTAATGCTATGCATGACGAACTTAATCAATTCGTTAGAAATGATGTATGGGATTTAGTGCCACGACCACAAGATAAGACAATAATAGGCACAAAGTGGGTATTTAGGAATAAAATGAATGAAGAAGGAAAGGTCGTTAGAAATAAAGCAAGACTCGTAGCTCAAGGATGTAATCAAGAAGAAGGAATAGACTACGATGAAACATTTGCACCCGTAGCACGTTTAGAAGCTATACGACTCTTACTTGCTATTGCTTGCATGAAAGATTTTAAATTGTATCAAATGGACGTCAAAAGTGCTTTTCTAAACGGATTCATACAAGAAGAAGTATACGTGAAGCAACCACCCGGTTTTGAAGATTTGAAACATCCAGATCACGTGTACAAACTAAAGAAGGCACTATATGGCCTAAAGCAAGCGCCGAGAGCATGGTAAGATCGTTTTGCTACTTTCCTTTTAGAAAATAATTTTAAACGTGGTACTATAGATAGTACACTATTTTTGAAACAAGAAAAATCAGATTTACTTATTATTCAAATCTACGTAGATGACATTATTTTCGGATCTACCTCACATAGACTCGTTAAAGATTTTGAAAATTGTATGAAAGCTGAATTTGAAATGTCTATGGTTGGTGAACTTAATTATTTTCTTGGCTTGCAGATTAAGCAAACGAGTAAAGGAATTCATATAAGCCAAGCTAAGTATGTAAATGACATGATCAAGAAGTTCAATTTTGAAAATTTGAAACCATCCCCCACGCCTATGAGTGTTACTACTAAATTAGACAAAGATGAACATGGTAAAGACGTTGATAATGGATTATATCGATCTATGATAGGTTCTTTACTATATTTAACTGCGAATAGGCCTGACATCATGTTTAGCGTATGCATGTGTGCTCGTTTTCAAAGTCAACCTAAGGTGTCACACTTAAATGCGGTAAAAAGAATATTCCGTTATATTAAGCACACGTCCACCTTAGGTATTTGGTATGATAAGGATTCTACATTTGACTTACATGCTTACACTGATGCAGATTATGGTGGCTGCAAAATAGATAGAAAAAGCACGAGCGGAACTTGCCAATTTATAAGAAATTCCCTTATTTCATGGTTTTCCAAAAAGCAAGCAAGTGTTGCTTTGTCCACTACTGAGGCTGAGTATATGGCTCTTAGCCTTTGTTGCACACAGTTGTTGTGGATAAAACAACAACTTTCGGATTTTGGAATTACCGTAAATAAAATTCCTATATATTGTGATAGTATGAGTGCAATAAATTTATCTAAAAACCCCGTGTTGCACTCTAAGGCTAAGCATATAGAAGTTCGCTATCACTTTCTTCGTGATCACGTTAACAATGGTAATATTGTCATAGAGCACGTACGCACAGAATCACAAGTAGCGGATATATTTACAAAGGCCTTAAATCAAACCACATATGAATCTCTCCGTTCTAAATTAGGCATGATTCCCATTGATGTGATTTAATCTGATATTATTTGATTTACTTTCCTTTTTGACAGGAATCTTTTGATTAACTTTCCAAAATAAAGGGGGAGAGAGAAGCATGATTTAAGGGGGAGAGAGACGCATAATTTAAGGGGGAGAGAGAGACACTGATTGATCACTGATTGATCCTAATTGCATGAATCAAGGGGGAGCCGCTGTGCATAATTCAAGGGGGAGAGATAGTACTTAAATCATGTACACTAGTTATTTTGAAAATCATCAAAAGGGGGAGATTGTAGAAATAAGAGGGTTTGAGTGATTTCAAAATAAGAAATTTGAATATATATATATATATATATAAACGCTGAATATATATATATATATATATATATATATATATACAAACGTGCATAAGTGTACATGTATGCATGATAACTTGCCATTACTTGCCTTATTTAGCTTATATATTAAGTTGCCGTACTAACGAGCCATGAAGCATTAAAGCTTACATCATATGGCGAATATTTGTTGAGTTTATACTATTTTCAGGTGCCACCATTAATGAACTAAAGTAGTTCATTAAGTGAAGTACTTAGTTTAATAAACTAAGTAGTTCATTAAAGGAAGATTCATTTGGAAAAGGCACAAAGGCAACAAGGCCAAGGAAGGAAAGTTATCTCCTCCTCCCCATCTTATTAAACACGCCATTTATATATATATACACTATATATTTTCAGATTTTTTAAATAAAGGCACATACACATATGTTCCAACGTACTACCGACACGTTATATATCTTACGTACGTACGTTGACGTCACACCACTATACTTAACTCATATTTATGAGTATATTCAGGTCTTATATCATATGATATAAGATATGGTGATTACAAATTAAATACGACACGATAAAAGGTTCTAAACCGAAATTTGTCGTATCGGGCGAATACCGAAACTTCGCCAACGTGTCACGTACTTGCCATAAATAAATGGCCAGCCCATATACATCAAAAATTGATGAAAATTTCGTGCTACACATGGTATGATCAGCCAAAAATACTTTCCATGTTGGCACACACAAATCACCCCACATTTAGGCCAAAATGTGAAGATTCTAATTTTAATTTTGTCACATGTTTATGGTACCACTTTAAATCAGCCAAGTGCTGAGATTTAAAGTATATATTATATATATTATGTATAACATAATATATATATATCATGTGCAAAAGTTGGAATTCAAATTAGAGAAAAATCGGGTAATCGATAAATATCGAAAATTCGGTTTTCTACGCACATAACATGGAACGTTTTTCTTGAACATCATGTAACACGTATCTAGACACTTTTTACATATGATATACATCTTAAAGTGTTCTAAAAAATTAAATTAATGGCTGATTGGAATATTACATGTGTGTATTATTAAATGTGCACTATTTTACAAAGTTAGCAAAAATAAAATTCAGCACATGCATATACATGTATACACGCCCCTACAGCTGATTTGAAGCATATGTGGAGCCTTGTTGGCATACTACACACATGTGGCCGATTTTTTTGTCATTAAGGTGACATATTTTTGTCATCTTTTATTAAAAAATTAATTGAAGAAGTTATGGAAATGATTTGAATATTACAAAAGGTAATTAAGTGTGATATTCTACATATCACACATTCTGAAATTTTTCAGCATGTGTGAAGGTTGTGGTGGCCGAACTCTTCACCCTTTTTGTGTCCAAGTTCATTCATCAATTGATAGCAAGACTTACCATATATGATTGATTCATTTTTGTGATAAAAATTCAAAGAAAAATGGTAAATAATCTGAATTTTATTCTCATAATGCACATGCTGAAAAATTCAGCATAGCAAGCTACTTATGGCCGATTTTATGCTTTGAAAAAGGAGAGATTTCTTGTCTTGCAATTTATGATGGAATTTGTGACTTATGGTATGATTTTATGATTGATATTGGCACATGTTTAAAGTGTTAATCTCAGATTTTTTCCATGTCATCATGTTGACAACATTGAGCCAATAAAGAGGTGCCAAGTAAGCAAAGACTAAATGATGGTCCAATGGAATGATGCCAAGTAAGCAAAGCATTGTCACCATGATGTCTTACACTCTCTCAAGCACTTAAAAGGAAATTTTCAAGAGGGGGAGAAGGGCTATAGGGACGGCTGCAAGTCTATAAGGAAGGAAGAGAAGAGCAAACAAAAGCAACACCAAGAATTGCATTCTAAAGTGATCAAATTGCCAAGCTTCTTTTCTCCTACACTTTCTTTCTCTCTTTTCTTGTAAAAAGCATATTGTACTTTACATCTTTCAATCTTGAATAGGCTTCATATAAACCACCATTCGCTCATCTTTGTAAAAGATTGATCAAGGTGTGATCAATCTTCATTCTAGCGAGGTGGTGGTGTTCGTGTGAATTGTACTCGTCATACAAGGTTTGTAAAGGGTTGGAGTTAGGTGTAACTCTATCAACCCTGCGGTAAGGTGTACTCTATGTGTGTGATTAGTGTGAACCAAGGAAGGTGTTCCTTGAAGACTGGAGTAGGTTGTTTATAACCGAACCAGTATAAAATTCTTGGTGCCATTTACTTTCTGCATTTACGTTTCAGTTACTGCACTGTTTATACTTCTTGGTCATGTTCTTAAAAATAGTAAACGATTTCCAAAAATTATAAAAATTTCCAGAAACATACTTACACGTTCTAGGGTTAATTTGGCACAAGTTTCAACCCTTTTGGACAAGTATAAGTCAATCCAACATCAAAAGTTCTGAGACTAGTGCAGTCTGATTTTCAGACTTGCAAAGGTTGAGACTTTGGTTGTATTTGACCTACTTCCCAAACGAATTTTCCAAAACTGTTTCAACCCATTTAAATATAGTGTGTGAGGAGTTATTGGTCAAATTTTCAGATCATTTGGACGTTCACACAAATAGGAATTAATTTTTCAAAACCATCTACCGTTTCTGGCAGATTTGCACAATCTGAGTACCAACGGTTTTTGAAGGGGTTAAAGGTTGAATTTTAATTTGAAAGTTTTAGGGGACCCTCATAACATCTGAGGCTAAGTTCTCTCAAAATTTCATAATTTTTGGAGACGTCTAACCTAGTTTTAAAAACGTTTTAAAACTGGTCCTGAAAACAGAATCTGTTTTCAGAACTTGAATTGGTTAGGATTAAAGAAATTTTAAAAACCATATTTTCCGCACCATCTATTCAACCCCCCCCCTTCTAGTGGTGCCTTGCAGATCCTATAAGTTTGGGCCATATCTCACTAAGATTATAATTTAAGGGGTGAGTTAGGAGTTTCTCACAGTGTATGCCGAGGAGCAAAGTGTATGAACTTGCTTTAGAGTATGGATGTTTTTAAAATCCGGATATCTCTTGGTCCCTTTCTTTGTCTTGGTTGGCTTGCTTTTATAGACTTTTCCCGCCTTTGGCTTCTGGTAGTAGATAATGGATTGTCGAGAGGACGCTCGCTTGGGGCAGAAAGCCTAAGGCTCCGTAGGTCTGCTGATGTGATCAGTAGTCTGACTGATGTGACTAATATGCCGGCTGTTGTGACTTTGGCGTGTTAAGGAAGATTACCCAGCTGTAGTCACTATATTTGAATTCCACCTCTGTTTGAGGGTCCCACGAAGTAATATCGTGCTTGGCTCCTTTGCTGTGGTACACAGCTGAACTCTGCCGAAATGCATGACTAGGCCTTGCCGAAGTGCATGACTAGGCCTTGCCGAAGTGCATGACTTAGCCTTATCCCGCTGAAGTGGTCTGAAGTGCGGCATGTGAACATAAACAGAAGTTGGTACCGAGGTGCAAACCTTGGCATATTGTTCGATGTTATAAGGGCGCCATGATGCCCTGCTGAGGTGCGGCCGAGGTTGAACAACCATGCTTAGGCGTTGAACTGCTGAACTACGGTACTTGCTGAACTGCAATATTTTTGAGTGCTGAGCTACTGGAGCTAAACCGTTGACTGTTGACTAACAGACGATTTAATTATGGTTTGTCAAGCTCCAAAATGATGATGCTATTAGGCGAAATTCATTGTAGAACATGATTTATTAGATTGAATTTTGATTCAAAATAAACTTGTCCTTTATATGCATTATTGTGACGATAGAAATTAAAATTGCAGACATAGATAGCAAAATATTTTTTTGCAAAAGATAAATGTCAAATGCTCTGCTGGTCATTTTAATTCTTACTGAAGCATATGCATCGAGAATTGAAGTTTCAATGATATAGATGTAGAGGATGGCAGATGTGAGGATTGAAGGCAATGGCCGATGATGGTTCTGCAGTTATTTTAAAATGGATTTAGTCGTTATGGGCGACGGGCGACTTGCAAAGCAGAGGGAAAGGCAGAAGGTTTGGGGTGGTTGGATAGGGAGAGGAGGAAGCCGGTGGAGGTGAGTGTGGAGCCGCGTAAGAGGGGAGAGATGTGAACCAAGAAATTTGTTTTTTCCCCTTGTTTTCCCCTTTTAACTAAGGATTCAGATATGTGGAGGCTAAATATGAGGCAAAATATGAGATTTCTAATCAGGCGTCGCCACGTGTAAACACTATTTTTTATAAAGAAATAGTGCAGCACCGCTTCTTTAAAAAAATGCCTTTTTACATGTGGCGAAGCATTATTTGAGGCCTCATATTTTGCCTCATCTTTAGTCTCCTCATATTTGAACTCTTTAAGGGTTCAGATATGTGGAGGCTAAAAATGAGGCAAAATATGAAACCTCCAATCACACGTCGCCATGTGTCAAAACTGTTCTTTTTTTTAAAAAAATAGTGCAGCATCCATACTTTAAAAAACAGCTTTTTTACACGTAGCGATGCGTTATTTGAGTCCTCATATTTCGGCTCATCTTTAGCCTCCACAGATCTGAACTCTTTAAGGGTTCAAATATATGGAGGCTATATGTGAGGCAAAATATGAGGCCTCCAATCACGCGTCGCCACGTGTAAAATCTGTTCTTTTTTTTAAAAAAATAATGCAGCACCCCTTCTTTAAAAAATTGTTTTTTTACACGTGGCGACGCGTTATTTGAGGCCTCATATTTTGGCTCATTTTAGCCTCCTCAGATCTGAACTCTTTAAGGGTTCAGATTTTAGGAGGCTAAATGTGAGTCAAAATATGAGGCCTGAAATAACGCGTCGCTGTTGGGTGCAGCAATTGTCCTGTGGCGCGTAGGCCATGTGGGCCAAGTCACAGTCGAATTTCATGGGTGCTTGTGTGTATTGAATGCACTATAAGGCTAGGGTATGCGCATCTCCTATCACCAATTGGCTTTGGAAGGGTTGGTAGAGCCTGAGGTCCTACAAGTGTATCAGAGCCAAGGTCACAGGTTCGATTCCCAGCGGGAGCAATTGCTGAGGGGGAGATTCTTGGGTGCAGCAATTGTCTCGTGGCACGTAGGTCGTGTGGGCCAAGTCACAGTCGAATGCCGTGGACGCTTGTGTGTGTTAAATACACTGTAAGGCTAGGGTAATGTGCATCTCCTATCACCAATTGATTTTGGGAGAGTTGGTAGCACCTGAGGTCCTACAAGTGATACCAATTGTTAAGAAAAAGGGGTTTGAGTGACTCACAAAATGCATGATTTAAATAACGTGTGCTAAAGAAATGCATGACACATTTTATGACTTGATACGTTTTTGCGACAAACCTGCCTTATATACTTTATATATAATGTTACCGTACTAACAAGCCATGAAGCTTTAAAGCTTACATCAAATGGAAACATTTGTTGTGTTTGAACTATTTTTAGGTGCCACCACTAATGAACTAAACTAGTTCATTAAGTGAAGTACTTAGTTAAATGAACTAAGTAGTTCATTAAATGGAGAAATATTTGGAGAAGGCATAAAGGCAACAAACATGGAAATGGAAAGTCTCCTTCTACCTTTAATCACACGTTTTTAATATATATATATATATATATATATATATATATATATTCAGATTTCCCTGTTTTCTCGGATGGAATTGGACTTCAACATCACGCTCGGGATGTTATGCGAATTCTACATCACTTGTGCACTATGTATCATCTGCGGCTAGTTGTAATGATCTTTTTCCACTGTAATGTCTATCAACACTCCAACCATATAAATATGTACGCTTTTTCCTTCGTCAAGGTTTTATCCACAAGGGTGGTTTTACTTGGCAAGGTTTTAATGCGGCATATCATATATGGTTTGGATGTTGATAACCTTAATTTCTTTATGCGTTATACTGTTTTTCGATGTAATAAGGTTTTCCTCCGCCATAAGTGAGGCCTTATATTAATAAAAAGTCACTTTCAAAAAAAATATATATTCAGATTTTTTTTAAAAGGCACTATACACATATATTCCAACGTACTACCGACACGTTATGTATACTTTTCCCCCAAAATGAGCACGTACATCAAGCAACTTTCTGATAAAATTTAGAACTACTTCGAACAAGCATGAAGGCTGAGATATCGGCGCTTCATGTGACTTCGAACGCTTTCAGCTGCCCACATAAGGCGCTTTATGTGACATCGAACGCCTGCTCAATTTCATATAAAGCGCTCCATGTCACATTGAATGCCTGTTCTTTAAACAGATTAGGCGCTTCGTGTGACCAACGTCACACATGTCTTATGTCTTGTTTTCTAAAGCTTATTTGACATTTGTACAATCTCCTTTAGTGCTATTTTCACAGATTCTCTCTCATTCTTGAAGGATTCATATTTCCTCTTCTAGCTTTCAACAAGAAGTTTCTCCACGAAGGTTGCTACCCGCCAAGAGAAGATTTTTAATGAAGAGGACATGCCATCACAAGAAGACAAAGCCCATTATTGGCTCTGCAGAAATTTCAAACGGGAAGGAATTTCAAAGGAGATAAAACAAGGGTTTCATCTCTTTCTTCTCCACAATAGTTGTATTGTGATTTTACTTTATTTGTGATAGTTGTATTGTAAAGAAGAAGAGTGTTCTTTTTGTTGAGTGAAGATTGTGAGAGACTGTGTAGATTATTGGTCAAGAATCTAGGGTGCTTCTTGTTTGAAAAATCTAGACCTTGGAGGGTTAGTTGATAGTGTTGTGGTGCACTATACTCCATACAAGAATTCTTTGAGGGCAAAGAAGTTCTTTGGAGGCTAGACTTCAAGGGGTTAGGTTTCTTGGTTAAGGTATAGGCGTCTGGCCTAGTTTTCATTATTATGGATTTTGCTTTTGATTGTTGTTTCCCCATAGAAATAACAATCCCCCATTCAAAATCCTTCTTGTGAAAAATGAAGAAGGTAGAGGAGTAGAGTCATTTGACTTGAACCTCTATACATTTTTGTGTTTTGTACGCTTCCGCAAAGTTTTATTCTTTTCAAGAACACACCCAAGTATTGGCTGCACACAAAAATTAATATTATTCAAGAAAAATCCATACTTGGTGAACACACTATTCAACCTCCCCTTCTAGTGTGTTCTAAGTGACCTAACAATTGGTATCAGAGTGAAATCTTGAGTATTTGAGTTCAAATAGCAATATTTGATCTTCAAAGTTTGGATCCCTTCAGTTATGATGATGCTAGTTCCTCTAATGGTGATACCTCAAGCAGAAGGAGGTAAGAAACACTACTCCCTTCTATCTCAAGTGTCCATGTCAAAGTTCCTATGTTTGACCCTCTCAACTACCCACTATGGAGATCAAACATGGAAACATATCTATGTTCTTGTGGAAACCGCATATGGAGAGAGGTATTAAAAGGTTCCACCATTCCTTTTGATGTTGATGATCCTACTCCTGAGGAGGAGTTACATTTTGTGATAAATAGCAAAGCTCTTGCTATTTTGAATAGCTCTCTTTTACCAAATGAGAGAGCTCAAATACAAAATGTCCAATCCGCACATGAAGCTTGGACAAAGCTAGAGATGATCCATGAAGGAACATCTCAAGTGAGGAAGGGCAAGAGGAGACAATTGATCAAACAATTCTATAACTTTAATGTCCCCAAGGGTGAAAAGATCGAAGAGTCCATTCAAAGATTCACCAAACTTGTCAACCTTCTCACGGTGGTAGGCAGAAAGATAGAACAAGAGGATCTTAACCATTGCTTCCTAAATAGATTAGGAAGAGAATGAAATGCAAAGCTGACGGCCAATGAGGAGTCCAAAGATCCTGAAAATATTACTTTGGATGAGCTTTATGGGAATCTCATCACTTATGAGATTCATCTTGAGCTCAAGAAAAGAATGATCCCATAAGGAGCTCGTCAAAGGCGCTCATATGCGAATCAGAGGAGTTGGATGATGAAGTAGGACTTCTTATCCGAAAGTTTAGAAGATTCGCAAGAAGGAATGAGGATGAAGCCAAAAAGTTCATCAAGGACAAGTTCTCCAAGGACAAAGTGAAAGACCAAGAAAATAAAAGCTACAAATGTGGAAAACTTGGTCACTACATGAAGGATTATAGGATGAAGGAGGCACATTACAAAGACAAGAAAGTCATCTACCAACGGAATAAGGCTTTGCAAGCGGAGGTAGCCCATTGGGAGAGTATCTTGTCTGGGTCCGAAAGCGAGAATGATGACAATGAAAATCTAGCTCTCACGGGGTCATCCATGATGATCTAGACAAGGAGTTCTACGCTCTAATGACCATATACGACGACATGGAAGTATGTAATATTTCATCTCACTATAGATTAATTGATGAAAGAGATAATTTAGTGCAAGAAAATGATTTTTTAGATTTAAAGTATAAACATGTCAAAAAGGATTTTAGAGCATGCTTGAATGAATATAACGACACGTTAGAAAATCACATTGCATTGGAACTTGAGCATGATATTTTACTAACCATGCATGTGATTGTACTTAGTGAGAAGCATGACTTGATGAAGTCAAGGCCATCTTCTCAAAACCTTTTGAAGAAGAAACTTCCTCAAAAGGAGAGTGCTAAAGAGGATAAGAAAGTCAATGTGCACCTATATTGAGCATGAAGTCAAAGGTCAAACCTAGTGTAATGTATGCATCTAAGAAGGAAAAATCAAAGGAGCAAGCATTAGTCGTCAAGGAGTCTAAAACCTCATTGACCAAACAACAGCACATGCCTAAAGGAAAGGCAAACGCACCAAAGGTGTCAAAACCTTTGGTTGAATCCGTGAAACAAAAACCTTCTTTGATTCCAAAGAAGGTTGTCCCCAAAAAGGAATGATGGAATGTGCCAACGCACAAGCATACACATTCACACAAGCATACTCCTACATGTTTTTATTGCAATAAGAAAGGTCATGCAGAAAGAGTATGTGGAGCTAAAAATAATAAGAATCTTGTGTGGGTGCCGAAAGGTGAAGTGAAGGTAACTAACCTTCAAGGACCCAAAATAAAAAGGGTACCAATATCATATGGTTTATTTTCAGGCCCTAGCACTCAATGGAGAAAGCGACGACAAGAAGGCCAAATGGGTCGTGGATAGTGAGTGTTCCAACCATATGACGGGAGACAAAAGTCTCTTCCATAGACTCACTATGCAAGACGGAGGAGTTGTCCACTTTGGTGGTAGCAAAGGCCAAATCAAATGACATGGTATTTTGGGTAACAATTCCTTATCTCTTAGTGATGTTTTATATGTTGTAGGATTAAAGTTTAACCTAATAAGTGTCAGTCAACTATGTGATGCTAATTATGAAGTTTCGTTTTTGAAAACAAAGTGTATTGTGAAAAAGGATAATACTATCTTATTTGAGGTTTTGCGTTTCAAAAACATTTACAAACTTAGCATCAATGATTTGGTTTCTCAAAATGTATCTTGCCTAGTTTCTAAAAATGATTTGACGCAACTATGGCATAGACGTCTCGGACATGTATGTTTCAAAATGTTTAAGTTTATTTGCAAAAACAATAAAGTCCGAGGCCTTCCGAAAATGAGTTTCGAAAACCATGACTTATGTGACACTTGTCAAAAGGCAAAGCTTGTGAAAACAAGCTTTAAACCAAAGACAAATATATCCACTTCCAAACCCCTACAATTACTACATATGGATTTGTATGGGGATGTTGGAACAAAGAGTTTGGGTGGTAAACATTATACCTTCGCGGTAGTAGATGACTATACTCGTTATACATGTATGATGTTTCTTGCTAAGAAAAATGATGCATGTAGTGAGTTTATGAATTTAAGTAAACATTTAGAAAATCACATGGGTGACACCATTAAGACCATCCGAAGTGATCGCGGTGGTGAGTTTGATGGTGAGTTTGAAAGATTTTGTGAATCCAAAGGATACTCACATGACCTTTCGACACCTAGAACTCTACAATAAAATGGTGTAGCCGGACGAAAGAATAGAACTCTACAAGAAATGTGTAGAGCGATGTTAAATGAGTTTGCTTTGCCAAAAATATTTTTGGGCCGAAGCGGTAAATGCTGCTTGCCATGTTATTAATCGTGTGTATTTGAGACCATACCTAAATGTGACACCTTATGAGCTTTAGAATAGTAAAGTTTCCAACATTGGGTATTTCAAAGTGTTTGGTTGAAGTGTTTCATACTTAATACCAATGACACTTTGGACAAACTTGACCTTAAAGCAGATGAAGGTATCTTTTTAGGTTATGCCTCAAATAGTAAAGCATTTTGTGTTTTCAACAAGAGGAGTCAAAAGGTGGAAGAATCAATCCATGTTGAGTTTGATGAGTCACTTAATGACGAACCTAAACTTAATGAGGATTGTGAAGAAAATGAAGATGTGACTCCTCAAGAAGAAATTCTTGAGGACATTCCGACAGTTGCTCATCAAGAAGAGATTGTTGATAAGTCTCCAAATAGGAACATCTTCATTGACTTGATAGTAGAACCTATTGAAGGTACTCCTCCGCCCAGTGTGCATGAACTTAGTGAGTCAAATAGAAATATTTCTCATACTCATATTGTTGATACACAAAATGTAGAAAATGCATCGTATGTTCTGGAAAACGAGGATCTTTTAAATGATGAAGTTGCGTCACTTCCGGAAAGTGATCATGAGGAAGTTGGAGGAGATGTCTCCAACCTTCCTAGATCATTCAAGCATAAGAGTTCTCACCCACACGAGTTGGTCATAGGTGATTTGAATATGTATATCACTACACAAAGGCAATATAAAAAGAACACATTCGTTTCTCTTATAGAGCCTAAAAACGTCAAAGATGCACTTCTTGATGAAAATTGGATCTTGGCTATGCAAGAAGAGTTAAACCAATTTGAAAGAAGTGATGTTTGGGAGTTAATTACCTAAACCACTTGATCATCCCATTATTGGTGCAGAATGGGTATTTTGTAACAAGATGGATGATCAAGGAAATGTCACTAGAAACAAAGCTAGATTAGTTGCTCAAGGACACCGTCAAGAAGAAGGTATTGATTTTGATGAGACATTTGCACCCGTAGCACGGCTTGAAGCTATTAGAATGTTATTAGCATATGCTTGTTGTAGAGATTTTAAACTTTACCAAATGGATGTTAAATCTGCCTTCTTGAATGGTGTTATTCAAGAAGAAGTGTATGTTGCAAAACCTCTCAAGTTTGAATGTCATGATTCACCACATCATGTTTTCAAACTTAAAAAGGCTCTCTATGGCCTTAAATAAGCTCCAAGAGCTTTGTACGAGAGGTTAAGTACTTTTCTTCTTAATAATGGATTCTCAAGGGGTAAAGTTGACACTACTTTGTTTATAAAAGAACAAGGTAGAAATCAATTAATTGTACAAGTATATTTTGATGATATTATTTTTGGTGCTACTAACAATTATCTTTGTGAGCAATTTGCTAGTTTAATGCAAGGTGAATTCGAGATGAGCACGATGGGAGAGCTAAATTACTTCCTTGGACTACAAATCAAGCAAATCGAAGATGGCGTCTATATTTCTCAAACCAAATACACAAAGGACTTGCTCAAGGAGTACAATTTTGGTGAAGGAAGAGAAGTAAACACACCAATGAGCACAAGTCCCAAGCTTGACAAGGAAGAGAAAGGAAAGCACGTCGAGGTAACCTTGTATCGTGGCATTATAGGTAGTCTACTTTACTTAACTGTGAGTAAACCCGATATTTTACATGCAGTGTGCTTATGTGCTAGATTTCAAAGTGATCCTAGGGAAATGCATCTAATTGCGGTAAAACGTATTCTTAGATACCTTAGATGTACTTTGAAATTTGGGCTATTTTATCCTAAAAATGCATGTTTTGACTTAAGAGGATATTGTAACTCTAATTATGCAAGGAGTCTTGTTGATAGAAAGAGTACATCGGGGACATGTCAGTTTCTCAGAGACTGTCTTGTTTCTTGGCTCTCTAAGAAACAAAACAGTTGTTTCTCTTTCTACGGTAGAATCCGAATATGTGTTCGCCACCTCTTGTTATGCACAATTGTTATGGATGGAAAACACTTTAAATGATTATAACATTCACTTCTCCAAAGTGCCTATTTTGTGTGATAACACGTCTGCTATCAACATTGCACAAAACCCCGTCCAACATAGTCAGACTAAGTACATTGAAGTGATATATCATTTCATCCGTGATTATGTACAAAAGAACTTGGTTAGTGTGGAATTTGTTCCTACACGTGACTAATTAGCAGACATATTCACGAAACCCTTGCCTAGTGATGTATTTGCATCAATAAGAAGTAGGTTGGGGTTTCTTAACATGGGTTGATAATAACCCATCTTAAGTTTTGAGCAAGAAAATTTTTGAATTTTCAAAATCAGTACACATAAGGCGCTTCATCACAGTTAGTTCAGGCGTCCAATGTCACATTAAGTGCCTGATGCTAAAGATGTCACTCGTTCGAAGTGACATCAGGCGCCCTATGTCTCTCAATACACGCGTTTGAAGTGGCTTTAAGCGCCTTGTTCAAAGTGGTTCACTTGTTCGAAATGACATTAAGCGCTTAATCCACTCATCCACAACCGTTCTAAATGACTTTAGGCGCTTCATCCCAGTTTATGGAGTCGTTCGAAGTCACATTAAGCGTGTAAACCCTAATTCTTTTTCTGTCAGACCAAGTGTCTCTTCAACTTTTTGCGCCAATCAAGAAAAATTAATTTCAGCCGCCATTATTCTTCTTCTTCCCACACAATCAATCTCACGTTTTCTTCTTCCTCTCCCACTTCCCAACTGTTTTTCCTTCTCTTCCTTTTCCATTTTCTCCTCATAAATCTCCATTACACCCCACTATCTCCACCAATTCTTTCATAAATTGCAACCATATCTCTTCCTCTTCTTCTTCCTCTTTAAAATCCACTCCTCTTCCTAATCTCTCTTTACAAAATGTGAAGAACAAACAACCTTTTCTTCCTAATCTCAAATCTTCAATTCACAAATGGCTTCTGCAGGACCTTCAAGACAAACACAGAGGGGATACAAACGCAAGCATACCGCTGGCATTGTTGAACCTCAAGAACTCATCTCTATTCGCGAAGGGCTATCCAAGAAAAACTTTCTTTGGATGAAAAAAAATAGATTCAGACGTTACCAAACCACCTCCTCACGTGGACAAAGGTGCCCATCTATGTCGTTTCTCCCATATCTTATTTCAAGAGTGGATTAGCAACAAAAGACCATTGGTTCCTCCTAAACACATCCGGGTTAGCGATTTACAGAAGAACACAACACCAATCAAGTCATCTCTTTACTTGATCATCAAGGCTGACTCTCTAGTCTAGACTAGATATGATGGAATTATCCTGAGATCACACTATGCTCTTTTACGCAAATATGTAGATAACTCCACAACCTGAGTGCTAGCAATTCACTCTGAACACCGTTGTTGCTGGTACACCCCTCAGTTTTTCTATCCAAGAAATACGTGATGTTCTTGGAGTCAGAAATGAGGGGTTGTCTGATTTCTCTGTATTTGACTGGAGCAGCAAGTAAAGAGTTCAGGAACAGGACGTCAAGTTTGATGTGGGATATCTTCCCACAAAGAAGACTCAGAATATGTCTCTAGTGGATCATGTTCTGTTGCCTGTGGTCACCTACTACATCAACGGTAAGTCTACTAGAAATCCAAGCAACATAGATTTCTACGTTACTTATCGTATCAAACATGAGACCCAGCTTGACTTTGCAAGGATACTTGTAGAAGTCATGATGGCGGCACTACGGAAAGGTTCAAAAGCATTACCTTTTGCCAATATTGTTACTATTTTAATGAAGTCCAAGGGTATCGATATACCTGATGGAGATTTTACAAAGGTGGCAAAGACTGACTTCTACGATAATTTCAACATTACTCAAGCCATTGATTCTCAGTGAAGGAAAGCCACCACAATTCCCGACATCAATGATGAAGTCGATGAAGGACCTCACGAAGGTGCTGGTAGTAGCAATGAGACGGCATTGCTATCACGCATTGAAGCACTTGGACGGACTGTTCAACAGTTGCAACTTCGTGATGACGAGCATGAAGCTCGACATGCGCGAAATGAATATCGCATGACAGCTTTCTAAAATGCTCTCCTGCATATCAGTCCGTAGGAGCTTCCTCCTGATTTTGATGATTTAGGGGGAGGAAGTGGTGGTGGTGGTACTACTGGCGGCTCTAGTGGTGCTGGAGGGTCCATGGGCGGATTCGCTGAATTTGCATCGAGTGGTGAAGGTTTCGAATTTGGAGGATTCACACCTCCAGGTGGAGGTGTTAGTGGTGCTTATTTAAAATTCATTTTTTGTATTAAATTCTCGTTGTTTAAGTTAAATGAATTTTATTTTGACTGATGGTATGGCTAAACATTTCTTATGATATGTTTGGGTAATTCATCAAGTTCAAAAGTTTGTGCATAAAGTGAGAGGGAGCATAAGTTAAGGGGGAGCTAACTTTAAAAGTTATGCACATTGTGAAATCATCAAAAAGAAGGAGAATGTTGTAATATGTTAGAGTTTTGATAATTTGCACAATTGATACTTGGAACGCTTGATTAGGCGCCTAATGTGAAGTGTTTGAGGGTCAGTATACTTCGAACGCCTACTTCAGGCGCCTCATGTAAAGGCTCTGGAAACTAGTACACTTCGAACGCCTACATAAGGCGCTTCATGTGTTGTGGTTGAATTCCGATATACTTCGAACGCCTATATTATGCGCTTCATGTGTTGTGGTTGAATTCCAGTATACTTCGAACGCCTACATTAGGCGCTTCATGTGTATCACAGAGTCAAAAGTACTTTCCCCCCAAAATTGGCACGTACATCAAGCAACTTTCTGATAAATGTCAGAACTATTTCGAACAAGCATGAAGGCTGAGATTAGGCGTTTCATGTGACTTCGAACGCTTTCAGCTGCCCACATAAGGAACTTTATGTGACATCGAACGCCTGTTCAATTTCATATAAAGCGCTCCATGTGACATTGAACGCCTGTTCTTTAAACAGATTAGGTGCTTCATATGACCAACGTCACAAATGTTTTATGCCTTGTTTTCTAATGCTTACTTGACATTTGTACCCTCTCCTTTAGTGCTATTTTCACAGACTCTGATTCTTTAAGAAGTCATATTTCCTCTTGTAGATTTCAACAAGAAGCTTATCCAAGAAGGTTTCTACCAGCCAAGAGAAGATCTTCAATGAAGAGGACATGTCATCACAAGAAGACAAAGCCCATTATTGGCTCTGTAGAAATTTCAAATGAGAAGAAATTTCAAAGGAGATAAAACAAGGGTTTCAACTCTTTCTTCTCCAACTTTCTACCATTCAAGCTCTCAAGTTTCTCTTATGGTTCAAGCTCTCAAAATAGTTGTATTGTGATTTTACTTTATTTGTGAGAGTTGTATTGTAAAGAAGAAGAGTGTTCTTCTTGTTGAGTGAAGATTGTGAGAGGTTGTGTAGATTTTTGGTCAAGAAGCTAGGTTGCTTCTTGTTTGAGAAATCTAGACCTCAGAGGGTTAGTTGATAGTGTTGTGGTGCACTATACTCCCTACAAGAATTCTTTGAGGGCAAAGAAGTTCTTTGGAGGCTAGACTTCAAAGGGTTAGGTTTCTTGGTTGTGGTCTATACGTGTGGCCTAGTTTTTCATTATTGTGGATTCTGTTTTTGATTGTTGTTTCCCTCCATAAAAATAACAATCCCCTATTCAAAATCCTTCTTGTGAAAAATCAAGAAGGTAGAGGAGTAGAGTCATTTGACGTAAACCTCTATACATCTTTGTGTTCTTTACGCTTTTGCAAAGTTTTATTCTTTTCAAGAACACACCCAAGTATTGGTTGCACTCAAAAACGGAAATTATTCAATAAAATATCCAGTACTTGGTGAACATATTATTCAACCCCCTTCTAGTGTGTTCTAAGAGACCTAACATTAAATGTAATTTTAAAAATGTAATTCCCAAGCTAATAGAGTTTTAATTGAAAAGATATTTAATTGAATAATGAAGAACGCAATTCACTATGAGAATGCACGATAAAACATCTTTCCAATTAAAACTCTAGTAACCTTGAAACTGCATGTTTTTTACGTTTATTAACTGCATGAAGCATCCTTTTAATTCCTTCACTTTTATGTACTTAAGGTATAACATCTCTATCATTCTGCAACAAAGGCATCTTTTCTTGAGGCAGGTCCTGATCTTCTTTGTCTTTCGACTTGGCCCACATTACACCATAAAAACCAATGATGACTATGATTGATCCTACAATCCTGCAAGAGAATTACATTATCATCAATAACATATATATCCAACTCTTCTGTTAAAAAAAAAAAAAAAACTCCTGTCAATTAATGCCATCCAGAATGCAGTTTTGCTGCTTAAGTATTTCTCAGAACAGCACGAAGATGTGTTACGTTCCTGTATGGAGTCTTTCCCCGAGGAAGATGAAGTTCGTTACTGCAGCAATGGCGACGCCCGTGGGCTTGAACATTGCCACGAACACTGGACCTTTTTTCTTGATGCACCATATATCAGCGAAAATCGCCCCTAAGCTTGGAAAAATTGCCTACAAAAGTCGAAATGCATCATGTTTTGTTGATATCTTTGTGATAGTAACAAAAACAGGGGGATCAAGACCCTAGAACTCACAGTGTACATCACTGGCAAAAGCTCAACATCAGGCCTCAGTTTCCAAGCATTCGGGTTATTCCCCTCGGCAACTAATGCTACAACAGCACATTGAATGATCCCAAACAAGAAATACAATGTCACTACAGTTGACTCTGATGGATAGTCTTTTAGAATTGCCCCCTTAAGAAAACCAAAAGAAATTGATTAGCTTGATTATTTTGATTATACAAAGCCCTTTTTAAGCCGAGCAAAAAATGCACATTACAACAACAACATTGCTCCATTATTTTAAAGTCTTCCGCCTATAGCAGGTTAGGGTGTCAGATGTACACAACCATACATATTCGTTAGAAACACACGGAAGTTGTTTCCTGATAACTCATAATGAAAATTGTGTTAGCTAATTTAGTAAGTCATTTTGTATTTTCTAAAATACCTCAAAACTTAAAATGAATTTTATGTTTCCAAGTGCTACCTGAGAAATGACCCATATTGAAATGCATAAAGAAGCTGTAGCAAGGAGGAGGCCACCGGTGACCCAATTTCTTTGCATTGACAGTAGATTAGAACCACCTCGAGAACCCTTGTAAAATATCAAAATTAATCCTCCAAAAACTGTTAAGAATGTTGCCACTATCTTCACTTGACTTGTCCTGCTCCTAAGATTTAGCATTTCCATTCTGTGAAGGAAAAGAAAATGCACATCATCAATGGTTGTTACCTAATCTTCTTTGACCCTATTAGTAAATCAATAACTGGTCATAGCTTATATCTGGTATAGCTAAGCCAACAAAAGGTTGTTCCTTTAAGGTGAGAAGTCATATTTAAGACTAATTCGTGTTACATAAGACTTTCATTTTTCTGTGTAAACTGAAAAATTAGGAGCAGCTTTGACCTTAACACTCAATAATGTACCTGAAAATAACAGCAAGCAAGAAAGTGAAAGCAGGGATTAAGTTCCTCATGGCAGCTCCAAGGGTGGGAGAGCTGTAATCTATACCAGCATAAAAGCAGTTGGGATTGATAGTGCTTCTGCAATTTCACAAGAAATATATTCATTCGCATAAAATACCTATGGCATCACGGGGATGAGATCACCTCACCCACTTATATGTCACCCCAGAACTTCCATGTGTCGCGGGGTGACGCGTGAAGTGAGGGATTTGGGGTGGGAGGATCCTAACCCAGTATCACGAAAACATAAAATAATAAAATTAAAAAATGGAAAAACTGGAGGTCCTTCTATAATTACACAGAATCACATACCCCAGTAGACAGATAAAAAAAAGTTTGCAGAGGAGAGAGAAGTTCAAAGGAGCCCATTTTTGCTTGCAAGCCAAATCACCAGAGAAAATTAAACTGTCACTAAGACCAGATCTTAAGAAAAGGGTGGTTAGCAACTAAAATAAGCATCTGAAAGAGAGTAAAAAACCTATCAAAGATCACACAAATAGGAAGGATGAGGAGAAAACCAAGGGCATGTGTATAGAAGACAAAGACAAAATGGCTCATCCCTTTGCTCATTGTTAAAGATATAGATGTAGTGTTGCAAGGTAAAGGAAATGACAAGAAGAAGTAGTTTGTGACATAGTCTGAAGACATTGGTTGATGGCTAGTCATGGTCTGTGGTTGGCACGTATGGTTAGTACGGTGCTTGAGTCTTGGTACGGATGGAAGCATGAAACTTAAGTCTTGGCATGTATGGCACGGATGGCATGTCTAGCTAGGGGGACGAAACTTGAGTCTTGGCACGTATGGCACGGGTGACATGCTTGGCACGCTTGGTGCGCAGGACCTCTTGAGACTGGCACGGGTGACATACGACAGCGTGCCTAGGAGCCGTGCTGCAGAAGCTACTGCTGCAATAGCAAGCCAGCTCATTTCTCACGTGTCATTTTCGGTTTCTAGATAGTTCTGGATTAGTATAAATACATGTATTGGTTGTACAATCAAGAGTTAAGCGAAATAAAATTTTCTGAATTTTCTTTTCTTCTTCCTCAAGTTGAGGTCGTTACTTTGGCGCCATAGTGCTCTTCCGCATAGTTTGAATTTCTTTTCTACAATTGTTCCTTGATCATTACACTCTGATCAAATTGATCATTAGTTTTTGATTTTGATACGGATTTTGACATGGTATCAGAGCCATGACAATTCTTTACTAATTCATCGAATGTTCTTGATCAAACTCTACATCGCATCATTCTTCTTGCGAATCACTCTAACTGAAGTATAGACATGGCGAATGCAAGTGCTGCTTCATCTAGCTCACGAAGTAATCATGTGAACAATGAGAATCCAGCAAGTAGCCCGTATTACTTGCATCCAAATGACAGTCCGGCAATCGTTCTGGTTCAACCTCCACTTAATCCACATAATTTTCACTCTTGGAGCAGAACCTTTCAAATGGCGTTGTTAGTGAAGAACAAAACCTGCTTCATAGATGGATCTATGCCTAAGCCTACACAGAATGATCCTCAATTTCAGGCATGGAGGCAGGTAAACACCATGATCCAATCCTGGATCATGAACTGCGTCTCTCCTTCAATTGCGCAAAGTATAATGTGGTACGATAGTGCTCTAGATGTGTGGAATGATCTAGCTATGAGATATGGAAGTGGTGATCCATTCAGATTATCTGATTTACTGTGTGAATTTTATGCTGTGAAGCAAGAAAATCTTAGCGTAAACGATTACTTTACGAAACTGAAAGTGCTATGGGAAGAATTAGCTTCTCTAAGATCCATACCAAAATGCGACTGTCTTCGGTGTGTGTGTGACATAACTAAGAAGTTGAATGAGTTCATTGAAAGTGATTACGTTATAAAATTTGTCAAAGGTTTGAATGAGGAGTTTGATCTGGTGAGATCACAAGTTTTTGTGATGACTCCTCTGCCGGATATTAAAAATGTTTTTGCAATGGCACTGAAGTTTGAAAGGAAAATTACCAACAATGCTGTGTCAACTGGTTTTAATAATGCACCTACAGCATTAGTTTCTAATTGTGATGATCAGGAAAGCTTTGTGGCGAATACATATGTTAACAAGAAGGAAGGGCAGACATATAGAAGAGGAAATGGAAGATTTTATCAAGAAGGAAATAAACGTTTGCAATGTAACCACTATGGTATGATAGGACATACAAGTGATAGATGCTATCGAAAGCATGGTTTTCCCCCTGGATTCAAGTTTAAGAATCAAGTGAATGCAGCTGAAGTGGTTGAAGAGAAATCTCAAAACTGTGATGTTGAACTGCCATCGTCTGGTTTATTTCCACAATCCTCGCAATCTCTTACTCAAAAACAATTTACTAAACTTCTGAAATTGTTGGATATTGATGATGTTGTTTCAGGAAGCAATGGAAATAAGGAAATGCAAGGAGCTGTCATGACAGCACAAACTGATATGTCCACAGGTAAGCGTTCTGTAGGTACTGATTGTGTGTTGATCTTGGATTCAGGAGCCACTGACTACATTTCATGTTCCTTGACATTGTTCCAGTCTTATAATCCCATTGATCATGTTTCTATTAAGCTTCCTAACAATGTCACAATTGAATCTACTCATAAAGGAATGGTTATATTGCACAGTGGTCTGGTCTTGAAGGATGTATTATATGTTCCTTCATTCTCTTTCAACCTTGTCTCTCTAAGCAAGCTTACTGACTCTCCTCATCTGCTTGTTTCATTTCATTATTCTGGTTGTTTAATTCAGGATCAGTTGTCCAGGAGGATGATTGGTTCAGCTAGGAAGCACCATGGGCTTTATTAAATACATGACTCCAGTCTGCCTTTACAGTATGAAGCCTCCAGTACATGTCTTTTGCCTTCTGCTTTATCTTCTTCTAGCTTAACTCTGATTCATATCTGTGACATGCCAGACTTGGGCATGCCTCATCAACTAGAATACAAGAGTTACATAGGTTGCATCCAGAAATACCTTCCTTTGAACAAAATAATGTCTGTACGGTTTGTCCCTTAGCAAAATTGAAAAGATCACCATTTCCCACATCTGTTACAGCCTCTAAATTTCATTTTGATGTCATTCATGTTGATATATGGGGCCCTTATAGGCACCCTACAATATACAATCAGAAGTATTTTTTGACTATAGTTGATGACTGTTCGAGGTATACGTGGATATATCTGCTTAAGGCAAAATTTGAGGTTAGACAGATTTTGCAGAGCTTCTTTCATTACGTGTTTACCCAGTTCAATGTTCATATCAAGGTTGTCAGAAGTGATAATGGACTTGAATTTAAAATCACTGAGTTTTATATGCAACATGGGGTAGTCCATCAAACAACCTATAACTATACTCCTCAACAGAATGGGGTGGTTGAAAGAAAGCATCAACATCTTCTGGTTATGGCTAGAGCACTTAGATTTCATGCTTCATTACCCATTGACTATTGGGGATTCTGTCTGCAGCATGCCACTTATTTAATAAATTTGATGCCATCTCCTGTACTTCAGTGTAAGACTCCATATGAGATTCTGCATCAGAATCAGCCTGTGTATGCTCAACTCAGAGTGTTTGGGTGTTTAGCTTTTGCTTGTGACAACACCCCTCATAAGGCCAAGTTTGCTCCTAGGTCTCTGCCTTGTGTTTTTCTTGGCTTTCCTATGAATACAAAGGGGTATATTCTTCAAAAATTGGAAGACAAGTCTATTTTTGTGTCTAGAGATGTCTTGTTTCATGAAAATTCTTTCCCATTCTCTAATGGATCTCCTTTGCCATCAGCGTCAGTCCCAGTTCCTCATGCTGTGGCTGATGTTCCTCTGTCTCCCTGTTCATCTCCTCCTCAAGTACATCCTTTACTTGAGTTGCCACCCACTCCTGATGCTCTTCATTCAAATGAAACTGGGTCGTCCTCAGTGTCACCAGTGCCTTCAGTGTCTTCATCTCCTTCTTCATCCTCCAAGGACTCAGTATCCCTTCCAGGTGATCAGATACCCATAACTCAGTTGGAGGTTCACTTGCCCCCAGTGTCAAACTCTGATCACAGACATATTAGACAAAGGCATGCTCCATCCTATTTGCAGGACTACTATTGCAATCTCAGTCATTCCCCTGTTGCTATAGACTCACCTGGTTCTGTGTCATATCCTATACAGTCATTTCATTCTCTTGAAGCTTTGGCTCTTGAATACAAATCCTACATCCTTAGCATCAGTACTGAGCAGGAGCCTGTGACATATCAACAGGCTGCTACATCAGCAGCCTGGCAGCAAGCTATGCAGGTTGAATTGGCAGCTTTAGAGGCCACACGTACCTGGAACATTGTTCCCTTGCCACCTGGTAAGCAGCCCATTGGCTGTAAGTGGATTTATAAGGTTAAACGCAAGGCTGATGGCTCAATTGAGAGATATAAAGCAAGACTTGTGGCTAAGGGATACACCCAGCAACCAGGTATAGATTATGTTGACACATTCTCACCTGTGGCCAAAATGACTTCTGCGTGTCTCCTTTTGGCTTTGGCATCTGTGAATCATTGGCATGTGCATCAGTTAGATATAAATAATGCCTTTCTTCATGGTGATTTATATCAGGAAATTTATATGGAGTTGCCTCAAAGAGTTTAGTCTTCCATCCCTAATGCAGTTTGCAAGCTTCACAAATCTCTTTACGGGCTTAAACAAGCCAGTAGTCAATGGAATGAGAAGCTTACTGTGTACTTGCTATCTCAGGGTTATAAACAGTCCAAAAATGATTACACCTTGTTTACTAAAAGAACTTCAGATTCAGTCATAGCTTTGCTCATTTATGTTGATGACATTATTGTAGCTAGTGATTCATTGTCTCATATTCAGAATCTGAAAGAGCATTTACATTCCACGTTTCAAATAAAAGAGTTAGGTGTTCTCAGGTATTTTCTGGGGCTTGAGGTGGCAAGGTCTCAGGGGGGATTATGATTTGTCAAAGGAAATATGCAATGAAACTATTAGAAGAGACAGGTTTTTTGGCTGCCAAACCTGCTTTGACACCTATGGAGCAAAACTTAAAACTGGAACATAATGATTCACCTTTATTTTCAGATGTATCTTGTTATAGGAGAATTATTGGCAAATTATTGTATCTCACCATTACAAGGCCTGACATTTCATATGATGTACAGCAATTAAGTCAGTTCCTAGATTGTCCCACAGAAATACATATGAAGGCTGTTCACAGGTTGCTTAGGTATCTAAAGAGTAGTCCTGGTCAGGGATTATTGTTTCCCAGTACAGGTTCAAAGTTGCTTAAGGCATATTCAGATTCGGACTGGGGTGGTTGTACTGAAACCAGAAGGTCTATTACAGGATATTGTATGTTCTTTGGTAATGCTTTAGTGTCCTGGAAAGCTAAAAAGCAAACTACAGTGTCAAGGTCTTCTTCAGAGGCTGAGTACAGATCACTTGCTGCAGCTACTTGTGAAGTGCAGTGGTTGATGTATTTGTTGAAGGACCTGGGAATAGAACAGAAAGAACCTGTGGAGCTGTTTTGTGATAATAAGAGTGCCATATATATAGTGGAAAATCCAGTTTTTCATGAAAGAACAAAGCATATAGAAGTGGATTGTCATGTGGTTAGAGATAAGTTTCATTAGGGGGTGATTAAGCCAATGCCAGTCAAAACTGAGTTTCAGGTGGCTGATCTATTTACTAAGGCATTGAGTTCTCAAAGGCTGCAATTTCTGACTTCTGCACTAGGGGTCTGCAACATTTACAAGAAGTTAGAATTGAGGGGGGGTGTTAAAGATATAGATGTAGTGTTGCAAGGTAAAGGAAATGACAAGAAGAAGTAGTTTGTGACATAGTCTGAAGACATTGGTTGATGGCTAGTCATGGTCTGTGGTTGGCACGTATGGTTAGCACGGTGCTTGAGTCTTGGTATGGATGGAAGCATGAAACTAAAGTCTTGGCATGTATGCCACGGATGGCATGTCTGGCTAGGGGGACGAAGCTTGAGTCTTGGCACGTATGGCACGGGTGACATGCTTGGCACGCTTGGTGCGCAGGACCTCTTGAGGCTGGCACGGGTGACATACGGCAGCGTGCCTAGGAGCCGTGCTGCAGAAGCTACTGCTGCAATAGCAAGCCAGCTCATTTCTCACGTGTCATTTTCGGTTTCTAGATAGTTATTTGGATTAGTATAAATACATGTATTGGTTGTGCAATCAAGAGTTAAGCGAAATAAAATTTTCTGAATTTTCTTTTCTTCTTCCTCAAGTTGAGGTCGTTACTTTGGCGCCATAGTGCTCTTCCGCATAGTTTGAATTTCTTTTCTACAATTGTTCCTTGATCATTACACTCTGATCAAATTGATCATTAGTTTTTGATTTTGATACGGATTTTGACACTCATTGCTGCTTTACACAATGTGCCTGTGCCCACGGAAATGCACTCCATTATCAGCATGGCTGCATATGGCGCCACTTCAGCTAGACAAGAATTCAATCCCATTTTATCTCAGGCTGAATCAAGTGATTTTAGTCTGTCCCTCTATTTATGGCTTGAATAAGATATCGTTACAGGCAGATCTTGTGTCATTGAAAAGCGATATCGTATATAGCTCTCCACTTTAATCAGATACAGTATTAAATAAATCCCGTCAAAGTCTTTGCTCAAGTTATTAACGTAACGTCATCAACTTATCGTCAATTGATCATTTAAATTATTGGAATCAACACAGCGTGTAACGTCTTGTCGCTTGGTAATTTTTACGTAACTGGTATTAATAGTTGTTTATTAATCAATCATCATCAAGCAAAAAGATATAATCTTTCCCTTCTATTTTGGTAATCTAGTATATTATTTTTATTAATCCTAAAATAATGTACACTTAGTATTTTTATTTTGACAACTTAATACGTGGTTCTAAAGTACCCTTGCAATTAATAAGTATACACAGGGGAGAGAGAATTAAGGAACATAATGAAAGAAGAAAGAAGAAAGAAGAAAGATAATACTAAAAAAATAGTCAAAAAATAAATTGGATCTAAGTTAATAAATGATGTTTATTAATAAGTTGAGTTTACCAAACAGGACTATGAAACTGGGATAAAGAAAGTGCGTTGATTATCTGCATTGACTATTCATTGTGTAAAAAATATTGTAATAGTTCACTTTTAAAAAATGTATAAATTACAGTCGAAAGGAGTGCATCCTATGTATATATACACTTCCCATTTGTTCCGAACATGTACTTGCTTTTAAATTGGCACCCATCTCTAGTTTGTTGTAATCCTATGGACATTTGCAAGCATCTCCTCATGAAAACAATCAATCCTGTACTAAGACGCAGTCGTTCGGTATGTGCGTATGGAAACAGTTTTATAAACCAAACCCGGGGCGAGTCGAGGACTCTGTCCTTAAGACGTATTGCTCCGGTATATTGTGCCCAACCGGCGTTAGCAACCGTCTCCCAGGATACAACGGGTACCTGTTTAGTTGAGCAGCACTGCTGCGAACCTTCGAGTGTCTTGACTTCTCTTGGACATGATGCAAAAAACTCGAATGCTATGAATGCTGTATGCTACGAATATCGAGAGCAAGTGTGTGTAGAATGCACACCCTGTCCCTGTTTATATAGGGGAGTCGGTTGGAGAATCGGTTATGCAGATGGAATCTTGACCGTCGGATCATAACCGTAGATCGATTAGAGCCGTCAGATTAAAACCTCCTAGCGGTTATGGAAGGTTTAAATTACAACCGTTAGATGGAAAACCGATTCACAGGATTAAACCTGGAGCGTTAGATGGAAACCACATTCGGTTGGGTGGTTAGGTCAGTTTAAATCTCAGCCGTTGGATCAAAGCTGCCTTTTCTGCCACCATTAGATCAAAACCAATTGATCTTATCGCGTACCTGAGGATACCGTTTGAAAAGTTCTGTCCGTTGTCCAGCTTCGATCGATTACATCAATCGATCGATGTGATCGATCGATGTAAGACAGAATGGTTATCAAACTTTCTGTCCAGCTTCGGTCGATTGCATCGATCGATCGAAGTGACATCGATCGATTGATGTGATCGATCGATGTAAGGCAGAATGATCTTGAAGCTTTCTGTCCGACTTCGATCGATTACATCGATCGATCGAAGTGACATCGATCGATCGATGTGATCGATCGATGTACTTTACATAGATCGATCTATGTCTTCCCTCCGGTAAAAAACTTCTCATGCCCCAAGGGCACATCTAAAGTGTTCATTCCAAATGTCCAATGTGGTATTCCTCCATAAGGGTGATGTGGCTTACTAAGAATAGGACACGTCACCCATTAACCATGTTTTTCATCCAGTTTGAGCATTAATTTCTCATTCACCCGGTATCGTAATTGAGTGATTCCAAAGCCTAAACTTAACTACTCGTTACGTAGATAATTAAGGACTCATTAGTTTTTGATTTTCATTATCGGAAACTAATCATAATTAAGCTCAAAGTATGTTGCTGAACCAAGTTTTGCAACCTTCCTTAATGGGCAAAGCCCAAACTTTTAATTCTCCAACATCCCCCACATGAATGGAAATTAATGCAAATGCAAATGCAGACTCTAAGGAGAAGTCAGACAAGAAAATATTGCATCAGAAGAGGTAGCTTCTGGCTTTGAACCTTTCATAGTGATGTACCATCGGATTCACTCGGCTAATTAGTGACTTGATGTCTTGAACCAGTCAGCCTTTGTTGTGAACCTAGACAATGGTACTCACACAACATTTTCTTTAACATCCTTTTGGTTCTCATGGTTGTGTTCATTTTGTCCTTGAACAGCCTATTTCAGAAAGTATTTTAGAGAAATCTTGCTTCCTAGATTTCTCATAGAAGCGGCCCCACTTCACACTTACATAGGTGATTCCTATCAAGAGTATTCTGCCATACTCCACTTGATGTATCAAGATATAGGACATCATTGAAAGCTTTAGCTTACCCTAAATATTCTCTGCAGACAGCACTTTTATGTGACGGAATGAGTAAGTGCTAACCTGAAGCTTCATAACTTAGTTGTCCTATTGAACCAAGATTCTGAGATCTCCAGTCAACAAGGTTGGGCTACCATTACAAAGATTCTTACATTATAGGCTTTAGTCCCTTTCCGTTTGTCAAAATTGACATCTGATCTCTAGGCAAGCCTTTTGTAAGCGGATCCGCAAGATTCTCCATTAATTTTTTGTAATCAATGGAAATCACGCCATTAGAGATCAACTGTTTAATGGTGTTATGTCTCCGACGTATGTGTCGTGACTTACCATTGTAGATGCTGCTTTGAGCACGTCCTATAGCTGACTGACTATCACAGTGTATGCTAATAGGAGCAATTGGTTTAGGCCAGCATGGAACATCTTCTAGGAAATTCCAAAGCCATTCAGCCTCTTCCCCAGCTTTATCCAACGCTATGAACTCAGCTTCCATAGTAGACCGAGCTATGCACGTTTATTTCGTGGATTTCTACGACACAGCAGCACCACCGACAATGAATAAGTATCCACTGGTGGACTTCGAGTCCTTACTGTCTGATATCTAATTTGCATCGCAATATCCTTCTAATATTGCTGGATATCTCGTGTAATGTAATCCAAGATTCATTATGTATTTCAGATACCTCATCACTCTGTTAAGAGCTTTCCAATGATCATCACTTGGATTACTGGTAAACCTGCTCAATTTGTTTACTGAACAAGCTAAGTCTTGTCTTGTACAATTCGTTATGTACATCAGACTCCCGATTACCTGAGAGTATTTTAATTGAGCTACAGGTTCGCCTCGATTTTTCCTTAAGTGTATACTTAAGTCAAGTGGGGTCTTTATTGGTTTTGTTTCAAACATATTGAATCGTTTGAGAACAGATTCAATATAGTGAGTTTGCGACATAACAAGACCATCAGCCATCCGAGAAATTTTAATTCCTAGAATAACATCGGCGACCCCCATGTTCTTCATATCAAAATTTCGTGTTAACATCTTCTTAGTACTCAAGATGATGTCACGAGTACTGCCCATGATTAGCATGTCGTCTACATAGAGACATACTATTACATAGGCATTTGGTGTGCTCTTGATGTATACACACTTGTCACACTCGTTGATCCTGAAGTCGTTTGACATCATTACCTGATCAAACTTTAAATGCCATTGCTTGGGTGCTTGTTTAAGTCCGTACAGAGACTTAACAAGTCTACACACTTTCCTTTCTTGTCCTGGAACGACGAACCCTTCGGGTTGTTCCATATAAATCTCTTTTTCTAACTCACCATTAAGAAAGGCAGTCTTCACATCCATTTGATGGATTTCTAAATCATAGACTGCAGCAATAGCTACTAGCATCCTTATGGAAGTGATCCTAGTCACTGGTGAGTAGGTGTCAAAGAAGTCAAAGCCATCTTTCTGTTTGTAACCCTTGGCTACTAACCTGGCCTTGTACTTGTCAATAGATCCATCTTCTTTCAGTTTTTACCTGAAAATCCACTTGCATCCGAGTGGTTTACTTCCTGGAGGAAGATATACCAGCTCCCAAGTGTGATTTTGAAGAATGGAATCTATCTCACTATTCACTGCTTCTTTCCAGAATGAAGCTTCTGGAGTTTTCATTGCCTCAGAGAAAGATCTCGGCTCATTTTCTACCATGTAGGTTAGAAAATCTGGTCCAAAAGACGTCGGTATTTTGGCTAGTTTGCTTTGACGAGGTTCCTCAGTCTCTTGAGGAGTCGTCTCACGCACTCGCTTACTAGTGCTAGCTTCTTCACTATCTTTGGCTTTCTTCGGAAAGACATTTTCAAAGAACAATGCATTCCTCGACTCCATGACAACATTTTCATGTATCTCTGGAATGTCCGATTTGTGCACTAAGAAACGATATGCACTACCGTTCGTTGCATAGCCGATGAATATGCAATCAATTGTTTTAGGTCCGATTCTCACTTGTCTTGGTTTAGGTACAGCAACCTTCGCCAGACACCCTCACACTTTCAAGTATTTGTAACTAGGCTTGTAGCCTTTCCAAAGTTCATATGGGGTTTTATCCGTCTTCTTGGACGGAATCCTATTTAAAATGATGTTGGCGGAGAGAATTGCTTCCCCCCACAAGTTCTGAGGTAAACCCGAACTTATCAACATAGCATTCATCATTTCCTTTAGGGTACGGTTTTTGTGTTCTGCAATACCATTAGATTGAGGTTAATATGGTGCAATCGTTTGATGAATAATGCCATGTTCTGAACAAAATTCATTAAACGATGCGTCATACTCCCCGCCTCTATCACTTCGAATTGTTTTAATTCGTTTGCTAAGTTGATTCTCAACTTCATTCTTACAATCTTTAAAACCATCAATGGCCTCATCTTTGCTACTTAGCAAATAAACATAACAGTATCTAGTGCAATCGTCGATAAAGTTTACAAAGTACTTTTTACCTCCTCCTGTTTGCACAAACATTAAATCACACAAATCTGTATGAATTAAATCCAATCAGTGTTTCGTTCTGTTGAAGAAAATGGCGCTTTTGTCAATTTTGCTTCAACACATATTTGGCATTTTTCTTTATTATTAAAGTCCAGTTTGGGTAATAAGTCAACGTTTATCATTCTTTGTATTGATTTGTAATTAACATGTCCCAAACGAAAATGCCATAAACAAGAAGACTCAAGCATGTAAGCAGAAGAGGAAACAATTTTATTAGCCTCAGTGGACACAACTTTCTTGGGTACAATAGTCATAACATTCAATTTAAACATGTTATCAGTAAGGTACCCCTTTCCTAAAAACAAGCCATTCTTAGAAAGAGTAAATTTGTTTGCCTAAAAAACAAGCCTGAAACCATGACTAACTAGCAGTGCGCCAGAAACCAAGTTCTTCCTAATGTCAGGAACATGCAACACATTCTGCAGGGTCAGCTCCCGTCCTGATGTCAGTTTCAGAACCACCTTGCCCGATCCTTCAATCTTCGAGCTTTCAGAGTTTCCCATGAAGAGTTGTTCATTGTTTGTCGTTGGAACATAGTCACTGAACATTGCCCTGTTCGCACATACATGTCGAGTGGCCCCTGTGTCCACCCACCATTCATGCGGATTCCCCACTGCATTGCATTCGGTCACCACTATGCAGAGATTCAGATCTTCCATTGCACCAACCAGATTCGCTTTTGTTTTGTTTTGATTATGATTCTTTTTGGACTTACGGCAGTCACTGCTACGGTGCCCTAGTTTTCCACAGTTATAACACTTGCCTGTGAACTTCTTTGCAATCTCCTTGCCCTTGACGTTCACGCCCAAAGTGTTATTCTTCTTTTTGTTTTTCGCCTCAGCAACATGAGCCTTGGCTTGACCCGACGGAGTGGTTGGCTTTCTCTCGGCACGACGATTGTCCTCTTCAATTCGAAGCCAGACAATCAAATCGTCCATCTTCATTTCCTTTCTTTTGTGCTTGAGATAACTCTTAAATTCCCTCCACGAAGGAGGTAGCTTCTCAATCACAGCCGCAACTTGGAAAGATTCACTGAGCGTCATGCCCTCCTTTTCCCTTTCAGATACCAACATCTGTATTTCCTCAACCGCGAAATGACAGTTTTGGAATCTAGCATTTTATAGTCGAGAAATTTTCCAACTATTAACTTTTTCGTGCCAGCATCTTCTATGCGATACTTTTTATCTAAAGCCGACCACAAAGCTTTTGCAGTTTTATAAGTATAAAACACGCCATAGATAGTATTATCCAGGCAACTCAAAATGAGATTCAAACAACAGAAATTTGTGTACGCCCATGCTTCAGCCCCCAAGGCGTTCTGCATGTTCTGATGTTGATCCTCCACAGGTTCTACCACGGGTGGATCATCACTCAGCATCTTGGCCAAGCCCAATGCTGTGAGATAGAACAACATCTTCTGCTGCCATCTCTTGAAAAAAACTGCCAGCAAACTTCTCTGGCTTCTCCACGTGTGCAGATGTGACAGCCAGATTCATCTGAGGCCCTCCGGTAGGTGCCAACAGAACCATGTTGAACGACGCACCCGCAGCAACATTATTTGCCCCGTCAGGTGCAGACACGGAGTGAGCATCGTTAAAGCCTTGAACAGAGTTCGAGCTTTCGTTTTCCATTCCTGTTCAGTTCGATCAAAACGTACAGATCAGAGCAGAATCAGATTTAAGAAATGAGTAGAAGTAGACTACAAATCAGTATGAACACTGCTTTGCATAAATAAAAAAATAGTACAGGAAGTAACTGAATCGAATATGTCTTAAGATTGATGGAAACAATCAATCAAGTACTAAGACGCAGTCGTTCGGTGTGTGCGCATGGAAACAGTTTTATAAACCAAACCCGGGGCGAGTAGATGACTCTGTCCTTAAGACGTATTGCTCCGGTATACTGTGCCCAACCGGCGTTAGCAACCGTCTCCCAGGATACAACGGGTACCTGTTCAGTTGAGCAGCACTGCTGAACTTGAACTACTGCGAACCTTCGAGTGTCCTGACTTCTCCTGGACGTGATGCAAAAAAC
>AP025063.1:9887371-9909902 GCA_036186865.1 Eustoma russellianum
TTCAACATATAAATCATCATAAGATAGTTCAGAATCCGAGTCAGAATCAGAATTTACCTCATTTTCAAATAGTCGAGGCATTTGGCTTGACATATCTTCTTGCTCGGTTTCGTGGCTAGTGGTTTCCATCCCACACAGATCGTTGGATCTTCTTGTTATGAGTGTTCCTGCGCTCTGATACCAATTTTAGGATCTGCAAGGCACCACTAGAAGGGGGAGAGGGTTGAATAGTGGGTGCGGAAAATGTGGTTTTTTAAAATAGTTTTAAACCAAAAACCCAACTTCTGAAAACAGTTTCAGAACTAGTTTTAAAACGTTTTTAAAACTAGGTTTCAGGTCTTCAAAAATTCTGAAATTTTGAGAAAACTTAGCCTCATATGTTATGAGTGTCTGCTAAAAATTTCAGATTTAAATTCAACCTCTAACCCCTTCAAAAAATTGTTGGTGGTCAGATTGTGCGAATCTGTCAGAACGGTAGACTGATTTCAAAAATTAATTCCTATTTGTACGTAACTCCAAATGCTCTGAAATTTTAACCATTAGCCCCTAATAAGTTATATTTAAATGGGTTGAAACAGTTTTGAAAAATTCTTTTAGGAAATTAGTCAAATACGATCAAAGTCTCAACCTTTGCAAGCCTAAAATCAGACTGCACTAGTCTCAGACTTTGATCGTATTTGACTAATTTCCCAAAAGAAGTTTTAAAAATGTTTCAACCCATTTAAATATAACATATAAGGGGTTAGTGGTTAAAATTTCAGAGCATTTGGAGTTGTATAAATAGGAATTAATTTATCAAATCAGTGTACCGTTTCTGGCAGATTTGCGCAATCTGACCACCAACGAATTTTCAAGGGGTTAGAGGTTGAATTTAAATCTGAAATTTTTAGGAGACACTCAAACATCAGAGGCTAAGTTATCTCCAAATTTCAGAATTTTTGAAGACCTGCAACCTAGATTTCAAAACGTTTTAAAACAGGTCCTGAAAACAGAAACTGTTTTCAGAAGTTTGGTTTTTGGTTCAAATTAATTTTAAAAACCACATTTTCCGCACCCACTATTCAATCCTCCCCTTCTAGTGGTGCCTTGCAGATCCTACAGGGATGATCAAAGCCTTTGGGATGTGTAATATACTTCAAGCAATGCTTGAGGGGGAGGTGTTGAAATGGTGGAGGATCAGCCTATTGAGGTAAGCAGGACAGCGTCGAACACCTTGGAAAAACAAATGGAACATGCTGAAAGAGGCAAGGGTGGAGATGAAAGATGTGCAACACAAGAGCTGAACAATCTCTCTAAGCAATATGGGTGATAGCGAGTGGAACGAGTCCCAGAACTGCAAGCAGTTGGCGGATGAAGTTGCGAGCCAACAGAACGCTGAAGGAAGAACGAAGCAGGAAGAAGAGGGAGCAGGGAACAATTATAAAATGAGTGAAAAGACAAGAATACCCCTAGAGCTGACATTGTATTCGTTATAACCGCTGTCCTTTCTTGTCATTTTACTTTGTAGAGTTAGTTAGCACTACTTAACCGAATCGTAGCTTTGTAAACGATGATGGTTGATTCAGTTTTTGCTTGAATGCAAATTTCTTCTTTCTCTCTATTTTGTGCCCTTCATCTCCTCACTTTATATCTTCTTTGCATTGATCGAATTCATTTGATACTTTGTTAAGTTTTCCACAAGGCTTGACATGAATGAAAAGACTACTGTTGTAAGCTGATGAAAAAGGTCAAATTCTTTGTTTAAGAGATTTTACTGTCTCAGTCTCATAGAAGTGCTTTATAAATCATATCTCGTTAAACTTTTTGTGTTAACCAATTCTTTCAGTCTAATTCGACTTGGACAAATTTGGTTCATTCTGCATTAAGGATTTAAAAAATAAAATTGATTTGCTTTGACTATTAATATTCGGTTTGTTTTAAAAAGAAAGTTACAGCTGAATTTCAAAAATAACGTAATTTATACTATGTTGATAAGATTACCGTGTGATCATATTTTAGGCACATGAAGTATTAGATTACGTGTTCCAGTATCATATCACTTTATGCGAGACTTTAGCATATCCATCAATACTTCGGTGTAGTGTATTGAGCTATAAGTATACACTCTCACAGTAGATTATCTTTTTTTATATTACTAAAATTATTTTCGCTTAGAATGAAGATTGAAACTTCCAATTTTTCCTGTTAAAAAGGTATTATAATAAATGATTTCAAATAGGCAAGAAATACAACAGAAAACAGGCAAGATGTGTGTCTGTGGGGGGGGGGGGGGGGTGATGGAGAAGAAATTATCATGCTAGGAAATTTATCGTTAGCCGAATCAAACGGGAAAGTTCAAGAATATTTTGATCAAATATTTACAGAAAATAAATATTTTTCCTTTTTCTTTCGTTCTGAGTCATGTTACCACTGTAGATAATAAACCACGGTAGATAATAAACCACTATAAAGTTTCACAGATATAACTTAGTTGGTATTTAGTTTAGACACTATGAAAGGGAGAATTTGATAACTTACTCTGTATTTTTGGTGTCTTACCTTTCACCAGCTAGCCCAAGCCTCATACCCGTACAGAACTATTTTTATTGATAGATATTTTTATGCCCCTTTACATGAAGTAGCTTAAGATTTAATTACTACCCTAAAGACTCAATGATTCGCCAACTTGCTCACGGTATTCAACTGGTGAAAATAGACTCACTGTATTTCATTCATTTCTCCAGCCAACTTGCAACCGCTGATATACGCAGTTTTTGTTGGGGGTTCCTCCACAATGTTTCTTGAGGTTGGAGTTGTGGAAGCCTCCAAGACTTAGGAATGGCCTTTTGCTCCAAAGTTTTGATCAAATTTTAATGTGTGTATACAGATATATATTTTAATATATATATATATATGTGTGTGTGTGTGTGTATATATCTATATATGTGTGTGTATATATATATATACACACATATATAAAAAATAGAAAACAGGTTTTTATGAAATATGTATCTCTTGCTGCAAATGTGTCGTTTTACTTCACTCGTAGCAAGAAATCCAAACTAAAAATTTGTGAATGGAGTAGATTTGTCGGAAGAAGTCTATTCCTGTATTCCAACCTCATTATCTCAAACATATTAGTCTTGTACTATTGGGGCAAAGAAATAAAAAAAGGACATGAGAAACATCACTGGCACGCCCCATTATTCATTTCATCGTGCAACAAAAGAATAATGTTTTCTTTAATATAAAATCATACCACAACATAACGAGACCAAAGAAAATTCTCCTTCCTTCTGGAGGAATTTATCTTTTTCTGCTGTTTACGTTCACATGGCGTCGGCGGATCTGAGGAATCTGATAAATTTTTTTTCATAAACACCAGGAGATTCGTGTTTATTTGTTTTAAATGTTAAATTTACGTTTTAGTTTTCGCATTTGCGTAAGGTCTGGAGAAGGACCGGATCGTTTTACAATTTGATGTACACAGCTTTTTTACTTTACACTTTGTGCAAGAGGACGTTTGCATGGCTCGAAACCGTGACCACAAAGTCATATTACAGTAACCTTACAAGCTCTTCCAAGTTCGGTTTCTTTAAATGTTAAATTTCAATGAAAGAAATGTCAACCAAATGCAAGTTCTAAAATCTCATGGACATTTTTAAATCTCCTCGTGTCAATAACTAAACAGATTTTGGGCATCAAATCTTCTAGTAAAAAATGTCACGGAAAATGTCTAGGCCAATAGTGTATAAGAGTGGTGTCAGAGGCATAGCACAGATGATCAAAGCAGATCTTCATTTTACCTAATGACAAAACTAATTTTCAAATGAGTAATCTTTGATTAATGAGTTGACGAACAATTATTCCCATCAATTTACTCAATTTCCGTAGTTTCCTTGGAGCATAAGGCTATACTTGGTTCTGAGGACCCACCGCTCCAGTCCAAAAAGCATTGTGTAAGATACAAATCAGGAGTACAGCGGTTTACTAGGTTGAGTAAGGACTTACGCCGCAAACTAGGCCTTCGGCCTAGTAGCAGTGGAACACACATGTACGCAGTTTAGAGACCAATGTTTTGATATTTCATTGATAATTTGTGGTGTACAAGGCTATCCTATTTTATACTATGTACTGTACTCTTATACAAGGAAACAACAATCATCTAATCAACACCTAATCAATCAAATCAATTTAGGCTAACTAATCAAATCAATTAGGCTAACTAAGGTAAGAATTTGACTATGTTAGGAATGGTAAGAGAATATTCTAAAAGGTTATTCCTTAACACTCCCCCTCAAGTTAAACAGTAAGATCCCCAATGTTCAACTTGTGTAGAACGTTGGCGAATATTCGTCCATTGACAGCTTTAGTGAGTATATATGAAAGTTGGTCCTCCGAGCGAGCGAACGGCAGAGTAATGATGCCACTGTCAAGTTTCTCTTTAATAATGTGACGGTCAACTTCGATATGCTTAGTTCTGTCGTGCTGGACAGGGTTTTTTGAAATACGGATCGAGACTTTGTTACCACATCTTAGACATGTTGGACCTTTCACTAAAAGAACAAGTTCCATCATAAGCTTTCGTAACCATAAAACTTCGGTAACACCTTTAAGAATTCCTCGGAAGTCTGCCTCGGTACTGGAAAAGAACCACTGACTATTTCTTACTCCGCCAAGTTACTAAATTACCACCAACCAACTTAAGATACCCAAAAGTGGAGCGTCTATCCAACACGTTCCCGGCTCAGTCTGCATCAGTATACGTCTCAATATTGAGATGTCCATGGTTCTGAAATAGGATACCTCGCCCAGGCGTGCCTTTGAGATACCTCAGAATTCTAAAAACTGCTTCAAGATGTTGTTTCTGTGGGTTATGCATGAATTGGATTACTATTCAAACGGCATAGAGAATATATGGCCGGGTGTGAGAGAGATTAATCAGTTTCCCAACCAACCTCTGATATTGTTCTCGTTCCACAAGTGGAGCTCCCTGAACTGGAGCTTCTCGTTCTGAACCATTGAATTATCTACGGGTTTCCTGTCTAGTAATCCCACTTCAGTTAATAAATCCAGGATATACTTACGCTGAGATATGTAGATGCCTGTTGACGTCCTTAGTACTTTAATGCCCAAGAAATACTTTAGTACCAGTTCATTTTCATAAAGTAGTGAATCGACCAAGCCAGGCCTGGGGTAACTGTTTGCGTCCATATAGTGCTTTTATAATCGACATACTTGATTAGTTCAATTTGAGAGAACCCTGTGGAGGTTCTGTGGAGGTTCCGTACACTTCTTTCTTCAATTATCCATGTAAGAATGCATTTTTCACATCAAAATGTTGCAAAGGCCAATTTTGTTTGCAGCAGCAACGAAAAACAATACCCGTATAGTGTCGATTCTGGCTACAGGAGAGAAGGTCTCTGAATAGTCCATGCCGTATGTTTGCGTATATCCTTTCGCAACTAGTCTCTCTTTGCGTCTTTCATACTTCCATTTGCTTTGTATTTGATAGCAAAACCCATCTGCATCCCAAAGTTTTCTTTCCGATGTGTAGACGACACTTTTCCCATGTTTGATTCTCCTTAAGTGCGCTCATTTCTACATCCATGGCTTCCTTCCACTGTGGCAGTTTGTAAGCATCGTCCACAGTATGAGGGATTTTTTCGATGAATAGTGTCACAAAGAAGTTGTGTGCTGGTTCCGACTCATTTTTCCACATTTTCTTCACAGGGTACTTGGATGCTTGAGCAACCTTGGTAGGAGAGTACCGTTCAGGTGGTATACCTCTGGTTTTCAGGGTGGTAGTACACGTCTCTGGTTCTCTAAAGATGATGGTAGTTATTGGACCATACACATGCAGTAAACACCATTAGAGGGGGGTGAATAGTAGTTAGCGGAAATTACACTACTACCCTTGAATAAAATCTCCTTTGAAAATAGAATCTGAGACCTCCTCAAATTCAGTCCCGTTTTTGAAAAATTCAACACTCAGTGTACACAACTCCAAAATTCTGAAACTTTCCAGAAATTAATTTCAATGTCTTGAATATACTCTCTCCAAAAAGGAGACACAAATAAGATCTTTTGACCCTTCAACCAAATAAAAAGACTCAGATCGTCAATTTGGACAGAATTAGACAGAATAGCGATGAACTTTGATAATGTGTTTCTCTTTAATTACTCGACTAAAAAGGTTGATCTTTATGTAAAAACACTCCTTAGGATGTCTGGTTTAAGTTTCAAAAAGGCCCTAACCTAAAACTATCCTTGATGAAATCAGAATTCAAGTTTTTTGGGACTAGTCAGATTGCAGCTAGAATGGAGCAGTTATATTGGAACGGCTGAAAGAACTTTCCTTTGCTCAAATCAAGTGATTCTTGTTGCAAATGAAAGCTAACAGTATGAAGTAAAACTCCACCAAGAATTATGAATTTTGAAAGTGTTTTGCTATTTTTCAAGACGTGTGATTTTGTGTGAAATCTGCAGTGGAAACGGACAGAAAACAAAAAAGTACAAAGAAGACAAGAACACCGAAGATTTATCCTGGTTCGGTCAATGTGACCTACTCCAGTCCCAAAAAACACATTTTCTTAGACTTCACTACGGAGTGAATAAAATTCAATAAGAACCAAGCTTAATCCTTGGGTTAACACCAACCCTATTCAAGACTAGGATGATCACCTTTATGCAACTCTTGGTTGCAATACCTCTACCACCTATTGATGTAGGCTTACAAACTTGACTAACCAATCTTACAAAATCACCAAAAGAGGTTTGTGTAATATAGCTCAACAATAACAAGAAATGAAACACCTTAGCTACAAAGAATGAATCAAGAACAAGATGAGAATAGCAAGAATGATCTTCAACTTTAGCTTTCAAGTGTATGTTCTTCTTCACCTATAGTGTGAAATAAGTCTTGAAGATAAGAGTGCACAAATGTCACCATCTTCATCATCAAGTCTTAGTTATCTTCACATCATTGGTTGGCCACATAATCGCCTTGTACACTTGGCAATATAGAGAAACATGATTGATCCACCTTTGATCTTATCTTGATCGATCTTTACACCATAAAAATGACTTGGAAATGCTTGCAAAATGAAGATAATGTGGAAGGAAATATGCCACAAGAATCCCTTAACTCCTTAACATGAGAATAGTTCAAGAGAAGGCTACCCATTTTGGGTAAAAATCAGCTCCAACAAACCCATATAGCCGTTGGGTTCAAAGTGAGATTTACTAGCTTGTTTTGGTTGGTAAACTTGTCATTATAAAATGAATACACCATCATTTCAAACTGTATGTACATTTTTTGAGGCTGTAATATGTGTACACACTCAGAATTTAATGAAGAGAAATCAATAAATAATAGTTGACAAGATTATATCAACATAACATCAAAATTCTCACAATTTGTCCTTGTATGTTGCGATGAATTTTACACCAATAACTCCATTAGAATATCTGAAAAATTATGATGAGAAACCTCCAATAATATATTCATAAGAGCCTTCAAGAAGAAAATAACGTTACACGAAAATCGTCACATATATCACCGATGTCGATAATATCATCAAATAGAGAAAAAAACCCACCAAAAAACCTTCAAGAACAACATAAATAAACTCCAGAATGAAGATAAAGAGTCACTCAAGAGATTCCTTGAGTAAAAATACCAAAATTGCCTCGGAGGTAAAATGACCAAAATACCCCTGGTGAGAGAAACTCCAGAAATGACCTTGATGGTAAGAAATAGATATAATAACACCTTTTTGATGATAAATAAGAGATAAATGTATCCTTGAAATATTTTCACCATGTCAATCACCTACAAAACTTAAAATACTAATTTTTGCTCTTTTAGGTAAGTTGTAGAAACTTCTAAGGCACATAAGTCACAGGACATTTATGTTCACAAAAAACACATAATAAAAATATGATAAACATATATAATTATGTACAAATGAAAAAAACCATTTTATCACATTTAAAAAAAATATTTCTAAAAACATTAACATCGATCGATCGAAGTGCCTCTGCTTGAGAGATCAATGTCTCACAGTAAGGTTCAGAGTTGTCTCTGACCTACATCGATCGATTGAAGTAAGGGTTTGATGTACATCGATTGATTGATGTGTCTTAGGTTTAGAGATCGATGTCTCATAGTAAGGTCTTGGTTTTACTCTGCCTTACATGGATCGATGTGAGGGATCGATGTACATCAAAATAGATCGAAGTGCAATAACCTGAGAGGTGGATGTCATTTTTCTTCATTTTTTCAACTTTTTATCATTTATAAAATTATGTGTGAAATTTTAAGTATTCATCACTTAAAATCATGACCTTGAAAATTATCCAAATATATTTCTCAACATTCTCCTCCTTTAGATGATTTGCAAAGTAACCCTACATGATTTTATTGTCACAACTCTTTACCAATTGTTTATCATATCTACCACTTTTATACCAATTGGATTATTTAAAAAGTTACCAATTCTATACCAATTGTTTTCAAACTCTTAAATTTTTTTAACATATTGTCTCCCCCTCAACTTATACTCTCCCTTTAACATATTCTTCAAGCGAATTGAATACTTGAAACTTATAGAAATTGAACTTATCTTGTTATTCAACCTCCGAATCATGACTTAAAATCTAAAATCATGTTCTGATTCTATCTCCCCCTTTTATTTTGCAAATCATGCAAAAGATAGAATTATGCGATCGTATCATAGGTTATCATTCCTAACATGGCTCGTAAGTTTTCAAAGTGGCTTGATTAATGGTTTTGGTGAAGATGTCAGTTACTTGATGATAAATTCTTTCATGATCTATGGTTATGTCCCCATTTTGAACATGGTCACAGAGAAAATGATATATTACCTCAATGTTTGACCTTAGAATGAAGTATCGTATTCCAAAAAAGATTGATTGTACTTGTGCTATTGAAGAAAGTTGAAATCTTATTCATTTTAATGCCAAAATCACTAAGTTGTTGTTTAAGCCAAAGTATTTGAGTAGTGCATAAACTTAAAGCTATATACTTGGCTTTGGTGGTACAAAAAGCTACACTATCTTGTTTCTTAGAAAACCAAGAGATCAGGTTGGTTCCTATGAATTGGCATGTACCACTAGTTGATTTTCTGTCTTATTTGCAACCACCATAATCAGCATCACAAAATGCGTATAATTCCAACTTAGCATTTCTATCGTACAAAAGTCCTAAATGAGGTGTGTGTTTAAGATATCTAAATATCTTTTTCACTGCATTGTAATGTGATACTTGACAAGATTGAAACCTAGCACACATACACACACAAACATTATATCAGGTCTTGATGCGGTTAAATATAACAGTGATCTAATCATAAACCTATAGAGTGTGTCATCAAAAGGTTTTCCATTTTCATCTTTGTCTAGTTGGTACAAACACTTATAGGGGTAAGTGTTGGTTTCAACTCTTTGAATCCAAAATTCTTAATCATATCATTGATATACTTAAGTTGACTAATGTGGATTCCTTGAGTGGTTTGTTTTATTTGAAGCCCTAAGAAGTAATTCAACTCTCCTACCATGACATTTCAAATTCTAACTTCATACATTCTTCGAAGTCCATTATTAGGGTATGGTTGGTTGAACCAAAGATGATATCATCTACATAGATTTGAACTATTAATAAGTCATTATCTTTTCTTCTTAGGAATAATAATATGTTGTCTAGGGTCACCCTTGATAATTATTTGCAAAAATAAAGTTTGCAAATCTATCATACCAAGCTCTTGGAGCTTGTTTAAAACCATATAAATCTTTCTTAAGCTTGTATACATGGTTAGGATTCTTTGGATCTTCAAATCCAAGGGGTTGTTTGACAAAAACTTCTTGTTGGATGTATCCATTCAAAAATGCACTCTTAACATCCATTTGGAAGAGTTTGATTGCTTAAACTTACAATAGCAACTAATAATCTTATTGCTTCTAGTCGTGCAATGGGTGCAAAGGTTTCTTCATAATCTATTCTTTCTTGTGATTATAACCTTATGCGACTAGCCTAGCCTTATTTCTTGTAATGTTTCCTAGTTCATCCATTTTGTCTCTAAAAACCCATTTCATCCCTATAATAGATTTATTTTTAGGTTTAGGAACTAAATCTCACACGTTGTTCCTTGTAAATTGGTTCAATTCCTCATGCATGACAACTATCCATGATATATCACCTAAGACTTCTCTAACATTCTTAGGTTCTAAGTGTGAGATTAAGCTATATCCTTTAGCTTGACTTATGTTTCTATGTGTTCTAACCCCATCACTTGGATCCCTAATGATTAACTCTTTAGGGTGTTTATGTTTATCTTTTATAAGCCACCAATTCCTAGGTTGACTAAGTTCACCCTCTTGTTCAAATGTTTCATTAATGTGAACATTATCATATACAATTAGAACATTAAATGGAGTATCTTCTTATTGCAAAATTTCTTCATTTACTTCACCTAAGGGTTTATGCATGTCTTGTTTAGGGGGAGTTTGTTCTAGTTGATCACGTGCATCATCATCAAACATATTTTCAACATTATCCTCTTGTTTATTTTTGTCGCTTACTTCAAAACATGCATTCTCATTGAATTTCACATGTATGGATTCAATCATCTTTCTAGATGTTGGATTTAACACCTATACGCTCTTGAATTAGTTGAATAACCAACAAATATGCATTCAATATACTTTTGTTGAATTTGTCTAGGTTATCCTTAGTGTTCAATACAAAACACTTACAACCAAAACTCTAAGATAATCTACCTTAGGTTGTCTATTGTTTAACAATTCGTAAGGTGTTTCATTTAATTTCTTTCCAATAGAAAGCCTATTTATAAATAACATGCACAACTAACAGCTTCAGCCCATAAATATTTTGGTCCTTTATTTTCACTTAACATTGTTCTAGGAATTTCTTGCATTGTTCTATTTTTATGCTCAACAACTCCATTGAGTCGTGGTCTTCTAGGTGGTGAGAGTTTATGTTTAATTCCATGTATTCACAAAATTTTACTATTTCTTTATTTTTATATTCTCCACCTTTATCACTCCTAAGTTTTTTTTAACATTTTCTTCGTACAGATTTTCAAGTTGCTTAATAAGGTTTTCGATTGCCAATGGAGCATCGTCTTGTGTGTTAAGAACAATGTCCGTGTGCATCGTGAGTAATCATGTACTATGACACACATAGTAGTGTCCACCTAGACTTCTTGTCCTACTTGGACCAAATAAGTCTAAGTGAAGCAATTCTAGTACATGACTAGTACTCACTTCATGTTTTGGTTTTAATGTTTCTTTTATATGTTTTCCTTCAATACATGTTTCACATAGTTACAATTATCTAAATCTAACTTAGGCATACATCTAATTAGACTTTTCCTTGACAATTTTTCAACAGTTGAAATCCTATATGGCCTAGTCGTCTATGCCATAAATTCACATCTAAGTCATGTGATACTAAACACTTAATCCTAGCATCTGACATGTTATTTAGTGATAGTGTATAAATGTTACCATCCCTATTTCCTTTTAACACAATTTCTCCCTTTTCATTTATTATATCACAAGAAGTAAGAAGAAATGAAACATTGTATCTAAAATCAATAAGTTGTGAAATACTAAGTAAATTGTAGGAAAGATTACTTACTAACAACACATTTGTATTTGAAATGTGTTAGGATCCCCAATTGTTACTTTCTAACAACCTTTCCTTTGTTGTTGTCACTGAATGTCACCTCCCTCCATTCTCGATTTGTTCAAGCTTGGTGAATAGTTTGGGGTTGCCTGTCATGTGACTTGAACACCCACAATCTAAAAACCACTTGGTTTTTAGATTCTTTGGTTTTGTCTCCTTTTTGCCTTTTTTGAAATTTACATACAATGGAGACAATGTTTTAGGTACCCTTTACTCGGGTCCTTGAATGTTAGGGGCTCCATCCTTGTTTATATATCCTTTTAGGTATCCAAACTTGGATGTACCTTCTTGGCATATATTTGGCATTAGTTGAATAAAGAGGATTAATATGACTTGTCCATTCCATTTAAAAGATAATAAATTTTCATGCATATTATATCTTGGTTGATAAGTTCTATGTTAATTTTGATATGAAATATGAGATATATAATTATGTTTCTTGAATGGCGCCATGTATGATGTATGTTCATTCATATAAGTCTTATAAGAGGGATATGTATGTTGCCTATACTTAGGTTTATAATAAGTTAGATGCATTTGATTTTGTCTGTATACATTTGTATATATATAGCATAATTTCTAGGTTGTCTAAATGCAAAGTTTTGCCTAGTTGCTTTCATCGGTGCATGGTGTATTTTTACAATGGAATGAGTAAAAGAAGAAGTAACAGGCAAAATGTGTACATTTGATTTAGTTGCATTATTTGGCAATTTAGTCTTAGATGATACAAAGTTAGTCTTTTTGCCTAAATTGTCATTTTCTTCTATATATCCTAAGCCATTTTTATCATTTCTATATTTTTGTGATGATGTAAGTGTGTGAAGCATGTTCGTACCAGATTTAAATTGTTCCAACATTTTTTCTAAGTCTAGTTTAGAAGATTTAAGTTGTACTATCTTATTTTCATAACTATCTACTGTAGCTTTTAACATGCTGTTTTTTTTTTTCAATGTTTGTTCGTTTTTCCTATACGATTCCATTTTAATCTTAAGAGAATTAAGAGTATTATTGGACCCTATTTTAAAAGATTTTAATTAATTGAAAGTTCCAAGTTGGACGTCTTTAACTTGTAATTTTCTTCAATTAGTTTCTTCTTTTCTTTAGATAACCTTTTACAGTGAGCATACATCTTTAAGAATTCTTCATACATTTCTTCAAAGAACACTTCACTATCAGAATCTATATCAGATGAAGAACTTACGTTTTGAGCTTCCTCAGTGTTGGATTCTGAGTCGGACAAGTTGCTCCACGTGCTCGCCTTCATTCCCCTTTTGCCTTTTCTTTCCTTTGAGTCCTTTGGCCTGGACCGTTGAGTTTCCTTGCCTTGTTTATTATTATTGTTATTGTTTGTGTTATTTTTCCTTTTCGGACAAGCATAAGATGTGTCCTTTTTGACCACATTCGTAGCATTTTAACTCTTTATTATACCACTTGTTATTATTAGAGTTATTCGAATTATTTTTCCTAAGTTGAGAAGAAGTAGAAGAAGATTGTTCTCCATCCCTATTAAGCCGTTTGAAAAACTTTCTGAGTTTTCTAACTATTAATATTAAATCATTGTCTAATTCATTATCACTATTACTTTCATCATTATTTATATGTGACTCAGTTGATTTGAAAGCAATAGACTTACTGGATGATTTAGATGACTTGGATTTTTGTTAGTTCAGTTTTACCTTGTAAACTCTAAGTGAACCAATCAATTCATCCATTTTAGTGATTGACTTTGTTTCCTGAATTGCTGTCAACTTCGGATCCCATACAGCAAGAAGACTTTGTAGCACTTTTTGAACTTTCTCGTTGTTGGTAAACGATTTACCTAAAGCTTCAAGGGAATTGAAAATGTTAGTAATCCTCAAATCTATAGACGTTATAGATTCGTTCGGAAACATTTTAAAAGATTCAAGGTCAGTCATAAGCATGTTTATTTTAGACTCTTTTACACCACTAGTACCTTCATGCTTTAATTATAGTGATTTCCACATGTCGTGTGCACTTGTGCAGTTTGAGACATATCCTGCTTTAGAGGCTGTTAGTCCATTGAAAATTAATTGCATGGATTTAGCATTCATAGACATTTTTTTTTATCTTCAGATGACAATTAAATTTTATACTTTTCTACCTCTTGTGTTACACCATTTACTTGTACAACTTTCATCGGAATATACGTCCCATCTTCAGCTATAGACCATAAATTGATGTCTATAGCCATCAAGAATAGCCTCATCCTAAGTTTTCGATGGACAAAATCGAAAAGAGGAGGGCGTTGAGTAGACATACCTTCCAACTCACCTTTGTGAGAACCTATGGCGGTTTTATGTACCTTTGATTTGAGACAAGTATACTATTATGAATTGTTGTTTCCTGGCCTTGTCTTGTTTGTATGGTGTCAAATCGTACTTCTTAGAGTGGTGTTGGTCTCGCTCTAATATCAATTGTTGGACCATATGCCTGCAGTAAAACCACTAGAGGAGGGGTTGAATAGTGGTTAGCGGAAATTACACTACTACTACCTTGAATAAAATTCCCTTTTGAAACAAAATCTGAGACCTCAGATTCTATATCCGTCTTTGAAAAATTTCAAAACTCAGTGTACACAACTCCAAAAATTCTGAAACTTTTCAGAAATTAATTTCAATGCCTTGACTAGACTCTGTCCAAAAATGAGACAAAAATAAGATTTTTTGACCCTTCAACGAAATAAAACATTCACATGGTCAATCTAGACAGGATTGGACAGAATATTGCTGAACTTTGAAAATGTATTTCTCTTTAATTACTAACCAAAAAGGTTGATCTTTATGTTGAAACACTCCCTAGGATGTCTAGTTTAAGTTTCAAAAAGGCCCTGAAACTATCCTTGATGAAATCAGAATTCATGTTTCTTTGAGACTGCTCAGATTGCAGCCAGCATGGAGCAGTTATCTTACAACGACTAAAAGACTAACTTTTCTTTGCTCAAATCAAGTGATTCTTGTTGCAAATAAAAGCTAACATCCTGAAGTAATACTCCACAAAAAATCATGAATTTTTGTTTTGCTATTTTTTCAAGATGTGTGAAATTGTGTGAAATCTGCAGCGGAAACGAGCAGAAAAAAAAAGTAGAAAGAAGACAAGAACACCGAAGATTTATCCTAGTTCGGTCAATGTGACCTACTCCAGTCCTAAGGAACATATTTCCTTAGACTTCACTATACAAATGAGCACAAATACAACAAGAACCAAGCTTGATCCTTGGGTTAAACACCAACCCTATTTACGACTTGGATGATCACCTCTATGCAACTCTTGGTTGCAACACCTCTACCACCTATTGATGTAGCCTTATAAACTTGACTAACTAATCCTACAAAATCACCAAGAAATGTATGTATAATGTAGCTCAACAACAAGAAATGAAACACCTTAGCTACAAAGAATGAATCAAGAACAAGAAGAGAATACCAAGAATAATCTTCAACTTTAGCTTTCAAACGTGTGTTATCTTCTTCACCTTTGCCTCCTATTTATAGTGTGAAATAAGTCTTGATGATAAGAATGCACTGTTGAGAAACCGGGCCTTGAGTGATTTGATAATGCATGATATAATTGTTTTACGTGTTTACGAAATGTATGTATAAATTTTACTGGACATGCTTATGTGATAAATATACTTTACATGCTTATATATATTGTTGTCGTACTAACAAGCCATGAAGCATTAAAGCTTACATCATATGACAAACATTTGTTGTCTTTATACTATTTTCAGGTGCCATGATTAGTAAACTAAACTAGTTCATTAAGTGAAGTGCTTAAGTTAATGAACTAACTAGTTCATTAAATTAAGACATTTGGAGAGAAAATATGACAACAAACTTGAAATAGAAAGTCTCCTCATCTCCACACCTTAATATACACGCCACCTACACAAATTATATATCCATATTTTTATCACAAACTATATACTTATGTTCCAACGTTCCACCGACGCGTCATATATATTATATATAAACATTGACATTACACCACTACATACACATTATATTTATGAATATATACAGATCTCATATCATACATTACAAGTCATCTTGAAATAAAACTTATAACGACATTTCACGGAGCTATAAACCGAAAATTGTCGCATCGGGTGACTACAAACCTTCACTGACATGTCACGTACTTACCCTATAAATATGGCCAGCCCACATACACTTAAAATGCTGAGAAATTTTGTGGTACAAATGTTAAATTTAGCCCAAAAGTCATACCAAGTTTACACACATCAATTATCCACATTTTGGCTTGAATTGTGGAGAATTGAAACTTGAACTCTATTTTGTCACATGAGACATTTTCTTCATGATTGTAACATGTATCTAGACACTTTTTACATATTCAAGACATATTAGAGTGTTCTAGAAAAATCAAACTAGGACTTATTGCAATTTATCATGTGTGTGAAGATTGTGCATCATTATGTAACAAAGTTTACCAAAAGAAAATTTCAGCACATGCAGCCTATTTCCACACGCCATTTTCAGCATTTTTGAAGCTTAGATGGGGCTTATTTGGGACTTCAATTGGTGGAGGACATGCCACACATGATTGGTGATATTGAAGAGGCCAACACATGAGGAAACAATTCAAAAAAACATATGCTGAAACTTCAGCACATGTTTGTGTGGTGGCCGATTTTAGGGTTGATTTTTGTTTTCAATTTTAGTCCAAAATTTAAGGGGATTGAATCATGATTATTTGGAAGTTAATTAAATTGTTTTTGAGAACATGTTTCAGATTTTTTTAAAGAATTTCCAGCTCATTTAAAGTATGCCAAGGCGGATTAAAGATGGCCTATCAAGAGGTGACAACTAGGCGAAGACAAGTCACTCGTTCAACCGTGTTGCGCCAAGTAACCAAGGTAGTGGCATCATTTACACAAGGTAATATTCCAAGGGAATTCAAGATGATTCTCAAGGAAGAAATTAACCCTAGGGGGAGGCCACAATGTTATAAAAGGAGCAAGATTGTGCAAAACAAGGCTAAGCAAAAATTGATATTCTTACAAGTCTAAAAAGCAAGACTACTCTCTTCTTCCTCCTTTCTTTTCTCTTGCTCTTAGCCTCAAACCTATCATTCTTATATTCCTTATATATAGGCTTTGACTATACCACCTACACTCGTTCATTTCTTGTAAAAGGTTGATCTAGATGTGATCAACCCTTCATTCGATTGGTGAGGATGTTCGTGGTTGGTTTTTTGATTGTTTGATTGTAAAATGGTTGAGTTGGTATTTAACTCCAGACACCATTGTGTTAAGGTATTTTTGTGTTTAGTGAAAACCGAGAAAGGTGTCCTCAAATACTGGAGTAGGTTTTTTTAACGGAACCAGTATAACAATCTCGGTGTTCTTACTTTTCAGCACTTTCACTTTCAGTTCCTATTTTCTGTATCGTTTTCATACCCACGGAAAAATAGCAAACATTTTTCAAAAATCATAAAACTTTTCAGAAACATAGACAAAGGTCTTAGGTATCATTTGGCACAAGTTTCATCACATTTGGGTAAGTATAAGTCAGTCAAACATTCATAGTTCTGAGACTAGTGCAATCTGATTTTTAGATCTGCAAAGGTTGAGAACATCAACGTGGTTGATATACTTTGCCAAAGGAACTTTGAAAAACTAATTCAATGTTTTAAAGTAAATATCCCAAGGGTCATATTGTAAAAGTTTTAGATCATTTGCAGTTGTAAATTAATAGGAATAATTTTTCATTTTGAGGGAACAGTTTTTGGCAGATTTATGCAATCTGAGTAAAAAGGATTTTTCAAGGCCTTATACTTTGAATTTTAATCTGAAATTATTATGACATATACATAACATCTGAAAGTATCTTGTCACCGAATTTCACTATTTTTAGAGGTCTATAACCTTATTATCTAGTTAATCAAAAACTGGGTCTGAAAACAGAATCTGTTTTCAGAAGTGGGTCATTGATAACAAGTTTTCAAAACCACTTTTTTTCGCACCCACTATTCAATCTCCCCTTCTAGTGGTGCTATACAGGTCCTACAAGTGGTATCAGAATGCAGGCACACTCACGACTAGAAGATATAACAATCTTTGTGAGACAGCATCCACTAGCCAGAAAACCAAACAAAAAGATATGTGAAGCCAAAGATCTCCACATTTTGATAACGAGGTAAATTCCGATTCTGATTCTGATTATGAACCATCGTGTCATGATTTGTATTTTCAATATCTTGAATTACATAAATTTTCTAAGACTCCTGCAAAAAAAAACACTTAATTGAAGACAAGAAATTGTTAGAATCCTCTAACATAAATCTTGTATCTCAATTAAACGATTTGAAAGAGAAAATCTGATTTGATTGTTTCATTGAGATCTAAAATTCAATCCTTGAAATCCAAAATATGTTAATGAAAGCCGAGATCTCAGATTTGAGATCAAGAAACGAAGATCTAGAAAAGATGGTAAAACAATTCGATAGAGGAACTTGCATGCTAGATCGTCTCATTTCTTTGCAAAAACATAAAACTGACAAAACCGGATTAGAGTATATTGAAAATAATCAGGTACATAACAAATCCACAAATTCTGTTTTATCTTCATCTAAGCGACAACATGTATTTAAAATGATCGCGAAGCTTAAGAATGTGACAATACAATCTAACGAGCCCCACGTTGCGTCTCATTGTAATACTTCTTTTTATCATATGGAAAATATAATATGTGCCATATAGGTATGAAAGAAATCCATTGATGCATATGTGACATTCATATCATAGAAATACATCTAGATCACGTACCATGCATACAAACCGAAATACATATCAAAGCCAAAAATCACCTTATTTTTACAATGATAGATTCGACCATCATAGGTCAAATAGAAGTGACCGCAGAATGTACTATATTCCTTATGCATCTTTCTTTTCACCTTTTGTAAGATCAAGAAAGGTCACCCATGTTTGGGTACCAAAACGTGCTTGCAAAGTGTTGAATCAATGACCCTTAAGAACGCACTAGAAATGTATGATTTTTGTTTTAAATTGCTCTTTCTTTCCATTCTTTGATACTAATGCTCTTGATGAGTTTTACACAATAAAGGGGGAGAGAAAAGCATGATTTAAGAGGGAGAGAGAAATAAAGTTAAGCGGGAGCACGAGATTATGAAATTCAAATTTTAAATTTGTTTATAATTGTAGGGGAAGCAATCACATTTAAATCATGGAAGAATGTTATTTTGCAAATCATCAAAAGTGGGAGATTGTTGAGAAATCGAGGTTTGAGTGATTTGAAAATACATAATTTAAATGTTACGTGTTTAAGAAATGCATGAGTAAATTTTACTTGACATGCTTATATGATAAATATGCTTTACATTCTTATATATATTGTTGTCGTACTAACAAGCCATGAAGAATTAATGATTACATCATATGGCAAACATTTGTTGTCTTCATACTATTTTCAGGTGCCACGATTAATGAACAAAACTAGTTCATTAAGTGAAGTGCTTAAGTTAATGAATTAACTAGTTCATTAAATAAAGACAGTATTTGGAGGAGAGTTACACTGGCAAAAAAACTTTAAATTAGAAAGTCTCCTCATCTACACACCTTAATATCCCGCCACCTAAACATTTATATATCCATATTTTTTCGACAAACTATATATTTATGTTCCGACGTTCCTCAACGCTCATATATATTATGCACGAACGTCGATGTTACACCACTATACACATTATATTTACGAGTATATACAGATCTCATATCATACATTACAAGTCATCTTGATATAAACATTATAACGACATGTCACGGAGCTATAAACTGAAAATTGTCGCATCGGGTGACTGCCAAACCTTCATCGACATGTCAAGTTCTTACTAGGTAACATAGCCAGCCCAGATACACTTAAAAATGCTCAGAAATTTCTTGGTACACATGTTAAATTTAGTCCAGAAAGTCATACCAAATTTACACCATCAATTACCCACATTTTGGCTTGAAGTGTGGAGAATTCAAATTTAAACTTTATTTTGTCGCATGGGATTTTTTCTTCATGATTGTAACATGTACCTAGACTCTTTTTTACATATTCAAGACATATAAGAGTGTTCTAGAAAAAATCAATTAGGACTGATTGTAATTTACCATGTGGTGTGAAGATTGTGCATTATTATGTAACAAAGTTTGCCAAAAGAAAATTTCAACACATGCAGCCTATTCCCACATGCCATTTTCAGCATTTCTGAAGTTTAGGTGGACCTCAAAAGAAAACACATGCTGAAATTTCAACACATGTTTGTGTGGTGGCCGATTTTGGGGTTGATTTTTGTCTTCAATTTTAGTCTAAAATTTGAGAGGATTGAACATATTATTTGGAAGTTAATTACATTGTTTTGAGCACATGTTTCATATTTTTTTAAGAAATTCCAGCTCATTTATAAATGTGCCAAGGTGGATTAAAGATGGCCGATCAAGAAGTGACAACTAGACAAAGGCAAGTCACTCGTCCAATAGTGTTGCACCAAGTCAATCTTGAAGATAAGAATGCACTGTTGAGAAATCAGGGTTTGAGTGATTTGAAAATGCATGATTTGAATGTTACGTGTTTACGAATGCATGAGTAAATTTTTCTTGACATGCTTATGTGATAAATATGCTTTACATGCTTATATATATTTTTGTCGTACTAACAAGTCATGATGCATTAAAGCTTACATCATATGGCAAACATTTGTTGTCCTTATACTATTTTATGGTGCCATGATTAATGAACTAAACTAGTTCATTAAGTGAAGTGCTTAAGTTAATGAACGAACTAGTTCATTACAGGAAGACATATATGGAGAGAGCTATATGGTAAAAAAAAACTTGAAATACAAAGTCTCCTCATCTACACACCTTAATGTACATGCCACCTACACATATTATATATCCATATTTTTTACGACAAAACTATATATTTATGTTTCGACGTTCCACCCGACATGTCAGATATATTATACACAAACGTCGACGTTACAACACCACTACATACACATTATATTTATGAATATATACAGGTCTCATATCATACATTACAAGTCATCTTGATATAAAACTTATATTGACATGTCACGGAGCTATAAACTGAAAATTGTCGTATCAGATGACAACCGATCCTTCACCGACATGTCACGTACTTACCCTATAATATGACCGGCCCACATACACTTAAAATGCTAAGAAATTTCGTGGTATACATGTTAAATTTAGTCCAAAAGTCATACCAAGTTTACACACGATAATTACGCACATTTTGGCTTGAATTATGGAGAATTCAAACTTAAACTTTATTTTCTCACATTGGAAGTTTTATTCATGATTGTAACATGTATCTAGACACTTTTACAATTTCAAGACATATTATAGTGTTCTAGAAAAAATCAAACTAGGACTGATTGCAGTTTACCATGTGTGTGATGATTGTGCATCATTATGTAACAAAGTTTACCAAAAGAAAATTTCAACACATGCAGCCTATTTCCACATGCCATTTTCAGCATTTTTGAAGCTTAGGTGGAGCTTATTTGGCACTTCAACTGGTGGATGACATGCCACACATGATTGGTGACATTGAAAAGGGCAACAGATAAGGAAACAATTAAAAAGAAAACACATGCTGACATTTCAGCACATGTTTGTGTGGTGGCCGATTTTAGGGTTGATTTTTGTTTTCAATTTTAGTCCAAAATTTGAGGGGATTGAATCATGATTATTTGGAAGTTAATTACATTGTTTTTGAGCACATGTTTCAGATTTTTTTGAAGAAATTCCATCTCATTTAAAGTGTGTCACGGTGGATTAAAGATGGTCTATCAAGAAGTGACAGCTAGGCAAAGACAAGTCACTCGCCCAATCATGTTGCGACCAGTAAGCAGTGTTGTGCCATCATTTACACAATGCAATCTTCCAAGGGCATTCAAGACAATTCTCAAGGAAGAAATTAACCCTAGGGGGCGGTCACAATGTAATAAAAAGGAGCAAGACGGTGAAAGACAATGCTAAGCAAAAATTGATATTCTTACAACTCCAAAAAGCAAGATTACTCTCTTCTTCTTCCTTTCTTTTTTCTTGGTCTTAGCCTCAAGCCTATAATTCTTATATTCCATATATTATATTGGCTTTGATTATACCACCTACACTCGTTCATTTCTTGTAAAAGGTTGATCAAGGTGTAATCAAGCCTTCATTCGATCGGGGGTGATGTTCGTGGTTGGTTTTGTTTGATTGTTTGATTGTAAAAGGGTAGAGTTGGTGTTTAACTCCAGTCACCCTTGTGTTAAGGTGCTTTTGTGTTTATTGAAAAGAGAGGAAAGTGTCCTTGAAGATTAGAGTAGGTTGTTTTAACCGAACCAGTATAAAAATCTCGGTGTTCTTACTTTTCAGCACTTTCACTTTCAGTTTCTGTTTTCTGTATCGTTTTCATACCCACGGAAAAAATAGCAAACATTTTTCAAAAAGCATCAAACTTTGCAAAAACATATCCAAAGTGCTTAGGCTTCATTTGGCACAATTTTCATCACATTTGGATAAGTATAAGTCATTCAAACGTTCATAGTTCTGAGACTAGTGCAATCTGATTTTTAGATGTGCAAAGGTTGAGAACATCAACGTGGTTGACATATCTGCCAAAAGAAAATTTGAAAAACTGTTTCAACCCTTTAAAGTACATATCCCAGGGGTCATATCATAAAAGTTTCAGATCATTTGGAGTTGTAAATTAATAGTAAAAAGTTTTTCATTATGACAACAATTTCTGGCAG
>AP025063.1:9915726-10163226 GCA_036186865.1 Eustoma russellianum
GTCTTCTGAACAGTGCATCAGGTTTGGGTACTTGGTGTCAATGGACACCCATACATCCTGTAGCTTATTCCATCAATCTTTAACGCTCTCATTCCCCTGTCGGATGGTACTGGCTCATTTATACCTTTTATGGAGATCAAATTTGCAGGACATCACCACCCATTCCAAAGGTAAGGGCTAGGCCATCCCATAGAGCCTTGGTCGTGGGGTACCTGGTGATGTTACTAATCCTAGTTGGCTCCACGTTCTATAAAATCTAGGTGAACACTTAGTTATCATCTTGCTCCTATCTGATGTATTACGGGTTAGTGGGCTGTGGAGGCTGAGGGTTGCTTGTTAAATGCGAAATTTTTCCTTGGACAAGAATGGCTCTGTACATGACAGTGAACCATGATGAGTAATTTCCATCTTTCAATTTGACGGAGATGTGTAATGTTTCAGGTGCAGGTGCAGATGTTACTGGTTGTGATTGGTGAAGGGTGAAGGCTGTCCTGGAGAATTTGGGCTACCTGTAATGTCCATTCTCCGGGGTTCTGATTGGTGGTAGATGCTTCTGGTGTATTGGTTGGGGCTACGTTTTTCTAATGTCTAACTTATTTTTCTGGTGGTTTTGCAGGATTCAAATTTGAATGGTTGATGTAGCAACACAGCGTTATGGCTGTGAAGGTTGATCAAGAAGGAAACAAGAGGCCGTATGGCTGAGAAAGGTGTTGGACGTATGGCCGAAGAAGGTATTAGGCGATGATGAGATTTTTCTGAGCCTAATTTCTAGAAATCTCAACAACTTATTTTACAGAGAGGAACTATCCTGCTCTGATACCATGCATACAGTTTAGAGACCAATGTTTTGATATTTCATTGATAATTTATGGTGTACAATGTTGAGAAAAAAGGTTTGAGTGATTCACCAAAATGCATGATTTAATAATGTGTGCTAAAGAAATGAATGACACGTTTTATGACTTGACACATTTTTGTGACAAACTTGCCTGATATACTATATATATAATGTTGCTGTCCTAACAAGCCATGAAGCTTTAAAGCTTACATCAAATGGCAAACATTTGTTGTGTTTGAACTATTTTTAGGTGCCACCATTAATGAAGTAAACTAGTTCATTAAGTGAAGTACTTAGTTAAATGAACTGAGTAGTTCATTAAATGGAGAAATATTTGGAGAAGGCATGAAGGCAACAAACATGGAAATGGAAAGTCTCCTCTCCCTCTTAAACCACATGCCATTTATACATATATATATATATATATATTCAGATTTTTTTTAAAAGGCACTATTCACATATATTCCAACGTGCTACCGACACGTTATATATATTACGAACGTACGTCAACATCACACCACTATACTTATGCTATGCCCCGCACCCTCCGAAACTTAATTAAATGAGGGAAGGAATTTCAAGAAATTAATAATTAATTATTTAGCAATTAATTTTGGCTTAAATATTAGAATTTAAGAATTAAAGAAAAAGGATTAAAGTAAAATACAATTTAGGAATTCCAGTTTTGCCCTTCCCCATAATAAAAACTGACAGAGCATCAGTTTTCCCTATTATCTCTTAGAAACCTTCGACTCTCTTTCCCTCAAGCCTAGCTGATTTCTTCAAGAGTATAGAGGAGGAAGACAGCCTCCAGGAAACTGATCCAACCTCTGTTCGTTTTCAATCCGATTGCTTGTAATCAAACGCAAGTAATCATCTAATAAGTTCCTACGATTTGTGAAGAAAAATGCCTTACTTTTGTATCAAATTGGATCGCCATGCAGTATTTTAACCTTGTTTATCTTTTGTGAATTCTCTGCAAATTCTGTGTTTTGGTTTCGATATTTTGGCCATCATATGTTGAAAATGTAGTTGATGTTGATGAATATATGGATTCCTGCAAATCCCTACCCCATGAATCCCTTTTGCTGTGATTTCATTGTTGTGTAGGGTTGAGGGTGAAAGGTGAGACCTTTGAGTTCGTAGGGTTGAGATCCTCGAGTTCTAGGCCTGAATCTTTGTTACGTATGTGTATAGTGTTCAATTTGCAGTTTAAGTATGAGATGATAGCAGATATTAGGCCTGGAATGATTGGGGCGAAGTTTGGGAACGACTGGGTTTTGGCTCTGCAGTTTCTGCAGAAATTGCAGTGTTAATTTCTGGAAATCGTGGACATCGATCGATCGATGTCATCGACTGATGTACATCGATCGATCTATGTAGGAGAAATAAGAGACTGGTGTGAGGCAGAAAGTTTGTGATGGACTTCGATCGATCGAAGTCAGGGCATGAAGTCACTTCGATCGATCGATGTCGGATGGTGGATCGACTGATGTGAGACCGAAAGGATTCTGACGGACTTCGATTGATCGATGTCAGTGTATGATGTGACATCGATCGATCGATGTAGAGTATAATGTCAACCAGTTTTGTGGGAAGAATAGAAGAGAGAAAAGGAAGCCAAAGGACCATTTGGGTGACCTTAGAGACTTCTTAGGATTTTATTGAGGTTAATGTAAGCCTTGGGACGTGATCTAAGATGGCGAATCAACGGCGAGGACTTCGTGGAGTATTTGATTTGGACTCCAGTGTGAGTAGTCTAAGGGGTTAAGGATGAATGCTTGGAGTTTCGATAAGGTTCAAATGGAGCGTGTGAGGTTGGCTAGAGTGTTCTTTATGATCCCGATATGAATGTATAGGTGAAGTAAGCCTGAGTATGTAGCGACACGCATGAATGTGTGAATGAGTTGGGTCTCAAAGATGGAATGTCACGTGAATGTGCATCTTTGCATCATGGCACTTGCATTGCATTATGTTTTGACAAGAGCTATGCCGTGGCACAGGGTATAAAGTACTTTGCGAAATGAGCTGTGATGTGCTACAGGGTATAAAGACAAAATGTAGCCATCATAGGGTACAAAGTGAGCTGTAATGTGACACAGGGTATAAAGATAAGTTGTGGATCATTACAGGGTATAAAGTTAAGCTGTGATGTATCACAGGGTATAAAGACAAGCTGTGGCCCATCACAGGGTATAAAGTTATGAGACCAGACATTGTGACATGCATTGCACTGTTTTGAAAAGTATTGCATAAGAATTTGTGACTGTGTGGTGTAGAGCATGTTTTGAAATGGCATGCATCATATGTTTCGTTTCGGTATGGTTGACGTGTAAGTTAATTGTTGTTTATTTGCTTGTTACTTGTTCTTTTCTTTTACTAAGAAAGTAAATCTAAACTTTTGAATAACTCAGGACATATGCCCCTATTTCCCTTGATATTTTTATTTATTCATGCCTTGCCATGTGATGATCCCGTATGTCTTATAAGCGGGTTACTTGCTAGTGTTTTTCGCTAAGGGTTCTACATGTTGTTTTGCAGATGAACCCGAGTATGATATGATTTTCATTGAGGACAACGGCGAGTGGGCTGAATGGGGTGCTTAGAGCATATATTGGGAATTGTGACAGACTACTTCTTGTTATTTATGTTAATTCATTCAGTTGAGAAATAGATGGCTGCGTCCATAAATAGTTTTACGTCCTTATACTTTTGGGAATATAGATTTGATAGATTTAGATTTTAATTTCCATGTGTCTCGGCGCTTATTTCTCTTACGTCACCGATGATGCGTATGTGAGAGTAACGACGTCTGGTAGTCCTCTTAGTAGGCCTAGACGGATGCACTGGTTCGGGTCCGCTGTCCGGGCCAGGGCGCTACAACTTACCTCATAATTATGAGTATATTCAGGTCTTATATCATATGATATAAATCATGGTGATGAAAAAATTATTATGACACATTACAAGGTTCTAAACCAAAAATTGTCATATCGGTTGACTACCGAAACTTCGCTAACGTGTCACGTAGTTACCATATATAGATGGCCAGCCCCTACACTTCAAAAATGGCTACAAATTTCGTGACTTACATGATACACTCAGCCATAAAATCGTTCTATGTTGGCACAAAAAAGCACCCCTAATTAAGGACAAATTGTGGAGATTCCAAATTCATCTTTTTAAGCACATGTAGGCGCCACTTTAATCAGCCATGAGAGCTGAATAATAAAGTTTAATTTATGTATATTATGTGTAACATAATATATATAACATGTGCAAAAAGTTGGAATTTAATCAGATAAAAATCGCATAATCGACAAAAGTCGAAAATTCAGTTTTCTACAAACACGACACATGGAACGTTTTTGGGATGATATGTAACATGTATTTAGACACTTTTTACATATTCAATACATACTAAAGTATTCTAGATTATTCAAATTAGTGCTGATTGGAATACACCATATGTGTATAATTATTGTGCACTATGTTACAAAGTTTACAAAAAACATTCTGCGCATGTTCAAGTTTGAATCACACGTCTAATTTTGCTTGGTGAAGCCTATGTGGAGCTTAGCTGGCATCTTGATTGGTGAAGAATGGACTACCCAAGGTTAGTGACTTAATTGAGGGAGCTACACAAGGTAATATTTCAAAATATGTTACAAATGTAACACATGTTGAAAATTGAGCATATGAGACATTAAGTGACCGAAATTTTATGTCTTGATTGTGACAAATTTGCTTCTCCATTTTCAAGGGATTGATGTGTAACAATATGTCAATAATTTGAACATCTTGAGATTATTGCACAATTTTCAGCATGTGTTGCAAATGTGATGGCCGAATTCTTGGTCATAATTGTGACCAATTTACCTTGCAAATTAAGTGAGATTAATTGTATGATATTTGGCAAGGTTTTTACTACTATTTTAGCACATGTTTTAAGTGTTATTCTCAGATTTTTACAGTCATCAACTGATGACAAATCTCATCCAATCAAGGAGTGCCAAGTAAGTAACGCCAAGACAATCATCGAATCAAGTTGTGCCAAGTAAGCAAGTTGATGTCACATCTATACAAGGAATCCTTCCAAGGACATAAAAGAGAATTCTAAAGTTGTAATGAATCCCTAAGGTGGCGGTCAAGTCAACATAAAAAGAAGAGAAGGAGAGCCATTCTAAAGCAAGACAAGTCTCACAAGTTCTAAAGTGCAAAAAGACTCTCTACTCTCTTCTTCTACATTTCTTTCTTCTCTTTCTCTCTCAAGCTTATTGTATCTATATTCAAACATATTGTATAGGCTTCATTATACCACCATACACACCCTATTGCTGTAAAATGTTGATCAAGGTGTGATCAAACCTTCATCCGCTCGGTGGTGGTGTTTGTGATCATTGTGATTGCTTGTTTCAATTGTAAAGGGTTGAAGTTGGTGTGTAACTCCAGAAACCCTTGTGGTAAGGTGTTATTTTGTTTAGTGATAACCGAGGAAGGTTTCCTCGAAGACTGAAGTAGATTGATTTAACCGAACCAGTATAAAATTCCTTGTGCTTTACTTTTCTGCACAGTACTTTCAGTTTCTTGCACTTTGCATTTATTGCTTCGCAATCTTAAAAATAGTAAACGAATTTCAAAAATTGTAACATTTTGAAGAAACATAGCCGCATCGTCTAAGTTTCATTTGGTGCAAGTTTCAACCCTTTTGGACAAGTATAAGTCATTCAAACTTTAATAGTTCTGAGACTAGTGCAATCTGATTTTCAGACTTGCAAAGGTTGAGAACTTGAATGTATTTGACATACTTCCAAAGGAATTTTTCAAAACTGTTTGTTCTAAATTAAATAAATATAGTAAGGGGTTTGTCATTAAATTTTCAGACCATTTGGAGCCACGGATTAATTGGAATAAAAATTTCAAATCACACTACTGTTTCTGGCAGATTTGCGCAATCTGACCACAAACGATTTTTCAAATGGTTAGAGGTTGAATTTTGATCATAAATTTTGCGGAGATACTTAGAACATCAGACACTACAATCTCTCCAATTATAGAATTTCTGAAGGACTGTAACCTAGTTTTCCAAACGTTGCAAAACAGGGCCTGAAAACAGAAACTATTTTTCAGAAGTTGGGTTTTTGGATAAAAACATTTTAAAAACCAAATTTTCCGCATCCACTATTCAATCCCCCCTTCTAGTGGTGCCTTTCAGGTCCTACAAGTGGTATCAGAACGCAGGCATGCTCACAACAAGAAGATCCAACGATCTAAGTAAGATGGCAACCACTAGCTTGAAAACCAAACAAGAAGGTATGTCCAGTCAAAGGCCTCCTCTTTTTGATGGTTAGTCCTTTATCCAATGGAAACTAAGAATGAAACTTTTTCTTATAGCTATTGATATTGATGTATGGTCTATTATAGAAGACGGTCCATTCGTTCCCTCAAAATTATCTATTGTAGATGGTGTCAAGAGGTTGTAAAACCAAATCAAGAGTACACTAGTGATGACAAAAAGAGACTAAGTATGAATGCTAGAGCCATGCAATTACTCTTAAACGGGCTATGTAAAAGTGAATCTAGTTACGTATCTAATTGCTCTAGTGCTCAAGAGACGTGGAGAATTCTTGAGATGAAACATGAAGGGACTAGCCAAGTAAAGGAGTCCAAGATTAATATGTTTATGTCCACATTTGAGTCTTTCACATTATTGCCGAATGAGTCTATTTTTGATATAGATCTACGATTGACTAACATCTATAATTCTCTTGAGTCTCTTGGTAAAGCTTTCTCTGTGCAGGAAAAGGTCCAAAAGGTTCTATGAAGCCTTCCATCCGAATAGGAACCTAAAGTGACAGCAACAGAGGAAAGTAAAGAAACCAAATCAATAAAAATGGGGGAACTAATCGGATCGCTAAAGGTATATAAAAACAAACTTACGTTAAGGAAATCGGAATCAACGTCAAAATCAGGTAAGACTATTGCTTTTAAATCAAATGAATACGTCTCTACTTCTTCCGATCACAAAGATGATAGTGATTCTGAATCAGACAATGATGACTTAATACTATCGGCTAAAGGGTTGAGAAAGTCATTTAAAAACAAACCTAAGGCTACTTCCACTAAAAGAAATAAAAATAAAACAAATGACAAGGACGGGAAGTGCTATGAATCCGGGAAACTTGGACATTTATCTTATGATTACCCTAACAAGGACAAACAAACAAACAAACACCTTGACAAGGATCGGACCAAAACTAGACTCGTCTCAGAACCTAAACAAAGGAGAAGAGCTCTCAAGGCCTCCACTTGGAGTGATACATCCGACTCTGAGACCGATGCTGAAGAAGAGACGGCCCAAGTATGCTTTGTATCCAAAGCATCAAACGAGGTATCTTCCAATTTTGACTGATTCTGTACCTTCATATGATGATCATTTTAGTCAATATTTAGAATTGCATAAATTCACCAAGACTCTAGCAAAAGAAAAGAAACGATTAATTGAAGACAAAAAGTTGTTAGAATCTTGTAACATAAATCTTGTTTCTCAATTAAACGATTCAAAAGAAGAGTCGTCTCACATCATCAATGCATTAAAATCAGAGATTTCATCACTAAGTACACAAAATAATGAAATGAAATCCGAGATTTTAAACTTGAAATCAAGGAATATGGATTTAGAGAAAATGATGAAACAATTTGACACGGGAATTAACATGCTAGATCGCATCATTTTGTCACAATAGCATGATAGTGATAAAACCGGATTAGGATACATTGAGAAAAACGAAACATCAATCAAAGCCAAGCAAATTCATTTTGTCTAAGAAAATAGAAACATCTAAGACACATATGGCGCCTAAGAAGACGCCTAGGTCCCCTCTCCATTAATCTTATTATGCTTCTTCTTCATATTATACAAGATACAATTATGTGCCGTATAGATGTGAGAAGAAACTATTAATACATACACGACATTCATTCCATGCATCTAGATCACGCAATATGCACACTAAAACTAGAACATATAAAAAATGCACACCATATGATGCGCATAAGGGGATTCTCGGCCAAAGGCCTAATGCTCTCTCACCCTATGTCTACTATGTTGCTCCTTCATCTACATTCTTACCATTTGCTAGACCGAGAAGGATCACCCAAGTACGGGTACCGAAAGGTACTTTTACAAAGAGGTGAATAACTAACTCGTAAGGACCCAAATTAAAAGGGTACCTAAATCATTGTTATATATTGCAGGGAACCAATACATCAAAAGACACATCTATCAAGTGGTTCCTTGCCAGTGGTTGCTCGAGGCACATGACGGGTGACCCAAGCTTGTTCTCAAAATTATAGAACGTCACAAAAGGCGGATCGGTGACCTTTGGAGACAACAATGAAGGAAGAATCATTGGAAAAGGTACAATCGAAAGCCCAAGTACCCTTCAAATCTCCAACGTTTTCCTGGTAAGTAATCTGTCTTATAATCCACTTAGCATCTCATAGTTCATTGAAAACGGTTTTGATGTGTGTTTCACCCATCCATATTGCAATATAATAAATAAAAATGGAGAAACAGTATCAAAAGGAAAAAGGAATGGAAATATTTTTATTCTTTCTATAGATGACATGTTAGATGCTAAGGTTAAGTGTTTTATATCAAATGAACCTAACGTTAATTTGTGGCATAGACGTTTAGGACACATTGGCATTTCTACACTTAAAAAACTTCAACGAAAGAACCTAATACGAGGATTGCTTAAACTTATTTAGACAACTTTCAGTTGTGTGAATCTTGTATTAAAGGCAAACAAACACACGAGTCAATGAAACCCAAAAATGAAATTAGCACGTCTAGAGTTTTAGAATTACTACACATAGATTTGTTTGGTCCTAGTCGTACTAAGAGTCTAGGTGGACGCCATTATGCATGTGTTATCGTTGATGATTTTTCTCGACATACTTGGACTTTATTTCTTGCAAATAAGGATGATAGTATCATTGAAATTGCGAAACTAATAAAACAACTTGAAAATGAATATGGTTTGAATGTGAAAAAGATTAGAAGCGATAGGGGCGGTGAATTTAAAACAAGGACATGATTGGAATTAAACACGAGTTTTTGCCACCTAGAACTCCACAATTAAATGGAGTAGTAGAAAGAAAGAATAGGACATTACAAGAAATCGCTAGAACCATGTTGTGTGAAAATAAATTGCCTAGATTTCGGTGGACAGAAGCCGTAAATTTTGCATGCTATATAGTTAATCGTTTGACCATTAGAAAGAAAATAAATAAAACTCCTTATGAGATAGTAAATGATCGCATGCCTAAAATTGATTACTTTCGTGTGTTTGGTTGCAAATGCTTTATTTTGAATACAAAAGATAATTTAGATAAGTTTGAATCTAAATCAATTGAATGCATTTTTGTTGGATATTCTGTGAATTCTAAAGCATATAGATGTTATGATCCCATCACTGGACAAATTTTAGAATACATTCATGTGAAGTATAATGAATTTGGTAAGATTGAAAAAGATAAAGAATATGACGATGATTTTGAACTAAAGCCCGTGTTAGATAATGTAGAGGATGATGGCATGCATGATGAATTGAACACACTAGAAATGCATGATCACTTATAAATACATGAGAACTTAGAGAACAATCAACCAAGATGGCATAGGGATCACCCACACGATCTCATTATAGGCGACATTACTCATGGTGTTCGACCACGTAGAAGAATAAATCAGGATGAAATAAATCAATTTCATGCTATGATATCCGAAATTGAACCTAAAAACGTTTTTGATGTTTTGAGTGATTCTTCTAGGATTGATGCTATGCATGATGAAATAAATCAATTCGTAAGAAATGATGTATGGGATTTAGTGACACGACCACAAGATAAGACTATAATAGACACAAAGTAGGTGTTTAGAAATAAAATGAATGAAGGAGGTAAAGTTGTTAGAAACAAGGCGAGACTTGTAGCACAGGGATATAATCTAGAAGAAGGAATAGACTATGACGAAACATTTGTACCCCTAGCATGTTTAGAAGCCATACGACTTTTACTTGCTATTGCTTGCATGAAAGGTTCTAAACTCTATCAAATGGACGTAAAAAGTGCATTCTTAAATGGTTTTATACAAGAAGAAGTATACGTGAAGCAACCACCCAGTTTGAAGATTTGAAATACCCCGATCACGTGTACAAATTAAAGAAGGCACTGTATGGATTAAAACAAGCACCTAGGGCTTGGTACGATCGTTTTGCTACTTTTCTTTTACAAAATGGATTTAAAAGAGGCACCATAGATGTCACCTTGTTCTTGAAACAAGATAAATTGGATTTACTAATCATTCAAATTTATGTTGATGACATCTTTTTTGATCTACATCTCATAGACTTGTTGAAGAATTTGAAACTTACAGAAATCCGAGTTTGAAATGTCTATGGTTGGTGAATTGAATTACTTTCTTGGCTTGCAAATTAAACAAACGAGTAAAGGTATACACATAAGTTAAATATGTGAATGATATGATTAAAAGGTTTAATTTTGAGAACTTAAAACCGTCCCCCACCCCTATGAGTGTCACCACTAAACTAGATAAGAATGAACATGGAAAAGGCTTTGATAATGCTTTATATATGGCTATGATTGGTTCTTTGCTTTATCTTACTGCAAGTAGACCAGATATCATGTTTAGTGTGTGTATGTGTGCACGTTTTCAAAGCCAACCTAAAGTGTCTCATTATAATGTTGTGAAAAGAATATTTCGATATATTAAGCACACCTCCACTTTAGGAATTTGGAATAATAAAGATTGTGAATTTGACTTGCATGCCTATACTGATGCGGATTATTGTGGATGTAAAATAGATAGAAAAAGCACAAGTGACACTTGTCAATTCATAGGAAATTCACCAATTTCATGGTTTTCGAAAAGCAAGCAAGTGTGGCCTTATCTACTACCGAAGCTGAATACATGTCACTTAGTCTTTGTTGCACACAACTACTATGGCTATAACAACAACTTTCTGATTTTGATGTCATGGTAAATCGCTTTCCAACCTATTGTGATACTATGAGTGTCATAAACTTGTCTAAGAACCCCGTACTACACTCTAAGGCAAAGCACATAGAAGTACGATATCACTTTCTTCGTGATCACGTGAATAATAGTGATATTGTTATAGATCATGCACGCACTGAAGCACAAGTAGCCGACATATTCACTAAGGCACTAAATCAAGCCACGTATGAAAATCTCTATTTTAAATTAGGCATGATTTCTGCTGATTTGATTTGATATTTCTTTCCATCTTTACAGGCACTTTTGATTTTCTTTCCAAAATAAAGGGGGAGAGAGTGCATGATTTAAGAGGGAGCGAGAGTGATTGATTGCAAAAATCAAGGGGAGAAAATTCAAAATTCGAAATTTGAATTTGTGCACGATTGGAGGGGAGCGACTAAATTTAAATCATGTACTTAGATTATTTTTGTAAAACATTAAAAGGGAGAGAGTTTTGAGAAAAAGGGTTTGAGTAATTCACAAAAATGCATGATTTAAATAACGTGTGCTGAAGAAATGAATGACACATTTTTTGACTTGACACGTTTTTGTGACAAACTTGCCTTATATACTTTATATATAATGTTTCCGTACTAACAAGCCATGAAGCTTTAAAGCTTACATCAAATGGCAAACATTTGTTGTGTTTGAACTATTTTCAGGTGCCACCATTAATGAAATAAACTAGTTCATTAAGTGAAGTACTTAATTAAATGAACTAAGTAGTTCATTGAACGGAGAAATATTTGGAGAAGGCATGAAGGCAAAAAACATGGAAATGAAAAGTCTCCTCTCCCCTCTTAAACCATACGCCATTTAAATATATATATATATATATATATATATATTCAGATTTCTTTTTAAAAGGCACTATACACATATATTTCAACGTACTACCGACACGTTATATATATTACGAACATACGTCAACGTCACACCACTATACTTACCTCATAATTTTGAGTATATTCCGGTCTTATATCATATGATATAATTGATGGTAGTGAAAAAATTATTACGACACGTTACAAGGCTCTAAACCAAAAATTGTCGTATCGGGTGACTACCGAAACTTTGCTAACGTGTCATGTACTTGCAATATATAGATGGCCAGCCCCTAAACTTCAAAAATGGCCAGAAATTTTGTGGCTTACATGATACACTTGACAATAAAATCATTTCATATTGGCACACACACATCACCCCCAATTAAGGCCAAATTGTGGAGATTCCAAATTCATCTTTTTAAGCACGTGTAGGCGCCACTTTGATCAGACATGAGGGCTGAATAATAAAGTTTAATTTATGTATATTATGTGTAACATAATATATATAACATGTGCAAAAAGTTGGAATTTAATTGGAGAAAAATCGTGTAATCGGCAAAATTCGAAAATTCGGTTTTCTACGAACACGACACATGGAACGTTTTTGAGATGACATGTAACATGTATCTAGACACTTTTTACATATTCAATACATACTAAAGTGTTCTAGAATATTCAAATTAGGTCTGATTGAAATATACCAAATGTGTATTATTATTGTGCACTATTTTACAAAGTTTACAAAAATAAATTCAGCACATGTTCAAGTTTGAATCACATGCCTAATGTTGCTTGGTGGAGCCTATGTGGAGCATAATTGACATATTGATTGGTGAAGAATGGACTACACAAGGTTAATGACTTAATGGAGGGAGCTACACAAGGTAATATTTCAAAACTATGTTACAAATGTAACACATGTTGAAAAGTCAGCATGTGAGACATTAAGTTGCAGAAATTTTGTCTTGATTGTGACAAATTTGCTTCTCCATTTTCAAGGGATTGATGTGTAACAATATGGCGATAATTTGAACATCTTGAGATTATTGCACATGTTGAAAATTTTTGCATGTGTTGCAAATGTGATGGCCGAATTCTTGGCATAATTGTGACCAATTTACCTTGCAAATTAAGTGGAATTAATTGTATGATATTTGGCAAGGTTTTTACTACTATTATGGCACATGTTTTAAATGTTATTCTCATATTATGTATAATAAAGTTTAATTTATGTATATTATGTGTAACATAATATATATGACATGTGCAAAAAGTTAGAATTTAATCAGAGAAAAATCGCATAATCGATAAAAGTCGAAAATTCGGTTTTCTACGAACACGACACATGGAACGTTTTTGGGATGATATGTAACATGTATTTAGACACTTTTTACATATTCAATACATACTAAAGTGTTCTAGATTATTCAAATTAGTGCTGATTGGAATATACCATATGTGTATAATTATTGTGCACTATTTTACAAAGTTTACAAAAAACATTCAGCACATGTTCAAGTTTAAATCACACGTCTAATGTTGCTTGGTGAAGCCTATGTGGAGCTTAGCTGGCATCTTGATTGGTGAAGAATGGACTACCCAAGGTTAGTGACTTAATTGAGGGAGCTACACAAGGTAATATTTCAAACTATGTTACAAATGTAACACATGTTGAAAATTGAGCATGTGAGATATTAAGTGACCGAAATTTTATGTCTTGATTGTGACAAATTTGCTTCTCCATTTTTAAGGGATTGATGTGTAAAAATATGTCAATAATTTGAAGATCTTGAGATTATTGCACATGCTAAAAATTTCAGCATGTGTTGCAAATGTGATGGCCGAATTCTTGGTCATAATTGTGACCAATTTAACTTGCAAATTAAGTGAGATTAATTGTATGATATTTGGCAAGGTTTTTACTACTATTTTAGCACATGTTTTAAGTGTTATTCTCATATTTTTTACAGTCGTCAAGTGATGAAAAATCTCATCCAATCAAGGAGTGCCAAGTAAGCAAGGCCAAGACAATCATCCAATCAAGTTGTGCCAAGTAAGCGAGTTGATGTCACCTCTATACAAGACATTCTTCCAAGGACTTAAAAGAGAATTCTCAAGATGGAATGAAGGCCTAGGGTGGGCGGCCAAGGCAAGATAAAAAGAAGAGAAGGAGAGCCATTCTAAAGCAAGACAAGTCTAACAAGTTCTAAAGTGCAAAAGACTCTCTAGTCTCTTCTTCTACATTTCTTTCTTCTCTTTCTCTCTCAAGCCTATTGTATCTGTATTCAAAAATATTGTATAGGCTTCATTCATACCACCATACACGCCCTATTGTTGTAAAAGGTTGATCAAGGTGTGATCAAACCTTCATCCGCTCGGTGGTTGTGTTTGTGATCATTGTGATTGCTTGTTTCAATTGTAAAGGGTTGGAGTTGGTGAGTAACTCTAGCAACCCTTATGGTAAGGTGTTATTTTTTTAGTGATAACCGAAGAAGGTGTCCTCGAAGACTGGAGTAGGTTGATTTAACCGAACTAGTATAAAAGTCCTTGTGTTCTTTACTTTTCTGCATAGTACTTTCAGTTTCTTGCACTTTGCATTCATTTCGTCACAATCTTTAAAATAGTAAACGAATTTCAAAAATTTTAACATTTTGCAGAAACATAGCCACATCTTCTAAGTTTCATTTGGCGCAAGTTTCAACCCTTTTGGACAAGTATAAGTCATTCAAACGTTAACCGTTATGAGTCTAGTGCAATCTGATTTTCAGACTTACAAAGGTTGAGAAATTGAACATATTTGACACACTTCCCAAAGGAATTTTTCAAAATTGTTTCTTCCTAATTAAATAAATACAGTAAGGGGTTTGTCATTAAATTTTCACACCATTTTGAGCCACGGATTAATTGGAATAAGATTTTCAAATCGGACTGCTGTTTCTGGCAGATTTGCGCAATCTGACCACAAACGATTTTTCAAAGGGTTAGAGGTTGAATTTTGATCTGAAATTTTTAGGAGATACTCAGAACATCTGAGACTACAATCTCTCCAAATTTCAGAATTTGTGAAGGCATGTAATCTAGTTTTTCAAACGTTGCAAAATAGGGCCTGAAAGCAGAAACTGTTTTCAGAAGTTGGGTTTTTGGATAAAACATTTTAAAAACCAAATTTTCTACACCCACTATTCAACTCCCTCTTCTAGTGGTGCTTTGCAGGTCCTACATACAAGGATATCCTATTTTATACTATGTACTGCACTTTTATACAAGGAAACAACAATCATCTAATCAACACCTAATCAATCCAATCAATTTAGACTAACTAATCAAATCAATTAGGATAACTAAGGTAAGGATTTGATTGTGTTACAAATGGTAAGAGAATATTCTAAAAGGCTATTCCTTAACAACCCACACTGTGTGTGTACAACCCACACTGTGTGTGTCCCTTGAATCGAACTCTTCACCTTTTGAAGCAAATCCCAATCCGAATACCAACTGAGGTATAACTTGAGAGCCCATTCCGTAGTTTCCTTCTATGTCATTTGAGTGTTAGAGAACTTTTCAAATTTTCCTTTAAGCTATTGTTTCGGGCTTTTTTTTTTCTTTTTTTCGTATCTTTTAGAAAAGTATATATGCATATACATATACATACATATATTTGTTTAGGTTAAGGATGGGCGGTACCGTCCGGAGATTTTATTAATACATACCCTCACTTGTTGTGGAGGAATACCGTGGTTACATTTCAGTTATACCTACGGGGGAGACTCTCCCAAACTAAACAATGTAATTGAAGAAAAACATATAAAATTTGCAAAATACAATGTAATTGAGAAATATAGTGAAAACAAGAAAGCATGTGACAAGTTTGTGGCGGAAGAAAAAACAGTCTCAAGGATGTAATAGTTCTTCCATTTGAATCAACCTCCCAACGCTTGACTTCTTGCCAGCGCCAATATATGTACCTCAGAATAACAATCAAAACAGCAGTCATATATATTTTCATCTATAAATCGTCATAGCAAAAACTAAACCGGAGACATGAGTAGAAGAATGTACCCAGGCGGCCCGACACCAAAACTGGCTCGGGCAACAATGGTATCATTCAAGCCCACTGACAATCAGCAGCGTGATGTGCGTTCACGAGCAAGCGTCCGTACCTCAGCAAAATAATGCAGGCCATAGTTATGTAAGAAATATATATGAATAAGAAGAGACGTAAAAAGCACCAACTCACCCAACCGCCCACATCAAATAGATGCAGGCGGGCAAAATGAAGGACGCTATTGGTGTCGTAAAGTAGCTGTTCTAACATCAGTCTGCAAACTGCCTCTAGCTGTTGGTGGCAGCTCCCAAATACGAGTATAGGCACATGTCTTCCTTTGTCCAATTCCATGGTGAGCTAGGAAATATGCAATGGAGTTACACTCACGCGGATGAAAATGCGACGGGTCACTTGTAGTGGAATTTTATAAAAATTTCTTTGACAATAAGGCTACACAAGATGTTGAGGAATTTTTGTAGCATATTCCTACTATTGTTTCAACTTCTGAAAATGATAGTTTATTAAGCATTCAAAAATTAGATGAGATTAAACAAGCCGTTTGGAGTTTGAATCCAAATAGTGCTGCTGGGCCTGATGGTTACAATGGTTATTTGTATCCCACATGTTGGGAGATTTTGAAAATTGATGTCCTTCGAGCAGTACAAGAGTTTTTTTGGGTATTCCAGCACCACAGTCTATGCTTTATTCTCTATCACTCTGTTGCCCAAGACTTCCCCCCTCGAACTTTGCTGGCTTCAGACCAATATGTCTCTCCAATTTTGTTAGCAAGGTCATTACTCACTTGATTGCAACACGCTTATCACATATATTGTCTAATCTAATTTCTGCATAACAAATTGGTTTTCTTAAGGGCCATGATATTAGTGATCATGTTCTAATGGCAAAAGAAATGGTTCATTTTTTTGAATAAAGACACTTGGGGTGGCCATGTGATGATAAAATTGGATATGGATAAAGCATTAGACAGGGTGAATTGGAAATACATGATGCGATTGTTAGAGAAGTTTGGTTTTTCCAATTTTTTAGTTGTCTCATAAAGAATAGTATGACCTATTCGAAATTATCTATTTCACTGAATGGTAAAATCTATGGTTTCTTCTCACCCTCAAGAGGTGTGAAGCAAGTAGATCCTTTATCACCATTACTTTTCATTTTACGCTCGGAAGGTTTCAGTCGGGGAATCGAACATCTCTTTGACATTGACACTCTTCGTGGTTTTAACATGGGACGTGTACATGGGGTCTCCCACTTGGCATACACAGATGATCTACTTGTTTTCCTTAATGGATCTTCACAAAATTTGCGGATATTCTAAGACTTTTTACATTCATACCAACGTGCATAAAGACAACTAGTCAATTATAATAAGAGCCAGTTTGTATCCAACTCTTATGTGTCCTCATAACAGCGGGCGGCCATAGGTCAAATATTGGAAATGTGATCAACTTCAATTCCTATTAAATATCTCGGCTCATATCTGTATCGCGGAGTTAATCGTGCACGCTATTGTCAGCCTCTTTTAAATCATTTTGATACTAAATTAGCAGGCTGGTCTAGTCAATTAGTTTCTCCAGGTGGCAGGTTGGTTCTTTTACAGACTGTTTTGGCTTCTCTTCCTTTGCACATTATGGCTGCGGCAAGGCTACCTAAAAATGTTATTGATGCTATTAGTCGGAGGATGGCATCTCTCTTTTGTGGAGAACGTCACCACTGGGTCTCTTGGACACGATTGTGTAGCCCCGTGGATGAGGGCGGGTTGGGCATCCGAACATTATTAATGCTCCAACAATCACATGATTGTAAATTATGGTGGAATTTTCATCACAACAATTCACTTTGGGCCATACACATGCGTGCTCGATATGGACATAGAAGCGACTTTACACCTCGTCTTTATGATTCTCCGGCATGGAAGCGCAGTTGTTCCACCCATTCATTTTGCCCGGCACATACTACCCACCGCAGTCAAATGGTGTGGATTACTAGCTCTTCAGGTTTATTTACGTTGCGACAGGCATACTACGATGTCCGCAACCATTAGCCGATCTTATTATCCCATAAATACATTTGGTTGAAAACTATATCCAAGTCAACTAGTATATTTGTGTCCATTATTTCATGGAGCACTTCCGATAAAAGATCATCTAGCCCCCTTTCTTCAGATTTTCCCTTCAATATGCCCTTTTTGTAAGAGTTCTTCAGCCTCTTTGTCACATATATTTCTACAGTGTATTCATATTAAGCAAGTTTGGATCCGGATAGCATTGCTCTTGCATGGCCCTTTTCCAGACACATCTAATGTCCGACCTTTTTGATTGAAATGGTGGTTGGCTTCCTCTTCGCGGTCACTCTCAGGGCAATACCGAATTGTAGCACCCTTCTTTATGTGCTGGGCCATTTGGAAAGTATGTACGAACGTAATTTTTGGTGACGCTGATTTTACAACTAGAAACATATATGCACTGACTCGACAATTATGTTATACTTGGACGTCAACATTATCTGGCAAGAAACAAGCGGAGAGAATATTCCACACTTAATCGAGAGCGGCTTCTCTCCCTTTCTGAAGATTTCAAGAGTCCGGGTTGTTAACTGATTGCTTCCTCCGTCTGGAAAACTCAAGCTCAATGTTGATGCATCAGCTGGAAGACATTTGGCTTCCGCTGATGCCATTCTACGCGATTCACCTTACAACAACTGCATCTTTTGTAGAGGAAGATCTTCATTTTCTTTGTACTTTGCCCACATCACGCCACAAAATCCAGTTATGAATGTACACAACAGATACTACGATGCTGCAATAGATTTGATGTCACTGGAAATGCAAGGAGATTTCTTAATTTCCAACATAAAGTCTTTTTTTTTTTACAAGATGAAGTTTATGGCTGCAGCAATAGCAACGTCAATGGGCCTGGACACTGCCACAAATACTGGACCCTTTTTTTATTGATGCACCATATTTCGACAAAAAGTAACCCCAATCTTGCAAGAACTGCCTGAAGAAAGTAGATAACAAAGTTTAGGTGTAGCTTATTTTATACATCCGTTCGAAAAATATTGTTGCAGATGATCGTTTAGTATAACGTAATTTACACTATTCTAAAAAGTCAAATATGACAATATTTTTATTACGGTGAGAGTGCATATCTATGTGTACGTAAGAACACGAGATTCCCAAGTTAAAAAAATAAAAATAATAATAACGGGGTACTCACAAACTAATTAAATCACTGGCAGAAGTTCAACACATCAGGCCTCAGTCTCCAAGCACTCGTGTTTTCTCGCTCGGCAACAAGGGCTACAACAGCGCAATGAATAATCCGAAATGATAAATAGAATTTCACTATGCCTATCTCTGACGGATACTCTTTCAGAATTGCCCCCTTAAAGCAACCAAAAGACCATTGATCCGCTTGACAAAATCAATATACAACGCGTTTGTGGACTGAGCACCAGATAGGCTACAAATTTGGTTATCAGAATATTATGAAGGTGTGAGTATGTGCTCTAACAATCTCATACTTATTCTAATAAATTTAGATGGATCACACAGATAAATGTATTTGTGCATTATATTTGTCAAATACATTACAATTATTTATTACATTAATTAAGTGATCTGATCAATTTGTAACTATTGATTGACTGGCCATCAATATGCTTCCTTGATTGAAGGAATCACATATCGGCTAAATATGGAACTCGGTTCCTAACCTATCGTGATACTTTATCTAGTTCAAGCTTTTCATCATTCTGATAGACATAGGGCTGTGAAAAATTTCATAAGCATACGTGCAATGTGATCAAACGATCAAATGATCAATTACGTAAGAAACAAGAGCACAAGAAGATCACGAATCAAGAAGAATTAAGAAGCTGCTATGGAGAGAATTTTTGGAACAAAGGAATTGCAGCAATTTTATTCACAAAAATTGTCTTCCTCAAGCTGCCATCGCAGCTTATTTAATCGATTACAAGGCATGCGAAACTACAAGATTGCCCCTAACTAACACCTCTCACCAGCTATTAAAACGAAGACAAAATTGTAACTTTGCTTTATTTCAAACTATGGCGTGTATTTATTCTTCTCCTTCCTCCAGCCTTTTCCTTCTTCCTTTGCAACCGTCACTCCCTCCTTGCAATTTAGACGCGCTCCCTTAACTGCTCCGTCCCCGCACGCATCTTGATCATCATGTGGTAATTAATCCTTTCAGTTATCAGAAACGCAATTCGATTGGGCAGTAGAAGCTTGCTGCTACATGCAATTACTCAGTGCACTGTTGCTCTCCTTGTTGCTGCAGCTATCAATTTCTTCAACACCCCCCTCACTCTAGGCTTGGTGTAGATATTCCTGATCCCAAGCAATGCAGCTATCTCAATCAATCTTTTAACATCCACAGCCTTAGTGAATATATCAGCAAGCTGTAGTTCGGTTCTGATAGGCATCAACTTAAGCGTCTCATCTTGCACTTTGTCCCTAACCACATGACAGTCAATTTCAATGTGTTTCGTTCGCATATGGAGCACTGGATTCTCTGCTATATATATTGCACTCTTGCAATCACAAAACAACTCAACTGGATTTTGATCAACAAGACTAAAGTCCCTCAACAGATGAATCAACCACTCTAACTCACATGTCATCATAGCCATTGCTCTATATTTAGCTTCAGCTGAGGACCTAGACATCGTACTTTGCTTCTTGACCTTCCAAGAAACCAGTCATTCGCCAAGAAACACACAGTAACCAGTCACTAATCTCCTAGTTTCATTACAACCTCCCCAATCCACATCTACAAATCCCTTTAGCTTCAAATCTCTAGTGTTAGGGAACACCAAGCCCTGTCCAACTGTTCCCTTTATGTACCTAAGTACCCTATGTGCTGCTTTCATATGACACTCAGTTGGGCAATAAAAAAATTGACTAAGATGCTGGACAACAAACGCAATGTCTAGCCTAGTAATAGTCAAGTATATAAGTTTGCCTATTAACCTCCTATAAGGTGATGCATCAGGCAGTAAAGGTGAGTCGTTATGCACTAATGCTGCATGTGTCTCCATGGGGCTCTTAGCTGGCTTAGACTCTAGGAACCCTGTCCCCTCTATAAGCTTCAGGCTACACTTCCTTTGAATTATGTAGATGACTGATGAAGCTCTAGCTACTTCAATGCCAAGAAAGAACTTTAGACTGCCTAAATCTTTAATCTGAAATTCTGAGTGTAATGCTTCCTTTATGCTATGAATGGCCCCCTCATTGGCACAAGTGGAAATGATATCATCAACATGCACCAACAAGATAAGCAAATCAGAACCCACAACTTTAGTGAACAATGTGTAATCACTTTTGGATTGCTGAAATCCCTTACTCAGTAGGAAATTAGTGAGAGTAGCGTTCCACTCTCTACTGGCTTGCTTCAAGCCATAAAGGGATTTGTGTAATTTACAAACCAAGCCTGGTGGGGACACAGTTAATCCAAGGGGAGGAGTCATGTATATCTCTTCATGAAGGTCACCATGGAGGAAGACATTATTGACATCCATTTGATGTATAGGCCAGTAATTCCTTGCTACAACTGCCAGAAGCACTCTCACCATAGTCATCTTTGCCACTCGGGAAAAAGTATCCTGGTAATCAATATCATACTGCTGTGTGTATCCCTTGGCAACTAGCCTTGCCTTATACCTCTCTACTGTGCCATCTGGCTTGAATTTAATTTTGTAAACCCACCTACACCTAATGGTTTTCTTTCCAGATGGTAAAGGAACAAGATCCCAAGTGTGATTTTCTTCCAACGCTGCCAACTCCTTTGCCATTGCCTCCTGCCACTCAGATGAACTAGCTGCCTTCACATAAGTATTAGGCACCACATACTTGTCAATACTCATCGTATATGCCTTAAACTTTGGAGCTAATGATGCATATGCTAGAATATTGTGAATTGAATGGGGGATGGTGTGGTTTGAATGAGTTGATGTGGAGTTGCAATGGTAATCTTTCAGATACGCATGTGGTTTGTGTGGAATGTTTGGGACGTATAGGGACCTCAGTATTCTCAGGACAAGCTGATGGCTCAGTATCATTAGCAGGAATGGATAAATCCACTGTGAGGATACCAGGTAGTCTTGGAGGTGAGGGCACACTAGGTGAGATTTCAACAGGTTGATGATCAGATGAGGAAGCTGAAGTGGGAGTGACTGAGGTACTCATAGGTGCATTGGATAGAATGGGATCTGGAATTAGTGCAGGCTGAGGGCTAAATGAAGGTGTGGATAGCTCAGAGTAATTATATGGATAAGATAGTGGAAGGACAGAAGGTGTTGAATTGTATGAAGGAGCAGTGTCTTGACAGAAAGAAGGTGTGGCTGGCTGTTTGGAGAAAGGAAAAACGTCTTCATAAAAAATCATATCCCTGGATATGAACACATCCTTGGTATCAAGATCTTGAAGCACATACCCCTTTGTTGAGTGGGACACACCCAAGAATAGACTCCTCCTGGCCCATGGAGCAAATTTATCTTTGTGAGGGTGAGTGTTTGCTGCATATGCTAGGCAACCAAATACTCTCAGATTTGAATAGGTAGGAGTGGTATTATACAAAAGCTCAAATGGAGTCTTTTGGTGAAGAACTGGTGAGAGTGTGATATTTATAAGGAACACTGAATGTTGTACACAAAAGCCCCAATAGGGTGATGGAAGGTTAGGCTGAAATCTTAATGCCCTTGCCACTCTAAGGATGTGCTGATGTTTCCTTTCCACAATCCCATTTTGTTGAGGGGTGTATGTGCAACTGGTTTTATGTACAATACCATAGGATGCATAGAATTCAGGCATGTTAAATTCCTGCCTATTATCAGTCCTGATCACCTTAATTTTCACATCAAATTGAACATTGACATACTGACAGAAACTATGCACAGTTGATCTAGTTTCTGCTTTTGACTTCAACAGATAAATCCAACAAAATCTAGAAAAGTCATGTACAATAGTAACAAAATATTGTTGTTTATACGTTGTTGGATACTTGTACGGTCCACATATATCAATGTGAACAAGAGAGAAAGGAGTGGAAGAAACAGAACAAGAAGTAGGGAAAGAGAGTCTTTTCTATTTGGCAAGGGGGCATATCACACAATGTTTTGTATCATCAGAGGCAAGCACATCTAGATGATTCTTATGGATTTCTTTGACTCTTGCAACTGACATATGGCCAAACCTGGAATACCAAAACAAAGCCTCTTATGACTGAACATGGAAAGCTTTAGCAGACGGGTTTGAGAGTGTAGAAAAAAAGGGGTTTGAGTGATTTTCAAATACATGATTTAAATGTGCTTAAAAACGTGCATGACATAAATGTGCATGATACATTGCATATAACTTGCCTTATATAATTCACATATAATGTTGCCGTACAAACGAGCCATGAAGCTTTAAAGCTTACATCAAATGGCAAACATTTGTTGTGTTTATACTATTTTCAGGTGCCAGCATTAATGAACTAAACTAGTTCATTAAGTGAAGTACTTTGTTAATTAAACTAAGTAGTTCATTAAAGGAAGCTACATTTGGAAAAGACACAAATGCAACAAGGCTAAGAAAGGAAAGTCTCCTCCTCCTCATTTATCACTCATATACACGGCATATATATATAAATACATATATTTTCAGATTTTTTGAAAAAGACACATACACATGTATTCCAACGTACTATCGACACGTTATATATTTTACGTACGTATGTTAACGTCACACCAATATACTTAACTCATATTTATGAGTATATTCAGGTCTAATATCATATGATATAAGTCATGGTGATGACAAATTAAATATGACACGTTAAAAGGTTCTAAACCAAAAATTGTCGTATCGGGCGAATACCGAAACTTCGCCAACGTGTCACGTACTTGCCATAAATAGATCGCCAGCCCCTACACCTCAAAAATCATTATAAGTTTCGTGTCTATGATGCTAATTTCAGCCATAAAATCATTCCATGTTGGCACACACAAATCACCCCACATTAAGGCCAAATTGTGGAGATTCCAATTTCAATTTTGTCACATGTCTAGGTGCCACTTTAGACCAGCCAAGTGCTGAGAATTAAGGTTTATATTATATATATTATTTGTAACATAATATATATAACATGTGCAAAAAATTTGGAATTTAATTAGAGAAAAATCGGGTAATCGATAAACATCGAAAATTCGTTTTCTACGTACACAACACATGGAACATTTTTGGCACATCACACGACACGTATCTAGACACTTTTTACATATGTCATACATCTTAAAGTGTTCTAGAAAATAAAATTAAGGGCTGATTGGAATATAACATGTGTGTATTATTAAATGTGCACTATTTTACAAAGTTTGCAAAAATAAAATTCAGCACATGTATATACATATGATACACGCCCTACAGCTGAGATGGAGCATATGTGGAGCCTTGTTGGCATATTGATTGGTCAAGAATCAATCATACAATGTTGGTGATTTAAAGAAAGAAACTAAAAAAGGTAATGTTTCAAATTTTATCTCATTTGAATCACATGCTGAAAATTTCAGCATGTGCACAAAGAGTGGCCGACTTTTCACACTAGAAAATGCCATATTTTACTATCTTGAATCATGAGCATTAAATGAGGATGTTATGGTAATGTTTTAAATTAATTATAAAATTAAAATGGTGATATTTTTAATATCACACATGCTGAAAATTTCAGCATGTGTGTAATGTATAGTGGCTGAAATTTAGTCCACATTTGTGTCTAATTTTTATTCCATACATGATGAGAATATTGTATACTAAATGGTGATTGAATTATCTTTTGATTTCAAGAAATAAATCAAAGCAAACTTGGCAACATTTTGAATAGAATACAAATGTTTCACATGCTGAAATTTCAGCATGTAAAGTGTCTTCATGGCCGATTTTATCATCAAAGTTGTGAGGAAATTATCTTGATTAATTTATGTGATGATCTTGGAAGTTATGGTAATTATTCTATGATGATTTAGGCACATGTTTCTAGTTGAATTTTTAGATTTTCCAAGTCATCAAATGATGACAACATTCAACAATCATGAAGTGCCAAGTAAGCAAAGGTTAAATGATCATCCAATAAGAAGGTGCCAAGTAAGCAAGATCATGTCACAATGATGCCACACATTCTCCCAAGGGCTTCGAAGATAATTTTCAAGAGGAGAAGGACTCCAAGGGGGGCGGCCAAAACAATTAAAAAGGAAGGAAGAAGAATAAGAACAAGAGTTGCAAATTCAAAGATCAAAAGTGTTCTAGCCTTCTTCTTCTACACTTTCTTTTTTTTCTTTTTGAAAGCCTATTGTAATTTCATTCATATTCTTAAATACGCTTATCTTAGACCACCACACACTCTTTATCTTTGTAAAAGATTGATCAAGGTGTGATCAATCTTCAATCGTAAAAGGTGGTGGTGTTCGTGACAATTGTATTCACGTACAAGGTTTGTAAAGGGTTGGAGTTGGTGTGTAACTACATCAACCCTGTGGTAAGGTGTTTTTGTATTGTGTGATTAGTGTGAACCGAGGAAGGTGTTCCTCAAAGACTGGAGTAGGTTGTTTATAACCGAACCAGTATAAAATTCTCGGTGTCATTTACTTTCAGCACTTATATTCTGTTTCTGCACTGTTTACTCTTTTTATTTACGTTCGTAAAAATAGTAAACGATTTTCAACAATTACGAAAATTTCCAGAAACATAGTCACACATCTTAGGGTTAATTTGGCATAAGTTTCAACCCTTTTGGATAAGTATAAGTCGATCAAACATCCAAAGTTCTGAGACTAGTGCAGTGTGATTTTCAGGCTTGTAAAGGTTGAGACTTTGAGTGTATTTGACTAACTTTCTGAAAGACTTTTTTAAAACTGTTTCAACCCATTTAAATAAAACATATAAGGGGTTAGTGGTTAAATTTTCAGAGCATTTGGGGTTGTGTACAAATAGGAATAAATTTTTCAAATCAGTGTATCGTTTCTGGCAGATTTGTGCAATCTGACCACCAACGATTGTTCAAGGGGTTAGAGGTTGAATTGTAATCTGAAATTTTTAGGAGATACTCATAACATCTGAGTCTAAGTTCTCTCCAAATTTCAGAATTTTTGAAGACCTAAAACCTAGTTTTCAAAACGTTTTAAAACTGGTCCTGAAAACAGAAACTGTTTTCAGAAGTTGGGTTTTTGGTTTAAAACAATTTTAAAAACCACATTTTCCGCACCCACTATTCAACCCCCCCCCCCTTCTAGTGGTGCCTTACAGATCCTACAGATTGTGGGATGGACATTGCTGAATCTTTTGGGACTCCATGAAGATGGTACAGACCTTGAGAGACTTTAGCTGAACCAATCGTCCTTTTGGTCTTGAAGTCCTGAATTAAACAAAGATTTGAAAGGAAGGATACTTGAATGACACCAATCTGAGTCAGCTTGCTTAATGATAACAAATTATAAGCAAACGAGGGCACATAAAACACATTATTCAACAACAGATCATTATTTACTTTCACTTTAGCAACGTGAGTGACCAGTGCCAAAGACTTATCAGGAAGTTTAATGGATATTGAACTAACAACACATAAGGATTCAAAGAGATAAGACGACGAACATACATGATCACTAGCTCCAGAATCTAAAATCCATATATTTGAGTTTTGGCAAGCATTGTTACCTAATAGCTTACCTGAGTCAGCAGCTACCTGAGCTGACATTATAGCATGATGGTGAGTGCTAGGACCACTTCCAGTTTGATCAACCATGCTTCTTCCAGTTTTATCATTATGCTGCTGCAAAAGATTCATGAGTTGCAAGTATTGTTCATGAGTAATATTAGGTATCACCTGGGGATCAGATGGACCAGTATCAGAACTGGCATGATCATAGTGCTGATATGATCCCACTTCTTCTTCATTTCCTGGTTCTCCACACGCATTACTGTACTCAGTGCCACCAACCATGTTCACCTGTGATCTGGGTTTAAACCCTGGTGGGTAACCATGCTTTTTATAGCATCTGTCCACTGTATGACCTGCCATATTACAATATGTACAAAACAGAGTCCTAGCACTATTTTGTCCAAACTTTCGCCTAAAGCCCCTGCTTGCCATTCTTGGTCCAAATGAACCTCCAGAAGGTTTGTTCATGTATGTATTAGACCTAGGCACCTCATTAACATTCATAACAACAGAAGGATTGTTCACAAAATGTTTCTGACCATTAGAATACATCAATTTCCTTTCAAGTTTTACTGCCATCGCAAACGCCGTTTTCAAATCTGGCAGTTGACTACTTAACAATAACCGAGACTTGACTGCCTCATAGTCATCAATTATGTAGCGCCCCGCTCCTGAACCCTAACATCGGGAACAGTGCGCCTGCCATATCTCACTAAGGAGAATACAAAGCGTCGAATCAATTTCCATCATGCCTGAAAAGACGTAGAAATTTTTCGCGTGGAAACGAAATACAATAAAGTAAAGTTTTCTTGATAAAGAAAATTCTCAGTAGAATAATAAATAAGGCATGATCAGAACGTCAACAAGCTAACATCTAGAGTCTATCAAACTGTACAAGGTGATGTCAGATGGAAACCCCAATGAACTAATAGCGGACAGCCGCAAGGTCTCCTCGTATCCTAGATGCGACCGCCAGTATGCCCAACCACCGTGTCAGCCCGTCCTCAGCAAAGATATAGTCGTACTCTTCCTCCTGCTCACCTGGTGGGGGGGAAGTAGGGATGAGTGACTAGGAATTCACTCAGTAGGCACCCGTCTCCAAGTAGTACAAGACGAGCATCCAAAAATGATATAACACATAGCACGTAAAACATGATATCACATAAGCATATGAATGCGGAAAAGTAATTCACTCTAGATAAAAATGCGCAATAACGTGATGCATGTCCTGCTATGCATGTCACACGCAACAAAGTCATGTCACACAAGATGCCGATAACTCCGCCATGCAATGCATGATCCCGGGACCTAACTGAGTGGCTGTGGGTCGTACCCACCCACAGTCACCATCCTGAGTGTACTTGGCCCCACCACCGTACACCATCCTGAGCGCCCGTGACCCGTATGTCATGACCCACCATCATGCAATGCACGTGTCATGAATGCAAACAACACAATCTCCTGAGGCCCCTGGCCCATCCTTACCATCCTCCGGTACTCAAATCTATGTTCATTTATTATCCGAATAATGATTTATTGTCGTTCGGTGTCAAAACTATTTTTCCATGACTTGTATACATTTATTGTGCATTTCCTATACTTTTCCTTATTTTTCCCTAATTTATTCCTAATTATTACCAAATTATCCGAATTAAATAAATTATCACAATACTAAAATTTAGTGAAATAATTTAATTTCATCATTTTATAATTTCTGAAATTTATTTATAATTTTCTGATATTTATTTATATTTTTCTATAATTATTACTATTTTTAATTAATTAATTAACAATTATGAAAGTTAAGGAATTTCAGAAATAAAACAAAAAAATCAATTACTTTACTATTTGGGCTGGCCTTTTCGCCAGCCCTGGTCCGCCCTTTAGACTGGCCCGAAAACGCCAGCAGTCCGGCCCGCAATCCCTTATCTTTTTTTTTATTTCAAGCTGGCCTGGTCCGTTGGCCATTCGGCCCGGTCCGCTAAACCAGGCCTCTTTTTTTATATATATAATGCTTAAATGGGCTGGCTTTGCTGCAGCCACCCAGTGGCCCATTAAGGGCTGGTCTGGTCTGTTGGCAGGCCAGCCCTAAAGTTAATTTTTTTTATACTTCCAGATATTCAACGCGTCCAGCGTTTCCAGCAGCGCGTGAAGGCCACGCGCGGCCATTCCTGCGGCGCGTGAGCCACTCCGGCTACCTCCGGCACCCGTTTTTCGACTCCGATCTATATTTTTGCCTATTTCCAGTCTATGGGAACCTATTCTAAGGCCAAACAAAATGAAAAGTCTCTAATCTTGAGACCTTTTTTCTACTATTTTGATTATCAAATCTTTCTCTAAAATCAAAGCTATATCACGCAATACACATCGCATACACTCATCGCATAACCAGTAGATACACGCATACCAGAGTCTTTAAAACTTCATGTTTTTCACAGATCAAACAACATGCATTGAAATTCAACAATCAGAAACGACAAAATACGTAATATATCACCAAAGCATGCTTGAATTTGTACCAATTGTAAAGGGAAAGGGAACCTACTTGATTTCTGACAATTTACACGAATATTCCACTAGCGAGTAGATCGGGATACCCGGCTTCCCCTTTTCCCTTCTCTTCTTCTTCTCTTCTCCTTCTCTCTTTTCCTCTTCCCTCCCTTCTCTCTTCAGCCGCGGCCTCTCTTATGCATTAACCCCCTCTTTTTTTTCTTTTAATTTCTCCTCCGTTGAACCCCCACGTCTCCCTTACCTTGATTTGCGTGCAAAAATTATGGAAGGAAACGGTTATTCCCCCCTTGAATCTTGACGTGATTTACTTTTTTTAAAAAAATTTTAAAAATTAATTCTTTTATCCTTATCCTCCCACCTTTTTGATATTATGGTTATTTATTTAGTCTTTTTTTAAACCCCTTTTTATCCCCACAGCCTCTCTCTTATAACATTTATATATGTTTAAGTTACTATTTCTTTGTTACTTATCCTTTATTGTTACCTTATATTTTAGTAACGCCTTTATCCATATACACAACTACGAATTACTTGAACATGAATAATGCGCTATAGTGAATTTATTTTTGATGCGTCGTTACACCCAATGGCTACTTAAATTAACGTGTAACGATTAGTTCAAAATTTTGGGGTGTAACATCCTACCCACCTTACAAGAAGTTTCGTCCTTGAAACTTGACGTACCTTATACGGAGAGGTAGGGGTAGTGCTTTCGCATCTAATCCTCCAGCTCCTGATCTTCGCGGTCTATGATTCGATCAAGAATCTCTTCATATGACGCATCGTGTTTGATCCTCAATGACGATGCGTCCAGTACATGACTCGGGTCAGAAATGTATATTTTTAGCTGAGAAGCCTGGAATACATTGTGAACTTTGGCTAGCATTGGAGGTAACGCCAAACGGTAAGCGTAGTGAACCCATCCTTTTGAGCACCTCGTAGGGCTACTATACTGAGACCTCAGCCTTTACTTCTATCTTGAGCAATTTTGAGTCTTTCCCGGATCAACCTTGTCTTCTCCATGGTCTGCTCAATCGGCTCCGTACCGATGGTAGTGCGCTCTCCAACTTCGTTTCCCTGTACTGGGGATCTGCATCTACATCCGTAGAACGTCTCAATTGGTGTCATGCCGATGGCGTATGATTGCTGGTATTGTAGAAGAACCCAATCAACTTGATCCTACCATCCCAGTTCCTCTTGAAGTCAATGGCGCAAGACCTCATCTTGTCTTCCAATGTTTGTATCGTCTTTCCTGACTACTCATTAATCTAGGGGCGAAATGTAGTATTCAAACATAGCTCTACCTATCATATACACCCGCATACGTGAGTTTTAATATGTACGTTGTTTCAATGGTTAAGTTGTTTGAACATGTTTGGTATAGACATATAGCATGTTGTGTATCAGCATGTATGACTTACGTATCATATGTAGCTTATGGATTCATAATCGTTACATGCAGTTTATCACGTAAACTATTTTATTTTATTTTATTTATTATTATTTTTTTGTTGAGTTTAAGTGGTACACACGCTATGCGCGTTCATTTTAGTCTTTGTTTATCGTGATCCCTCTTTTCTTTTCTTTTATTTTTTTTGCACTTTTGTTAGTCGTTAGTAATTTTTTTGTGACATGTACTCTATATTTTTTTTCCGTGCTAGCTTATTTTATTGTGGTATAATATCGTCCTATATATTATGCTGAAGAGAGTGCATAATTGCATAGTTTTACTGTAATGAAAGAAAAAAAATATATATATATAAAGAATTTATTTGGGTGTTCATGTATGATAATACATTTTTTTTTGTTATTAAATGATCTACATTTTTTGGCTCCGCGAAGCTTTGTTGATATCTTTGTTGATATGAACTGTCCACTCGAACTTTGCCTTCTTATGCTTCCGTCTGCTCAGGGGCACAAGTATCGACGAAAATCCTTAAACGAATTCCATGTAGCAGCTGGCCACACCCAGAAAACTCCTTACTTCAGTCACCTTGGTCGGTCAGTGCTACTCAGTGACATCCTTAACCTTCTTCGAACCCATTAAGGTTCACTCTTCTGGACTCACGTTACTCGAGAAAGCCACGCTTCTGCTGCGCAACTCTGTTATTTATCTCTGACTAACATCATCTGTACTGATGATATGTCATTGAGACCTGGTTGCCGACGGTTGAACTCTGCTACTACGTCGCCAGCCTCCCTGATGTCTGCATTATTCGTCACGTGGATCTGGAAACTGATCCTTGCTTTCCTTTATGTTGTACCTGATTCCATTATGGTGGTGACGTCGGTCTCTGCTCAGTGTCCTCTCTCGTAAAGCGTCCTGGTTGTCGCGCTGATACTTGCATAATCCCCCACGCAGATCTTAATGTGGCATCCACATTGAGCGCTTGGTGGCGGCAGTGGCCTTGTCCTACTCCGTGGTTGTACTTTCGTCCCGAGCAGTCTTGTGATTATCAGCGGCCATGTCGCATATTTATGCCTCTCAGATGAAGGGTCCTTCTAAACATCGGATTCCAGATGACTTGTATCTCCATGTTGTAGAACCCATATCCGGTGGCGCCAGCGGCGGAAGACGCTAGCTCAATTGCTACTAGCACTACGCATTCTACAGTTGCTGTTGCGCCAAAGTGGTGGCCATGGTGTCGGCCAATGCTTGGAGGATGACCTACTGACCCTGGTAGTTGTTACTCCATGTGGTTGTTACCATATTTTCCGTTGCCTTCTTGCCAGGTTTTCCACGATGCGACGGTGTTTTCTTGGATTTTGACCGAATCCTGACGAAAATTTGGATTGACGGTAGTAATAGAGGGATCTGAGCATTTAGGGTGCTCACGCGAAGGTTCAGAGGTACAACAGTAATTAAATATAGAAAGCTCACTGACGGCACACACCTCCCTTAACCCGATCATAACTTAGGTCTACTTCATTTATTAGGGGTAAAATTGTTATTCCTAGGTAAAGATCATAACTTATGTCTAAGTGATCTAGTTAATCCTGCGTTCCCGAGGCGGATCTGAAGCCTGGCTCTGATACCACCTGTAGCACCCCGCTCCCGAACCCTAGATCGGGAACAGTGCGCCCGCCGTATCTCACTAAGGAGAATACAAAGCGTCGAATCAATTTTCATCATGCCTGAAAAGACGTAGAAATTTTTCGTGCAGAAACGAAATACAATAACGTAAAGTTTTCTTGATAAATAAAATCCTCAGTAGAATAATAAATAAGGCATGATCAGAACGCCAACAAGCTAACATCTAGAGTCTATCAAACTGTACAAGGTGATGTCTGATGGAAACCCCAATGAACTAATAACGGACAGCCGCAAGGTCTCCTCGTATCCTAGATGCGACCGCCAGTATGCCCATACCACCGTGTCAACCCGTCCTTAGCAAAGATATAGTCGTACTCTTCCTCGTGCTCACCTGGTGGGGGGGAAGTAGGGATGAGTGATTGGGAAATCACTCAGTAGGCACCCGCCTCCAAGTAGTATAAGACGAGCATCCAAAAATGATATAACACATAGCACGTAAAACATGATATTACATAAGCATATGAATGCGGAAAAGTAATTCACTCCAGATAAAAATACGCAACAACGTGATGCATGTCCTACTATGCATGTCACACGCAACAAAGTCATGTCACACAAGATGCCGATAACTCCGCCATGCAATGCATGATCCCGGGACCTAACTGAGTGGCTGTGGATCGTACCCACCAACAGTCACCATCCTGAGTGTACTTGGCCCCGCCACCGTACACCATCCTGAGCGCCCGTGACCCGTACGTCACGACCCACCATCATGCAATGCACGTGCCATGAATGCAAACAACACAATCGTCTGAGGCCCCTTGCCTATCCTTACCATCCTCCGGCACTCAAATCTAGGTTCATTTATTATCCAAATAATGATTTATCGTCGTTCGGTGTCAAAACTATTTTTCCATGACTTGTATACATTTATTGTGCATTTCATATACTTTTCCTCATTTTTCCCTAATTTATTCCTATTATTACCAAATTATCTGAATTAAATAAATTATCACAATTACTAAAATTTAGTGAAATAATTTAATTTCATCATTTTATAATTTTTAGAATTTATTTATAATTTTCTGATATTTATTTATATTTTTCCTATAATTATTACTATTTTTAATTAATTAATTAACAATTATGAAAGTTAAGGAATTTCAGAAATAAAACAAAAAAAATCAATTACTTTACTATTTGGGCTGGCCTTTTCGCCAGCCCTGGTCCGCCCTTTAGACTGGCCCGGAAACGCCAGCAGTCCGGCCCGCAATCCCTTATCTTTTTTTTATTTCATCGCATTATTGGGCTAGCTGGTCCGTTGGCCATTCGGCCCGGTCCGCTAAAGCAGGCCTCTTTTTTTATATATATAATGGTTAAATGAGCTGGCTCTGCTGCGGCCAGCCAGCGGCCCATTAAGGGCTGGTCTGTTCTGTTGGTAGGCCGGCTCTAAAGTTAATTTTTTTAATACTTCCAGACATTCAACGCGTCAAGCATTTCCAGTAGCGTGTGAAGGCTACGCACGGCCACTCCTGCAGCGCGTGAGCCACTCCGGCTACCTCCGGCACCCGTTTTTCGACTTCGATCTATATTTTTGCCTATTTCCAGTCTATGGGAACCTATTCTAAGGCCAAACAAAATGAAAAGTCTCTAATCTTGAGAAAGTTTTTTTACTATTTTGATTATCAAATGTTTCCCTAAAATCAAAGCTATATCACGCAATACACATCGCATACACTCATCGCATAACCAGTAGATACACGCATACCAGAGTCTTCAAAACTTCATTCTTTTCACAGATCAAACAACATGCATTGAAATTCAACAATTAGAAACGACAAAACACGTAATATATCACCAAAGCATGCTTGAATTTGTACCAATTGGAGGGAGAAAAGGAACCTACTTGATTTCTGATAATTTACACGAACATTCGGACTGGCGAGTAGATCGGGATACCCGGCTCCTCCTTTTCCCTTCTCTTCTTCTTCTCTTCTCCTTCTCTCTTTTCCTCTTCCCTCCCTTCTCTCTCTTTAGCCGCTGCCTCTCTTATGCGTTAACCCCCTCTTTTTTTTCTTTTAATTTCTCCTCCAGCTAAACCCCCACGTCTCCCTTACCTTGATTTGCGTGCAAAAATTATGGGGGGAAACGGTTATTCCCCCCTTGAATCTTGACGTGATTTACTTTTTTTAAAAAATTTTAAAAATTAATTCTTTTATCCTTATCCTCCCACCTTTTTGATATTATGGTTATTTATTTAGTCTTTTTTTTAAACCCCTTGTTATCCCCACAACTTCTCTCTTATAACATTTATATATGTTTAAGTTACTATTTCTTTGTTACTTATCCTTTATTGTTACATTATATTTTTGTAACGCCTTTATCCATATACACAACTGCGAATTACTTGAACATGAATAATGTGCTATAGTGAATTTATTTTTGAAGCGTCGTTACACCCAATGGCTACTTAAATTAACGTGTAACGATTAGTTTAAAATTTTAAGGTGTAACAATTTAATCCTGTAAGGAACTTAATCACACAATCATCTTCAATGAATTTGCTTATTGAACCACTCAAGTTACAAGTACACCTATTACACGTACACGTAGGGACAGACTTCAATACTGACAGTTCTTCCTAAATACCCTTCAGCTTGGTGTAATTTTCAGTGACTGTGGCCTGTCCTTGTTTAATTTTATAATCTCTTCTTGTAAGTCAGACAGCCTAAATGAATCCACATTTCCATATCTAAATTTCAAATCATTCCATGTATCTACTGCATTGTCTATCCACACCACACTATGTGCTATGCTAGAGATAAGAGAATTAACTAACCAAGAAGCCACCATGTTGTTGGCATTGATCCAAGCATTATACCTTCTTGTTCCTTCAGTTGGTTTCGCAATGCTACCATCCACAAATCCAGTTTTGTTCTTGGATTCAAGCGCTCTCCTAGCGGACCTACTCCAGTCGTGGTAATTGTTCCCATCCATTAGCGGTTGAACCAAGATCATGGAAGGATTATCACTAGGGTGTATATAATACGGATCCTATGAAGGATCAGCGCCATGAAAGTATGAATCAAGGGAGAAGACGTTTCGCTATTATTACTCATGAATGAACCAAAATTCATCTATTAGGCTCTGATACCATGTGAAAAATTTCATAAGCATACGCGCAATGCGATCAAACGATCAAATGATCACTTACGTAAGAAACAAGAGCACAAGAAGATCACGAATCAAGAAGAATTAAGAAGCTGCTATGGAGAGAATTTTTGGATCAAAGGCATTGCAGCAATTTTATTCACAAAAACTATCTTCCTCAAGCTGCCATTGCAGCTTATTTAATCGATTACAAGGCATGCGAAATTACAAGATTGCCCCTAACTAACACCTCTCACCAGCTATAAAAACAAGGACAAAATTGTAGCTTTGCGTTATTTCAAACTATGGCGCGTATTTATTCTTCTCCTTCCTCCAGCCTTTTCCTTCTTCCTCTGCAACCGTCACTCTCTCCTTGCAATTCAGACGCGCTCCCTTAACTGCTTCGTCCCTGCACGTATCTTGATCATCACGTGGTAAATAATCCTTTCAGTTATCAGAAGCGCAATTTGATTGGGCAGTAGAAGCTTGCTGCTCAGTGCAGTGTTGCTCTCCTTATTGCTGCATCTATCAATTTCTTCAACAAGGGCGAAAGACTGTTTTCCCAAGTTTGACTCTTTAAGAGGCTTCCTGACTGAATGCACCAACTAAACAATTACTTCCAGAGGTAACTTAATACTTCCATGATTATTTTTGGTCTTATAATTGATATCAGAGTCATCTTCTAAGCATATTGTTAGATTGAGTTAATTGCACCAGGTATGCGTACTTGTAAGTAGCATCCAAACTTTCAATAAACTCACTTAGCATACACACTTATAGGGGAAATAGACATCTGGCATCCATGCTGACGTCATAAAGGCAATTTGCATTTATTTTTTAAAAGTTTATAGAAAAAATAATTAAAAAATAAAAAGAAAAACCCCACCCCCACCTCACCCCCCACAATCGACCTCCTTCCCCCATCCTCCCCCATCTTCATCTTCTTCCTCCATCTTCCTCTTCTTCCTCCCCCATCTTCTTTCTTTTTGATTCCTCTTCTCCTCGTCCCTTTTCCTCTCCCTAACACTCACATAGTACCCATTTCCATCCTCTATTAAACCCACCCATACAAGGCTAGATCGGATCACAAACGAGGTGTTTCGAGAAAGGTTAGGCGTAGCTAGTATAGCCGATAAACTAAGGGAGGGTAGATTGAGATGGTTTGGGCATGTCAAGCGGAGACAGACAAAGGCGTCGGTCAGAGCAATTGAAAGTCTAATTGTAGAGGGAAAGAAGAGTAAAGGCAGACCCAAACTGACTTGGGATGAGCAGATAAAACACGACTTACTAGATTTACACCTCTCTGAGGACATGGTCTAGGATAGGAGTTCATGGAGACATAAGATTAAGGTTAACGAGGTATAAGACATATATAGGGACAGTTTAAAGTATATGTAGGGACATAGATAGACGTAGGCACTATCTACGCTTTAGGTTAACTTTCCACTTGGTGGCATATGTTTTATCGTTGTTTTACGTTACATGTACATATATACGTGATGTGTATTTTAAAAGTCCTTTATTGGTATTTCTTGAATCTACTCACTAACACACTAGCACGGCATATCCCTATTATCATGTCATTTATGCAGGTAGAGCCGGGGGTCTCACTGGAAGCAGACTCTCTATCCCTTAGGATAGAGGTATTGTCTGCCTACCACTTACCCTCTCCAGACCCTGACGATAGCTTTTGCTGTCGTTGGGATATACTGGGTACGGATGATGATGATGATGATGATTAAACCCACCCATAATCCACACTCCTTCAACACTGCACAATTCATTTCTTTATCCCTCTTCACGCACACAAACACTCTGATCATTTCTCATCATTCATGACTGCCCATTAGGATACATAATTGATTCAAATTCCTTGAAAAAGGACTCCCTAGCCCTCCAGAAAAGTGGGAGCTAAAGAAAAGAAAAGGAAGAACAAATAGGAAAATATGGCAACGGCAATCATTATTACTCACCCATTAAATTCAATCCCTCGATTTCTATTTCTTAATTCCTTATCTCACAGACAAGGTTTGAGCACATCCCATAACTCTACAAAGCTCTTTGTGTCCTCTGATAATTCTGGCTGAGCAGTTTTCCCAAAAAGTTTGAATCTTTTCTCTACTTTCGATCGACGGCAAATTTCGTCTCCACTGTAAATCGGCGACAAAAAACCTGTAAATTGGCGATAAACCAGCTGAAAATGACGGAAGAGTCTTGGAGCCACCTCCCGACGGCGTTTGAATCGTTGTGGAAGGTGTTTCCGGGCTGGCTGGAGTAATAGTGCTAGAGGGTGGAGGACCATTTGGTCCCGTGGCTTTAATGGTGACGCTCAGCTTCATGCCACTTCCACAGTGACCAGGGATCCCGCAAATGAAGTAGTGTGTGCCGGCAGTTTGAAGTGGGACGGTGGTGGCGCCGGAGCTGTCTGACTTTATTGCATTGCCCGTCGTGCATGAACTGTAGTCATTTAACCAATTGTTTGTTTTTGAAAGTTGAAGAGAAAAAGGGAGAGGCGAGAAGTGAGGTGAGAGAGATGAAGAGGATGAAGTTGAAGAGAAAAAGGGAGAGGCGAGAAGTGAGGTGAGAGAGATGAAGAGGATGAAGATGAAGATGGAAGAATGTAGATTCATAGGGGAGGATGAAGATGGAGATGAAGGATGAAGATGGAGATGAAGGAAGAAGATGAAGATGAAGGAAGAAGGGGGAGGGAGGTCGCATGGTTGGAGTGGTGTGGGGGTGGGGGGTGGGAGTGGAGTTTTTCTTTTTATTTTTGAATTATTTTTCTATAAATTTTTAAAAAATAAATGCAAATTGCATTTATGACGTCAGCATGGATGTCACGTGTCTATTTCCGCTACGTGAGTTTATTGAAAGTTTGGATGCTACTTAAAATTTCGTGTACAAGTATGGATATCAGGTGCAATTAACTCTTGTTAGATTTTATAAAACAAAAATCCGTACTTCTTGATGTAATTTTAATCATTCGGAGGTTACGATTTTGCTTTTATGAGGCCTTAAATACTGACGATTGACAACGTTTTGATGTGTTGAGCTATTCCCTTCATATGACATTCGTCATAAACGTCGTTCAATATATTCTTGTATGCAATTACGTGCAATTATTTTGGATCAATCAGTGTATTGTAAATCGGTCTATTTTATTATCCATCTTAGCCGGAATGAGTTCTATTGTTGGCATAACATTTGGTAAACATGAATATTTAATTATTTTAAGGAATAGAAACTATTATCGTCACTTTTTTTATATGCATTATTTTTGTCAAAAGTTCGCATGATTTACCCTTTTACCTTTGATTTTATTTTTTATACATATTAGTAAGGTTGAGATAAGGTGCATAATCCCTAGATGTTTCGAAATTCTTCCAAAATAGAAATTTAGAGTTTGCACATTTAAATTTCCTCCAAAGAAACTAAAAACAAGAAAAGCCTGCTTAGAGCATTGACGTCTGCACTGCAGCAAGAATTGAATACTATGAATTCAAACAAAAAATATACTTAACAAAATCTGAAAAATTCAATAAATTAAAAAGTCTGTGTTCAATATTAATTATATCATCATGTGGAAATAGCAACAGGCCAAGACTCGGGAGATAAACAAACACAACATGCGTCTGAGCAATCTGTCGTTTTCTTACAACTTCATAAATAAACATGAACAGTCGGAAACAAAAAAGACAGCTTGACATCATATAATATGACACCTTTCATAAAATTTATTGAGCCTTGATAGCTTGTTGGCAAAGGTTAAACCCCAATCCAAAGGGCCTTCATTGCCTCAGTTCCAATGAGCTGTGTGGAGGATGTAAATCAAGAATCCAGTAGACTCCTAGATTGGGTGAGATCTTACAGAGTTACCTACACAAGGTGTCCCCTACAAATCAGGCCTTTGGCCTGGCAGCAGAGGAACACACACACTGTGCGCGTCCCTGGATTTGAACTCATGACCTCTTGTTGGCAATCCCCAACGCGAGTACCAACTGGACTATACCCCGAGTGCTATTGAGCCTTTATAGCTGGACAAGGCCTTGAGTTTCGAGTGTAAAAAAAACTGACAGGTTACTGTATATTTTTGATTATTTTAAGAATTTGCTAATAAAATAGTTAAAAGAATTTTTTTTTTCTGAAAACATAAGAAAAGGAAATTATGAGAAGATCCAGTCTCACTACATAAGAACGAAAACGTCACCCACAGAGTATAACATTCAGGCCAAACAGAAAAAAAAATTATATACCCCGACCAAAAGTTTACTGTTTTTCCATAAAATATTCAAATCTATTTTTATTAAAAATATTATCTGAACTTTGTAAGACCAAAATGAATCGCGGTAGCATAACAGTTACATCCGGCCAAAGTCTCTTAGTTGATGTCTTCAATCTCTGTAAGCCTGTCAAGAAGAACTTCGGGAAAGAGATTATTCTAGCCTATGTTTATCAGTATGCTTAAATCCTTGAATAGATGGACTATCACAAGAAGTGTATTTATCGGTTAGGCTAGAGATCTTTTCTATGTTTAACCGATAATTATTTTCTTCCATTAAAGAATTATACTAATTGTCAATCAATCAGAATCAAATCGTCAAATTAATGAAGTCAATAACTACAACATATCTGTCTAATATGAACACGTATACCCATGTCATCCATCTTAGTAATTTATAAATAAATTAAGAGATTCTTGCAATCAATTAAATTGATTATTACATTCTGCAAATTGGATCACATGTCAATGCCAGATAACACATCATAAGCGATGAAAAAAATATGGCCATTTATTTGATTATCACTTGCATTCAATGACTACAAAACTTTGAATAGAAAGTAAAACACAGAGTGAAGATGGTCATGCTTTAATGTCAAGCACTATCTTCTAAGAAATACAATGCATCATGCATCCAATCTAGCAAAATGAATGATTTAACATAAATCACATCAATGGGTCCACGTCTATTGATCAAATATATCACAAAAACATGAAATGTACAAACTCAAAGTTAACAAATGACTAAGCAAAACATAAGATCAAAGTACAACAAAATGAAAGAGATCTAAGGAGTCCCATATTAGTAGCATGATGTAGAAAAACTTTAGCCGGTACTCCTTTTGCCATAGTATCAGTAATCATTGACTTCGTACTGATGTATTCAATTTTTATTTCTCTTTTATGACATAATCTCTAACCTTCAAATACTTTATGTCAATATGTTTATTACGCCTCTCACTTATTTTTCAAAGAACTTAGCAGCTGAATTGTCGTACAAAATTTTCATAGGACTATCAATGGCATCGATAATTTTTGGACCACTAATAAAATTCCACATACATAGAGCCTGTGAAGTAGCTTCACGCCATGAAATTGAATCAGACTCCACTGTGGATGAAGAAATAATGCATTTCTTCTTACTCCTCTACAATACAGATCCTCCCACAAGAAGAAAAATGCAAAGAGAAGTAAATTTATTTGTATCCGCACAACTAGAGTAGTATGAATCTAAATAAATTCTTTGATCGTATATATGTGACCTTATGATCTTTGTTTCCTTGTGAATATCTCAACACTTTTTTAGTATCTTTCCAATGAACTATATAGGGGTTGCTTTTATATTACCAAGCATTCCAATAGCAAATACAATATCCGGTCAGGTACAGACCAACGCTACGTAAGGCTCCCAATGAGCGAGGCGCATGGAATACTTTTAATTTTTTTGATCATGTGTCAATGCATTTTTAGGACACTGGACTAAACTAAAGCTTTCTCCTTGGACAATAGCTAACACATTGATGCACAAAATCTCTTATGTACTTTGTTATTGTAGGCTTTTTGACAAACACCAAGTATTTTACTTATTCCATGTATGTGGATATCTATGCAGAGGACATAAGCGGCTTCACATGTATCTTTCATATCAATGTTCAAAGTGAAAATCCGCTTGGTCTCATGTAATAATCTAAGATCGCTACTTGTAAGCCAAATATCATTTACATATAGAACTAATAAAATTGATTTGCTCCTATTGACCTTGAATTTATACATTGATCAATAATGTTCTCTATAAACCAAATGAAGAGATTACCTCATGAGACCTAAGGTTACATTCACGGGAAGGCAGTTTAAACTCATATATGGATTTATTCAATTTGCGTACCAGCTGATCATTATCAAAATTGACAAAGCCTTCATGTTGGCGCATGTGTACCTCTTCATTGAGAACCCCATTAAGAAACATTGTTTCCGCATCCATTTGGTGTAGCTCGAGATCAAAATGCACTAATACTCCCATGATTATTCGAAAAGAATCCTTCTTTGAGACTGGAGAGAAGGTTTCAAGGTAATCAACGCCTTCTTTCAGAGTAAATCTTTTTGCTATAAGTCAGAATTCATAGCGTTCGCGGTTACCAAATAATTCTCCTTTGGTCTTAAAGACACACTTGCATCCCACCATAGAGGCACTATGTGGTAACGGAACAAGCTCCCAGACATTGTCTTTAGACATTGATTCCACCTGTTCTTTCATGGAATCGTACAATATTGATGATTTGTCACTATTCATGGCGTGTGAAAATTATATAGAGTCATTATTCAGTCTAATGTCATCATTGGACTCCTGAAGATAAAAAATAATCGCTAGAAATTGCTAACTTTCTAGTTCTTGAGGATCTTCGTACTCCCACTTGTTCAGTAGATGTGGGATGAGTGGGTTCAGATTGTTATTGATGTGATTCTTCAATTTGAGGTTGCACAATTTGTGGCTCTTTATTATATTGAATAGCAACCAAATTATCCAAATGTAAAGGTATAACGTGTGCATCTCTTATTTCTTCATAATTGAGTTGACAGTTTGAATCACTCCTATTGATTTTACCTAGAATTTTAGCATTTCTAGCTTTAACCACTCTTGGAGTATGTGAGGGACAATAGAATCTAAATCCTTTGGAGTTGATTGTGTATCCAATAAAATAACTACTTTTCATTCGTTTATCCAATTTCTTTAGGTTTAGATTGTATATCCTAAGTTGAACTGAACAACCCCATATGTGTAAATATTTCAAACTTCAGTTCCAAGCATTGCATAATTCAAAAAAGGTTTAGGTGCGGTCTTAGATGGAACCCTATTTAAAACATACACAGTAGTTTTTAGGTCTTCGTTCCAAAAGTGATACGATCGTGAATCGTATTGAATTAACGGTCGCTTCTTTCAACTCCAAAAGACACCTTTGATCAGCCCTTGTGTGGGATAATGGTGCAAACACTACCTTTTGGCACAAGAGATGTCAACAACGTCTACGTTGAGCAATTCGAATCTCCCAATCTAACACGTCATTCCATATCATTGGATTGTGATTCACCAACTAGGTTTGCTCAAACCTTGATTGGATCTAGACTTGATTTTACTTTGTGAAAAACCAAAGGAAAAACACTCAAACAAAGCAACACATGGCTGCATAAGAAAACTGATGTTTTTGATTTCTGAAATTCTACTGACCCCTGGCTGCCCTACATGCCTTTTAAATGGCATTATTTTGCTAAATTCTAAAAAATAATTAATTAATTAGTCCTCAGATCATTACCTATCAATCTAAATCAAATTTACATAAAAACATAAGTCAAAACTAATCAAGATAGATTCTACAATTTAAATCCCTAAAATCTCGTTCTTGAATATACCCTGTCGGTTATGGACTTCTATCCGCTTCTAGACACCGAATAAAGTTTTGCACTCTTCAGCAAAGTTGTAGCTCATCCAATTTTCTTAAATTTGAGCTCTTGAATCACCTCATTTGGACTCGTCTTCGTAGAGATATAGCCTTCAAAAATCAGGTATCTATCTAGTAGACTTTAGTACTTTCTATTTTGGACTCCCATCTTCCATTTGATTTAGATCCATCTTGTAGACCGAATTAGGAAGAGTGCATGGCATGAAAATCGTTCCAAATTGAGTTTTCTAACATCTCCAAGTAATTTGAATCCATTCGGACCTATACTCCGACCAATACATCCAAAATAATGAACGGTGTCTGGCTGCCTTCCTGAAAAATAAGGGTTACTTTCCTTATATAGTCTTCGCATGTTTGGGCTTGATATCTTCAGAAATTAGGAAATACAAATTGTCAACGTATGTTAGTTTTCTTTTGCAACTTGAATCAGTGGATTTGGATCAATCGTTCATGAGATATGTCCAAAATGCCGGAACTGGGTCACATGCAGAAAACTCTCATTTTCAGCTCTACCTCTTCTTCAAGCAAACGTCCATGCAAGCGCATGCAAGCCCTACAAACACTCAAACAACACAAATAACTAACAATAAACATAATTAAAGACTCAATGCATGTCCTAGACCTAGCCTTGAGCAATAAGACACTTAAATGATGCAAAACTAAACAAGACTCAAACACACCAAGTATGTCAATGACATTTGTAGGCTTGTCTTGAACATGACCTATACAAGAAATGTCTAACATCTAACTATAGGATTTCAATTTGTACACACGCTTCTTGTGTGTGTAGAATGAAATGAGGAGGCTCCTTGAGCCGCATCAATCCTTTCCACCTCGAAAGGATTCGATCTCGAATCTAAACAGTCAAATGTATAAGAGGGATACTTCAAAAAAACTGACAATATATACAAGACACAAACCTAAGAGAATAAAGTGTAATGAACATGCTTAATTTGAGTTTAATATGCTTAGGATGAACAATTAACTTAACAAAGAAGCATGTAGGCAACAACATATTATAACACATATCTATACGAACACTTAGCAACAGGCACCTCTTTTTAATGTGTTTAAGATGCACTAAAAAGATAGGTAGGAAACTCCTCACATAAGATTTATCATGCATGAATGATAAAGTATGTAAAACATGAAGAATAAACAACCTACCTTGTACGCTCATTAGAACTTCCAAATCAGATGTATGTGAACTATCACGCTCAACAAAGCACAAATCAGCACTAACATGTTATCATCTTCAAAATCAGTTTGTAACGTAACGAAAAGTAGAATTTCAGATTCATACGCACGTAAATTAGAATTTTCATGGAATGGAATGTCAATATTAAGGCACTCAAACAAAAGATTATTATTGACAACCCATTCATGCTTCTAAATTTTATCATATTTATAGCATATGACATCACTATTGTCATTTGAAATGTCACTCAAATCATCTTGTAAATCAGTATGTAAGTCAAGCAAATCATGTGAATCATATCTATCACAAACAACTTTAGACTCAAGCTCATCATTTTTAGTAGGCAAGTCAGTCTAATTCATACGAACACGATAAAGATCAACAAGTCTCCTAAGACCTTGCAACATGATGATGAACTTCTGTAAGGATCTCAAAGTTACATTCTTTTTGTGCTAGAAGTTTCTTACGAATGTCAGAATTACGTTCTAATAACTTCACACAGTCATGTTCAACTTCAATATGATCATGGAAACCAGCATGCAATTTGTTATTAGGTTCACACACTTTAGAGTGCAAAACAACATCGTTACTTGAATCAGATTCATGCAAACCAGATTTAAGCAATGTAGGATCATGCAATTCAAGAAGCTTATCATGTAAGTCATGTCCATTCGGCACATCAACTTTCTCATCATGAATAACATGTGTATCAATTGAAATTTCAGCATCATCATCATAAGAATCATGCTCAATATCAACACTAAAATCATCACAAAAATCATGCAAATCATATGCAATTCCATAATAAGCTTGATTGAAGCCTTCTACCATTGCAATATATAGGTCTCTAATGTCATCATCCATGGAATCCTTAACTAACCTGAAATTAAGCAAGAAAACAAAGAAAGGAAAAAACTAACACAAAGACAAAAGAATCATCGTTACATTAGTGAACTCAAAATCTATGTGTATGTTCCTTTCTCTCTCTTGTATAGTCACTCACAGTTTGTGTTTTTCTTGGCCAATCTTGAACTAGATACAATCAAAGCAAGCTTTTCAAGTGGCTAACACAATCCAATGGTCAAATGTACCTTTTTCTCCAACGTATCAACCAATTTTCAACAACCAATGAGCAAAGGTATCAATCCAAGTAACAAGAAAATTTAACACACTTAACTTCCTAAGAATTAAAGGAAAAGGAGCAAAAATTATGTCAAAAACTGAGCCAAAGAAAACTAAGGGTTGCCCTGGCAATCTTTAGTTAACTTTAGCCTTATGCAAATTAATTACAAGTTGTTGATTCAAGTGCAACAATCAAGTATCCAAGTGTAAGGCAATGAAAAGATTATGTATTTTGTGGCTTCAAAGGGCACGACCTTGTTGAGTTTTTACGGAACTTGATTTACAAATAATTTGACAACTGTCTTGGCACTCTTTTCAAACAATTTTCACCAAACTTGTATACTTGCACTTCTCATTTTTTTGTGCACTGTTTTTCTTCTTTTTTTCTTTTGTGCACTTCCTTTTTTTGTCTTTTTTTGCCCCAAGAACATAATACCAAATCTATTTCACACAATATTCAGCCCTTGATTGGAGTTTAAGAGGGCTTTCTTGGTGTCCAAGGCTCTTTATAGGCACGGTTCTAAAAGAAATGACAAAACAAATTTTTTTTGCTTCTCACCAGACTAGGTTTTTTTGTGACTTGTTGCTTGAAAGACGGGTCTTTTTATATATGAAGGGGGCCGTGTGTCTCAATGTGTGAAAACAGCCTTGGATACAAGAAAATTACAACAAAAAACAAGCAAACAATAAAATCAATATCACACAATTCTAAGAGCAATTAAAAGCTTCGTTAGCAACAAGATTTATATGTGACACGGGTAACACGTTTAGAGGGTGGACTAGATTTATGTGTGGCTGAAAATTTCACTATTGCAAATGTTATGTCCCATTTTTTTAATAAGGGTAAAAAGGGGGTATATGGGCTAATTAATTAGAAAACCTAATTTGATTAGGAAAATTTTCTCTAAACCCTATCAAATTTCTATTTAAACCACGCTTAGATTTCTCCTCCTTCCTTCACTAAACGTGCGCCGCATAGATAAGAGAAGCAACGACGCTTCTTGCGTCCAAACAAGGCCACCTCTTTTAGGGAGAAATACCACCACTCGATCGCGTTCTTCAACGCGTATCAATTATCAAGTAGGTGCCCCCTTAACATCCGTTGAATGTAAAAAAAGATAATCTTTAATTTCTCTATGAAAACGAGATCGTGCATTAGTATTTGTGATTGTATAGATGTTTGATTATTAGATTATATGTATATGTGATGAATTGTATGTCCGTATATATGATCGTATATGTCTATATATGTATGATGCTATTTTCGTATGAAAACTCGAAAGTTGTTTGATTTTTGATGTGCGTGTGAATACCGGAATCGTAGGAAGAAATGTTTGTGCCGACGGCGCGTGGGCGGTGGTGGTGGGCTATGACCACGTGCTGCCAGATGGAGGAACAAGGGGGAGGGGGGCACTGAGAGGCTGGGCAGGGGGTGGTGCGGTTGGGCAGGTGGTGCTGACTGGAGAGAGTGGTGTCGGTTGGGGGTGAGGCTGGGGTGTGGGGCTAAGGGAGGGTGCAACTGAGGGGGGAGGCTGAGGGGCCTGGGGGAGGGAGAGGGATGAAGGTTGAAGGAGTTGGAATCGCGGGAAGGCAAGAAGCGGGAAGGCAAGAAGGAATAGAAGAAGATTTGGAGGGAATTGGAGGAAAGCTGGGAACGCAGGAAGGAAACGGAAAAAAGAAAAAGAAAATGAAAAGAAAAGGGGGTTCTGAAGCGAAGGGAAAAAGAATAAGAAAAAGAAAAGAAAAAAAAGGAAGAAGGAAAGTAAAGGAAGATTCCGAATGTCATTTCTGTGCATTCATGCATCACGACATTGCATATATGATATGTTTTGTTCTGTTCCGTTATGTTCTGTTAGGATATGCGAGACGTAAGTCGTATATCTGATCTGTTCCGTTCTGTTCTGTTAGGACCTGGGGTCATGCATTGCACGATTAGATGATTGTTTCTGAGAATGTAGAGTTATCATGCATCACGTATGTGGCATTGCATTTCACGCTCATTTCGCACGATTATGTGTTTTGATTGTTTTAAGAAGTTATGACCGTTATACGTATTTGCGAAAACGTAGACAGTCTATTTTCGTATTACAGTACGTATATGTATTTCACTACTGTCCTGGCGTGTATGATCTCACGGGCCGATGCAGGCAGGGTACCTACTGAGTGACGTTTTTGTCACTCACACTGTTCGTTTTGTTTTCTTGTAGACGATTCAGGGTATTGTTACATATGGATTGGAGAAGATTCAGAGTGGGCTCAGTGGGACTCGTAGAGACTGTTTGGATATTGAGGATCAAGAAATAAAGAAGTTTTATTCTATTTATTATTTTATTTGAGGACTTAGCTTAGGGATTTTATTTTACGAACGTTACGATGTCGTAAGGGATTATGACTTGATTTTGACTATATATGATTTTGGGGATTTTACTTTCGATTTAGAGTTTTGAGTGGATTTAATTTGCTTTCGTGATCGAATACTGTGTCGTTTTGATAAGTGCAGGGATTCGTACAGACGCCTTGTATATCCCTTAGTGGAATACGGCGGGTGTACCGGTTCTGACCCTAGGGTTCGGGACGGGGCGCTACAGGTGGTATCAGAGACCAGGCTCTAGATCTACTGCAGAAAAACATAGAATTAAGAAATGATCTTAGACGTAAGAGATGACTATCGAATTAAGTTTTGATCGTAGATGTAAGTTTGATATTAGACTAAGTTTGATTCTAGACGTAAGTTGTGGTCTGAAACTAAGTTTGACTTAAGTTTTGATCGTAGATGTAAGTTTGATATTAGACTAAGTTTGATTCTAGACGTAAGTTGTGATCTAAGACTAAGTTTGACTTAAGTTTTGATCGTAGATGTAAGTTTGACATTAGAATAAGTTTGATCCTAGACATAAGTTGTGATATGAGACTAAGTTTGACTTAAGTTTTGATCGTAGATGTAAGTTTGATATTAGACTAAGTTTGATTCTAGACGTAAGTTGTGGTCTGAGAATAAATTTGACTTAAGTTTTGATCATAGATGTAAGTTTGATATTAGACTAAGTTTGATTCTAGACGTAAGTTGTGATCTAAGACTAAGTTTGACTTAAGTTTTGATCGTAGATGTAAGTTTAATATTAGACTAAGTTTGATCCTAGACGTAAGTTGTGATCTGAGACTAAGTTTGACTTAAGTTTTGATCGTAGATGTAAGTTTGATATTAGACTAAGTTTGATTATAGACATAAGTTGCGATATGAGACTAAGTTTGACCATATAATAAGTTGATTTAGACTGAGTAATGATCGGAATGGGGGCATGGTTGGTTTTTTTATTTCGGTTTTAGTTTTTCTGTATTTGATTCTCTCCTGTTTTTCTTATTGTATATTCTTGAAATACTCTTGAAAAAAAATTGAAATTTTCCTTGTCGTAGCAATTATGCCGCCGAGTAGAGAACAGTAGGAACGACAAAGGAAACCACTCTGAGAATGGGGCTCCACCACATGTCGTGCTTTGCCAGGCCCTGACCGATGCACTACGGGTCATAGCCCAAGCTATGGCGCAACATCAGCAGCCACATGCTCCACCACCACTGCACTCGGACTTGAGATTCTTCTACAAGTGGATGCGGAGGAGGGTGGCGCAACATGACTGACACCGCCGATCATTTGGATCTAATTTCATACTGAGTTCAAGAGGTATTACGTGCCGACAGTACGATCTTCAGCGCATGGCTCTAGATCCACAGCGGAAATGTAGAATTAGGCCATGATATTAGAAAATAAGTTACGATTTTGTCTCTAAGTCACAATCTTAGACATAAGTGATGATTTGAATATAAACGATGATTATGAAGATAGGTACTGATCTAAGTTATAAGCGATGATCCTGAACATAAGCCACGATCTTAGACGTGAGTAATGATCTCGATTAAAAGTTGACTTTAGACATAAGTACTGATTTAGTAATAAGTGTTGATCATGTGCTAATTATAATTTGGAAATAAGACGCGATCTTAGACTTAAGAAATGATGATGCTAAGAACGATCCTAGAAATAAGTTATGATCCTAAACTTAAGAAGTCGATCGGTTTTGAAACACGTATACCTAGGATGTCCCGTACAATTCTCCTTTATCTAAGGTTGATCATACCTCTCTAAGCTGTGATCTTAGTAACCCTAGTTGAATACTATATAATTGATTTAAATGAATTACAATGTGAACCAGAATACCATACTACAAACGTTAGTTGACATATTAATGGGTCAGATAGTAGCTCGGGCTGCCTTACCATAACTACAGCATGGTGCTCGGTACTATTAGGGTAAAGTAAAATGGGTCCATATCCCTACCTGGACGGCAGCATCAGAGCAGGCTTAGGTCTAAGTTGGGACCATAGCCATTAAGAAATGAATTATAATAGCATGATAAATACTAAGAGATGATTTATAGTAGAATGATATAAACTAAATAACGATTAGCGTTATAATCAGTAGAGTTTAGTTAAGGATATTGTGCAAAGGAATATATAGTCTAGGGTTAAGATGTTGAATGTAGGGTAAGCAAAATAGGTCGATGATATTAGTCTTATTAGAGGTATTGATCAATAGTGACATGCAAAAATCGACTATAGTATGTACCATGGAATGATGTATCATTACAAATTGTTGGCTAAGTGTTGACATCCGAACATTTGGTTTGAATCTAGTAGGCTTGAATGTAAATACAGTAAGCATAAACCAGTAGTGGTTGCTTGTTCAGTTGAGGTTTAACTAGGATAATTAGAGGTTCAAATAACTAAGTAAACAGATACAGTGGATCAGTATGGCGCACGGAAGCATGGTAAATTAGAACACCTTAAGTCGATAAATATTTAGTATGCCATGCTAGGATTGGACATTTTAGGTTAGGGATTTTATCATAGTAGGCGAATGTTAGACTTATAAGAAACGATATATAGACGAATTGTTCTTTTTAAAATAAGGATGGATTCTAGAAATTATACGAAATATTGGACTATAATTTTTCTAGCAGATAAATATTTTATATAAGCACGTACACCGATTTATACCTATATTTTACAAGAACTTCAAAAGACATTTTATTTTTGAAAATACCTTATTGAGTCTCATTTCTTTATATAATCTACTAAACTTTACGAGGCTAATTTTTTTTTGTACTTGTAAATCAGTATAACAAAAATTTCAATTCTTTTGACGACCTTGAAAAGGGGAAAATTTTTAAAATATTGATGTTCTTGCAAAAAATGATGTGCTTATATATATTTCTTACAGAATATTTCAAATTTCCGTTTTTGTCACATCTATTTTTTTGACAAAATTAATTTAATTTGACGACTATTAATATTGCAAGCAGTTTAACCGTTTAAATGTTTTCGAAGTTATTTATCCGCTTGCGATGAACTTACTTGACTTTTGTGAAGCCAAAAAAAATGTGGCTTTCAAAATATATACCTATTTGTGAAAATGGAAGGTGCCGTATTCAAGTCGTTTCATAAAACCTTACATTATTAAGTTTTCAACTGTTTGGCGCAATTTTACCAAAATGCCTTGCGAACAAGTTATATCATCGTTTTTAAAATGATCATTTGAGATATCGCGTTGCGGAAACAAATCTATAATACTTTGGATTTTGTGTTACAAAAATTAGAAGGTTTATTATTTTAAATAATTCAAGCTATATTCAAAATTATAGCTATGTAAGCTACTTTTCTTTTAACCTGAAGAAAAATATGTCCGTACACATATTTCTTATACTAGGCTGCTGACGACATCTCTGAGAAATTAAGAGCATGATCATAGAGCTAGTTCGTAATAATATAAGGACTGATTTTGAAGACTTGGTTGTGTTAAGGAAGGGTAACGGTTACCATATTGGCATACACAGAGGATGTTTATCTAGGAGGTGAATCATATGTGATAAGTTTATTTGTGGATTGCTATAAGTTGAATGATACACGTCAAGTGGTATAAGTGGAAGTTTGTAAGCACTACTTATAGAGAATTAAGTAAGGATTGAACCTTATAAGGACTAGATCATCTTGTGAGATGCTAGGGATGACTAAATTAAATCGTATTAGAGTACAACGTATTCTGAAAAATACATACAGCTTCATGGATGAGTCTTGTGAACAAGGTGTTAAGTTAAAGATTGTACTACACCCAAGAACTAATTTTAGAGAGTTGCTCATGATAGCAAATATAAGTACGATATAAACCGACGATTAAGTTATGAAGCCAGTATAGTGACGATACCCTTAAGGTTGATTCAAGAACGATAGAAAGAATAGGTTACGATCTATCAGGCGGAGGACAATAGATTTAAAGATTACATTGTATATATACACACTGAATGATTTGAGGTCTTAGTCATGTATCGAGGAAGTGCAATGGGTGACGTATCAAAATACGCAAGGGATACTAAGTTCGGTCATGATCTAGGTAAATGAATTAGGTAGGACTGTATTAAGTTATTGATTACGTAACACACAAGTTTCGAGCACGAAACTTTTTGTAAGGGGAGGAGAATGTTATATCCCATTTTTTTAATAAGGGTAAAAAGGGTATTTGGGCTAATTAATTAGAAAACCTAATTTGATTAGGAAAATTTTCCCTAAACCCTAATCAAATTTATATTTAAACTACGCTTAGATTTCTCCTCCTTCCTTCACTAGACGTGCGCCGCATAGATAAGAGAAGCAGCAACGTTTCTTGCGTCCAAACAAGGCCACCTCTTTTAGGGAGAAATACCACCACTCGATCGCGCTCTTCAACGCGTATCAATTATCAAGTAGGTGCCCCCTTAACATCCGTTGAATGTAAAAAAGATAATCTTTAATTTCTCTATGAAAACGAGATCGTGCATTAGTATTTGTGATTGTATAGATGTTTGATTATTAGATTATATGTATATGTGATGAATTATATGTCCGTATATATGATCGTATATGTATATATATGTATGATGCTATTTTTCGTATGAAAACTCGAAAAAGATTTGATTTTTGATGTGCGTGTGAATACCAGAATCATAGGAAGAAATGTTTGTACCAGCAGCGCGTGGCCAGTGGTGGTGGGCTATGACCACGTGCTACCGGATGGAGGAACAAGAGGGAGGGGGCGTTGAGAGGATGGGCAGGGGGTGGTGCGGCAGGGCAGGGGGTGCGGACTGGAGAGGGGGGTGTCGGTTGGGGGTGAGGCTGGGGTGTGGGGATGAGGGAGGGTGCAGCTGAGGGGGGGCGGCTGAGGGGTGGTGCGGCTAAGGGGGGCTGGGGGAGGGAGAGGGACGAAGGTTGAAGGAGTTGGAATCGCAGGAAGGCAAGAAGGGACAGAAGAAGATTTGGAGGGAATTGGAGGAAAGCTGGGAACGCGGGAAGGAAAAGGAAAAAAAAAGAAAAGGAAAAGAAAAGGGGGTTCTGAAGCGAAGTGAAAAAGAATAAGAAAAAGAAAAGGAAAAAAAGAAAGAAGGAAAGTAAAGGAAGATTCTGAATGTGATTTCTGTGCATTAATGCATCACGACATTGTATATATGATATGTTCTGTTCTGTTCCGTTCTGTTCTATTAGGATATGCGAGACGTAAGTCGTATATCTGATCTGTTCCGTTCCGTTCCGTTCCGTTTTGTTAGGACCCGGGGTCATGCTTTGCATGATTAGATGAATGTTTTTGAGAATGTAGGGTTATCATGCATCACGTATGTGGCATTGCATTTCACGCTCATTTCGCACGATTATGTGTTTTGATTGTTTTAAGAAGTTATGACTGTTATACGCATTTGCGAAAACGTGGATAGTCTATTTTCGTATTACAGTACGTATATGTATTTCACTACTGTCCTGGCGTGTATGATCTCACGGGGCCATGCAGGCAGGGTACCTACTGAGTGACGTTTTTGTCGCTCACACCGTTCGTTTTGTTTTCTTGCAGACGATTCAGGGTATTATTACATATGGATTGGAGAATATTCAGAGTGAGCTCAGTGGGACTCGTAGAGACTGTTTGGAGATTGAGGATTAAGAAATAGAGAAGTTTTATTCTATTTATTATTTCATTTGAGGACTTAGCTTAGGGATTTTATTTTACGAATGTTACGATGTCGTAAGGAATTATGACTTGATTTTGACTATATATGATTTTGGGGATTTTGCTTTCGCGATCGAATACTGTGTCGTTTTGATAAGTGCAGGGATTCGTACAGACGCCTTGTATATCCCTTAATAGAATACGGCGGGCGTACCGGTTCTCACCCTAGGGTTCGGGACGGGGCGCTACAATGCAAGGATCCTAGATGATCAAGTGTGCAATAGAACAAACGACTCAAATAAGATGCAAATATGGTCTCAGATTTTTTTTGCTTTCGATTTAGAGTTTTGAATGGATTTAATTTGCTTTCGCGATCGAATACTGTGTCGTTTTGATAAGTGCAGGGATTCGTACAGACGCCTTGTATATCCCTTAATAGAATACGGCGGGCGTACCGGTTCTCACCCTAGGGTTCGGGACGGGGCGTTACAATGCAAGGATCCTAGATGATCAAGTGTGCAATAGAACAAACGACTCAAATAAGATGCAAATATGGTCTCAGATTTTTTTTTGGTCAAAGTCACGTTTTTTTTAATAGGATGAGTATAATCGTCGATTAAGTAACAAGGAGAAGGGACCAAAGAAGAATTAGCGCAATGTTGATTATGTACGTGTGCATGAGAATGGAGGAAACAGTAGGGGAATGAATCAAAATATATAAAATTTTTTTTTGAATTTATCGAAACGTTACATGCACAAAGTAAAAGGATGGATAGAAGTAGGATTTAGACAAAATAGGTGATCTTTTTGTCCATTAGTGTTATGACGTGCTGCCCTTCCAGAATGATAAACGTATCCCTTTTTTCTTACCAAAAGGAACATCAATAATTAGCCATTGCTGTTTACAAACTCGTCATGCCCTTTACGGCATGATAATAAATGTTGATAATAGCGACAATATCAACCACATAATTTCTCAACTGGAAAAAGTCTCCAACCTGGATGACTATACATAAATTAGCCGCAAAACTTGACGGTTGAAATGGTGGGTTTTTTTTTTTTCTAAATAAGAGAATGAGGATGATAAACTAGAAGGATATGTAGAGTTAAAAGAAGAAACTTTTGCTCTGATACTATTTTGATACGATCTTGAATCGTATTGAATTAACGATCGCTTCTTTCAACTCCAAAAGACACATTTGATCAGCCCTTTTGTGGGATAATGGCGCAAACACCACCTTCTTGGACAAGAGATTTCAACAATGTCTACGTCGAGAAGTTCGAATATTCCAATCCAACATGTCGTTCCGTATCTTTGAATTGTGGTTCACGAACTTGGTTTACTCAAACCTTGATTGGATCTGGCCTTGATTTTACTTTGTGAAAAACCAAAGGAAAAACACTCAAACAATGCAACACACGGCTGCACAAGAAAACTCAAGTTTTTGATTTCTGAAATTCTGCTGAACCCTATCTGCCCTGCATGCCTTTCAAATGGCATTATTTTGCTAATTTCTAAAAAACTAATTAATCAATCAAGTCCTCAGATCATTACCTATTAATATAAATCAAACTTACATAAAAAGATAAGTCAAAACTAATCAAGAAAGATTGTACAATTCAAATCACTAAAATCTCGTTCTGGAATATACTCTCTTGGTTATGCACTTCCACCCACTTCTAGACGCTGCATTACGGTTTGCAATCTTCAGTAAAGTTGTAGCTCATGAAATTTACTTGAATTTGGGCTCTTGAATCACCTCATTTGGTGTTATAACCCATTTTTTTAAAAGGGGCAAAAGGGACAATTGGGCCTAATTAATTAGAAAACCTAATTTGATTATCAAATTTTCCCTAAACCCTAATCAAATTCTATTTAACTAGGTTGACGTTCTCCCCCTTCCTCACATCAAATCAGCCGCTCCTCATAGAAAAAAAAAGAAGAGCGATCTTCTTCTTCTAAGCCACAAAGCCGCCAGTTTCAAGAGGAGTACCACCAGTCGATCAACCTTTCAAACGCGTATCAATTATCAAGTAGGTGCCCCCTTAACATCCGTTGAATGCAACAAACGATAATCTTTAATTTTCCTATGAAAACGAGATCGTGCATTAGTATTAGTGTTTGCATAGATGCTTGATTATTAGATTATATGTATCTGTGATGAATTGTATGTCCGTATATATGATCGTATATGTATATAAATGTATGATGCTATTTTCGTATGAAACTCGGAAAAAGATTTGATTTTTGATGTGCGTGTGAATATTGGGATCGTAGGAAGAAGTGGTTGTGCCGGCAGCGCGTGGCCGGTGGTGGTGGGCTATGACCACGTGCTGCCGGATGGAGGAACAAGGGAGTTGAAGGGGGGCTGAAGGAGGGGCGGCGCGTGGCCGGTGGTGGCGGGCTAGGACCACGTGCTGCCGGATGGAGGAACAAGGGAGTTGAAGGGGGGGCTGAGGGAGGGGCGGCGCATGGCCGGTGGTGGTGGGCTAGGACCACGTGCTGCTGGGTGGAGAAACAAGGAAGTTGAAAAGGGGGCTGAGGGAGGGGCGGCGCTGGCAGGGGGGTCGGCTGGAGGGTATGAGGGCTGAGGGAGGGGGTGTGCGTGAGACGGGGGGTGGAGAGCCGGGGGAGAGGGACGGGGGCTGAGGGGATCGCAATGAGAGATAGGTTCTGAGGTTGTGCGAAAGATTTGAAATTGCAGGGTAGAATTAAGAGTGGCAGGAAATTTGAGAAATTGAGGGCGTGAAAATGAAAGAAAAAGAAAAATAGAAAAGGGGTTGCAGGGTTTTGGAGAATCTGAGGTTCAGGAAAAAGATTGGAGGAAAATTGAATTGTAGGACGAAAAGCGCAAGGAAGCAAACTGTGAAAAGAAAAGGAAAAAGAAAAAGGGAAAGTAAATGAAGGATTCCGTGTATGATTTCTGTGCATTCATGCATCACGAGACATTGCATATATGTTATGTTCTGTTTCGTTCCGTTCTGTTCTGTTAGGATATGCGAGACGTAAGTCGCGTATCTGATCTGTTCCGTTCCGTTCCGTTCCGTTCCGTTCTGTTAGGACCCAGGGTCATGCATTGCACGATTAGATGAATGTTTCTAAGAAGGTAGGTTTATCATGCATCACGTATGTGACATTGCATTTCACGCTCATTTTTCATGATTATGTGTTTGATTGCTCTAAAGAAGATATGACCGTTATACGTTGTTTTAAGAAGTTCTGACCGTTATACGTATTTGTGAAAACGTGGACAGTCTATTTTCGTATTATAGTACGTATATGTATTTCACTACTATCCTAGCATGTATGATCTCACAGGGCCGATGCAGGAAGGGTACCTACTGAGTGACGTTTTTGTCGCTCACACCGTTCGTTTTGTTTTCTTGCAGACGAATCAGGGTACGATTATATTTGGGTTGGAGAAGACTTTGAGTGAGCTCACTGGGACTCATAGAGATTGATTGGGGACTGATGACCGAGTATTAGAGAAGTTCTATTTTATTTATTATTTCATTTGAGGACTTAGCTTAGGGATTTTATTTTACGAAGTTTACGATGTCGTTTAGGGGATTCTGACTTGATGTTGACTTTATATGATTTTGGGGATTCTACTTTTGATTTAGGGTTTTGAGTTGATTTATTTCGCTTCCGCAATCGAATACTCTGTCCTTTTGATAAGTGCATGGATTCGTATAGACGCTTTGTATATCCTTTAGTGGAATACGGCGGGCGTACCGATTCTGACCCTAGGGTTCGGGACGGGGCGCTACAGGTGGTATCAGAGATGAGGCGCTATATCTACTGCGGAAAACGTAGAATTAAGAAATGATCTTAGACGTAAGAGATGACTATAGACTTAAGTTACGATCTTAGATGTAAGTTGATCTTAGACTAAGTTTGATTATAGACATAAGCTGTGATCTGAGACTAAGTTTGATTCTAGACGTAAGCTATGATCCGACACTAAGTTTGATCTTAGAATAGGTTTGATTTAGACTAAGTGATCTGAGAATAGGGCTCCACCGCAAGTCGTGCTCCCGAGGCCCTGACCGACGCACTATTGGTCATGACCCAAGCTGTGGTGCAACAACATCAACAGCCACAGGCTCCACCACTACAGCTCGGACTTGAGATTCCTCTACAAGTTGATGCGGAGGAGTGGTGGCGCAGCACAACTGACACCGCCAATCACTTTGGATCTAATTTCATTAGTTCAAGAGGTATTACAGGCCGACAATACGATCTTCAGATCATGGCTCTAGATGCACGGCGGAAAAGTAGAATTAGACCATGATATTAGAAGATAAGTTACGATTTTGCCTCTAAGTCACAATCTTAGACATAAGTGATGATTTGAACATAAACGATGATCATGAACATAGGTATTGATCTCAGTTATAATAGATGATCCTGAACTTAAGTCATGATCTTAGATATAAGTAACGATCTCGATTGAGAGTTGACTTTTGACATAAGTACTGATTCAGTAATAAGTGTTGATTATGTACTAATTACGATTTGGAAATAAGACGTGATCTTAGACTTAAGAAATGATGATGCTAAGAATGATCCTAGAAATAAGTTATGATCCTAAACTTACGAAGTCGATCGGTTTTGAAACACGTATACCTAAGATATCCCGTACAATTCTCCTTTATCTAAGGTTGATCATAACTCTCTAAGCTGTGATCTTAGTAACTCTAGTTGAATACTATATAATTGATTTGAATGAATTTACGATGTTAGTCAGAATACCATGCTACATACGTTAGTTGACATATTAATGGGTCAGGCAGTAACTAGGCCTGCCTTACCATAACCGCAACATGGTACTCGCTACCTTTAGGGTAAAGTAAAGCGAGTCCATATTCCTACTTGGGCGGTAACATCAGAGCAAGCTTAGGTATAAGTTATGACCTAGCTACTAAGAAATGAATTATAATAGTATGATAAATGCTAAGAGATGATTTATAGTAGAATGTTAGAAATTAAATAATGATTGGCGTTGTAATTCGAGGAGTTTAGTTAAGGATATTGTACCAAGAAATTTATAGTTTAGGGTTAAGATGTTGAATGTTGGGTAATCAAAATAGGTAGACGATATTAGTCTTATTAGAGGTATTGAACAATATCGACATCCGAGAATCGACTACAGTATGTGCCTTGGAATACTATATCATTACAAATTGTGGGTTAAGTGTTGACATCGGAACATTTGGTTTGAATCTAGTAGACTTGAATTGAAATAGAGTAAGCATGAACCAATAGCAGTTGCTTGTGCACGTGAGATTTAACTAAGAAAATTAGCGGTTCAAATAACCAAGTAAAGAAATACAGTGGATCAGTATGGCGCGCGGAAGCATGGTGAATTAGAACAACTTAAGTAGATAACTATTTAATGTGCCATGCTAGGATTGAACAATTTAAGATAAAGATTTTATCATAATAGGCAAATGTTAGACTTATAAGAAACGAACCTTGTTTTCAACGTCCAAATGATGGCAAAAAAAAGGTCTAAACAGTAGCAAAACATTGGGGAAGCCAAGGGAGCAAATAGCTCACAAAAATGACACAAACGGCACCAAAACAGTACGGTTTCTTTCTTAACTCGTTTATGGCACAAAGGAGGACTTTCCAGCACCTAAATGACCTTAAAACAGTAGGAAAATGTCTCCAATAAGTCTCAAAGTCAGCAAGAATCCGAGGGGTATCAAAGGGGTTCTGAAACTCACAATTTGCACAAAAAAGGATACCAAATCACATAAAAATGTACTCAAAAGATTGGGACACCAACTTGAATGGCTCAACAGTGATTCAAAGAAGACATGAGACAAAAATGATGTCAAAGGCTGAACCAAAGATAGACTAGAGGTTGTCGTGGGCAATCTTGAGTCAATTTTGATCCTATGCATGTATTATCACAATACGCCTCAATGCATGCAAAAATCAAGTATTCAAGTATGTAATCAATGTATGAGGGTAAGTTTGTAGTGTGGAAAAGGTAAGGTAATGGCAGATTCTTCAAGGCTTTGGAAAGGTGCACAAAATGAGCAAAATAGCACAATTAAGAAACTAAAGTTTTCCCCTTTTTCTCTTGCTCTTTTTCTTTGCTTTTCTTTGCTTTTTTCTTTTTCTTTTCTTTTTCCGATATGAGAAAGGTTCAGACATTTTTTTCGTTTTCTTGACCATGGGTAAAATCGTAATTTCACACTTTTGCCCTCAAAATTTTTTCTTTTGGGCAGATTGTGCAACTGCCGGTGAATTGAAATATGGCACCTTTAATTCATAATAAAGTAACCTTGAAAATGAGGGAAACTGAAGTTGTATGAAATTTTGATTAGGGTTAGGGTTTTTTGATTTGAATGACTTGGGGCTTTTAGATTCTGATCGAATTTGGTTCAATTGGCCTGATGGGGTTTGTTTAAAGGGTTAATTGGGTGTGAGAGGTCTGATTTGAGGTATATTTTGGGTCAGTTGTTGGCTTGTTTTGGCAATGGTTTGGTAAGGGCTTAATTTAGAGTTTTTAGGCTTAAATGAGTTAGGAATTTTTGAATCTGATTTGGTTTGGAAAAATTGGGTTAGGCTTTCTTTTTAGGAGGTCAAATGAGGTTGTTTATGGGTCGGTTTGATGTATGGTGGGGCTAACTTGGAGGGTGTTCGGCCGTGGGGGGTTTTTTTTGGGCAATTTAGGGTTTTTCTTTGGCAATTAGGGTTATGTAGTGCAATGATCAACACTTGAACAATAAACCAATGCATGAATTTAGTCATAATATGAAAATTAAGACATATATAATCAAAATCAACCAATAGCTTTCGTAGGAAAAAGATTGATTATGACTAGGTGTCTTTTTAAGTAATGTAAGACAAATGTTTGTATGGCTGAATTTTAATCCTAGATGCAATGACCCTATATGTCTAAGTTGTCAATAAAAGTTCTGATTTTTTTACTATATTAAACGTTCCAAATGAAGGGGATTAAGAATAAAACAAATGACAAGGGATATGAGACATCAAGTGAAGCAAAATTTTGATTTGGTCCCACTTGACACTCAAGGCCTGAATGGGACCGAATTTTTTTTTATGTCTAAAAAAGCATGTATGCTGAAGGGAATAATGGAAAAGAAAATGAGAAAAATCAGAATGGGGATGAATAACGAAGGGAAAGAAAATGCAAGATGTTTGGTGGGATTGAGTAACCTATGCGCTCTGATACCAATTTGATGCGAGCACATGATGGAAGGATCAACTCTACCACCTCCAACGTCCCTCTCACAAAGGTTTAGGCACAAAGAAGTGATCTTCTCCTTGCTTCTGTTGTGTAGTGAGTGTTAGCTTGAGAAATCACCAAAAACTTCAAGCGTATGTTGATAGGCAAACCTTCTAGCCCTCAAAGAAGGCACTCTTAGACATGGAAAAAACCCCCAAATTGCTCACTTTTGAGAGTTATTAACCTTGATTTTTGATGCAAAATTAAGAAAACAAAGTCTCACAATTTGAAGATGAAAGAAACGTTTAATATTTTGATGAAATGTGTGTTGATACAATTGTCCATAAGGGACTCCTTATGCTGAAATTTGCTAGGTAATTAAGAGTCCCAGAAGCATAAAACTTTATCTTAAAAGCCTATCAAAAGTTTGAAAAAAATTAAACAACAACTTAAACTTGAATAAGCTAATTATCTTGTCTTCACTTTGGTAGTCATTTGTCTTCATTCAGCCGATTTTTGGAGGAGTCCTTAGAAGACTTTGTAGAGAATAAGGGGTTTGAGTGATTTTCAAATACATGATTTAAATGTGCACAAAAACGAACATAAGGTAAATGTGCATGATATTGCTTATTACTTGCCTTATATAGTTCATATATTATGTTGCCGTACTAACGAGCCATGAAGCTTTAAAGCTTACATCAAATGACAAACATTTGTTGTGTTTATACTATTTTCAGGTGCCACCATTAATGAACTAAAATAGTTCATTAAGTGAAGTACTTAGTTAATTAAACTAAGTAGTTCATTAAAGGAGGCAATATTTGGAAAAGGCGCCAAGGCAACAAGGTGAAGAAAGGAAAGTCTTCCACTTTCCTCCCAACACTTATGGCACGCCATTTATGCTTAAATATATATATTTTCAGATTTTTTTGAAAAAGGCACATACATATGTATTCCAACGTACTACCGACACGTTATATATTTTATGTATGTACGTTAACGTCACCCCACCATACTTAACTCATATTTATGAGTATATTCAGCTCTTATATCATATGATATAAGTCATGGTGATGACAAATTAAATATGACACGTTAAAAGGTTCTAAACCAAAAATTGTCGTATCGGGCGAATACCGAAACTTCGCCAACGTGTCACGTACTTGCCATAAATAGATGGCCAGCCCATATACCTCAAAAATCAATATAGTTTTCGTGGTCTACATGATATTTTTAGCCATAAAATCATTCCATGTTGGCACACACAAATCACGCCACATTAAGGCCAAATTGTAGATATTCCAATTTTAATTTTGTCACATGTTAATGGTGCCACTTTAGTCCATCCAAGTGCTGAGATTTAAAGTATATATTATATATATTATGTGTAACATAATATATATAACATGTGCAAAAGTTGGAATTTAATTAGAGAAAAATCGGGTAATCGATAAATATCGAAAATTCGGTTTTCTACGTACACAACACATGGAACATTTTTGGCACATCATACGACACGTATCTAGACAATTTTTACATATGTCATACATCTTAAAGTGTTCTAGAAAATTAAATTAAGGGCTGATTGGAATATAACATGTGTGTATTATTAAATGTGCACTATTTTACAAAGTTAGCAAAAATAAAATTCAGCGTATGTTTTATCTTCATTCCAACGCCTATTCAAGCTGAGTTGGAGCATATGTAGAGCCTTTTGGCATGTTGATTGGTCAAGAATGAATTATACAATGTTGGTGACATAAAGAAAGGAGCTACAAAAGGTAACATTTCAAACTATGTCACATATATGACACATGCTGAAAATTCAGCATGTGTGTTGTATTATGGCCGATTTTTTGCACTTTAAATGAGCTATATTTTTTATCTTGAATCATTAGGATTAATTGAGGATGTTATGGTAATGTTTTGAATTAATTATGAAATTAAAATGGTGATATTTTTAATATCACACATGCTGAAAATTTCAGCATGTGTGTAATGTATAGTGGCTGAAATTTAGTCCACATTGGTGTCTAACTTTCATTTCCAAAGTTGATGAGAATATGGTCTACTAATTGGTGATTTATTTTAAAAGAAAAATCAATGAAAATTTGGAAATAATTTGAATTATATCACCATGTATCACATGCTGAAATTTCAACATGACAAGTACTCTTAATGGCCGATTTCTTGCTTAATTTTGTGGAGAAATTATCTTGCTTAATTTATGTGATAATCTTGGATTTTATGGAAATTATTCTATGTTGATTTTGGCACATGTTTTGAGTGAAATATTCAGATTTTTCAAGTCATCAAATGATGACAACATTCAACCTATCATGAAGTGCCAAGTAAGCAAAGCTTAAATGATCATCCAATGAGAAGATGCCAAGTAAGCAAGATCATGTCACATTGATGTCTTACATTCTCCCAAGGACTTAGAAGACAATTTTCAAGAGGGGAGTGCACCAAGAGTGGACGGCTACTCAATCTTAAAAAGGAAGGAGATGAGCAAAAACAAGAACAAGAACAAGTGTTGAAAATTGAATGATCAAAAGTGTTCTAGCTTTCTTCTTCTACACTCTCTTTCTTTCTTCTTCTTGAAAGCCTATTGTATTCATATTTTCAATCTTGAATAGGCTCGTTATAGACCATCACATATTCCATATCTTTGTAAAAGATTGATCAAGGTGTGATCAATCTTCATTCTTGCGAGGTGGTGGTGTTCGTGCGAATTGTATTCATCGTACAAGGTTTGTAAAGGGTTGGAGTTGGTGTGTAACTCCATCAACCCTGTGGTAAGGTGTATTTGTGTTGTGTGACTAGTGTGAACCAAGGAAGGTGTTCCTTGAAGACTGGAGTAGGTTGTTGATAACCGAACCAGTATAAAATTCTTGGTGTCATTTACTTTCAGCACTGATTTTCTGTTTCAGCACTGTTTATTGTTTTTAATCACGTTCGTAAAAATAGCAAAAGAATTTCAAAAATCACTAAACATTTAGAAAATATAACCACACGTTCTAGGGTTCTTTTGGCGCAAGTTTCAACTCTTTTGGACAAGTATAAGTCATTCAAACGTCCAAAGTTCTGAGACTAGTGCAGTCTGATTTTCAGGCTTGCAAAGGTTGAGACTTTGATCGTATTTGACTAACTTCCCAAAAGAATTTTTTAAAACTGTTTCAACCCATTTAAATATAATATATAAGGGGTTAGTGGTCAAATTTTCAGAGCATTTGGAGTCGTGCAGAAATAGGAATTAATTTTTCAAATCAGTCTACGGTTTCTGGCAGATTTGCGCAATCTGACCACCAACGATTTTTCAAGGATTTAGAGATTGAATTTTAATCTGAAATTTTTAGGAGATACTCATAACATCTGAGTATAAGTTCTCTCCATATTTCAGATTTTTGAAAACCTGAAACCTAGTTTTCAAAAAGTTTTAAAACTGGTCCTGAAAACAGAAACTGTTTTCAGAAGTTGAGTTGGTTGGTTTTAAACAAATTTTAAAAACCATATTTTCCGCACCCACTATTCAACCCCCCTTCTAGTGGTTCCTTGCTTTGCTTCTTGTTATATTACCGGTGACATTATGACGGGATCCTTGATCCGCATCAATGAGGCACATTGTTTTTCTATTATCGTGATCATCTTCATCTATATTTGATGATGACCATCACATTCTAACTCCTCAAGCTTCTTCCATGTCTCTCATGGGGACAAGTTACCTTTAACCTTTATTAGATCCTTGCGTGAGAGGGAGAGATGAAGGATTTCAAAAGCTTTTCCTTTTAGCTCAAAATTCTTCTTATCCTCATCATTGTAGTCATCCTACTCTTTCATGACTATTCTTCCATTTTTATCCAACCTAGTTAGTGGAGGTATTCTCCCTATAACCACTCTCCATATCATAATCACATCCACATATATACACACTCATCTTATATTTCTGTAAGGAATAGTTTTGAGCATCAAATAGGGAAAATTTAGTGTTTTGTGCAGTTAATATAAAGCATGCTGTGAATATAAAGGATGGTCTAGGAGTTGAGCTATATGAGGTAGAGGCTATCATTGCCGTATTTTTCAATGATCTTAACCTAGCTACTTGCAAAAATTTGCCAAGAAATCAAGGATAAGATCTGATACCAACTGTTAGGTTTGTAACAATCTCTTTAGAGGTGGGATGAATAGAGTGTTGAGTAAGTTTTTTGGAATTTTTTCGGTTTAGCTCACTCACACACTCAAATATTTTCCAATATAACAAAGAAGACACACAAGCTAGAGTGACTAAAAGAACAAACAATGAATAGAGAAATATGATTTAGAATGGTTTGAATATCTTTGATTATACCCATTACCACTTTTTTCTGAAGTGAATTTTCAACAGCAACTTTCTTATTACTTCAAGAAGGAACAAGAACAATAATAGCAACACTTACACTAACAACTAGTGCAAGTATCAACTTATTGCACAAACATTTTTTGCAACATCAACTACAAGAACAACAGTTTATTGGACAAATACTTTGTGCAACATCAACAACAACAGTTACAAGCACAAACCATTTCTTGATCCTTTACAACTTCAACAAAGTTCTACGGAAGAATTTTCACCAGATGAGTAAGTGAAATTATACTTTCTAATAACTCTAAATCAGAAGCAAGAGATCATATATGCATAGTTCCTCTTGCGTTAGAATTCTACTCTCTCAATACAGCACTGGAGACAAGCAACACGAGCTTAATGAGATTTAAACACTTTTACACCTTTGAGAGCTTTTTACAAAAATGGAGGATAAAGCTTTGAAAAGGATGAAAGTGTGTAAATGAATTATCTAATCTTCTTCATGTATAGAGGATGTGAGTCACGTTTTTGTAGCCTCGATAAAGTCTTCAACCCCATCAATTGTCTTGAAGGTGTCCAAATAGTCTTTAACCATCATATATTTGATTTTGATGATCCATAGCAACCCTAGAGAATCTTAGATATGTTTACGATAGTCAATAAAGGATTATAGATGTTGGAGGAAAGTCTACAATCAATTTTGATAAGACTGGAGAAAGAAAACAATTTACCTCTTCCTTGGATTTGTTTACAACAGCTATAAAAATTTGAATGCTGTCATCTGTGCAGGTACAATATAGAGCCGAGGGTCTCACTCGAAGCAAGCTCTATATCTTTTGGAATGGAGGTATTGTTTGTCTACCTCTCAACCTGTCCAGACCCTAGCGATAGCTTTTGATGTTGTCGAGATGTGTTGAGTATGGTTTTTGTTGTATAAAAAATTGAATTCTAAGCGACATCGATCGACCGATGTCTCAAATTTTAGAGACTGATGCAGATCGATCTATCGATGTGATAGACTGATGCATATCAGCCGATCTATATGAGAGATTGATGTCTTATAGTGTGGTTTATGCTCTGCACTCACCATGACATCGATTGATCTATGTAGGACATGATGCTTATACCGATCTTATCTTATAGATCTATGTCAAGGTATGATGTATACATTGATCTCTCTTTATATATCTATGTCAGGGTATGATGTTAATTTCTTGTTTTTTCAAACATTTGTTATTTCCTAAATAAAATAACTTTTCAATCCTTTTTAAACATCGTTTAACTTCATTGAAACATTTCTTATTTCTCCAACATGTTCATGTTTAGTTTTCTCAATTAATAAAACAATCACTTCCTTGTGAGTTAGTGTAATTATCTTATCAATCGAAACAATAAGTTTGATGACATTTTATCTATATAGTTTTAAGATACTATGCCTAATATTAAAATTAAGACAATAATTCTTTATATGTAAGAAAAAAATCTAATCAAAATAAAATCATGTTGATCAAAATGTAGATACTTAAAAAAAGTTCTTTGGTCAACGATCAATGGGTAAGGAGAATGGATTTGAATGGAGGCCAAATCAAAATCGGAATAGGGTCAGGTTCAATCCGAATGGGCAAGCCTAAATTCGTCATAATGTGAAAGGTTCTGATGGGAAAGGCACAACCCACTCACCACTTCTGTAATTTTTTTTGTAGTGCGTGTGTAGAACATGCGCCTGACCAGTTTGTTACAACCCGCATCCCTGGGCTAAGAGATAAAGGAAACAAAGGAAAGTATGATGGAAATTAAATGTGGTCGTTATACCGCACTTGGTATAACATGTATGGTTTACCTAAATAAAACATAAGAACTATTAATAATTAATATAATAAGTGTAAAGACTAATTAATAAATCATATAAATACATGGAACAAACATTATCTAGGAATTTAAATAAAGGAAAAAGAAAATTATAGCTAAAGAAATAAAGCAAGGACAAAATGGTAAAACGACTACCACTTGCACCCCACCCTAAGAACCCGGCCACCCTCCCTAGGTTTCCCTAAATTTCTATTTTCTTTCTTTCCCTTATTTTATTTTCTCATCATCCCCATTCTTACACCTTGTAAGAATGTTTACCAATCAAATTGCATGCAAACACTTTTTCTCCCTATTTACATTTCCCCCCACCCGGTTATTTGTTTTTACTTTATATTATTTCTTCTCTTTTCAATTTTTCCCTCATCATTCAAACTCTTACACAAAGGAAGGCTTCCACCACTAATATTTCATGCACACCTTACACAACTTGAGGATTCTTTCTTTCCTTATGTAAGACAGCTCTTCTTTCTTTTCTTTCTCTTTTCTCCATCATTTTATTCTTTTCTTCTTACACCTTTTCTTTGTTCCACCACTCATCAACCATGCATGACTTATAACTCTCTTACACATCCACCTTCCAAGAAAAACAAAAAAACCCCCACTATTTTCCCTTGATCTCGGCCACACCCCAAAAGGGCAAGAAATAAAATCTCCTCCTTTAATCCCACTTCATTTTACCCTTCATGTCAATCAAAATCTCTCCACCAATCTCCCTTCCTTCCCTCTACACACTCGCTCTTCATCTAAGCAGGAGCCTTCTTCCCTCCCTATTCTCCTCATTCCACCCGAGAGCACCAAGGCAAATGGAGAAAACTCCTTCCATTGTCAAGCGTAAATCAAGTGTGCATACACTTTAGTTATCAAGGTAAAGCACTTCTTTTGTTCTTTTACACATCTTTCTGGCATACATCTCTTCAAAAGCGTCGTCATTTCCCTCATTCTAGGGCATAACCGAGAACTCCTACAAGGAAGTAGGAGGAGTTCCTTCAACTAGTCAAGTAAGAGTCTTCAAGCCATCTAAGGTAAGATTTGTTTAGATTGAGTTCTTAAGCCTTCATAACCTCTATTTCTTCAAATAAAGACTAATCCTTTCATCCTTTTTTTCCATCTAGGCCGTACAGCCTTACACCAAGGGGAAGAAGAAATCTTTCACTCTTAAGTGCAAGATTCAAGTATCCCAAGGCAAGTATTCTTCTTATCTTCTTCAAGCATGTTGAAAAATAAGTCTCCTATGTTCATATTAAAGAATGGATCATGCACGTATATGTTGAAATGAAGCATTTATCACCGAGATTTAAAAATGAGTCTTGCATGTTCAAGTTGTGTATGAATGTGTGCTTTACTTGAATGGATTCATCAGTATGACAAGTAAGATACTTAGACGTAGCATGCATGGCATAAATGAGACATAAACAGCCCCTGTGAGGGCGTGCATGCCATGAAGAAATAGGATTGAGCATCCATTCATCACCTTTATGTAAATTGTAGGAAAATGAGTACACTTTCCTAAAAAGTGTACTAAGAACTCCATTAATCATCAATCATCACTCCTTTTGGTTTTCATATGGATGAAGATACAATTACTTGATTATGGCTATGATATAATGTGTTTTAGGTGTATCATAATCTATAATATAATGCATGACATAAAAGTTACAATCTTTGATGATCATCTCCTCATCATCACCGTTATCCTTCTAAGATAGGGCTGTGTTTGGCCTCCATCATAGATCATGATTTCATCACCATCATCATGATGTGTATCTTGATGATCATGGCCTAAGAAGGTGTATTTTCATGGTTTCGATCCCCTTATGTATTTGCATGCCATTATGATCATGATAATCACCATGATCTTGGTTCTTATGATCATGATTATGGTGAATGAGACCATACTTGAGATTTAGCATGTTAAGATCATAAAGCAAAGCATTATCATGCATCAACATGATGGATGTTCATGGTAGCTTAAAGGACAAGATGGATTTCACCATTTTAACATATGTGCTATATTAACAAATTGAAAAATCCATACATCTGTGTGTGATGACTTTCGGCCAAGAGCCCCAATTATTGCCATCATAATGTTCAAATTATTATTTGGAGTACACATGTGAAAATATATTTGATATTTATATTATGTAGGACCTGCAAGGCACCACTAGAAAGGGGGGGTTGAATAGTGGGTGCGGAAAATTTGGTTTTTAAAATTGTTTTAATCCAAAAACCCAACTTTGTTTTTAGGACCTGTTTTGTAACATTTTGAAAACTAGGTTACAGGCCTTTAAAAATTCTGAAATTTTGAGAGATCTTAGTCTCAGATGTTCTCAGTATCTCCTAAACATTTCAGATCAAACTTCATCCTTTAACCCTTTGAAAAACGTTGGTGGTCAGATTGCGCAAATCTACCAGAAACGATAGTCTGAATTGAAAAATTTATTCTGATTAAACCGTGACTTCAAATGATCTGAAAATTTAATGACAAACCCCTTTCTATATGTATTTAATTAGGTTTAAACAGTTTTGAAAACTTGATTTGGGAAGTTAGTCAAATACGTTCAAAGTCTCAACCTTTGTAAGCCTGAAAATCAGACTGCACTAGTCTCAGAACGTTTGATGTTTGGATGACTTATACTTGTCCAAAAGGGTTAAAACTTGTGCCAAATGAAACTTAAAACGTGTGGCTATATTTCTGGAAAGTTTCGTAATTTTTGAAATTCGTTTGCTATTTTTAAGATCGTGATGAAAATAATGCACTGTGCTGGAAACTGAAAGTAAGTGATGAAAAGCAAAGAAAAGGAATTTATACTGGTTTGGTTAAATCAACCTACTCCAGTCTTCGAGGACACTTTGCTCGGTTATTACTAATCACAAAACAAAAAACAACACCTTACCAAACAGGGTTGATGGAGTTATACACCAACTCCAACCCTTTACAAACCTTACAAAGAATCACAATGACCACGAACATCACCACCGTGCAGATGAAAGATTGATCACACCTTGATCAATCTTTTACAACGATATAGCGTGTATGGTGATTTATATGAAGCCTATACAATATGTATGAATATAAATACAATAAGATTTGATAGAGAAGAAGAAAGAAGTGTAGAAGAAGAAGATGATGAACACGTTTTGCACTAGAGGATTTGTGAGACTTGTCTTTTGTTTGCTCTCCTTCTCTTCTTTTTATCAAGAGTGGCCGCCCCCTTCTTGCCTTTTCTTCCCCTTGGAAATTATCCTTTAAGCCCTTGGAAGAATATCTTGCATCATTGTGACATTCACTTGCTTACTTGGCAGCGCTTCATTGGATGATCATTAAGGCCTTGCTTACTTGGCACTCGTTGATTGGATGAGAGTTGTCATCATTTGATGACTGTATAAATCTGAAAAATATCACTTAAAACATGTGCCAATTAGTGGTTAAAATGTTGCCATAAGTCACATAATTAATTCCATAAAATTTGCAAGACAAATCATCTCCATTAATATCAAAAACATCGGCCACCATGATTTCTTCACATGCTGAAATTTCAGCATGTGTCATATTCACTATATATTCAAAACATTGCCATGTTGGTATTAGATTAATCCCTTGAAAATGAAGAATCAAATATGCTAAACTTTAAGACTAATTTTCGGCCATATTCATTCAACACATGCTGAAATTTTCAGCATGAGTGATATTTCAAGTATCATCAAAATATTTCCATAACATCATCAAATCAATCCATTAATATTGAAGAGGCAAATAAATCATCATTAAGTTCAAGAAATTCAGCCAGCTCAAGTTTACACATGCTGAATTTTTAGCATATGTCACATATGTGACATAATTTGAAATATTACCTTGTGTAGCTCCCTCCTTTATGTCGCCAACCTTGTATACTTCGTTCCTGGCCAATCAAGATGCCAACTAAGCTCCACATATGCTCCATCAAAGCTGATCTAGGCGTGTGATGTAGGATTGGCATGTGCTGAATTTTATATTTGCAAACTTTAACGCAATAATTATACACATATGGTATATTCCAATCAGCCCTAAATTGATTTTTCTAGAACACTTTAGAATGTATTGAATATGTAAAAATTGTCTATATACATGTTATATGTCATGCCAAAAATGTTCCATGTGTCGTGTTCGTAGAAAACCGAATTTTCGACTTTTGTCGATTACGCGATTTTTCTCCGATTGAATTCAAACTTTATGCACATGTTATATATACTATGTCACACATAATATACATAGAATAACTTGAATATTCAGCTCTAAAGGCTGAGTGTAAGTGGCGCCCCATGTGCTAACATGTTGAATTTGAAATCTTAACAATTTGGCCTTAATTGAGGGTGATTTGTGTGTGCCAACATGGAATGATTTTATGGCTGAATATACCATGCAAGCCACAAAATTTGTGGTCATTTTTGAAGTGTAGTTGCTGGCCATCTATATATGGCAAGTACGTGACAGGTTGGCGAAGTTTCGGTTGTCACCCGATACGACAATTTTTGGTTTAGAACTATGTAACGTGTCGTAATAATTTTGTCATCACCATGACTTATATCATATGATATAAGACCTGAATATACTCATAAATATGAGGTAAGTATGGTGGTGTGACGTTAATGTACATTCGTAAAATATATAACATGTCGGTAGTACGTTGGAATATATGTGTATAGTGCCTTTTAAAAAAAATCTGAATATATATATATATATTTTTTTGAAAAGAATTTATTTATTAATCAAAAGCCTCACTTGTGGTAGAGGAAAAACCATATTACATTATCAGAGTATTCGAAGAAATGAAATAACGAAACAAATATGGCATATCTCCAGTCGTATATGATATGCCGCATTAAAACATTGCCAAGAAAAACCACCCTTGTGGATAAAACCTTGGCAAAGAAAAAAGCGTACATATTTATACGACTGTCATTGATATGATGAGAACATAGTATGCTGTACAAATCCATGAATGCCGTAGGCTTTTGTGTGAATAGTAGAATGTTGAAACTGTTGCAGTCGCCGCATCTTTGTCTTGCCATTGTCTTGAAAACCAAAACCTCGGAGCCGCCTTGGCAGTTGAGGTGCCAAGGCGACAAAGAGTAATGATGCGCCATGGCCGTCCATGTTGTGAGGTCCGAAAATGCAGGAAGAAAGGGCCCCACTTCGAGAAAAAGGCTCACCACCGTGATGTGTAAAAGAATCTCGCACGAATGGGAATAGCACATGAATATAGCATTAGTGTTGAAAATAATAAGCACAAACAGAGTGGGAAAATGCATACCCAAGTCGCCTTGACCAAGGGGCCAAGGCGACAATGGTAAAAGTCCTGCCACATGAAATCTGAATTGATCCACCATGCGAGTAAACCAGATGTAGTGTATGATCCAGCGACACAGTTTTCCAATCACCAATGTGTAAATAGATAGTTGATGTGATAACCAAATCGCTCCAATGAGAAAAAGAGGCATGTTATACATGTGAAATAAAATGTATAAATCATAGAGAATTGGATATTCAACCATACCGTGCCTGCCTGCATCCCAAAGGTTGCAGGCAGTAGATGTGAACCCTCGCCAATCCATATGGAAGACTGCTGTCAAGGCACACGCAAGTGAACGGAAGTAAGATCTAATGTGACTGCCACACGGACCAATGAGGGCAGAGTGTTCGATGTAAAATGTTCCGTGCGTGGGTGTAACATTGCATGCTGTGCTAAATAGTGTGCCGCCATGTTTGCCTCGCGATAAACGTGATTGTAAGGAAGACGATGAAAATGAATGAGCGAGTGAAGCCTTTGAAGATGAGAGTTGCCTTGGACAATGTTTTGCCGTGTCAACTGATCAATCAATTGGGCACAATCTGACTCAAGGATAATGGATCGGTAGAATGGAAAGAAATAAAGGAGCCCAAAAATAGCCGCTTGAATCTCTGCATGTAAAGGTGAACTTAACGGAAGGCGAAAGGAAATTGCACCAAGGCATGAGCCCCTATGATCGCGTAGTATTGCGCCTCCTGATGCGAAATGTCGACCCACAGCAGCATCGATATTTAATTTTAATCGTCCAGAAGGTGGCGTGACCCAGCGAACGATCAATGGACGAGGTGGCCGAACTGCTGGCAGCCAACTGAAAATCTGCGTTGAGGTAATAGATAATTTAGAGCCTGCGATCTTGTTGTGCCACAAAGTAATATCATAATGTATGGAGGACCGAAGGGAAGATGCCGTGATATGTGTTTTGTCGCCATAGACCATGGAAGTATAAGCACACCAGATGTTATGAACAATAATCGCAGGGATCACAATTTTATACACTCCAATAAGTGAGGAAATGGATGATCGGTACCACCATGAAAGAAGATACTGACGGAGCTGTATGGATGATGGAAGAGGACAATGCAGCTCACTAGCAAAATAGCACCATATCGGACGAACATAAGAACAATATAAGAAAACATGATCCACCCTGGCCGACTCACTCTTGCAGAACGGACACTGTGTCGGATGAGCCGTTATGTATTGTCCAATGTAATCCTCAAAAGGTAATGCAGAATTGAAAAGATGCCATAAAAACATTCTTATAGACGGAGAGTGATGCTTCGACCAAATAAATGAGGTAGAAAGCAATTTTGGAGATGCGGATCGGCATATCTCATAGGCACTTTTTAGCGAGAATTACCCCAGTTGAGTTGGCAACCATGAAAGTTGGTCACCCTGTCGATCAGTGTGCAATGAGCAGAAAGAATGAATCCGGCATATAACTTTCCAAATAGGGGAGTCAGATAACCGAGGAAGATAATCATGACGCTGTCCATATTTTGCATGCATGTATTTGCTCCACAGTGTTGAGTTCTGGTGATACGACCACCAGATGCGACAATAAAAAGCCTTTTGTAAGACATTCAAATCTCGAAGGCCTAAACCTCCCTCCGACTGCGGCTTAGTAATCTTAGTCCAGGAGACCCAATGATGTCGACGACCCCAAAAAAATGAAGCCATCTTGCGATGAATGATCTTAATTACCGATTTTGGTATACCTCCCCCCGCCATAACATGAATGGGTAACGCAGCGATTACTGATTGTAGCAGGACTAGCCGACCTGCATTAGATAATAATTTGGAGTGCCACCCTTGAAGTCTATCATCAATATGCTGCAGTAGCATAACACAGTGGCAGGAACGAGGAATACCCTTATGCAAATAAGAATCGAGATAGCGAAATGGAAGACTAGAAATACGCATGCCCAGAATATTCATAAAGGTCTGACGCTGTTGTGGTGCTACCCTAGCAGAAGGAATAATACTGCTTTTTTGAAAATTCACTTTTTGACCTGAAGCAGCTTCGTATTGTGTAAGAAATGTATGGAAGCGTTGTAGATTCCTCTGTGTTCCTCGGAGAAATATCAGTAAATCATTTGCATAGGCTAAGTGTGTAATGGTAAAAGGAATACGGCCCAGGCGGAAAGGTTGCAACACTCCAGTTGCTGTCAAGGCTTTCAAGCCCCTACTAAAACCTTCTGCTGCTAAAATAAATAATAATGGAGATAAAGGATCACCCTGTTTTACGCCGCGATATGGCCAAAAATAGGAAGAGGGCTGACCATTGATTAACACTGCTAATGTCATGGCCCGCAAATGATTCAAAATTATACGAGTGAAAAATCCCGAGAATCCGAAGGCTAGAAGTAAAAGTTCCAAATATTCCCAGCTAACTCTGTCAAATGCCTTCATCATATCCAACTTGAGACATAACTGTGTGCCACCTCTATCAAGCATATGGATCATCTCACGAGCCAATAAAACCTGAGTTGAAATGTCCGTACCTGGCAGAAAGACCGTCTGCTCTGAAGAGATTAGTCTTGGCAATAATTTGCACAAGCGGCTAGCCACAATTCTGGTACAGACTTTACTGATAAAATTAGTGAGGCATATAGGACGATAATCACCAAAAGTAGCAGGAGAGGATTTTTTTGGAATCAAAGTGATCAATGCGCTAGCCATAACTTTAGGCTGAGGAACACCCTGGAAAAATTCTTGTACTGCTAGAACAACATCTGTATGAATGATGGACCAGTAAGATCTATAGAAATTGCCATCAAAACCATCAGGCCCCGCTGCACTGTGAGGGTCCAAATGCCAAACTGCAGATTTTATCTCATCCGGCAATGGAACCTGCGTCAGAGAGGCATTATCTTCAGCGGAAACTAGTACTGGAATATGTCAAAGAATTTGCTCACAATTAACTGCAGGTTCATGAGCGAATAAGGCTGTATAAAAGGACACAGCTTCAGCGATAATATCGTCTGGGGTAGTACAAATTAGGCCACTTGTTTGTATTTGTTAGATCCGAAGATGCAGTCGGCGGCCTTTCACAATAGTATGATAATAGCGAGTATTTGCGTCTCCCTCTTTTAGCCATCTAACCCTCGCCTTTTGCTTCCAAAATTGCATCTCATAAGAAGAGGCCTGAAGATATTCTGCCTTAGCTCGATTATATTCCGTCCGATTTTCCTCTGTGGACTGCATATCCCAGCGCTGTTCAGCACGTGTAAGGAGAATTTCAGCCTGTTGAACCCTAGAGAAAATATTACCGAATATTTCTTTGTTCCACTGTTGCACATCCTTTTTGAACTTGAATAACTTTGTATAGAAGCCATGCATACCACCCGTTGTAGGATATGAAGTCCATGCAGCACGTATGTAATTATAAAAGTCTGGATGTAGGAGCGAAGAGTCCAAAAATCTGAACGATCGACGCGGCAAAGACACATTTAGTCGGCATTTAAGCAAAAGCGGGGTATGATCCGAAGCTATTCGGGGAAGATGCGTAAGTTGCAGGTCTTCAAATTTATCATGAAAGCCGGTATTGAGAAACAACCAATCTAAACGCCGACGAACTCGACCAAGGCCCCGACAATCTGACCAGGTGAATCTGGAACCCTGAAATGGTGGCGACATCAAGCCACATGACTCTATGCAATCATTGAAATCTTGTAAAACAGATAGTGACGGATGCGAACGTCCTTCATGGTATGATAGAGAGCGAAATGTATTAAAATCTCCACCCAGCACCCAAGGAAATGTTGTATTCGCAGAGAAAGTGCATAACGAAGCCCACAAAGAACGACGTAGTGATGGAGTATGATTGCCATATACTGCCGACAAGACAAAAGTATACTGAAGAGGCCGATATAACAATGTAAAATGTACCACCTGTTCTTCATCCTGCACTGTGACCAGCTCAAAGTGAGAGTCACGCCAGAAAAACCAAATACGCTCAGAATGCGAAGCATATGAATTGGAAAAGCCGAAATCCAAAGCATAACGAGAAATAGTTACTGATGCATGTTTAGGTTCTATGATAACAAGTATGTTTAACCGATGCTCATGAATTAACTGATGCAGACGTGGTTTTGAGGCCCGCAGGCCTCTTATATTCCATATCATAATATTCATTGTGAAAGTGTCAAGTCACTTCCCTGTATCGCATGTGATGCACTACACGTAAGAATGGACGATAGTGACAGTGGAGGAAGATCCTTCTTTGCTTGCCGTTTCCTACGAGGTACCACCTGTATAAAGTCTTCCGCTGAATCCTGTAAGCGAGAGATTAAAGTGTCCGTGTCAGGCGAGGGAGGTAGCAGCTGGATGCGGCAGGCTACCTCTTCTGGAACAGTAGGTATCCCCTGATTATCTGCCTCTGGTAAATCATTATCAGACGAATGACCTATGTCACAAGATATCAGGATTATCCCGCAGCGGCTCCACGAGCTCCTCTAAATTATCTGCGATAGGAGCTGCATCCGGGGTGGTGGAACTTGGAGGGGCTGGTATGTCTGTCAATGGTGGCGCAGTCTCTGGAAGGATTGGTTGCGCAGCTGGACGCTTTTTAACCGGAGTCCAGCACTGAGCTGGTGGTCGCCGCAGAGGGGGTGGAGGGGGTGGCGGTATGGTTGACGCCGACTATGGTGTGCATGACGCAACTGCATGGCCTAACCGACGGTAGGAGGTACAAAACAAGGGCAAATCTTCATAGATAATGGTTTGTAGTATAAATCTTCCCTTCGCTTGGAGATAAATCTTTTGCGGTAAGTCCTTCAAAACATCGACTTCCACACATACACGCGCAACCGAAGGTCGCAGACCATCTGTTGTTGCAACATCAAGTTTGATGGGGCTTCCTATCGGTTTAACAATCTCAAATAATGCTTCTTTTCGGTAAAGATGGATGGGAAGACCAGGCAAGGCAATCCAAACCGGAACTATCGGCACATCTGTGGACGGATCAAAATCAACTATCCATTTGGTTATACGCATATGACATCCAAAAATAAGCCATGATCGTCGATAAAAGCATCGTAAATAATCTACTTCATTGCTAAAATTTAACAGTATATGCGCCTGATCAATAAGAGTGATACGAAGATCTTGATGAAAACCTATTTTCTCAAAGACATCTCTAATCACCTTCAATGGGGGTCTCCCATACCAACATGTACCCACTAACGAATATTTGAATGGAGTAGCAAGTTCATCAATTTCTGAATCTGAAAACCAGATTAAAGGAATACCTTTATATCGAGAAACAGTTTTGGGTGAGATGGTGATGGATTGAGCCGAGGTAGCGCCGATCACAACGTCGGCAAAGGATGGCGATGGATTTGTCATGATCGCCGATTGAAACCGAACGAAAGAAATGAAATTTTGGTTATGGGTAGCGAAACAAGGAGAGCAATAAATTGAATAATGTATGCAAAATGGGATGCCGGTGATGATGAGTTTCCGATCCGGCAGCAATGGCGGCGGCTGACGCTGCAAGTCACGAGATCGCCTCCGCCGTCAGAGATTTGCTATATTTTTTTTTTTGTATAATTGAAATGTTAAATTTCAAGAAAGGTTAATTTTCCTTCCCAATGGGAAAACAATCCACCATGTCCTTATTAAACAAAACTTCCAAAGGATTTGTAGTTGATAATCTATGTTGCATCCTCACTGGGAGATAATACACTGATTGGTCCATCTTTATCAAAGTAATCATGATCGTGGATTTGATCAAGAACTAAGATCAAGCCCATGGCAAAGGCTGCATCAAAACCAGGCTTGATGGAGAGACAAAATACATCCTTTCCAAGCATCACATTCGAAGGTGCATCCACTTTGCGTCGAATCTCAGCCACTGATTCTTTTTGTCCATTAACAATCATGCAATGCCTTCTCGCATACGATCCCTCTATATTGTACTCTTCGCCCGAACCATTGTACATGTCAACTGTAAATCCTGACCGTCCGATCATCGAGGATCTTCGTACACTGAACAGTGGATTTTGTCCTTCCTTCCTTTCTCCAAGAAATCCTTCCCACCTGTAATGAAGGCTTGGCCTCTTTTTCCGGACGGTGAGGAGGCATATGCCGGAAGGATCCATGAGAACCAGTTCGCTTTTGTCTAATTCGGGTCCATAGGAGTCGACCCGGAAAACAAGTTGGCCGCTGCTGTCGTAAACGGAGAACCCATCGGCGGGGATGAAAAGGGAAGTTTTCATAACAGTCAGTTGCTTTTCTTGTTTGTAACGGTAAGCATCATCTACGACGGCACCACCACTTTTCATTTCCTTACAATTGCTCTCGTCAGAGATTTGCTATATGTATGTATGTATGTATGTGTGTGTGTGTGTGTGTATATATATATATATATATATAAAGGTGTGTGATAAAGGTGGGAGAGAACTTTCCATTCTTCAATTTGTTGCCTTTGTGCCTTTTCCAAATATGACTTCATTTAATGAACTACTTAGTTCATTTAACTAAGTACTTCACTTAATGAACTAGTTTAGTTCATTAATGGTGGCACCTGAAAATAGTTCAAACACAACAAATGTTTGTCATTTGATGTAAGCTTTAAAGCTTCATGGCTCGTTAGTACGGCAACATTATATATGAACTATATAAGGCAGGTTTCATGCAAAAACGTGTCAAGTCATAAAATGTGTCATGCATTTCTTTAGTATACGTTATTTAAATCATGCATTTTGTAATCACTCAAACCCCCTTTTTCCAACAATCTCCCCCTTTTGATGATTTACAAAATAACCTAAGTTCATGATTTAAATTTTGTCTCTCCCCCTCCAATAGTGCACAAATTCAAATTTTGAATTTCAAATTTCGAATTTTCTCCCCCTTGATTTGTGCAATTAATCTCTCTCTCCCCCTTAAATCAAGCATTCTCTCCCCCTTTATTTTGGAAATACAATCAAAAGAGCATGTAAATATTGAAAGAGATATCAAATCAAATCAGCAGAAATCATGCCTAATTTAGAACGAAGATTTTCATACGTGGCCTGATTTAGTGCCTTAGTGAAGATGTCTGCTACTTGTGCCTCAGTGCGTACGTGATCGATGATAATATCACCATTGTTTACCTGATCGCGAAGGAAGTGATGTCATACTTCTATATGCTTGGCCTTAGAGTGTAGCACGGGGTTCTTAAATAAGTTTATGGCACTCATACTATCACAATATATTAGAATGTGATTTACCGTGATACTGAAATCAGAAAGTTGTTGTTTTAACCATAGTAGTTGTGTGCAACAAAGACTAAGTGCCATGTATTCAGCTTCGGTAGTGGATAATGCTACACTTACTTGCTTTTTCGAAAACCATGAAATTAGTGAGTTGCCTATAAATTGGTAAGTGCCACTTGTGCTTTTTCTATCTATTTTACATCCACCATAATCCACGTCAGTATAGGCATGCAAGTTAAATTCACAATCTTTATCATACCACATGCCTAAAGTGGGTGTGTGCTTAATATATCAAAATATTCTTTTCACAGCATTGTAGTGAGACGCTTTAGGTTGACTTTGAAAACGTGCACACATACATACACTGAACATGATATTAGGTCTACTAGCAGTAAGATAGAGCAAAGAACCAATCATAGACCTATAAAAAGCATTATCAAAGTCCTTTTCATGTTCATCTTTATCTAGTTTAGTGGTGACGCTCATAGGGATGGGGGACAGTTTTAAATTCTCAAAATTGAACTTTTTAATCATGTCATTTATATATTTAACTTGGCTTGTATATATACCTTTACTCGTTTGTTTAACCTGCAAGCCAAGAAAGTAATTTAATTCACCAATCATAGACATTTCAAATTCAGATTTCATGCAAGTTTCAAAATCTTCAACAAGTTTATGAGAGGTGGAGCCGAAAATGATGTCATCAACGTAGATTTGAATGATTAGTAAATCTGATTTATCTTGTTTTAAAAATAGAGTACTATCTATAGCGCTTCTTTTAAAACCATTTTCTAAGAGAAAATTAGCAAAACGATAATACCATGCTCTAGGTGCTTGCTTTAAACCATATAGTGCCTTCTTTAGTTTGTACACATGATCGGGGTGTTTCAAATCTTCAAAACTGGGTGGTTGTTTCATGTATACTTCTTCTTGTATAAATCTATTTAAAAATGCACTTTTCACGTCCATTTGATAAAGTTTAAAACCTTTCATGCAAGCAATAGCAAGTAAAAGTCGTATGGCTTCTAAACGTGCTACGGGTGCAAATGTTTCTTCATACTTTATTCCTTCTTCTTGATTATATCCTTGTGCTACAAGTCTAGCCTTGTTTCTAACGACTTTTCCTTCTTCATTCATTTTATTTCTAAACACCCACTTTGTGCCTATTATAGTCTTATCTTGTGGTCGTGGCACTAAATCCCATACATCATTTCATACGAATTGATTAAGTTCATCATGCATAGCATCAATCCAAGAAGAATCACTCAAAGCATCAAACACATTTTTAGGTTCAATTTCGGACATCATGGCATGAAATTGGTTTATTTCCTCCGGATTTATTCTTCTACGTGGTCGCACACCGTGAGTGATGTCGCCTATAATGAGATCGTGTGGGTGATCCCTATGCCATATTGGTTGATTATTTTCTACGTTCTCATGCATTTCTAAGTGACCATGCATTTCTAGTGTGTCTACTTCATCATGCGTGCCATCATCATCATCTAACACGGGTTTTAATTCAAAATCATCTTTATATTCTTTATCTTTTTTAACCTCACCAAATTCATTGAACTTCACATGAATGGATTCTAAAATTTGTCTAGTGATGGGATCATAACATCTATATGCTTTTAAATTCACAGAATATCCAACAAAGATTCATTCAATTGATTTAGATTCAAACTTCTCTAAATTATCCTTCGTATTTAAAACAAAGAATTTGCAACCAAACACACGAAAGTAATCAATCTTAGGCATGTGATCATTTATTATCTCATAAGGCGCTTTATTTATTTTCTTTCTAAAATTAAAGCGATTGACTATATAGCATGCACAATTTACGGCTTCCACCCAAAAAAACTTGGCAATTTATTTTCACACAACATGATTCTAGCAATTTCTTATAGTGTCCTATTCTTTCTTTCTACTACTCCATTTAGTTGTGGAGTTCTAGGTGGCAAAAACTCGTGTTTGATTCCTTTTTCTTCTCAAAATGCAATCATGTCCTTGTTTTTAAATTCACCGCCTCTATCGCTTCTAATCTTTTTCACATTTAAACCATATTGATTTTCAAGTTGTTTTATTAGTTTCTCAATCTCAATGGCACTATCATCTTTATGTACAAGAAACAAAGTCCAAGTATAGCGAGAAAAATCATAAACGATAACATATGCATAATGACATCCACCGAGACTCGTAGTGCGACTAGGACCAAACAAATCAATGTGTAATAGTTCCAAAACTCTAGACATGTTTATTTCATTTTTAGGTTTAAGTGACTCGCGTGTTTGATTGCCTTAAATGCAAGATTCATACAACTCAAAGTTGTCTAAATCAAGTTTAGGCAATCCTCGAATTAGGTTCTTTCGTTGGAGTTTTTCAAGTGTAGAAATGCTTATGTGTCCTAAACATTAATGCCACAAATTAACATTAGGTTGATTTGATACAAAACACTTAACTTTAGCGTCTAACATGTCATCCATAGAAAGCGTAAAAATGTTTCCTTACTTTTTTCCTTTTAACACTACTATTCCATTTTTATTTATTATATTGCAATATGGATGAGTAAAACACACATCAAAACCGTTGTCAATAAATTGTGAGATGCTAAGAAGATTATAGGATAAGTTACTTACCAGAAAGACGTTGGAGATTTGAAAAGTACTTGGGCTTCCGATTGTACCTTTTCCAATGATTTTTCCTTCATTGTTGTCTCCAGTGGTCACGGGTCCACCTTTTGTGACCTTCTTCAACTTTGTGAGCAAGCTCGGGTCACCCGTCATGTGCCTCGAGCAACCATTGTCAAGGAACCACTTGATGGATGTTTCTTTTAATGTATGGGTTCCCTGCAATGTACAACAATGATTTAGGTACCCTTTTAATTTTGGGTCCTTGCGAGTTAGTTATTCACCTCTTAGTAAAAGTACCTTTCGGTACCCATACTTAGGTGATGCTTCTCGGTCTAGCAATGGTAAGAATGTAGATGAAGGAGCAATGTAGCAGACATGAGGTGAGAAAATGTTAGGCCTTTGGCCGAGAATTCCCTTATGCGCATCATATGGTGTGCGTTTTTGATATGTTCTAGTGTTAGTGTGCATAGTGCATGATCTAGATGTATGGAATGAATATCATGTATGCATCACTGGCTTCTTCTCATATCTATACGGCACTTAATTATATTTTGTATGATATGAAGGAGAAGCATGACGAGATGAAGGGAGAGGGGGTCTTTCCGTCATCTTAGGCGCCATGTTTGCCTTAGGTGTGTCTACCTTCTTAGACAAAACAAGTTTGCTTGGTTTAATTGATGCTTCATTTGTCTCAATTTATCCTAATCCGATTTTATCACTATCTTGTTTTTTTTGATAAAATAATACGATCTAGCATGTTAGATCCTGTGTCAAATTGTTTCATCATTTTTTTCTAAAACCGTATTCCTTGATTTCAAATTTGAAATCTCGGATTTCATTTCATTATTATGCGTGGTCAATGATGAGATCTCTGATTTTAATGTATTGATGATGCATGACGACTCTTCTTTTGAATCGTTTAATTGAGAAACAAGATTCGTGTTAGAAGATTCTAACAACTTTTTGTCTTCAATTAATCGCTTCTTTTCTTTTGCCAGAGTTTTAGTAAATTTGTGCAATTCTAAATATTGGCTAAAGAGATCATTATATGAAGGTTCAGAGTCAGAGTCAAAATCAGAAGATACCTCGTTTGATGCTTTGGATACAAAACATACTTGTGCCGTCTCCTCTTCTGTATCAGTCTTAGAGTCAGATGTGTCACTCCATGTGGAGGCCTTGAGAGCTCTTCTCCATTGTTTGGGTTCTGAGATGAGTCTATGTTTGGTCCGATCCTTCTCATGGTGTTTGTTTGTTTGTTTGTCCTTGTTAGGACAGTCATAAGATAAATGTCCAAGTTTCTTGCATTCGTAGCATTTTACGTCCTTTTCATTTGTTTTATTTTTATTTCTTTTAGTGGAAGTAGTCTTAGGTTTGTTTTTAAATGACTTTCTCATGAATTTTCTCAAACCTTTAGCCAATAGTATTAAGTCATCATTGTCTGATTCAGAATCACTATCATCTACGTGATTGGAAGAAGTAGAGACGTATTCATTTGATTTAAAAGCAATAGTTTTACCTTGTTTCGACGTTGATTCCAATTTCCTTATAGTGAGTTTGTTTTCATATACCTTTAGTGATCCAATTAGTTCCTCCATTTTTATTGATTTGGTTTCCTTGCTTTCCTTTATCGTCGTCACTTTAGGGTCCCATTTGGATAGAAGGCTTCGTAGTACCTTTTGGACCTTTTCCTGCATAGAGAAAGCTTTCCCAAGAGACTCAAGAGAATTGTAAATGTTAGTCAAGCGTAGATCCATATCGACAATAGACTCATTTGGCAATAAATTAAACGACTCAAGTGTGGACATAAGCATATTAATCTTGGACTCCTTTACTTGGCTAGTCCCTTCATGTTTCATCTCAAGAATTCTTCACATTTCTTGAGCACTAGAGCAATTAGACGCATAGCTAGATTCACTTTTACTTAGCCCGTTTAAAAGTAATTGCATGGCTCTAGCATTCATGCTTAGTCTCTTTTTGTCATTACTAGTATACTCTTGTTTTGGCTTAACGACCTGTAGTGTGACTCCATCTACAGTAGATAATTTTGAAGAGACAAATGGACCATCCTCTATGATGACTAGATCAATATCAATAGCCATAAGAAAAAGCTTCATTCTTAACTTCCATTGAATAAAGGACTCACCATCAAAAAGAGGAGGCCTTTGACTAGACATACCTTCCTGCTCGGTTTTGAAGCTAGTAGTTGCCATCTCACTTAGATCGTTGGATCTTTTGGATGTGAGTTTCCTGCGCTCTCATACCACTTGTAGGACCTGCAAGGCACAACTAGAAGGGGGGGGTTGAATACTGGGTGCGGAAAATTTGGTTTTTAAAATAGTTTTAATCCAAAAACCCAACTTCTGAAAACAATTTCTGTTTTCAGGACCTTTTTGCAACGTTTTAAAAACTAGGTTACAGGTTTTCAAAAATTCTGAAATTTGGAGAGATCTTAGTCTCAGATGTTCTGAGTATTTCCTAAAAATTTCAGATCAAAATTAAATCTTTACCCCTTTGAAAAGTCGTTGATGGTTAGATTGCGCAAATCTGCCAGAAACGGTAATCTGACTTGAAAATTTTATTCTGATTAAAACGTGACTCCAAATGATCTAAATATATAATCACAAACCCCTTTCTATATGTATTTAATTGGGTTAAAACAGTTTTGAAAAATTCTATTGGGAAGTTAGTCAAATACGTTCAAAGTCTCAACCTTTGCAAGCTTGAAAATCAGACTGCACTAGTCTCAGAACTTTTGACATTGGGATGACTTATACTTGTCCAAAAGGGTTTAAACTTGCGCCAAATGAAACTTAAAACGTGTGGCTATGTTTTTGGAAAGTTTCGTGATTTTTGAAATTCGTTTGATATTTTTAAGATCGTGATGAAAATGATGCGCTGTGCTGAAAAGTAAAGAACACAAGGAATTTTATATTGTTTCGGTTAAATCTGTAGGATCTGAAAGGCACCACTAGAAGGGGTGGTTGAATAGTGGGTGCGGAAAATTTGGTTTTTAAAATTGTTTCAGACCAAAAACCTAAATTCTGAAAACAGTTTCTGTTTTCAGGACCTGTTTTGAAATATATTGAAAACTAGGTTACAGGTCTTCAAAAATTCTGAAATTTGGAGAGATTTTAGTCTCAGATGTTCTGAGTATATCCTAAAAATTTCAGACTAAAATTCAACCTTTAACGTCTTTAAAAATTGTTGGTGGTCAGATTGCACAAATCTGCCAAAAACGGTAGTCTGATTTACAAAATTTGTTCCTATTAAACCGTGACTCCAAATACTTTGAAAATTTAATGACTAACTCCTTAGTAGATTTATTTAATTGAGTTGAAACAGTTTTGGAAAATTCTTTTGGGAAGTTAGTCAAATATGTTCAAAGTCTTAACCTTTGCAAGCCTGAAAATCAGACTGCACTAGTCTCAGAACTTTTGACGTTTGGATGACTTATACTTGTCCAAAAGGGTTGAAATCTGCGCCAAATGAACCTTAAGACGTGTGGCTATGTTTCCTAAAAGGTTCGTGATTTTTAAGAATGTGATAAAAATAATGCACTGTGCTGGAAACTGAAAGTAAGTGATGAATAGTGATGAACCCAAGGAATTTTATACTGGTTCGGTTAAATCAATCTACTCCAGTCTTCGAGTACACCTTCCTCGGTTATCACTAATAAAAAAACACAACAAACACCTTACCATACAGGGTTGATGGAGTTATACACCAACTCCAACCCTTTACAAACCTTGTAAGTGATTACAACGATCACGAACACCACCACCTAACGGATGCATGATTGATCACACCTTGATCAATCTTTTACAACTATATAGAGTATATGGTGGTATAGATGAAGCCTATTCAAGATTTATGAATGTGAGTACAATAGGCTTTAAGAGTGAAGAAAGAAAGAAGTGTAGAAGAAGAGGATCGTTGCAATGTTTTTGCTCTTGAAAATTGTAAGCCTTGTCTTCTATTTTGTTTGCTCTCCTTCTTCTCTTTTTATCAATATTGGTGCCGCCCCCTATGCCTTTTCTTCCTCTTGAAAATTATATTTTAAGTCCTTGGAAGAATATCTTGCATCATTGTGACATTCACTTGCTTACTTGGCAACTCCTCATTGGATGATCATTAATCCCTTGCTTACTTGGCACTCATTAATTGGATGAAAGTTGTCATCATTTGATGAATAGATAAATCTGAAAAATATCACTTAAAACATGTGCCAATTAGCCATAAAAATGTTGCCATAAGTCTCACATCAATTCCACATAATTAGCAAGGCAAATCATCACCATTAAGCACCTAAAAATCGGCCAACATTATTCTCCACATGCTGAAATTTTCATCATGTGTGATATCCAAGACAGGTTCAAATTCTTGCCATGTTGGTATAGATTATTCCCTTGAACATAAAAAATCAAATATGCTTAACTTCATGTCACAAAAATCGGCCACATACATTCCACACATGCTGAAATTTTCAGCATGTGTAATATTTCAAAATATCATCACATTATTTTGATAATATTTTTTAAAACATTTCCATTTTATCTTCCAATCAATCCATATAATTCAAAGAAGTAAATATGGCAGAATAAAGCTCAAAAATTCGGCCAACTCAATGCACACATGCAGAAATTTTCAGCATGTGTTACAAATGTGACATAGTTTGAAATGTTACCTTGTGTATCTCCTTTCTTTATGTCACCAACCTTGTATACTTCACTCTTGGCCAATCAAGATGCCAAAAAAGCTCCACATATGCTCCAAAAAGGTGATCTAGGCGTGTGGTGATAGATTGTACATGTGCTGAATTTTATTTTTGCAAGCTTTGTAAAAAAGTGCACAATAATTATACACACATGGTATATTCCAATCAGCCCTTAATTGATTTTTCTAGAACACTTTAGAATGTATAGATTGTGTAAAAAGTGTCTAGATACATGTTATATGTCATGCCAAAAATGTTCCATGTGTCGTGTTCGTAGAAAATCGAATTTTCGACGTTTGTCGATTACCCGATTTTTCTCCGATTAAATTCCAACATTTTGCACATGTTATATATATTATGTTACACATAATATACATAAATTAAACTTTAATATTCAGCACTCATGGCTGATTAAAGTGGCGCCTACATGTGACAAAAATTGAATTTGGAATCTCCACAATATAGCCTTAATTTAGGGTGATTTGTATTTGTCAACATGGAATGATTTTATGGCTGAAAATACCATGTAATCCACGAAATTTTTGGCCATTTTTGAAGTGTAGGGGCTGGCCATCTATATATGGCAAGTACGTGACACGTTGGCGAAGTTTCGGTATTCACCTGATACGACAATATTTTGTTTAGAACCTTTTAACGTGTCGTAATAATTTTGTCATCACCATGACTTATATCATATGATATAAGACCTGAATATACTCATAAATATGAGGTAAATATAGTTGTGTGACGTTAACGTACGTTCGTAAAATATATAACGTGTCGATAGTACGTTGAGATATATGTGTGTAGTGCCTTTTTTTTAAAATCTGAATATATATATATATATATGTATGTATGTATGTGTGTAAAGACGTGTGGTTGAGAGGAAAAAACTTTCCATTCTTCATTTTGTTGCCTTGTCCAAATATATCACCATTTAATGAACTACTTAGTTCATTTAACTAAGTACTTCACTTAGTGAACTAGTTTAGTTCATTAATGGTGGCACTTGAAAATAGTTCAAATACAACAAATGTTTGCCATTTGACGTAAGCTTTAAAGCTTCATGGCTCGTTAGTACAGCAACATTATATATGAACTAAATAAGGCAGGTTTTATGCAAAAACGTGTCAAGTCATAAAACGTCTTATGCATTTCTTTAATACACATTATTTAAATCATGCATTTTGTAATCACTCAAACCCCTTTTTCTCAACGATCTCCCCCTTTTGATGATTTACAAAATAACTTAAGTTCATGATTTAAATTTTGTCGCTCCCCCTCCAATTGTGCACAAATTTCAGATCTTGAATTTTGAATTCTCTCCCCCTTGATTTGTGCAATCAATCTCGCTCTCCCCCTTAAATCATGCATTCTCTCCCCCTTTATTTTTGAAAGAAAATCAAAAGCGCATGCAAAGATGAAGACGACAATTTAAAAAAATCATGCATTTCAAATAATATCAAAAGTGCGTTCTTAAGGGTTATTTATTCAACCCTTTGAGAATGTCCCTTTTGGTATCTAAAATTGGGTAACCTTTCTAGGCCTTTCAAAAAGGTGAGAAAGGTGGTGAAGACGCAACATAATATACGTTAGGGGAAAATGCGTTTGGCCTTTGGCCAAGAATCCCATCATGCATATAGTATGGTTTTTGTTTTTGATATGTATTTTGGTTTGAGTGCACGGGGCGTGATCTAGATGCATTTTTATGATATAAATGTTGCATATGCATCACTTGTTTCTTCTCATATTTATTCGGCACATAGTTATATTTCGTATGATATGAAGAAGAGATATGACGAGATGAGGGGAGAGGGGGTCTTTGCGTTACTTTAGGCGCTATGTATGAATTTTATGTGTCTACTTTCTTAGACAAAACAATTTTGGTTGGTTAAGTTGATGTTTCGTTTGTCTCAATATATCCTAATCCAGTTTTATCACTGTCTTGTTTTTGTGATAAAATAATGCGATCTAGCATGTTAGATCCCGTATCAAACTGTTTCATCATTTTCTCTAAATCAGTATTCCTTGATTTCTAATTTGAAACCTCAGATTTCATTTCATTGTTATGAGTTGTCAATGATGCGATCTCTGATTTTAATGCATTTATGATGCATGACGACTCTTCTTTTGAATCGTTTAATTGAGACACAAGATTTGTGTTAGAAGATTCTAACAGTTTCTTGTCTTCAATTAATCGCTTCTTTTCTTTTGCAAGAGTCTTTGAGAACTTATGCAACTCTAAATATTGACTAAATAAATCATCGGAAGAACATTCAGAATCAGAATAAGAGTCGGAAGATACCTCATTGTTGAGAAATATGTTTGGATAATTTTTCAAAGTCATGATTTTAAGTGGTGAATACTTAGAAATGTCACATATGGTGTTATAAGGGATTAAAGGTTGAAAAAGTGAAGAAAAATGACGTGGATATCTCAGGCAGAGACACATGGATCAATCCATGTACATCAGCCCCTCATGTGGATCAATCCATATTGAACTGAGAAGAACCAAACTCACATTAAGACGTCGATCTCTCACGTGGATAGATCGACGTACGTTAGCCCCTCACGTAGATCGATCGACGTACGTCAGCCCTTCACATGGATAGATCCACGTCTCACAGAATGTTTATTTTTCTAAAAAGTTATGAAATGATTGTTTTTCATTTATATATGTTTCATATGTGTTTATTATGTGATTTTTATGAGATATTGGTGATTATAATTGTCTTGTGACTAACGTGACTTGGAAGTTTCTACAACTTACCAAAAAGGGCAAAATTGGTATTTTGAGTTTTGTAGGAACATCACATGGTGAAAATATTTCAAGGGTGTATTCTTATACTATTTATCATGACAAAGTTGGTATCATGATTATTTTGACATCGGGGTCATTTCTGGAGTTTTCTCACACCAGAGGTATTTTGGTCATTTCACCCCTGAGGATATTTTTGGTCTTTTCACTCAAGGAATCTCTTGAGCATATTATTCTCTTCATTCTGGAGTTGGGTTATTATTATCTTGAAGATTATTTGGTGATTTCTTATCTTATTCTCTCAACCGATGATATTATTGACTATAGCTGAGATGTCACATTGTATTTTCTCTTGAAGACCCTCTTATATATGTTATAAGAGAATATTTATCATCATTATTCAGAGATATTAAAGGTGTCAAAGGTGTGAAAATGTTCATGACATATAAGAAGAAATATTAGAAATTTCGATGTTACACTTTGACATGATCTTGTCAACTATTATCTATTGATTTCTTCTTCAAAAATCTGAGTTGCTACACATATATATACTTTGCAAAATGTGTATATTCAGATGTATATGATTGTGTATTCATTTTGTGAGTTGGAGACAAGTGGACCAACCAAAAAGGAGCTAGTCGGCAATTGGAATTTTTCTAAATATAGCCAACGGCTATATGGGTATTCAAGGTGTTTTTCAGCAGATTTTTTGAAGTCAAGTGAAGAATTCACATGTCCTATTATAGTTCTTGGAGTTGAGAATAATATGGTGGTATTATCCTTTCTTATTTTATTAAGAAAAATCAAAGTTATTTTTGGAAAAAGAAAAAGGTAGCCAATGGCTACATTGTGTCTTGGAGCTGAATTTTGAAGTTTGAAATTGTCAAGTCTCACATGCCTATTCTTGTGCCAAAAAGTTGAGAAGATGATGGAGTTGTTATGGCCATATTATCTTCACAGTTTCAAGATAATTCCAAGACAATCCAATGTGTAAAATTTCGGCTACATGGAGTTGCCAAGGTGGACCAATCATTTTGTTTTATTTTGCCACATGTACAAGACCAACAAATGATGAGAAGACATTTGGAATTGATTATGAAGATGGTGACATATGTGCATTCTTATCTTCAAGGCTCGAATCACACTATAATTAGAGGCAATGGTGAAGAAGATGAAACACACTTGAAGCTCACAAGCACTTGTTGAATTGTCTAGCTTTCATCTTCATCTTCTTGTTGTTATTGTTTTATTCAATGTAGCAAAGGTGTTCTTGTTGTATTGTGGTGAGCTACAAGCCTCTTGAGCTTCATTTGTAAGATTGATTAGCCATCTTATAAGGCTACATCAATAGGTGTTAGAGGTGTTGCAACTAAGTGTTGCCTAGAAGGTGATTATCTAAGTCTTGAGTAGGGTTGGTGTATAACCCAAGGATCAAGCTTGGCTCTTGTTGTAAGGTGTTCATTTCATTGTAAAATCGAAGTAAAGGTGTTCCTTCGGACTGGAGTAGGTCACATTGAACCAAACCATGATAAATCTTTGGCGTTCTTCTCTTGTTTCTTCATTTCTGTTTCCTATCCGTTTTTACTGCAGATTTCACACAATTTCTCACAATTTGAAAAAATAGCTAAACATTTTCAAAATTCGTAATTTTTGGTGGAGTTATACTTCAGACTGTTAGCTTTCATTTGCAACAAGAATCACATGATTTGAGCAAGGGAAAGTTAGTCTTTCAGTCTTTGCAAGATAACTGCTCTAATCTGGCTGCAATCTGACCAGTTTTGAGAAACTTAAATTCTGTATTTTTCAAGAACTTTTTAAGGTCAGGGCTTTTTGGAAACATCATCTACACATCCTAAGGAGTGTTTTGATATAATGATCAACCTTTTTGGTTGAATATTCAAAGAGAAACACATTTTGCAAAATCAGCAACATTCTGTCCAGATTGACCATCTGAATCTTTTTATTTGTTTGAAGGGCCAACGATCTTATTTTTGTCTGATTTTTGGATAGAGTCTTGTCAACACATTGAAGTTATATTCTGGAAAGTTTCATAATTTTTGGAGTTGTGTACATTTAGTTTTGAATTTTTCAAAAACGGGTTATGAATCTGAGGTGGTCTCAGATTTTGTTTTCAAATGGGATTTTTACAAAAGGGTTGTAGTGTAATTTCCGCTAACCACTATTCACCCCCCTTTAGTGGTGTTCATTGCAGGTGCACGGTCCAACATTTGGTTTCAGAGCGAGGTTTAAACCACTCAAAGAAGCAAGATTCAACACCGTACAGTCAATACAAAGCCAAGAAACAATTACTCTTTGTAGCCTGCTTATCTCAGATTAAAGGTACATACAATGGCCATAGTTTCTCACAAAGGTGAGTTGGAAGGTATGTCCACACAATGTCCTCCTTTTTTCGATGGAAATAATTTCGTTCATTGGAAACTTTGAATGAGGCTATTCCTAATGGCTATAGACATCGATTTATGGTCTATAGTTGAAGATGGACCGTACATTCCAATGAAAGTTGTACAAGTTAGTGGAGTCACACAGGAGGTTGAAAAGTATAAAAGAGAATGGTCATCGGAAGATAAAAAGAAAATGTCTATAAATGCTAAAGCTATGCAATTACTTTTGAATGGACTTACAACTTCTGAACCAGGATATGTGTCAAATCGCACAAGCGCACACGACATGTGGAAATCACTTGTATTAAAGCATGAAGGTACTAGTGGTGTTAAAGAGTCAAAAATAAACATGTTTATGACTGAATTAGAGACTTTCAAAATGTTGCCGAACGAATCCATAACATCTATGGATTTGAGGTTTACTAATATCTTCAACGCCCTTAAAGCTTTAGGGAAGTCATTTTGAAACAATGAAAAGGTTCAAAAGGTGCTACGAAGCCTTCCTGCTGAATGGGATCCAAAGGTGACTACAATCGAGGAGACAAAGTCAATCACCAAGATGGATGAATTGATCAGGTCTCTTAAAGTCTATGAGGTAAAGTTAAACCAACGGAAGTCCGAGTCATCTAAATCATCAAGTAAGTCAATAGCCTTCAAAACAACTGAAACACATACAAATAATGATGACAGTAATAGTGATACTCAATTAGATATGACTTGATTTTAGTAGCAAGAAAACTTAGGAAGTTTTTCAAGCGTCCTAATAGGAATAGACAATGTTCTTCTTTTTCTTCTCAACCTAGGAAAAATAACACAAATAAATGGTATAATAAAGAATTAAAGTGTTATGAATGCTGTCAAAAAGGACATATTTCATACGATTGTCCCACGAAGAAAAATAATAATAATAACAACAATAATAAACAAGCCAAGGACAAGGAGGCACAAACGACAAAGACAAAGGAGCCTAAGGCAAGGAAACAGAAACGAGCAATGAAGATGAGCACATGGAGCGACTCATCCGACTCACAATCTGAAACTGAGGAAGCTCAAGTCTGCTTCGTATCAAACGAGGTATATTCTTCTTCTGATAGTGATTCTGATAGTGACATGACATTTGATGAAATGTATGAAGAGTTCTTAAGAATGCATGCTCACTGTAAGAGGCTCTCTAAAGAAAAGAAGAAACTAATTGAAGAAAATAAAAAGTTGAAGACGTCCAACTTGAAATTATCCGATCAATTAGAATATCTTAAACAAGAGTCTTCTAATACTCTTGATTCTTTAGAGAATAAAATTGAATCATATAGGAAAGATGAACAAAAGTTAAAAATGGAAAATAATATGTTAAAGTCTAAGTTAGAAAGTTGTGAACATGAGATAGTACAACTTAGGTCTTCTAAACTTAACTTAGAAAAAATGTTAGAACAATTTAACTCGGGTGCTAATATGTTAGATACACTGATCTCATCACAAAAATATGAAAATGATAAAACTTGCTTAGGCTATAAAGAAGAAGATGACAAAGTAGGTAGAAAGACTAAGTTTGTATCTTCAACTACTAAACAGCCTTATAAAGATATAAAAACAACTTTTCCTGCTAAATCTTCTTCTACTTCTTCTTCTGTTTATTCTACGGCAAAAATGCAACTTACACCCATAAAAGCACACACGCATAAAGATACATCTAGGCCAAACTTTGCATCTAGACAACCTAGAAATTACGCCTATATGTATACGAATGCAACTAGACATAATAAAATGCATTCAACTTATTATGAACCTAAGTATAGGCAACACTCATATAAGTCCTATAGAAATGCCTATGAACATACTTATATAGCGCCACTCAATCGCATCCCTTATACACATTATAAAAATCAGCCAGCATATAATGATTATCAACCATGGCACAACGTATATAACAATGCACCTTCACTTATGTGGAATAATCATCTATATGCTTATCCTTCTTATTTTAACCATGCTAAAAATGTGCCTGAAAGGTATGTTCAAGTTTGGATACCTAAGGGATATCTAAACAAGAATAGTGCCCCTAACATTCAAGAACCCAAATAAAAGGTACCTAAAACTTTGTCTCCATTGTAGGAAAAACGCAATGAATGCAAGAAGGAGGCAAAGTCAAAGAATCTAAAAACCAAATGGTTTTTAGATAGTGGATGTTCGAGGCATATGACGGGAAACCCCAAACAATTCATCGAATTGGAACATATCAAGAATGGAGGAAAAGTAACATTTGGTGACAACAACAAAGGACAAGTTGTTGGAAAAGGAACAATTGGGGACCCTAACACATTTCAAATACGAAATGTGTTTACTTAGTATTTCTCAACTTATAGATTGTGGTTATAATGTCTCTTTTCTTCCTACTTCGTGTGATATAATAAATGAAAAAGGATAAATAGTTTTAAAAGGAAATAGAGATGGTAATATTTATACTCTTACCTTAGATAACATGTTAGATGCTAAGGTTAAGTGTCTTATATCACATGACTTAGATGTGAATTTATGGCATAGGAGATTAGGACATATAGGAATTTCAACCATTAAGAAATTATCTAAGAAGAATTTAATTAGAGGAATGCCTAAGTTACACTTAGATAATTTTCAAATGTGTGAAACATGTATTAAGGGAAAACACATTAAAGAAACCTTAAAACCGAAACATGAAGTGAGTTCTAGTCATGTACTAGAATTGCTTCACTTAGACTTATTTGGTCCAAGTAGGACAAAAAGTCTAGATAGACACTACTATCTGTGTGTCATAGTAGATGATTACTCACGCTACACATGGACATTGTTCTTAACATACAAAGAAAATGCTACATTAGCAATCGAAACCCTTATTAAGAAACTTGAAAACATTTATGAAGAAAATGTTAAAAGGATTAGAAGTGATAGAGGTGGAGAATTTAAAAACAAAGACGTAATTAAATTTTGTGAACTATATGGAATTAAACATGAGTTCTCACCACCTAGAACACCACAACTCAATAGAGTTGTTGAACTTAAAAATAGAACAATTCAAGAAGTTGCTAGGATAATGATTTGTGAAAATAAATTACCTAAATATTTATGGGCTGAAGCTGTTAGTTATGCATGATATATTATAAATAGGCTTACTATTGGAAAGAAATTAAATAAAACACCTTATGAATTGCTAAACAATAGACAACCTAAGATAGATTATCTTAAAGTATTTGGATGTAAGTGTTTTGTGCTGAATACTAAGGATAATCTAGATAAGTTTGAACAAAAGTCTATTGAATGCATATTTGTTGGTTATTCTACTAACTCAAGAGCATGTAGGTGTTATAATCCTGAATCTAGAAAGATAATTGAATCCATACATGTAAAATTCAATGAAAATGTATGCTTTGAAGTTATTGATAAACATCAACATAAACAAGAAACAAATGTTGAAATTATGTTTGATGATGATGTATTACTTGAGCCTGTACTTGATCATCTAGAACCAACTCCCCCTGAACAAGACATGCATGAACCCTTAGATGAAATAAATGAAGAAACTTTGCAATTGGAAGATAATACAACTAATGATCCAATTACATATGATAATGTTCATACTAATGAAACATTTGAACAAGATGAGGGTGAACCTAGTCAATCTAGGAATTGGTGGCATCCTAGAGAACTAATCATTGGGGATCCGAGTGTTAGGGTTAGAACACGTAGAAATATAAGTCAACTTGAAGGACATAGCTTAATCTCACAATTAGAACCTAAGAATGTAAAGGAAGCCTTAGGTGATATATCTTGGATAGATGCTATGCATGAGGAATTAAATCAATTCACAACAAACAATGTGTGGGACTTAGTACCTAAACCCGAAAACAAATCTATAATAGGAACAAAATGGGTGTTTAGGAATAAAATGGATGAACAAGGAAAAATTACAAGAAATAAGGCTAGACTAGTCGCACAAGGTTATAATCAACAAGAAGGAATAGATTATGAAGAAACCTTTGCACCCGTTGCACGACTAGAAGCAATTAGATTGTTACTTGCAATTGCAATTCTAAGCAATATTAAGCTCTTCCAAATGGATGTCAAGAGTGGATTCTTGAATGGATACATCCAAGAAGAAGTGTTTGTCAAACAACCCCCTGGATTCGAAGATCCAAAGAATCCTAACCATGTTTATAAGCTTAAGAAAGCTTTATATGGTTTGAAACAAGCTCCAAGAGCTTGATATGATAGATTTGCAAACTTTCTTATTGCAAATAATTATCAAAGGGGGACCATCTATAACAAATTATTCATAAGAAGAAAAGATAATGATTTGTTAATAGTTCAAATATACTTAGATGAAATAATCTTTGTTTTAACCAACCCTACCTTAGTAAAAGACTTCGAAGAGTGTATGAAGTCAGAATTTGAAATATCAATGGTTGGAGAATTGAACTACTTCTTAGGCCTTCAAATCAAACAAACTCCTCAAGGAATTCATATTATCCAACTTAAGTATGTCAATGATATGATTAAGAAGTTTGGCTTTGAAGAGTTGAAACCTACAACTACCCCCATGAGTGTTAGTACCAAACTTGATAAGGATGAAAATGGTAAACCTTTTGATGACACACTCTATAGGTCTATGATTGGATCACTGTTATACTTAACTGCATCAAGACCTGATATCATGTTTAGTGTGTGTATGTGTGCTAGGTTTCAATCTTGTCCTAAGGTATCACATTACAATACGGTGAAAAAGATCTTTAGATATCTTAAGCATACACCTCACTTAGGACTATGGTATGATAGAAACGCTAAGTCGGAATTACACGCATATAGTGATGCTGATTATGGTGGTTGCAAGTTAGATAGAAAATCCACTAGCGGTACATGTCAATTCATAGGAACCAACTTGATCTCTAGGTTTTTCTAAAAAGCAAGCTAGTGTAGCTCTTTCTACCACTGAAGCTGAGTATATTGCTTTGAGTTTATGTACTACCCAAATACTTTGGCTTAAATAGCAACTTAGTGATTTTGGCATTAAAATGAATAAGATTCCAATTTTCTGCAATAGCACAAGTGCAATCAATCTTTCTCGGAATCCGGTGCTTCATTCTAAGGCCAAACACATTAAGGTGCGATACCACTTTCTTCACGATCATGTTCAAAATGAGGATATAGTCATAAACCAGATAAGAACTCATCACCAAATCGCTGATATCTTTACCAAACCCCTTAATCAAGCCACATTTGACAACTTATGATCCAAGTTAGGTATGATGACTTATGACGCCATTGTATAGTTATACTTTTGCATGATTTGCAAAACAAAGGGGGAGATAGAATAAGAACATGATTTTAGTTCAATTTGTTATGAGTTAAGTAAGTTTCAATTGGTTATAAGTTGAGTATATGAGTTGAGTATAGGTTAAGGGGGAGAGTATAAGTTGAGGGGGAGCATAACTATTTAAAATTTTGTTGAAAACAAAGTTTGAAAACAATTGGTAAGATTTATGATGTTAAACAATTGGTTATGAGTTGTGACATTAAAATCATGTTAAGCTATTTTGAAAATCATCCAAAAAGGGGAGAATGTTGTGAAATATGTTTGGATAATTTTCAAAGTCATGATTTTAAGTGGTGAATACTTAGAAATGTCACATATGGTGTTATAAGGGATTAAAGGTTGAAAAAGTGAAGAAAAATGACGTGGATCTCTCAGGCAGAGACACATGGATCGATCCATGTACATCAGCCGCTCATGTGGATCGATCCATGTTGAACTGAGAAGAACCAAACTCACAGTAAGACGTCGATCTCTCATGTGGATCGATCGACGTATGTCAGCCCGTCATGTGGATCGATCGACGTACGTCAGCCCCTCACATAGATAGATCCACGTCTCACAGAATGTTTATTTTTCTAAAAAGTGATGAAATGATTGTTTTTCATTTATATATGTTTCATATATGTTTATTATGTGATTCTTATGAGATATTGGTGATTATAATTGTCTTGTGACTAACGTGCCTTGGAAGTTTCTACAACTTACCAAAAAGGGCAAAATTGGTATTTTGAGTTTTGTAGGAACATCACATGGTAAAAATATTTCAAAGGTGTATTCTTATACTATTTATCATGACAAAGTTGGTATCATGATTATTTTTGACATCGGGGTAATTTCTGGAGTTTTCTCACACCAGGGGTATTTTGGTCATTTCACCCCTGAGGGTATTTTTGGTATTTTCACTCAAGGAATCTCTTGAGCATATTATTGTCTTCATTCTGGAGTTGGGTTATTATTATCTTGAAGATTATTTGTTGATTTCTTATCTTATTCTCTCAACCGATGATATTATTGACTATAGCTGGATATGTGACGATTTGAGATGTCACATTCTATTTTTTCTTGAAGACCCTCTTATATATGTTATAAAAGAATATTTATTATCATTATTCAGAGATATTAAATGTGTCAAAGGTGTGAAAATGTTCATGACATATAAGAAGAAATATTGGAAATTTCGATGTTACACGTAGACATAATGTTGTCAACTATTATCTATTGATTTTTTCTTCAAAAATCTGAGTTGCTACACATATATATGTTGAGAAACGTGTATATTCAGATGTATATGATGGTGTATTCATTTTGTGAGTTGGAAACAAGTGGACCAACCAAAAAGGAGCTAGTTGGCAATTGGAATTTTTCTAAATATAGCCAACGGCTATATGGATATTCAAGGTGTTTTTCAGCAGATTTTTTGAAGTCAAATGAAGACTTCACATGTCCTATTATTGTTCTTGGAGTTGAGGATAATTTGGTGGTATTATCCTTTCTTATTTTATTAAGAAAAATCAAAGTTATTTTTGGAAAAAGAAAAAGGTAGCCAACGGCTACATTGTGTCTTGGAGCTGAATTTTGAAGTTTGAAATTGTCAAGTCTCACATGCCTATTCTTGCGCCAAAAAGTTGAGAAGATGATGGAGTTTTTATGGCCATATTATCTTCACATTTTCAAGATAATTCCAAGACAATCCAAGGTGTAAAATTTCGGCTACATGGAGTTGCCAAGGTGGACCAATCATTTTGTTTTATTTTGCCTAGTGTACAAGACCAACCAATGATGAGCAGACATTTGGAATTGATGATGAAGATGGTGACACATGTGCATTCTTATCTTCAAGGCTCAAATCACACTATAAATAGAGGCAATGGTGAAGAAGATGAAACACACATGAAGCTCACAAGCATTTGTTGAATTGTCTAGCTTTCATCTTCATCTTCTTGTTGTTATTGTTATATTCATTGTAGCAAAGATGTTCTTGTTGTATTGTGGTGAGCTACAAGTCTCTTGAGCTTTATTTGTAAAAGATTGATTAGCCATCTTATAAGGCTACATCAATAGGTGTTAGAGGTGTTGCAACTAAGTGTTGCCTAGAAGGTGATTATCCCAGTCTTGAGTAGGGTTGGTGTATAACCCAAGGATCAAGCTTGGCTCTTGTTGTAAGGTGTTCATTTCATAATAAAATCCAAGGAAAGGTGTTCCTTGGGACTGGAGTAGGTCACATTGACTGAACCAGGATAAATCTTCGGTGTTCTTCTCTTGTTTCTTCATTTCTGTTTTCTGCCCGTTTTTACTACAGATTTCACACAATTTCTCACAATTTGAAAAAATAGATAAACATTTTAAAAATTAGTAATTTTTTGTGGAGTTATACTTCAGACTGTTAGCTTTCATTTGCAACAAGAATCACTTGATTGGAGCAAGGGAAAGTTTGTCTTTCAGTCTTTGCAAGATAACTACTCCAATCTGGCTGCAATCTGACCAGTTTTGAGAAAACATAAATTCTGTATTTTTCAAGAATTGTTTAAGGTCAGAGCCTTTTGGAAACATTGTCTACACATCCTAAGGAGTGTTTTGATATGAAGCTCAACCTTTTTGGTTGAATATTCAAAGATAAACACATTTTGCAAAATCGGCAACATTCTGTCCAATTCTGTCCAGATTGACCATCCGAATATTTTTATTTCTTTGAAGGGCCAAACGATCTTATTTGTATCGGATTTTTGGACAGAGTCTTGTCAACACATTGAAGTTATATTCTGAAAAGTTTCATAGTTTTTGGAGTTGTGTACAATTAGTTTTGAATTTTTTAAAAACGGGTTCTTAATCTGAGATGGTCTCAGATTCTGTTTTCAAAGGGGATTTTTACAAAGGGTTGTACTGTAATTTCCGCTAACCACTATTCACCCTCCCCTCTAGTGGTGTTCATTGCAGGTGCACGGTCCAACACTCGTTTGATGCCTTAGATGTAAAGCACAATTGTGCTTTTTGTTCTTCCGTATCGTCTGTCTCAGAGTCAGATGAATCACTCCAAGTGAAGGCTTTAAAGGCTCTTCTCCTTTGTTTAGGTTTTGAGACGAGTCTAGTTTTGGTCCGATCCTTGTCAAGGTATTTGTTCGTTTGTTTGTCCTTGTTCGGACAATCATATGACAAGTGTCCAGGTTGTCCACATTCATAACACTGTATTTCCTTATTTTTAATTTTATGATCCTTAGATGAAGTAGACTTATGTTTATTTTTAATCGACTTTCTCAAGATTTTTCTTAATCTTTTAGCCATCGTGATTAAATCCTCATCATCGGAATCTGTGTCACTATCATCTATGAGGTATTTATTTGATTTAAATGCTATAGCCTTATCATTTTTAGAAATAGACTCGGAATTTCTTAAAGTGAGTTTGTTTTCGTATACCTTTAAAGATCCGATTAGTTCCTCCATTTTTATTGATTTGGTTTCTTTACTTTCTTCTATTGCTGTGACTTTAGGATCTCATTTAGATGGAAGACTTCGTAGTACCTTCTGGACATTTTCCTGTGTGGAGAAAGCTTTGCCAAGAGACTCAAGAGAATTATAGATGTTAGTCAATCGTAAATCCATCTCAACAATAGACTCATTTCGCAATAATTCAAAGGACTCATGTGTGGACATAAGCATATTAATCTTGGACTCCTTTACTTGGCTAGTCCCTTCATGTTTCATTTCAAGAATTTTCTACATCTCTTGAGCACTAGAACAATTAGACACGTAACTAGACTCACTTTTACTTAGACCGTTGAAGAGTAGTTGCATGGCTTTAGCATTGATACTCAACTTCTTTTTGTCATCTCTAGTGTATTCTTGTTTCGTTTTTATAACCTCTAGTGTGACACCATCAACAATTGACAACTTAGAAGAAACAAATGGACCGTCTTCTATGATGGACCATAGATCAATATCAATAGCCATAAGAAAAAGTTTCATTCTTAATTTCCATTGAATAAAGGACTCACCATAGAAAAGAGGAGGCCTTATGGTTGACATTCCTTCTTGCACGGTGTTGTAGCTAGTGGTTATCATCTCACTTAGATCCTTGGATCTCCTTGTTGTGAGTGTTCCTGCACTCTGATACCACTTGTAGGATCTGCAAGGCACCACTAGAAGGGGGGTTGAATAGTGGATGCGGAAAATTTGGTTTTTAAAATTGTTTTAGACCAAAAACCCAAATTCTGAAAACAGTTTTTGTTTTCAGGACCTGTTTTGAAACTTTTTGAAAACTAGGTTACAGGTCTTCAAAAATTCTAAAATTTTGAGAGACTTTAGTTTCAGATGTTATGAGTATCTCCTAAAAATTTCATATTAAAATTCAACCTTTACCTCTTTAAAAATCGTTGGTGGTCAGATTGCGCAAATCTCCCAGAAACGGTAGTCTGATTTAAAAAATTAATTTCTATTACACAGTGACTCCAAATGCTTTGAAACTTTAATGACTAACCCCTTATTAGATTTACTTAATTGGGTTGAAACATTTTTGAAAAATTCTTTTGGAATGTTAGTCACATACGTTAAAAGTATCAACCTTTGCAAGCCTGAAATCAGACTGCACTAGTCTCAGAACTTTTGACGTTTGGATGACATATACTTCTCCAAAAGGGTTGAAAATTAAGCCAAATGAACCTTAAGACGTGTGACTATGCTTCCTGAAAGTTTCGTGATTTTTGAAATTCGTTTACTATTTTTAAGAACGCGATAAAAATGATGCACTGTGCTAGAAACTGAAAGTAAGTTCTGAATAGTAAAGGACACAAGGAATTTTATACTGGTTCGGTTAAATCAACCTACTCCAGTCTTCCAGGACACCTTCCTCTGTTATCATTAATCACAAAAAACAAAAAACACCTTACCACAAAAGGTTGATGGAGTTACTGTTATGGCCCTTGAAACTTTTGCATGAAAATGTATATGTACAATGCAGGCAACACGTTAACGCAACAACAAAATAACTATATATATACATTACACACACAACACGACATCAAAAGAAAAAAAAACAACACTAAAATGTATTATAAATATTACACACATACGGGAGAAAAGGAAAAGAAAAAAAAATATATAAAAGAAGATAAATTTAAAAACCTAGAATCCTAATATGATTAGGAAGTGATAAAAGATAAAATTAAAATTAAAATTATAAATTCAAATTAGAAGATAACCTAAATATCTTAAGATTTTTACCTAATAAATTACCTATATCTATACACACATAACACGCAATTAACCGATTCTTTTACAAAAATCTCGGCAGAAGGTTTTCTCCCAAACCCTCAGCTTCTAGCCGCCCCTTTATTCTTAAAAATTCAAGCTTTTCCCACCAGCAAATTAGGAGGAAGACATAATCTGATGCTTTCATTGTTTTTCCGAAGTTGAAAAAAAATGGTCAGCCCTCCTATAATATTCATTAAGCAGTCTTATTCCTTCAAGAAACTGCAGCTTTCAGTCGTTAGCTTCAAGGGCCAAAAACAATAATTTTTGGTCCGTTCTTCATCCCATTCTTCGAGTATCGCATATGATCGAGACACAAGGCAAGTATTCTTGCTATATTTAATATGTTTTTCTGACGTTATTATGCTATTTTTGTATCAAAACCAGATCATGCATACATAATTGCGTTTTGCATAGGTGGTTGGTTATATATATATATATATATATATATATATATATTTGTATATATATATATATATGTTTATATGTGAGTGCCGATTATATATATATATGCATACGTTGTATTTAAGTTCTTATTGTGGGATGACCGGATAGGGGTGATTAAAAGAATGTGCTATTGATAATTGGGTATGTATGAATATATTTGTATAATATTAAGTGAGCATGTTTCGATTTATTGTTGATCGCACAGGCATATATACAAAATGTGTAAATTTTGCCTATGTATTGATGTGGTAGATTGTTGTGGCCTGAAGTGGCCAAAGAAAATAAAAAGGTAAAGCTTTTCCTTTCAAGAAATAGTATTTTGATTTTAGGTTAAATATATGCATATGCCTTATATTTTCACGTGGCTGAAGTTTAAAATAAAGTAATTAGATTTGAGTTCTTCTTTGTACACAAAAAGAATCTTGCAATTTCTCCGATACTTCCTCTGGTACCATTGATTCTTTTATTTGGCAAATATAAATTAGATTAAGGTCTCTTTTCTTCGATTTCGGTGATCTCCAGTACGTGCAAATATATACATATACATATATATATATGTAATATTTTTTTTATTATTAATAACTATTTGCAACGAAAAAGAAAGAAAGAAATCTGTGAACTAATTGTTTTAAGTAAGTCAAATTAACCTTTATTATTAAGTATTAATTTTTATACTACAATTGTTTAGATTCAAGCCTAGAAGAGAAGGAAGTGAATATCGGATTCGAGGTAAGTGGTCTATCTGTGCTTGTTATGTTGTCATGCATCAGAGGTAAGTGGTCTATCTGTGCTTGTTATGTTGTCATGCATCAGTGTGTTATTTGTTGCATAACTGTAATTGGATTTTCTTTATATGCAAGTTGGGTGTATATGTGAGATATGTATGTACACATGAACCAGGTATATACATGAGTATGAATTCATCGTAATAAAATGGGAGATATACATATAAGTATATATGCACGTGTATGGGCGCGGGTGTATATATGAGTATGAATACACCATAATAAAATGGGGACATACATGTAAGTATATATGCACATGTATGGGCGCGGGCATATATAGGAGCATGGATGCGTCGGATCATGGATTATGTGTTGAGCATTCATGGCACGTGCATTGCATTGCATTCCTTCGGGGCGCTGACTCCACGTTACGGAGCGTTGTCCGCTGACTCCACGTTACGGAGCGATGTTCGCTGACTCCACGTTACGGAGCGATGTCCGCTGACTCCACGTTACGGAGCGTTGTCCGCTGACTCCACGTTACGGAGCGATGTCCGCTGACTCCACGTTACGGAGCGATGTCCGCTGACTCCACGTTACGGAGCGTTGTCCGCTGACTCCACGTTACGGAGCGATGTGCGCTGACTCCACGTTACGGAGCGATGTCCGCTGACTCCACGTTACGGAGCGAAGAGTAGGACCCGGGTCATGCATAGCATATCATGGAAAAGAAAGGAACATCTTGTGTGTGATAATGATGTTGTTGCGTGTGACACGATAGTGAGAAGGAACATACATCATAAAGTTGCGCATTATTATGTGGAGTGGCTTACCTTCTGCAGTTTATATATTTCATTCGTAGGTATTGTTCTCTTCTTTATTATGTGATTATTTTGCTGTTGTGTATGTCATATTTGAGAAGAGCATGCATCACGGTAATTGAGATGGAGCTGATAAATTATTTATTTTATGTTTTTGAAGTGTTAACGGTTAAGATAATTAAGTGAAATTATTCGTGGACTAAGGACATATATGTTAACTATAAAGGTTATGTGTATTGCTTCTGCATGTGTGATTTCTGTAACAAGTATATGTAGGTTGCTTATTGAGCCCGTTGATTTTGGCTCACACCACCATTCACCAGTTTTGCAGGCATGAGAAGTTAGGGTATACTCTCACAGGAGTTGGTATACCATAGAAGATCGAGACGGGGAGATTTCGAGACTAAGATATTCAGAAAAGACTTTCAAGGGTTGGTTGAGACAGTTATTTCGATATTCGAAGTTTATGAGATTAGTGTTACATACATTTGACTATTGTGTTGATTAGAAATTTTTAGACATTGTGTTAGTGATGATGATTATTTTATCGAGGGTTTTAGTAATGACTTCCGCTGACATCGATTTACGTTATTATGATGACGTGTAGTTGATTTGTATCGACGCCTTGTATTCTCCTGAGTGAGATACGGCGGGTGTACCGTTCTCGATGCTAGGGCTCAGGAGCGGGACACTACAGTTGGTATCAGAGCATGGCTCCAGATCCACGGCGGAAGCATAAAGTTAGGCTATGATCTTTGGAATTAAGTTACTAATTTTCCTCTAAGTCACGATCTTAGACCTAAGTCTTGATTTTTAGTCGTAAGCAGTGATTATATATTAAGCATGTTATTCGAAATAAGACGTGGCTTCAGAGATTAAGTGATGACCATGCCCGTAAGTTACGATTTTAGACTTAAGAAATGACAATACATAATATCGGCTCTAGAAATTAAGTGGTGATCTGAACATTAAGAGGTGATTTGAACATAAGTACTGATCTTAGACATAAGCTGTGATTATATTCTAAGCATTGAACTTAGCAATAAGTAATGATTTTAGACGTAAGAAATGATAAGACTAAGTATCGATTCTAGAAATAAGTGATGACATTAGACCTAAGTGATGATCGGATAAGGGATATGCCCACGTATACCTAGGGCACTTCATACGACTCTGAATTATTTGCCTCACCTAAGCGCTGATTATAGTTATTTGTAAAATTCTGTAGATTCGACCCCTGCAAACCCAATACAATTATGATAAATGAACCGGGTTCATACCTCTAATTTGACATTAAGTGTTAGAACGTGACTAGGTCTAAGTTGGGATCGTAGTTCCTAAGAGATGATCTGTAGTGAAGCGAATTACTAAGAAAGAGATTTATTAGCGTTATGATTTGTAGAGTTTAACAGAGAATATCGTACAAAGGGGATTATAGTCATAATTAAGATGCTGATATTTAGAGTAATCAAAATGGCCCGAAGATATTAGTCTTATTAAGGATATTGATTATTAGTGATAAGTGTGTATTACTAAAATAAGTACAGTAGAATGACAAATTATTACGAATTTGAGTTAAGTGTTAATCCATAGAAACACGTAAGTATTGATGCATCAAGTAGGCTTGAACTAAAATAGAGTAAGTATGAACAAGCAGTGGTTGCTTTTCAGGTGAGACTAACTAAATTAGAATTATAGATTGGAATAACCAAGTAAAGAAGTACGATGGATCAGTGTGGCGCGCGGAAACATGGTAAATTAGAATACCCTAAGTCGATTAATATTTAGTGTGTCATGCTAGGATTGAACAACTTAAGTTAAAGATTAATGAGAAAAAGGTACGTAGGTGGATTTATTTTTTCATTTAATATTAAGGGGTGACTTAGAAAAATCATACAAAGTATTGTACTATTATTTTTCAAGTAGTTAAACGTTCTCGTATAAGCCCGTATACCCAAAATATATTCTATATTTCAAGGTATTCTAAAGATTATAGCTTCTAAATATTTCGACTAATTTCATCTTTTATATATTATATTACTTTACAAGGATATAGTTCTTTTCGAATTCGTATAGCAATGGAATTTCGACTACTCCTGACAAAACTGGTATATTTCAAAATATTGATGTTTTTAAACAATGATATATTTATATACCTCGTATATTTATCAAACTTTAGTTTAGCTATATTAATTTTGCTAAAATAATTTTATTTGTGAACTATCGATATTGCAATCGTCTTACCATCAAATGCTTTTGAATATGTTTATTTGCTTGTGATGAGCTTATTTAATTTTCGGAAGCAGAAATAGTTTTAAAATATATGTACTCATTTTTTTTTGAAAAAGAGAAGTACCATATTCAAAATTGTTTTATAAAAGTTCATATTTGCTAAATTTTCGATCGTTGTATTTTGCGAAACAAAACATATCTTACAAAATATATATTTTGTTGGAAAGGAAAAGATATCGCCGTTCAAATCCTTTTGTAAGTTTTACGATGGTTGTGTCTCAATTGTTTTAAAGTGGTTAACCGTAACTTTTGCGAACAAGTTATACGATTGTTTTATAAATGGTCATTTAAGACGTCGTGTTACGAAAACAAATATCTTAGGTTTTGTGTCTACAAAAAAAAATAGAAGTTATACTATTTTAAACAGTCAAATATCCCAAATTATAGCTATGTAATCTACTTTTCTTTAAATTGAAGGAAAATATGTCCATGCACATACTTCATATATTAGGTTGTTGATGATGTCTATGGAAAAAGTAAGGACCTGATCATAGACCTAGTTCGTAAGTATAAGAATTGATTTCGAAGCCTTGAGTCTATATTATGAAGTGTAATGGTTAAAATATTGGAATACTCGATGGATATTTTAGACGATCCTGAATCAGGAGATGAATCATATATGATGAGTTAAGAATTTGGAATTGTAGTTTCCATGTATATAAGTGAAATGATAGACGTCAAGTGGTATAAGTAGAAGTTTATAAGTTGTAATTATAAAGAATTAAGTTAAAGATCATAATACACCTAAGAATTGATTTTAGAGGACTGCTGATGACCACATATTAAGAACGTTATAAATCGATGACTCGGATATGGAACCCCGGTATGATGACGATATCCCTAAGTTTGATCTTAGAGTTTTAAGAAGATATGTTATGATCTTAAATACGTGGATAATAATGAACTCAGAGACTACCTTGTTGGGTACAAGGAATGATTTTTGAGGCTTTAGCCTATGACATGGAAGTGAAATGGTTAATGTGTCATAATACGCAATGGATATCTAGTATAACCATTATCTAAGTGAATGATTAAGTAGAACCATACTAAGTCATTGATTACGACATACACAAGTTTCGAGGACGAAACTTATTGTAAGGGGAGAAGAATGTTATGGCCCTTGAAACTTTTGCATGAAAATGTATATGTACAATGCAGGCAACACGTTAACGCAACAACAAATAACTATATATATACATTACACACACAACACGACATCAAAAGAAAAAAAAACAACACTAAAATGTATTATAAATATTACACACATACGGGAGAAAAGGAAAAGAAAAAAAAATATATAAAAGAAGATAAATTTAAAAACCTAGAATCCTAATATGATTAGGAAGTGATAAAAGATAAAATTAAAATTAAAATTATAAATTCAAATTAGAAGATAACCTAAATATCTTAAGATTTTTACCTAATAAATTACCTATATCTATACACACATAACACGCAATTAACCGATTCTTTTACAAAAATCTCGGCAGAAGGTTTTCTCCCAAACCCTCAGCTTCCAGCCGCCCCTTTATTCTTAAAAATTCAAGCTTTTCCCACCAGCAAATTAGGAGGAAGACATAATCTGATGCTTTCATTGTTTTTCCGAAGTTGAAAAAAAATGGTCAGCCCTCCTATAATATTCATTAAGCAGTCTTATTCCTTCAAGAAACTGCAGCTTTCAGTCGTTAGCTTCAAGGGCCAAAAACAATAATTTTTGGTCCGTTCTTCATCCCATTCTTCGAGTATCGCATATGATCGAGACACAAGGCAAGTATTCTTGCTATATTTAATATGTTTTTCTGACGTTATTATGCTATTTTTGTATCAAAACCAGATCATGCATACATAATTGCGTTTTGCATAGGTGGTTGGTTATATATATATATATATATATATATATATATATATGTATATATATATATATATATGTATATATATATATATATGTATATATATATATATATATGTATATATATATATATATATATATATATATATGTATATATATATATATATATGTTTATATGTGAGTGCCGATTATATATATATATGCATACGTTGTATTTAAGTTCTTATTGTGGGATGACCGGATAGGGGTGATTAAAAGAATGTGCTATTGATAATTGGGTATGTATGAATATATTTGTATAATATTAAGTGAGCATGTTTCGATTTATTGTTGATCGCACAGGCATATATACAAAATGTGTAAATTTTGCCTATGTATTGATGTGGTAGATTGTTGTGGCCTGAAGTGGCCAAAGAAAATAAAAAGGTAAAGCTTTTCCTTTCAAGAAATAGTATTTTGATTTTAGGTTAAATATATGCATATGCCTTATATTTTCACGTGGCTGAAGTTTAAAATAAAGTAATTAGATTTGAGTTCTTCTTTGTACACAAAAAGAATCTTGCAATTTCTCCGATACTTCCTCTGGTACCATTGATTCTTTTATTTGGCAAATATAAATTAGATTAAGGTCTCTTTTCTTCGATTTCGGTGATCTCCAGTACGTGCAAATATATACATATACATATATATATATGTAATATTTTTTTTATTATTAATAACTATTTGCAACGAAAAAGAAAGAAAGAAATCTGTGAACTAATTGTTTTAAGTAAGTCAAATTAACCTTTATTATTAAGTATTAATTTTTATACTACAATTGTTTAGATTCAAGCCTAGAAGAGAAGGAAGTGAATATCGGATTCGAGGTAAGTGGTCTATCTGTGCTTGTTATGTTGTCATGCATCAGAGGTAAGTGGTCTATCTGTGCTTGTTATGTTGTCATGCATCAGTGTGTTATTTGTTGCATAACTGTAATTGGATTTTCTTTATATGCAAGTTGGGTGTATATGTGAGATATGTATGTACACATGAACCAGGTATATACATGAGTATGAATTCATCGTAATAAAATGGGAGATATACATATAAGTATATATGCACGTGTATGGGCGCGGGTGTATATATGAGTATGAATGCACCATAATAAAATGGGGACATACATGTAAGTATATATGCACGTGTATGGGCGCGGGCATATATAGGAGCATGGATGCGTCGGATCATGGATTATGTGTTGAGCATTCATGGCACGTGCATTGCATTGCATTCCTTCGGGGCGCTGACTCCACGTTACGGAGCGTTGTCCGCTGACTCCACGTTACGGAGCGATGTTCGCTGACTCCACGTTACGGAGCGATGTCCGCTGACTCCACGTTACGGAGCGTTGTCCGCTGACTCCACGTTACGGAGCGATGTCCGCTGACTCCACGTTACGGAGCGATGTCCGCTGACTCCACGTTACGGAGCGTTGTCCGCTGACTCCACGTTACGGAGCGATGTGCGCTGACTCCACGTTACGGAGCGATGTCCGCTGACTCCACGTTACGGAGCGAAGAGTAGGACCCGGGTCATGCATAGCATATCATGGAAAAGAAAGGAACATCTTGTGTGTGATAATGATGTTGTTGCGTGTGACACGATAGTGAGAAGGAACATACATCATAAAGTTGCGCATTATTATGTGGAGTGGCTTACCTTCTGCAGTTTATATATTTCATTCGTAGGTATTGTTCTCTTCTTTGTTATGTGATTATTTTGCTGTTGTGTATGTCATATTTGAGAAGAGCATGCATCACGGTAATTGAGATGGAGCTGATAAATTATTTATTTTATGTTTTTGAAGTGTTAACGGTTAAGATAATTAAGTGAAATTATTCGTGGACTAAGGACATATATGTTAACTATAAAGGTTATGTGTATTGCTTCTGCATGTGTGATTTCTGTAACAAGTATATGTAGGTTGCTTATTGAGCCCGTTGATTTTGGCTCACACCACCATTCACCAGTTTTGCAGGCATGAGAAGTTAGGGTATACTCTCACAGGAGTTGGTATACCATAGAAGATCGAGACGGGGAGATTTCGAGACTAAGATATTCAGAAAAGACTTTCAAGGGTTGGTTGAGACAGTTATTTCGATATTCGAAGTTTATGAGATTAGTGTTACATACATTTGACTATTGTGTTGATTAGAAATTTTTAGACATTGTGTTAGTGATGATGATTATTTTATCGAGGGTTTTAGTAATGACTTCCGCTGACATCGATTTACGTTATTATGATGACGTGTAGTTGATTTGTATCGACGCCTTGTATTCTCCTGAGTGAGATACGGCGGGTGTACCGTTCTCGATGCTAGGGCTCAGGAGCGGGACACTACAGTTACACACCAACTCTAACCCTTTACAAACCTTGTAAGTGATTACAACAATCACGAATACCACCACCTAGCGGATGCAAGATTGATCACACCTTGATCAATCTTTTACAACAATATAGAGTATATGGTGGTATAGATGAAGCCTATTCAAGATGTATGAATGTGACTAAAATAGGCTTTAAGAGAGAAGAAAGAAAGAAGTGTAGAAGAAGAAGATGGTTGCAACGTTTTTGCTCTTGAAAATTGTATGCCTTGTCTTCGATTTTCTTTGCTCTCCTTCTTCTCTTTTTATCAATATTGGTGCCGCCCCCCTATGCCTTTTCTTCCTCTTGAAAATTATCTTTTAAGACCTTGGAAGAATATCTTTCATCATTGTTACATTCACTTGCTTACTTGGCCTAACGAGCCATGAAGCTTTAAAGCTTACGTCAAATGGCAAACATTTGTTGTGTTTAAACTATTTTCAGATGCCACCATTAATAAACTAAACTAGTTCACTAAGTGAAGTACTTAGTTAAATGAACTAAGTAGTTCATTAAATGGTGACATATTTGGAGAAGGCACAAAGGCAACAAATTGAGCAATGGAAAGTTTTCTCCTCTCGACCACACGTCTTTACCAGTTTGGATGCCAACAACATTGGGTGAATTTTCTCTTGCCTCAGCATATGATTTGTGTCGTAGCCCATGGCCAACAACCTATTCCATGCAGTTTATATGGTACAAGCATCATCGTCCATCTACATCTAACTTTCTCTGGCGCCTGCACAATAATGCTCTTCCATTGGAAGATAGCATTGGTCATTTCTTTGTTTCTAACCCTGCCATATGCCCGTTCTGTAGGCATTCTTCAGCTACGGTGGACCACATATTTTTACACTGCTCAATCGTTTCTCCTCTTTGGATGCTTTACTCTGCAGCGCTGGGCGGCCCTCATCTGATATCTCATCACGTCTAGACTTACCTGTTATCCTGGTACTTTCGCCGCACGCCAACGACACTAAAAGGAGCAATGTGGATAGTCATCCCTGGTATTATTTCTTTCGCAGTGTGGCGTTCATATGCCTCACTCATATATGGAGACTCTGTAATGGTTTCAACGCATACCCTTATATGGGTGGTATAATCTAAAATATATTCATGGGGTAGATCAATTGACAGAACTAAACTAGCCGCAATTTATCGAACAGTACGCACATTGGATTTACTTCCACCAATTCAAGCACCCCAAATGAAAGTAGTAAAATGGGAGTCTCCTCCACCAGGTAGATTAAAACTGAATACGGATGCGGCAGCAGGCAGATTCTACGCGGCATGTGGGGCTATTCTACGTGATAATTTGGGTGTCTGTCTGGGAGCAATATCTTTTCGTTTGCCCGTTTGTCCTCCATTACAGGCAGAGATACAAGCAGCAGTTTTTGCACTACTCTACTTCTTGCCTTTCTATCGACATATCACTCTTGAAACAAATTGTTTACAGATCACTCATATGATAGACCATTTGTGGCACAGGACAAATCAATACCACTGTCGTCTACTACGCTCTTTAGTCACGGCCTCCAACATCCAAGTGCATCATACATATCGTGAGGTTAACATGGCTGCCTATTACTTGGCACAATATGGTCTGCTACATTCGGAAACCTCTATTTTTACTGCCTCTACGTTGCCTCCACTGGTTCGAAGTAATATCACTCTTGATGTCACCACCGTGCATTTGAGAACCGACTAGTCTTTTCATGACAGTCTTCCAAAAGGATTGGCTTTTTAGCTTCGGTTCTGCCTGCATCCTCCGGGTTGCAGGCAGGCCGGGTATGTTTTTCCTCCGGGTACACACTTTGCTCTGAAAATTAGTCAAACAGATTGGTCTGAAATCACTGAATGTAGCAGGAGATTGTTTCTTAGGAATCAGTGTGATTAACGCAGATGCCATCACTTGAGGCTGTGGGATACCAAGAAAAAATTCCTGAACTGCTTTTACCACATCAGTATGAATGATTGACCAACAGGATCTATAAAACTGCCCATTAAACCCATCAGGACCAGCTGCACTAGAAGGATCTAAATGCCAAACTGCCTCTTTGATTTCAGGTTCCATGGGTATTTGCGTGAGTAGCATATTATCCTCCGAAGACACCACCCGTGGAATATGAAAGAGAATGTTCTCATAATTATGTGTATGCTCACAGGAAAATAGTGATGTGTAAAAAGATACTGCTTCAGTCATAATGTCATCTTGTGTAGTGTACTGGATGCCATTAGCATTATGTATTTGTTGAATTCGTAATTGCAATCGTTTTCCTTTGAAAATAGAATGGAAATAACGGGCATTAGCGTCACCTTCATTTAACCATCTGACCCGAGATTTTTGCTTCCAAAACTACAATTCATATGAGGATGCTTGGAGATAATCAGCTTTTGCTTTATGATGTAGAATTCTGTTTGTTTCAGTAGGGGACACATCCCAGTTCCGCTCTGCATGTGAAAGTGCCGACTCAGTCTGCTGAACATTGGAAAAAATATTGCCAAAGATCTCTTTGTTCCACCGTTGGATGTCTCTCTTTAAACTGGATAATTTAGAATAGAAACCATACATGCCTCCCGTAGTAGGATAACTCGCCCAAGCATTTTTGACATAATTATGAAAGTCCGGATGGAGCAGCCATGAATCCAAAAAACGAAATGACCGACGTCCCAAGGACTGATTTAGACGGCATTTAAATAACAATGGTGTATGATCATATGTGATGCGTGGCAGATGAGTGAACTGCAAGTCCTCAAATGTATCCTGTAAAGCCGAATTTATAAATAACCAGTCTAATCTGCGACGTACTCTTCCCAGTCCTCTACCATATGTCCAAGTAAACTTAGACCCATGAAATTGTGGTGACATCAAACCGCACGACTCAATACAATCATTAAAATCCTGTAAAGCAGAGAGAGATGTCTATAAAGGTATATATATATATTTTTTGATTTTGATGATGTATGACGCACTATCTTGTAATCAGGTATTCCTCCGCCATAAGTGAGGCTCTCTATTAATAAAATCTTTCTTTCCAAAAAAAATATATATATATAAAGGTTATCATGGTTGAGGTGGTGACATTCTATACTCGCCTTTTTGCTCGCGAGACAACACATAATTATGACACAATTCTGTGCCATATTCCATGATTGGTGACTGCAGATGATAACTCCATACTTACACAACTGCCTATGGAAGCGGAGGTTAAAGAATCAGTTTGGCAGTTAGACCCTCAAAGCGCACCAGGACCTGATAGTTTTAATGGTAAGTTTTATCGTTCTTGCTGGTCTGTCATACATGCTGATGTTCTTAAAGCAGTGCAGGAATTTTTCCTTGGTGTTCCCCAGCCTTCTATAATGGCTAGTGTATTAATTACTTTGATTCCAAAAAAACAATCACCCACTACATTCAGTGACTTTCGCCCAATCTGCCTGACAAATTTTTTGAGTAAAGTATGTACACGAATTATTGCCTCTCGTATGAATACGTTGCTTCCAAAATTAATATCACCTGAGCAGACAGGCTTCCTGCCAGGCTCAGATATTTCCACACAAGTGTTAATGGCACGTGAGATGATACATATGCTAGATAAGGGCGGCTCACAGCTGTGTTTGAAGCTCGATATGATGAAGGCTTTTGATAGGGTCAGCTGGGAATATCTGGAACTTCTCCTGCATAACTTTAGATTTTCTGGCTTCTTCATTCGGATCATTTTGAATCATTTACGTGCAACTACGTTATCAGTCTTAATTAACGGACAACCGTCTGCCAAGTTCCGACCATATAGAGGAGTCAAACAAGGCGATCCTTTATCTCCAATGCTTTTCATTTTATCTTCTGAGGGCTTCAGCAGAGGTTTAAAGTCACTAGTTGCATTTGGAGTAATACAGCCCTTCCGCCTCGGTAGGGTCCCTTTTACTATTACGCATTTGGCTTATGCAGGCGATCTTTTGGTCTTTTTAAAGGGAACGCAGAGAAATTTGCGACGCTTTCATGTTTTTTTAACGCATTATGAGACTTCCTCTGGTCAGAAATTTAACTATCAAAAGAGCAGTTTAATTCCATCTTCGGCCATCACTGCTCATCAGCGCCGCAGGTTTGCCGCACACCTAAGTATGCAATGTTCTAGTTTACCATTTTGATATCTTGGATCTCATTTGCACAAAGGAATCAACCGCTCTCGATATTGCGCTCCATTATTACAGCATATAGACGACCGGCTTCAGGGTTGTCATTCCCGATTCTCTCCTCCGCTGGTCGTCTAGTCTTGCTTCGTTCAGTCATTTCGCCCTACCATTACATATTCTAGCAGCTGGAGCCCCCCAAAGTCGGTGATCAAAATTATAAACAGGAAGATGGCAGCATTTTATTGGAGACGGCCTCATCATTGGGTTGCCTGGGAGGCTATCACCAAACCACGTGAAGAGGGAGGATTGGGTCTCCATGACCTCAGCTTGCTTCAACAAGCCTATCATTGTCGTATATGGTGGTCATATCAGCATCATTCTACCTTATTGAGCAAATATATGCATGTTAAATATGGTAACCGAGGAGATTATATTCCTTGGTTGCCTGACTCGCCCATTTGGAGGATTATTTGTCGTATTCACCCGATCTGTCTAGCCCAAACCGAGGGGCAGGAGGCCCATCTCAGCTGGCTTCCCACGGCATCAGGAGAATTCTCTCTGCGTTCAGCATACGATGTCTGCCGTGAATCAAGTCCCACTCTGCTCTCGGCAAAGTTCATCTGGTTCAAACATCATTCACCTGTCACTCAAATTTTTTTATGACGCATTTTTCACTCGGCTTTACTGTTGGAGGACTGTATTGGCCGATATGCAGCTTCACAGCCATCGCAATGCCCTTTCTGTCAGGTAGCATCGGCCACAGTAGATCATGTATTTATATACTGCTCGAGAATTCATTTTCTCTGGTATTACTTTGCATGTGAGTTGCATTGTCCTCCACCAACAACATTGCATCTTCGGCAATATCTTCTCTCATGGTGGTACTGGTCTTCCTTCTCATCTATTCCTGGGGCTTTAAGGATTATCATTCCGTCGATTATTGTGTACAATATATGGCGCACTTATGCAGCGTTAATATATGGTGATAAGCTTATTTTCTCTGTGTCATCCCTTCGGGCATCTATCAACTATGACATTACTATGTGGAGCAAAACAATTGCTGCGTCAAAACTAGCGGCCGGCCCCTTGCCGCAGCTCAATTGGTTTCCCTCGCCTCAACCGCCACGCCCTATATTGGTGCGTTGGCGTACTCCCCCTTCGGGTAGATTAAAATTAAATATAGATGCGGCGGTAGGCAGACATTACAGTGCAGGGGGTGCTATTTTGCATGATAACGCTGGCTCATGTGTGTGGGCAATCTCTTTCTGACTTCCTCCAAGTAGACCTCTAAATGCTGAGATACAGTCTGCCGTCTTTGGATTATTATACTTTCCTCCACTGTATCGCTCAATCATCCTCAAAACGGATTGTTCGCAGCTGGTATCCTGCCTCTCGCTACCATGCACGGTTCATGGGAATTACTACCTTCGCTTGCTACATACTTTAACATATCTTCATCGACTGGACTTTCTGCATATTTATAAGGAGGCAAATATGGCTGCTCACTATCTCGCTCAACATGCCTTGTTGAACCCTAGCACGCAGGTTTTCACCTCTCGCACTCTTCCCCCAATAGTGCGCGGCTCCGTCTCTTTAGATCTCTCAACAGCTCATTTGCATGTCCCTTAATCAAGTCTTCCAAATGGATTGGCACACATTTAATCCTTCTGCTTGCATCCTGCGGGGTGCAGGCAGACTCGGTATGCTATGCATTCCTTTGGTCATACAATTTTGGTTCTGCTATGTATTTCCATTTAACGCTATTTTTCCCCTCACATGCACTTGGTTTGGCAGCTCCCTTCTGATGTATGTTGTGACTGAGGACACCGGGCGCCCACAATCTTTACAAAAAGCTTCGTCACTGATACATGTCAGACGTCCCATCGGCTATACACCCCTGTCGTTGTCTGTGTTTCGAACACAGGCAACGCTGGTGCGTTTTCTTCCTATCTGCTACTTATTATTTACGACCCATCATATGCTATCACTTCGAATGTGTCATTTTTTCTTACGCTTGTGTTTCTTTTGTTATGGTGGACATCAATGCACAAATCATTGACGAGGCAATCCACAAGCAACCAACTGAGCCAGGGCGACTTTGTCAATTCAGCAAGAACCAGTCGCGGTTCTTTATTATCATCCAGCGACCCTCAACGCCAACAGACCTACAGCTTTTTTATTCTACCACAATTACAAACATGTACTCAAGTTTCTATAGCTTCAGTATCAATGACAGCCGTATAAATATGTACGCTTTTTCCTTCACCAAGGTTTTATCCTCAAGGGTGGTTTTACTTGGCAAGGTTTTAATGCGGCATATCATATACGACTGGAGATACACCATTATTAGCTCATTATTTCACTTATTCTCATACGACGATGATTGTAATATGGTTTTCCTCCGCCATAAGCGAGGCTTTTAATAAAATCTTCTTTACATAAAAAATATATATATATATAAAGGCGTGTGATAAAGGTGGGAGAGATCTTTCCATTCTTCAATATGTTGCCTTTGTGACTTTTCCAAATATGGCTTCATTTAATGAACTACTTAGTTCATTTAACTAAGTATTTTACTTAATGAACTAGTTTAGTTCATTAATGGTGGCACCTGAAAATAGTTCAAACAACACAAATGTTTGCCATTTGATGTAAGCTTTAAAGCTTCATGGCTCGTTAGTACGGCAACATTATATATGAACTATATAAGGCAGGTTTCATGCAAAAACGTGTCAAGTCATAAAACGTGTCATGCATTTATTTAGTACACGTTATTTAAATCATGCATTTTGTAATCACTCAAACCCCATTTTTTCAACATATTATATGTAAGAAATAAGCATAAAGTGGCATTAGACAAAGTTGGACATCAAGATATGTATGTATGACAACATTCGGCCAATAGGCCAATTGTGTACCTTTATGAGGAAATTAAATTTATCTAAAAACACTAATGAAAATATATGCATAATGCATATTATATAAATGGATAAATCAAGTAGTAACTAAGCTACTAAAGTGAAAAGGATAATCCACCCAAGGAACACTATTTTGGCCAATTAACCGAAAACACATTATGGTGGCAAAATGGTAATTTTCGGATTTAAGAATTTAAAAGAGAGCTGTTTGAGATATTAAATAATTAAATAAGGTATTGGATAATGTAAAGGAATAGAATTAATGGTTAGAATAGCACAAAGGGGCTGTTTTGACCATTAAAACCCGAAGGCTCCTTTAGCAAGGACAAAATGGTAATTTCACATGAAACTTGAAAGAATAATGGACTTAGGGACAAATTAGATTGGAGACCTAAACTGAGCATTCATTTGTGCATAGGTCAGCATGATTTTCAAATCAAACAAGTTTTACTTACTATCACGTTTATGAAATGATTATTGCGAAGGATGTTTTAAAGAATTTTACGAATAAAAATTGTACCACGAGACGAATTATTCCATACGACTTATGCATGATGGCTGAGTGAAACACCTTGTCTGGGACAAGGGTTCTCTGCCTTTCTATATATGCATGTTCTGTTGGCTGAGTGTAACACCTTGTCCGGGACAAGGGATCTCTACCTTTTTCGTTACGTTTACGACGTTCTGTATGTTGTGCTGCCTGATATTTTGTCTAGGGGAGGATATCAGGGGCAAATGACGTTATGATTGACTGTAACACTGCGTCTGGGACTCGGGATCTTAGTCATAATGTGTTACCGCTAGTCTGAGGTACGTATGATGTAACACCATGGTTGGACCATTCAGATTCATAGACGGTACTGAAGGATACTCGGAGAATCATTCGGCATGTTTTGGGTGCCATTCTTATGTTACGAAAAGTGCTATAGCCAATTCATGTATTTGTCAAGTTCATGATTACATGAAATAATATGTGTTCTGAAAATATTACCATGCATGCATCATGAACATGTTCCATGAGCTCTTAGTACCCTTAAGTCATGACTTCATTTATACATTGACAAGTATGGTTAAGCAAGTATGTAAAACTAAACATAAAAGACTGTACGCAAGAATAATACAGATTATATGCTAAGGTAAAGATATTAAATTATGTGTCTATTTGATTCAAGGTATTGTTTCTCTAGATCTGTTCCATAAATGTTAATTACTTACATGTTAATGTATCTGTCTAGATTACTGTATTGTTTATCTATGTTCAATTCTTGGGTTATTATTTTCATGTATGACAGTTATTCTGTGTTTTACTGTATTATCTCTACTACCCCAGTCCCCATGTATGATCTACTTGACGAATCTAGGTGGAAATACTTGCTGAGCGATTCGTTATCACTCACCCCTTTATTTTACCATGCAGACCCACATGACCCTGAGCCAGAGTTCATAGAAGATGAGCCTCGAGACTAGGTTTGGAGAGCTGACGAGTAGACTACATGCTCAACATTTATATTTTGATATCCAGCTCTGTATTTATGGTATTTCGTACTGATGATGTATCTATGACGCATCTTCAGATGTAATAATTCGTACTCATGTCGATGTTTCATTTCCATCTATTTTATGATGCTTCCGCTATTGGATATTATGACTATGCGCATACAGATGTTATCGAAGCCTTATATTTCTCGTAACAGAGTACGGCGGGTGCACTGTGCCAAGATCCTGGTTCTGGACGGCACGCTACACAGTTAGTTTCCTCTACCCTTGGTCAGGTAGTGCACACGCACGCTGTGACCCTAATTTCAACCGCTTCTTTTTTTTGGTTTCTTTAATTTATGAAAGTGCCTTCTTATTCGGGATAGCCACTCACAAAGAAAAATTGATTTTCTTCCAAAGGATAAATTTACGTAGATTCTAAGAGGGGATTTCAAAATTTATCTGCTGACTTATCCATTCCTGCTCAACAATGACAAATTCGATCTAATTATTTCATATGCATAAATTCAATATTAAAGACCTCAAAAACAAAAATCATGTAACCGTTGAATGATTAAAATTTTATTAGAGGATATATAAATTTGTTTTCTAAAATACAATTCATATGGACAGATGGTGTCTCTCATACCAATCGTAAGCCTAAAATATGTCAGAGAAGCATAAAAGTTACCTTCGACCACGCAAGACAAACTTCGGGAAAGAGATTCATTTAGCCTATGCCTCTTAGTATGCTTAATTGCTAGGATAGATGAAGTATCACATGATTTATATTTATATGAAATGTTAGAGATCCTTTCCATGTTTAATAGATAATTCATTCCTTCCATCAAGGAGTTCTAAGATTGTCAATCAATCAGAATAAAATCGTCTAATTAATGCATCAAATATTTAAAGTGTGTCTGGAAAATAAAATATATGAATACATTTACACATGTGATTCACTTTAATAAGTTATAAATAAATTAAGGTATTCTTGAAATCAATTAAATTGATTCTTACAAACTTTTTATAAAATACTCACAGAAAACCAGGTTACCCACTGTTGATCTGCGACTGCAGGTTGCCATAGCAACGTCCCTCTTCCTTCTCCTTCCCCTGCCTCTTTGAGCCCCACGCGTCTTTCTTCATCTTCCTCCCTTTTCCCTCTTCTCCTCTCCCCAACAGCCTGCCCCTTCTCCTCCTGGTCACCCACCCTGAGCCCCAGTGCTCTCTCTTCCTCTTCCTCCCTCTCCCTCCTCCTCTCTCCCCTACCGCCCACCACTTCCTCTTCCTCGCCACCCCGAGCCCCGCTTTCTCTCTTCTTCTTACCATACTTATCTCTTTGGAATCGCTCCACCGTGTCATCACCTCCTTTAATGAAGAGAATCCATCAGAGTAGTGGCACAAGGGCGCTACAGCGGCAAAGCCGTTGTCTTTTTTTACTGGCAATCCAAACCATAGCCTTCTTCATTTGCTGTAAATTTCAAAATTTTAAACACCCTCTTTCTCCACATCTCTTCCTCCGTTTCCCCTTCATCTTCATCAAAATAAAACAACCACCCATTTTCCCCATCCAAAACAAATCCACAAATCAAAGAATTTTCCGACAATACCAACAGAGTGGCATAAGGCTGTCAAGAGAGCTTTCAAATTCATACTTCAGTTAAATGAAAACTGGGTGTCATTTGGAGAAGAATTTCAGAGGAGCAAAAATAAATCTATAGAGGAGGAATGGTGTTTTTAGGTGGTGGAGGGAATGGTGATGATGATTTCTGGTTATGGTTTATGGTGGGTTATGCGGCTTGTGGTTTAAGGATGTGAGGGCAAGTGAGCAAGTTAAAAAGAAAGGAGGCGGTAATCACCAGTTTAGATCCGCTGCTGCTCTCCTTTTCTGGTATAGATTTGTGGTGGGTGAGAAGTTGGTTGGCTGTGATTCCGACTGGGTGGTGATTCTTGATAGCTACGGCGGTGTTTTGGTAGGCAACATGCAATAGCATGTCACATTTTTCTGTGACAATTTTGTCAATTGTTCGGATAAAATCAAAAATAGTTTTGAATATCGACACCACAAAAAGAATTTCGTTTACCGACGCAAAATTCACCGACGAACCATGGTTCGTCGGTGTTGCGTAGGTAATTTGCGACGCATTTGCGATACACTTGTTTTCGTCGTTAATTGCGACGAAAATACGATGAAAGGCATTGTCGCTAGCAGAAAAGTAGTACGTTCGTCGGTGTTTTGTCGGTGGTGCGTTGCTATTCTGGTATGTTTTATTCGTCGCTATGTAGTTTGTAGCCTTACGTCGCTATATCGTAGCTATTTTGTCGCTAAAATTCCAGAACAATGATAAAATAAATTCGTCGTGAGTAGGTTCTTGGCGTTGTGTATCGTCGGTTTTTTTGTCGATGAAACCCGCATGTCGCAAACGTTTTGTTTTACTTTTCGTTCATATTCCGATTTGTCATTGTGTCGTCGCAGATTCGTCGAGGATTAAACACGTGTAATAATTAAGGAAAAAGAAAGCAGTGATTGGAAAAAAATTTATTAATTTAATAATAAAAATTTTACATTATGAAACGAAAAATTAAAAAAAGAAATCTAAAAGAGAGGCGCAGAGAGGCCGTTCACTCTTCGTCATCGGAAGAAAGAGTGGCTGCCACATTATCTGCGAACTCTCTGAGGAGGCGCTTCAGTTTGGAATATCTGAATTTCAACTTCCGCAGCCTTCTAGTCATGCTGTGCAGTTGTCTCGACTGCTGTTGCATGTTTGCTATCAGCATACGGTAGTCGATATCATGTTCCGGCGTTTGTTCTTGAGCATCCTCTCGCGGTAGTGGGCCATACACAGATACGGAACCCTCCCGCTCAACCGATGGTGGTTGGGGAGGAGGCCCTTGTGGCGGGACACTGTTTGCCCCTCCACCACGCCTTGGGGTTCTTCTAAAACGACGCGGCATATTTTGATATTTTATAAATTTGTATGTGTGTATATATATGTGCGGATGTTTGGGGTATAAATAGGTAATTTTAGCGACGGTATAGCGACGAACTTGTGACGCATTATTCGACCGTTAACCAAACTGGGAATATGTGCAGGTGTGACGATTCGTGCGAATTAGAGACGCATTAGCGACGAATTAGCGACGAACTTTGTGCGGGCAGGACGGTTCGTCCGAGTTAGCGACGAATTAGCGACGTAAACACGTTCTCATGAACGGACACGGCTTAGCGACGCCATAGCGACGCATTAGCGACGCAACATGAAATAGGTGTGACGGTTCGTTTGAGTTAGCGACACACTTAGCGACGAATTAGCGACGCAACATGAAATAGGTGTGACGGTTCGTTTGAGTTAGCGACACACTTAGTGACGAATTAGCGTCAATGGGGTGAAATAACATCGTGCGTCGCTAGGGCATCGGTAAAGCGTCGCTAATTTCCAATAAATTCGCGCAGTCCTTAAGTTTCGCTTATAATATGTTCTCGTCTCATCGTTGTATTAAGTTTCGTCGATATGTTTAGTAGGTTCTCGTCTTAGTATTAAGTTTCGTCGGTATATAGTTGATGTTTAGTCGGTCAATTTGAAACGAGCCACATTTCGTTTGTATTTTAGCGTCATCAAAATTCGTGAGAGATTAAATACGTGTTTAAATTAAGAAAACGAAAGCGATGATTAGAAAAATAAAACTTCATTAACATAAAATTATAAATTACAAAATATACTAGGACAATAATGGAAAAACTAATCTAAATGAATAACGGAGAGGAGCCATTCACTGTTCGTCATCCGAACAGAGAGTAGCAACACTCCTCTGCGCACGCCTTCAGGAGGCGTCTCAGCTGTGCAGCTTTGGATTTAATCCGCATCTGCCTTGTGTCCAGGTATTGGAGACGCTCATCCTGGTACATAATATGCTCCCTCAGGTCATCCACTGTTTTCCGAAGTTCTTGTATTTCTTTATGGAGATAGCCAATTTGGGGTGATTCTTGTGGTGGAGGAACCGCTGAAGAAGAGGGTTGTTGAATAGGCCGTCTTGCCGCTGAATGGCAACTACCACGTCGCGCTTGCGCTTTAGTACGAACCATATTTGGGTCTTTTTTTATGATTATAAAGGAGCTTGTTTTCTATGTAGTTGGGGGCACGGTCCATCCTGTTTATATAGGGAATTCAGCGACGACATAGCGACGAAAACGCGACGTACATGCATCGAAAGTGTAACAGTCGGGCTGTGCCGAATAGCGACGACGCAGCGACGAACTCAGCGACGAAACACATCGGTGTGCCGAATAGCGACGACGTAGCGACGAATTCAGCGACGCAACACATCGGTGTTTGTGTTTGTTTCTGGGATTTGTGTATGTTGGTCGTCGTTAAGTCGTCGCGTTGTCGTCGGTATTTGTGTTTGTTTGTTGCCGGGATTCGTGTCTCGTGGTCGTTGCTTAGCGTCGCTATATCGTCGCTAATACGTCGGTAATATTGCAGGCTGGGAACCATAAAACGCAGCTTTCTTCTTCCACTCTTCTCCCACTCTTCTCCAATTTCAAACACAAAAATCATAACTTTTCTACGAAAATATAGAAGGAAGAAATCTTGTTGTGTGAAATTTTGATGTTTTCCACCACCGAGAAAAGATAACTGTTGTTGTTTTGAAGGTATAGCGAGAAAATGGATCCGAGGAGGAGCGATAGAAAGTGGATGTACGAGAGAGTAAACAGCGGGGAGTGGAGTTTTAGATTTGTTGAAGGTCTCGAAGAATTTATGGATTTTGCGACGAGTAATGAAAGTGGAACGCAGATTAGATGTCCGTGTAAGAAATGCAAGAACCATAAATATATGCATTTGGGTGACGTGAGGGTTCACTTATTGAAACAAGGTTTCGTGCACAATTACCATACATGGTACTGCCACGGCGAATATGAGGGGGCGTCTACATCTGCAACTGTACACATCGAAGGGGGACCCGGTCAGGTTGATGCCGAAGAAATAGGCGAGGGATCTCACAACCCATACGTGCAGATGGTGCAAGACGCAGCCGCCGGCGCATTTACGGGAGAGCAGTACTTACAAATGTTGGATCATGATGAACAGCCGCGTGTATTCGTGGAGGAAGATCCGAAGATCGATTGTTGTTCAGAGGGATGCATCATATACTGGGGCATCGACGAGGATAAAGACAAGTGCAGGGTCTGTGGGACACGCAGGTGGAGAACGAACAAAAGAAATCGGAACGTGCCAAGAAAGCAATTCTACTATTTACCTCTCGCCCCTAGACTGCAGAGGCTCTACGCATCCGGTGCCACAGCTAGCCAGATGAGGTGGCACGCAGAGCACTACACGAAAGATGGTGAGATGTGCCGTCCATCTGACAGCGAAGCTCGGAGGACGTTCGATGCGACACATCCGGGTTTTTCGTCGGAGACAAGGAACGTTAGGTTGGGTTTATGCACCGACGGGTTCAACCCGTTCGGACAGTCGGGAGAGCAGTATTCATCGTGGCCTGTAATCGTGACGCCGTACAATCTACCACCTTTGATGTGCATGAAGAAGCCGTACATGTTCTTGATTGTGATCGCACCGGGGTTAGGAATCCGAAACAAAAGATCGACCTGTACCTGCAGCCATTGATACATGAGTTGAAGTGGTTGTGGGAGTTTGGCGTGGAGACGTTCGATGTATCGACCAAACAAAACTTCCAGCTACGCGCTGCGCTGATGTGGACCATCAGCGACTTTCCAGCTTATTCTATGTTGTCGGGTTGGAGCACATCGGGGAAATACGCTTGCCCTTGCTGCATGAAGCAAGAGAAGACGATGTCCTTGAAAAATGGACGTAAGATTTGCTGGTTTGACAGCCATAGGAAGTTCCTGCCCAGACGTCATTTGTACAGAAAGAACGTGACGTCGTTCATGCCTGGCATCGTCGAGAAGGACATGAAGCCCGAGCTTCTCACGGGTGCGGAGGTGTTGGAGGAGATAGACAGTTGTGGATTCGTGGGGATCGCTGATGATCCGGACGGCAGCCACAACGCATACCTGGCCCGTGACTGTATCGGGTGGAAGAAGAGAAGCATATTCTAGGAGCTTCCGTATTGGAAGAGCAATATGATCCGACACAACCTGGATGTCATGCACATTGAGAAGAACGTGTTTGACAACATTTTCAATACGGTGCTGAATGTGCCTGGAAAAACGAAAGACAATTTTAAGGCACGACTTGATATACGCAACCTGAATATGCGACCGGAGCTGCATCCCGTTGGCACATCCTACATGTCGAAGTCCTCTTACACGCTGAATGCGGAGCAGGTCAGTGCGTTGTTGGCGTGGCTGGGGACGGCTAGATTTCCTGACGGCCATGTTTCGAACCTGTCTAAGAACATCGACGTGAATAAACGCGGTTCGCACGGGATGAAGAGCCACGACTGTCACGTGTTCATGCAACGGTTGATGCCCATTGCATTCCGCGAGCTGCTTCCAACCAATGTATGGGAAGCACTTACCGAGATGAGTCTCTTCTTCAGATGTCTTACATCCACGAGACTCAGGGCGGATGATATGTCAAGGCTGGAGGGCGAAATCCCATTGATCATTTGCAAGCTGGAAACTGTATTCCCTCCGGCCTTCTTTGATTCAATGGAACACCTGCCAGTTCATCTACCATACGAGGCACGCGTTGGTGGTCCTGTTCAGTACAGGTGGATGTATCCGTTCGAGAGGTACTCTTATTTATTACGTGCCGTTCTTATGTGTTTAAGCGCAAGCATTTGAACAGATATTCCCTATATGAACAGATATCTCAGGCATTTGAAGCTGAACATCAAGAACAAGGCGAAAGTCGAGGCCTCGATGTGCAATGCCTACCTGACGGAGGAAGCCTCGACCTTCGTGTCTCATTACTTCGATCCAGATGTCCCGTCGAGGTGCAGAGATGTTCCCCGGAACGACGACGGCATTTCCAGATCCGGTGTCCTCCCGATATTCACACATCCGATCAGATTTCACGGACAGGGAAAGGAAATGATATTGGGGGACAGCGACCTGAAGATTGCTCATTCTTATGTTTTGCGCAACTGCCGTCAAGTCGACCGTTTCCAGAGGTATAAACGATATCCAATTCTAATTTGTAAATACCTTGCGCTACTATATCCATTATGCTACAAAGATATACAGGGTACTCATTCGTAATTTGCTTCAGCTTGTTCGTTGATTTATTGCAACACCGTTCACCGGGTATATCGAGCGATGCAATAAACAATGAGTTAGATGCCAAGTTTGCTGATTGGTTCAGGTGGCATGTAAGTTTACATATTTGCCGGTTACGTGTACGTCATGTGATACGCATTTATTGCCCCGCTGATGTATACTTACTTGTCGTTTTACAGGCGAGCAAAGGTCATCTGGCTGACGATGAGTACGGTTACATTCTGACACCAGTAGCCGAGGGTCCATTGAACAGAAGATTGATGTTAGGCACAATGAGGATGAAAATGAAGATGCGTATGAGGATGCGGATGACAATGAAGATTGATGTTAGGCACAATTTTTTATGTACCTCATTAGGCGAAAGTGTGTATGTGTTGATGTACTTATACACATGTATATACATAATGTGTGTCTGTAAGTACATTATATTTTGTATTATTTTTTTTCCAATACTGATGTCACCGACAAATTACCGACGCAATTTTTCGTCGCAAATTTGAAATAACGACGACTTATGAAATTAGCGACGACAAGTAATAGCGACGGACTTTCGTCGCTAGTTCGTCGCAAAATTTTTGACTAAAAACTGAAACCCCTTCTCTTCTTCCCCATTTCTTCCCCCCGCCTCTTCTTCCCACCCCCACGGCGAAAATCCCCCTCAGACCCCCGGCGAAATCCCCTCTCCTCCACCGGCAAAATCTCCATTTATTCTCCGGTGACCTCCTTTCTCCGGTTAGTTTTTCTTCCTATTTCGTTTTTAATGATTTTAATTAGTTATATTTCGTTTTTAACGTTTTTAATGATTTCTTCCCCATTTCCCTGGGTAGTTATATCGGATGTGGGCAGGGGTGGGCTGTGGCGGGGGTGTTTGTTGGCGGAGGTGGTGGCTGTGGGCGGGGTTGCGGGCTGTGGTTGAGCCCGGGGTGCGGCTGGGGTGTGGCGGGGGTGCAGGGTGGGGCTGTGCGGTGGGTCTGGGTGTTGTGGCGGTGCGGGCTGGGTGGCTTGTGGGGTGGGGCTGGGTGCGGCAGGGGTGCGGGAGTGGGGCTGTGGGGTGGGCCTGGGTGTGCCGCGGGTGCGGGCTGGGTGGCTTGTGGGGTGGGGCTGGGTGTGGAGGGGATGGCTATTGGCTGTTGGCGTGGGTGGGTTGGCGGCGCGGGGGGGTGGCTGTTGGCGGGAGTGGGTGGCTGTGGGTGGAGGCCGGGTGGGGCGGGGTGGCTATGCGTGGGGAGTGGGTGGCTGTGGGTGGGGCGGGTTCGTCTGGATGGGGCGGAGGTGGGGCGGAGGTGGGGCGGTTTATATATGTATTATATATATACATATATATATATATATATTATATATATATATATTCGGCCATTAAGTAATTTTTTGCTTAATTGACTTTAATTTTATCAATTAGTAGAAATGTGGTGTGCTTGGCCAATGAATGATGCATGTACAAACTGTTTTGTAAGAGGTTTGCATATGATTTTCGGTATGATACTAGTTCAAGGTGTTTACTACGCTCGAGAGCTGGACATAAATTTGTCTTTGGAGAGGCCATTAAGTCCGGAAAACCTCCGATAAACGAATAGGTCATGTCGAAATTTTCAAAATTATTAATATCTTGCATTAAATGTATGCAAACACTTGTCATTTTTGGACATATTATTTGTCTGGCCAACCGGTGTCCTAAACTCGTTGAATGTGCCTTTTAAGTTTTTCACCCTTGCAGATCTGATGGCTAGTGAGGGTTTTCCGACTCGATCTACACATGACATGTCAGGAGAGTTTGGTAGGTTCCTCTCTCAGCATGAGCAGCTTGGGTCGGTTTCGACCGCAGCTCTTGCTGCGGACGCAGACCTTTTAGGGTCTGCCGAGAGGTCCGCACCCCCCCGATCTACGCCGCCACCCACACCCACCGGTTCAGCACCTCATCTGGCGTCTGATGCGGCATCGGACGAGGGTGTCATACGAGGGCGTCGTGCCCTCCCTTGGTCATATGATACCCATACGTAAGTAATAATTTATTTTTTAACACGTTTTGAAATATATTTCACGCGTTATTTTTTCTTAACAACTTCACCTCTTTCAGGTTTGCAGCGGACCAGGGCCAGATTTCCGGTTGCATCACTCGGTCCTTCCACCTGAGGCAGGACCCAGCTGGATACCGCTGGGCTTTTGTCACCATGCAGACACGTAGATTCTACTGGGATGAGTTTCAGGTATTCAAATTTGGTGAATTTCATTTTTTGATACGTAATCGATCATTACTTTTCTAACCACGTTTTTACTTTTCTTCCGTATAATAATTGCAGAAGGCGTACAGCTAGCCAGCTGACATCGCCCACGACGTGGAGCAGGCCTGGCGGCATAGGGCCGCCACACGCTACAGGGACTTCATCAACTCGCACAAGACCAAGTGGGAGCGTGACCCCAATTATGCCAGGCCTGCCTACATATCCGAGGCCACCTGGGCGGGGTGGATAGCAGGTTGGATGGACCCTGCTACCCAAGCCCGCAGCGCCCGGAACGCGGCGAACCGGCGCAGCGGCAATGTACAGGGCCCAGCACCTGCCACACACTCAGGTGGGTCGGTTTCCCACGCCACCACGATGCGTTCTATGGTAAGTATTTTAATATTGGATTATTTAGATTCATTGATTTCATTGAATTATATAGATTCGTGGACTTAAGTGGATTATTTACATTCATTGACTTAAGTGGATTATTTATATTCATTGATTTCTTATGTTGTGCTGTTGTTTTTTTGGTATTCGTATATGGTTAATTTAAGTAGTATATGTTTTCATTTGCCTTTTTCTTTTTATTTTTTGCTTTGACTTGGGAGAGGCCTTTAAGGCCGGGATACCTCTAATAAACGAATAGGTCATGCCAAAATTTTTAAAATTATGGATTTCACTAACATATTTTATTTCATTCTTTCAGCAAGAGGAGACGGGGGAGTGGCCAGCCTCCTATGATCTCTTCTACAAGACGCATCGGAAGAAAGCCTCCGACGGAACGGAGGACTGGATCACGGCGAAGGCGCGCGACATCAGTGTAAGTAGACTACGATATCATTTGTTTTTTCATTAGTTTGTTTTATTTTATTGCTAAACCCTAAACCCTAACAATTCTTATTCTTATTTCAAGACGAGTACAACAGACTACTTGCACATAGGGGAGAAGAGGCCGACAAGAACCGCGCTTATTAGGATGCGGTTCGGACCGTCGGCCCTCAGAATAAGAAGAAGAGGGAGATGTACGGGGTCGGATCAGCAGCGCCGCGATTCTTTCCCGAAGTTCTGCATGCAGGTGCTTCCTCTGAGGCCAGCACCTCCGCGCCTTCTACGGCCCCAGAGACTCTTTCGCGCCTGGAATCGGAGCATGCACGCTGCAGCATGAGGTGGAGACCATCAGGGCGCAGCATGAGGAGAGCGTACGAGCACTGCGGTCGCAGCTGACTCAGACCCAGCAGGAGCTGCAGCAGTCGCTTCAGCAGGCGTTTCAGCAGGTGCTTGAGCATTCGCAGCAGCAGACGATGCAGGTGCAGCAGCAGACGATGCAGGCGCAGGAGCAGACGAACCAGCAAATCTCGCAGCTATCGAATCTCATCATCTCTGTGATTTCCAGCAACTCGCAGTCTCAACGTCCCCCTGATGGTCACTCTTCTCCGCATGATCCCCCTCCATCTTCCTCTGCATAGTATTTCATTTTTTGATTTTTCGTACAGTCTATTTCGTTTATTGTATTGAGATATCCTTTGTACTTTTATATTTTATATGACATTTATACGGATTCTATTTCGTTTGTGTTGTTTACGAACTTCAATACGCAAGTACTGTATTTCGGTATAACATTCGTACAAATGATTTAATATACAAAATATTTTTATTATTATAAAAATTAAATAATAATAAAAACTATTTAATTAATAATATATTGTATTATTTATAAATTAAAAATATATAATATTTAATATTAAATATTAAATTATAAATAGCGACGAACCTGCGACGAAAACTAAATGTCGCAGACCGGAAATAAAAAATCAAAAATTTAAAAATAGCGACGAAAAAATATACCGACGCAACTTTGCGACGAAAAAATATGTCACAGAAAGGAAATAAAAAAATAAAAAATTATAAAATAGCGACGACAACATACACCGACGAAACAACGACGGAAATATCTGGTCGCAGAACTGACATTTTTTCGTCGCAATTGTACGACGCAACATCGACGAAAACTTTTCCGTCCCAATATAGCGACGCGCCACCGACGAAATTTACTTTGCGACAAGCCATATCGCGACCAACTTTTTTCGTCGCAATTTCGTCGCTAAATGTCCTTAACGACGACATAGCGACGACTTTTGTCTGTCGCTATATGTCTTTTTTTTGGTGGTGCGAGATGTTTGAGTGCCTGAAGCAGGAGCTATGTATGACTCTAGCGGAGTATGCGAATTAGTTCACAGCTTTAGAGAGATATGTCGCATCCACGATGAGAGTTGAGCGGTTGAAGAGTGCAGAGCCAAGGAATGGGCCACAGAAGAGTGCAAGGCAGTAGAGAGACGGTCCACGGGCCAATGCTCGAGTACATATGATGACTGCTGTTGAAGTCCTGGATACCCCCGATGTAATGACAGGTATATTTAAGTACACAATTTCAGTATTGTTATCTATACATGTTTAGAATTCTCTACTTGAATTATAAATTGTATCATGTGCAATGTCAGTAAATAACATACCTGCAAATGTGTTGTTTGGTAGTGGTGCAAGTCACTCCTTCATGTCCAAAAGGTAGTAGGTGTTCTACACGATTAGAGATGCCTTATCGTGTTCAGGCAGCTGGTGACCAAGTTATCATTTCCCACCATCCATACCAGGACTGCAAAGTTGAGATGGAAGGGCAAAAATTCGATGCTACCCTAATTCCGATACATATTGAGGACTTCGACATCATTATGGACATAGATTGGCTGTTCAAACACTACGCCTATATCGATTGCCATGGAAAGCGCATAGTGGTCAAGGACCCAACCCGAGAAGAAGTCGTCTATCAAGGGAATTCTAAGTTCATGAAAATAACCGCAGAACGTTTATTTGACTGCAGCTCAAGCATATGGAGCACAATAGAAGGGACATTAAGGTTTTCTTTTATATGCCCTCAGCGGAGAGCAAGAATTACCTGCACTTGACAGCATTCAGTTGTCAGGGAATTTTCAGATGTCTTCCTGGATGATTTCCTTGGCTTACCTCTGGACAGAGAGATAGAGTTTGAGATCAATGTTGTAACAGGAGCAAAACCTATTTCTAAACACCGTATCGAATGGTCCCAGCAGAATTGAAAGAGTTGAAGGTACAGTTGCAAGAGCTGATTGAGAAGAGGTTTATGCGTCCCAACGTATCACCTTGTGGAGCCCCAGTTTGTTCGTGAATAAGAAGGATGGCAGTATGAGACTTTGCATCGATCACCAATAGCCAAACAAAATCACCATCTAGAATAGATATTCACTGCACAGGATCGACGACTTGTTCGATCAATTGAGAGTAAGTATTTTAGATACTTAAATAACGAAAATATACTTGTATGTGTGAATACAAACTGTAACCTTGTGTATAGGATTCCAAAGCATTCAGCCAAATCGATCTTCACTCTGGATATCACTAAATGAAGATCAGGTCAGAAGATGTTGCTAAGACTACCTTCCGTAGTCGATATGGTCATTATGAGTTCTTGGTGATGCCATTCAGGTTAACTAACGCCTTGCAACATTTATGGATCTGATGAACACTATCTTATGAGAGAAGATGGATAAATTCGTGGGTGTATTCATCAAAAATATACTCATATATTCACCGGATGAGGAACCACATGCCGAGCACTTGAGGATTGTGCTGAGTGTATTGCGGGAGAAGGAACTCTATGATAAGTTCAGTAAGTGCGAGTTTTTGCTGTGCAGTGTTGCATTCTTGGTTCATGTTGTTTCCAAGGAACACACATCAATTGACCCTAAGAAGATTGAGGCCATAACAGAGTGCCAAGAGCGACGAAATGCGATGGAGATCAGAAGTTTCTTGGGACTTGTAGGATATTACCGTAACTTCGTTGAGGATTATCTTGAATTGCAGTTCCATTAACCAGATTGGTGCCAAGGAATACAAGGTTTGGTTCAAATTTTGACTGCAAACAAAGCTTCATCGAGCTGAAGAAAAGCTTGCCCTTAGCTCCAGTTTTAGCACAATCAATCTCCGGAGAAGGATTCATAATATACAGCGACACATCCAAGAATGGATCAGGAAAACAAATAACCAACTTGTACTCTTGTGAATTCTCTATAAAATATACATGCGTTTGTCCTTTTCCTTTAGGTTGTGTGTTGATGCAGAAGGAGCGGATAATTGCTTATACTTGGAGACAATTGAAACCTTATGTGCAGAGTTACCCTACTCACGACTTATAGTTGGCGGCAGTAGTGTTTGAGTTAAAAATTTGTAGGTATTATCTATAGGTTGAAGGATGTGAGGTCTATACGGATCATAAGAGTTTGAAGTACTTTTCACCCAGAAGGAGTTGAACATAAGACAACGAAGATGGCTTGAACTGCTAAAGGACTATGATCTCGCAATCCATTATCATCCGGGTAAGGCGAAGAAGGTAGCGCATTGAGTAGGAAATCGAGCCATGCCCGACAAACGCCACTTGAAAGGGAGATAGCTGAGTTTGAGTTAGACATCGTTGAATATGTAGTGAATGTGCTTGCTACGTTGATGATCACCCTTACTCCAATTGATTGAATAAAGGAGGCCTAGAAAATTGATATCGAGTTGATGAAGATAGCTGAAGAATTGAAAGAGGAGTCGATAAAGGACATTTAGATTCACGATCACGGCAGTCTATGGTTCCGTAGAAAATTGTGCATACCTGATGTTGATCATCTTAAGAAAGAGATTATGATAGAGGCGTATAGTTTGCGATTATCGATTCATCCTTGAGCTACTTAGATGTATCAGGATCTATAGAGGAATTATTGGTGGAATGGGATGAAGTTCCAGATTTCAGAATTTGTTGAATGTTGCCTCATGTGTCAACAAGTGAAAATAGAACATAAGCAACCTGCCGGTTTACTATAGCCTCTAGAGATTCCCGAGTGGAAGTGGGAACACATCATCATGGATTTTTTTACTGGACTTCCTAAGACTCACAGAGGGAATGATACAATTTGGGTAATCGTTCATCGACTCACTGAGTCAGCACATTTTTTCCGCATGTCGATTCGAGCATTGATGGAGAAGTTGGTAAGCATGTAAATGGATGATACTGTGAGCTTACATAGGACACTGGTCAGTGTATTATGTGATAGAGATACGCGTTTCACTTCGCATTTTCAGAAGGCATATCAATGGGCTATAGGTACCGAAATCAGAATGAGCACAGATTTTCATCCAGAGATGGACCTGCAATCGGAGAGACTCATACAGAATTTGGAGGATATGTTGCGTGCTTGCACTTTGGATTTTAAGGGTAACTATGATAAGTCGGTGAAGTTGATAGAATTTTCATATAAATATAGTTACCATAGTTGTATCGGTATGGCACTGTTCGAAGAACTATATGGTCGTAAGTGCCGATCTTCACTGTATTAGGATGAAGTTTGAGAGAGAGCCATCATGAGTCTGGAATTTGTAGAGAAGACCTTAGACAATGTCAAAGTGATTCGCGATCGATTGAAGGCAGCTCAAGATTGCAGCAAGAGATGGGCAGACTCTAAGAGGCGACCGATAGAATTTGATGTTAGCGAAAAGGTTTACTGGAGGGTTCTCCCAAAGCCAGTGGCACATACCTTAATTGTCCTTCTTCTGAAAAGCTCATGTCCAACATTCTTTGCTAATTACAGGCCGATAGCTCTGTGCATGTTTTTAGCAAGATACAGACCCGTATACTTGCAACTCGGATGAGAAAGATTCTGCCTATGATTATTTCATCTGAACAAGCAAACTTCCAAAAAGGTAAGGGCATTCCTGACCATGTGTTGCGCGCTAATGAGATGATTTACTGGCTTGATCACTCCCCTCGTTCTTCAACTTGTGTTATTAAACTTGACCTTGCTAAAGCATTTGATCGGGTAAGTTGGCATTTCTTGCACTTGGTACTAGCTCGGTTTGAATTCTCAGAATTTTTTATCAAGTTAGTGCTAAACCATCTCGGTAGCACTTATTTTTCGGTTTTAATCAATAGTGTACTACGTGGATTCTTTCAGCCAACTCTTAGGGTGAAACAGGGTGATCCCCTTTCACCATTGCTTTTTATTGTAGTGGCTGAAGTTTTTACTCGGGCTCTTCACTGTCATATAAATCATGGCTACATCTGACCGCTTCCACTAGGTCGGCTTCCTCTAACTATCTCAGATTTATCATATGCGAATAATCTTCTCCATTTTGTAACGGCAGATACTCGCAATTTACGACACATCAAGGCTTTTCTCACCTCATATGAGCAGACCTCTGGCAAAACATTTATTTATCATAAGAGTAGTGTGGTTTTTTCCATGGCCATCCCTAGTGTAAGGCGGCAGGAATTATTATCATGCTTAGACATGCGTCAATCTTTACCATTAAAGTACCTGGTGTCATCTTTACACAAATGCATTACACGTACATAGCATTGTGTTGATCTTCTGTCGCATGCTGATAAACGACTTGGCAGCTGGCAACAAAAGCTCTTGGGAGCAGCAGGCAGGATTATTCTCATTAAATCTGTATTGTCTTATCTTCCCCTACACATTATGGCTGGAGCTCGTCTTCCTCGAGGGACTATTAGGGCTCTTGAGGCCCGATGTGCCAGTTTCTTTCGGGGACCTGGCTGACATCATTGGGTTTCTTGGGCGCAGCTTAGTCTGCCTACACAAGAAGGAGGCTTGGTCATTCGTTACTTGATAGCTATACAGGACGCCTTTTCTTGTAAGATTTGGCTTCTCTATCACTGCAATGACTCTTTATGGGGTCGTTATATGCGAGCTTGTTATGGGCCTCGCAATAATTTTAGACCGCGCTTATATGACTCTCCTGACTAGAAGCATATTTGTGCTACTCAACCTTATGCACGACCATCACCACACAATCATTTATACTAGTTTGGCCAACCCCCTCTCTAGAATTAGCATTACGGACTGCGTATGCTGCGGTTCGTCCATCTCAGTCTACCCTCCTCTCGCATGATTTTATATGGCGCCGCTCAGCTATTCAGCTGTTTCTTTGGCATCTCAACCACAAAGCCCTCCCACTGTCGGACAATCTCATTCGATTCATGCAAGCTCTATCATTGCGTTGTCCCTTTTGTCTCATAGATGGTGCTACTACTCTTCATTTATTTTTCACCTGTCCTGAGGTACGCATGATATGGTCATATTTCACTGCTCTGTTAGATATCCATACATTCACTAGTGGTTCATGGAGGTCTTACTTGATGCTTATTTGGTGCTCTACGCCACCATCTTTCCTAGGAGCAATGCATCTCATTTTTCCTAGGGTATTGATGTGGAATATATGGAAAATATATGCTTGCATTACTTTTGACACTGCTCACTGGTCTGCTCATTTGGTTATTCGATCGATTCATATCGATCTTCATACATGGGCGTCCTCGGTGTCTGTACAAAAATTGCAGCCATTGTGCCACAACTTGTAGCAGCTCGCCTCTCACCTCCACTACAGACATTTTGACCGCGCTTTCTACTCTAGTCACCACCAGCGATTGGTCGACCCAAGCTCAATGCGGACGCCACGGTTGGCCAGTCTTTGGAGAGTGATGGCGCTGTACTACGTGACTCTGCCGGCACATTTATACTTGGGATCTCTTTTCCTCTCCGCCTGGATCTGCCTTTGCGGGTTGAAGCCCAGGCTGCATTACTGTCAAGTTAACACTATATTTTGCGTTATGGCTGCATCATTCTCGAGGTTTATTGTGCCGAGCTACTGTCCGTTATTGCCTAAACCTCTTCCACGTTAGCTCCAAACTTGCTATGATTACGTGCTCTGCTGTACATACACCATGAGAGACCAATATGCGTGCTCATCTACTAGCACATCAAGCTCTCTCCACTCAGCTTTTCACATCATACACTGCGATTACTTCTTTGCCTTCACATATTTGTGGCTCGGTTATTACTAATGCTACATTGGCTGCTTTCCGATATCCTAGTCTTGATACATATCTCCCAATTGGGTCAGAGATTTTAGCAGTTTGTTGCCCGGGATTCTTGGCTACGGGTAACTTTGGTATGCATTCACTTTCTTGACTCGTACATTCGTTTACTACTCTATTGTTATATGTACAATATTTCTTTATTTTCCTGCTTTCCAAGGAACATCTTGAATGCACAATCAACTTGGTGAAGTCTCCCATTTGGGTTGGCGTATTCATATACAAAGTTACCTTAGCTGTTGTTGACTAAGATAATGGTGGTACGTGATTTATTTTCCTTATATTCATACGGGCATCTATTCTTATACATTTTACATTGACATCTCTTTTCATTGCTTGCCCTACATAGGACTGCTTATTTCATCGTTGAGCTCATGGCACCTGCGACAGACTCACGCTACTACATACGACAAAGGAGTATAGTTAGATTAATATTATCTTTGCATCTTCATTTCTTAATGTATTTATTTCTGACTTTTATTCATTTATTTTAAGACTCCTGTATCAATTTCTTTATTTTGGGAGAGTCTCCCGTCGAAATAGGGCTTCATATGTAACTACAATATTCCTCCGTCACAAGTGAGGGAGAATTATATAAATAAAACACCGGAGGGTGCCGCCCGTCCTTCTATAAAAAAATAAATTTCTTTTCTCAAGATGTCAAGCTATATTCTACTATTCTGGCATTTCAACAACACCTCATCAATGTCGAGTAATCATATACACGTCATCCTATGTGCATATACATATCCAAGTTATTCCAAGTCATATATTCCATGTCATCAATCTTACAAAAATATATCGACACGTCAAAAGTTTGTAAGCCGAAAATCACCACATCAAATGAATACTGAATTGTCACTGACACATTATAAACTTATCATACAAAGATGACCAGTGACTATACACTCCAAGTGTTACGTCCCAAAAAATTTTTGGTACGTCATATCATTTTCAACACTGTAAATTTAAATTCATTGATATATGTTTTCTGAATCCTTTGGTATGTCAAAACCCTAGCGAAATTTGATAACGAACATTATCAAATATACAACGAACTTAAATAAATTTTGTCGTAATGACTTTAAGATTAGGTTAAATCAGATTGAATGAAAATAAATAATGCGATAAATTTCACTACTTAAACAAAATGAGAAATAGAAACAAGACATAACAAATAATTCGAGTGTAAGAAAATAAAATAAATATATATATATAAACATATGCATAGGGCGGCAAATATGAGAAAAAAGAGGAAATTGTGGTTAGAAAAATACCCAAACAAAGTACCAAGTGTAAAAAATTGTGTAGAAATCAAATGACGGTATTTTGTCCTATTCTACCCACTAAAACCCTAGTATGGCCGAAATTACACATGCAAGTGGGATGAAAAGATTTCTTCCATTTTGTATTCTAGTACACAACAAAACCCTACACACTTTTATACCAATTATCCCACTTTCTTCCACTTTATCCTACACGGCAACAAGAAAAAATCCAGATGAGAAACTGGGATTTCAATGATTTCAAAATGCATGATTTAAATGTTATGTGTTTTCAAAATGCATGATTTAAGTGTTACATGACATGCGTATATGAAAGATATGCTTTATATGTTTTACATAACGTGCCATGAAGCGTTAAGGCTTAAATCATATGGCAAACATTTGTTGTGTTTACACTATTTTTAAGTGCCATGTTAAATGAATTAAACTAGTTCATTTAATGAAGTGCTTAAGGAGATGAACTAAACTAGCTCATTAAATGAAGTGATTAAGGAGATAGATTTGAAAATGCTTATTCGGCAACAAATCTCAAATGCAAAGTTCTTCTCCACACTTTGTAGATGTATACACAGCTGCATATATTATATATATATATATATATATGATGGCCAACGCTCCGGCGATCACGGAAGCCTAGCGGCGAATGCCGCCACCGCCGACTCTCCGCTCAATTCTGACTGCCTCCCATCAGTTGCGCGAGTTTGCGTTGAAGTTGACGTTTCCCAAGAATTGCCTCAGAAGATATACTTACAGGCCAAGAATAGATTTATTCTGCACTCAGTGGTCTATGATGATCTCCCTCTATTTTGCACTTCATGCCGAAGATTAGGCCATGCAACAGGCTCTTGCCCTCCAAAAGAAAAATCATCGGTCCCAATTTTGCCGCCTCCGCCACCGCCACGCCCTCCTGCACAGAGATGGACACCAGTTAAGAAGAAACCTGTAGCAGCACCTCCTGCTTAACATTCATTGATGGTCCCTTCACATGACCCACCTGTGGCACAAGCTGCTGACCCTCCAGGTCCAGTTAATATTGATCCGTGCAATATACCACTGCCAGAGACTATTGGCAGCATACTTTCTCACGATCAATGCAGTGCTCTCAATGACGACTTTGATACCGGAGCTGCAAATCCTCCGCTGCAAGCTAATGTGGATCATTGTGATTTTGTCCATTCTTCAGATAATGACTTACCTGTCGCTGATCTGGCTACAAAACTTCCAAGTGTACCTAAAGAAGTGGCACGTCGTATGCAGTTAATTCCTCCATCCCCGGATGATGATATTTTGATATCCCGATTGCAAGAACATACAGAGTCTGCGGAATTTGTTCCCGTGGTTCCTCGCTGTAAACGTCGTGCAAGGAAGGATTTGCCTCCATTGCCTCCATCCACAATCCTCACACGCAGTGCTTCTCACGCCATTCAGGGAAGTGATTCTACCCTTTCTCAATGAATATTTTAATATGGAATATTAGAGGCATGTGAGCCTCTATACCTTGACTGCATCATTTGATACGTGACCATCATTTACATTTACTTGCTCTGATAGAACCTAAACACTCACCTTCTAGTATTGCACGTTTTGCTTTGGACCTTGGATTTCCCAGCATTATTCCTCTCAGTCGGAACATATTTGGTTTTTTCTTGCATGACTCACATTTTCATTTGATTTCAACATAGGATCATGGACAAGTGGTACATTTCACTCTTCTTTTCGGCTTATCCAGTTTACTTTTGTCTTATCGGTGGTTTATGCCAAGCACACGCAGTCTTTACGTCTCACTTTATGGCATTCATTATGTACATTCTCGGAACATTCCACATTACCTTGGATAATTGGAGGGGATTTCAATACTTTTCACTCCCTTGAAGATCATGACGGTCGCTCCCAACCTTCTCTCACAGCATTACAAGATTTCAATGAATGCATTGAATCATGTTCTCTCATGGCACCGCCGTTTAACGGTCCACGTTATACTTGTGTTGACGGCAGGGGACTTGGACGAATAAGAAGGTGTTTGGATTGGATTTTTGTCAACTCCTCTTTTAATGATGTATTTGATGATATACAGCTCACACATCTAACACGAGCTTCCTCAGATCACTCGCCTTTATTATTCATTTGTCGGCAACAGTTGTTTCAGGACCGCCGCCCTTTTCGATTTCTGGATTCTTGGCTCTTACATCCGGACTTCTATACTTATATGAAGAATGCCTGGACATCTTATCCTACTACAGGAGGTATGTATGGTTTCTATACTAAATTATCGCGCCTAAAGAAGGACATCCGGCGATGGAATAAAGAAATTTTCGGCAATATATTTACCAACCTCATGCAAGCAGAATCTAACCTCACTTGTGCTGAGAGTAACTGGGACTCTGACCCTTCGGACGAGAATCATATGACATACCATAGAGCAAAAGTTGAGTATCAACTGGCCTCTACATATGAACTACACTTTTGGAAACAAAATGCACGGTTCCGCTGGCCAAAAGAAGGTTATCCAAACACGTGCTATTATCACTCTATTGTCAAAGGTCGGAGGATGCAATAACGCATTCAGCAAATTAACGCCACTACTGGAGAGCAATGCACCACACCCAAAACCATCATGGCAGAAGCGGTGACATTCTATACTTCCCTTTTCGCTCCCGAGACCACACAAAATTATGAAACAATTCTGCGGCACATCCCACAGTTAGTGACTGCTGATGATAACTCAGTACTTACACAATTGCCAATGGAAGAGGAGGTGAAGCAGGCGGTTTGGCATTTAGATCCTCAAAGCGCAGCAGGGCCAGATGGTTTTCATGGCAATTTCTATCGCTCGTGCTGGTATATCATACATGTTGATGTTCTTAAAGCAGTGTAGGAATTTTTTCTTTGCATCCCACAGCCAGCTGTCATGGCTAGTGCGCTCATTACCTTGATTCCCAAGAAGCCATCTCCCACAACGTTTAGTGATTTCCGACCAATATGCTTGACAAATTTCCTGAGTAAAGTATGTACCAGAATTATTGCTTCTCGTTCGAATATGCTCCTGCCGAAACTAATATCTCCCGAGCAGACGGGTTTCCTGCCAGGTTCGGACATCTCCAGGCAGGTGTTAATGTCACGAGAAATGATACATACGCTAGATAAGGGAGGTTCTCAGCTATGTTTGAAGCTTGATATGATGAAGGCATTTGATAAGGTCATCTAGGAATATATGGAATTTCTCCTGCACAGATTCGGGTTCTCTGGCTTTTTTAGTCAGATTATTCTAAATCATTTACGTGCAACAACTTTGTCCGTCTTAATTAATAGACAACCATCCGCCATGTTCCGTCCATATAGAGGAGTGAAGCAGGGAGATCCATTATCCCCCCTGCTTTTCATTCTGTCTTCAGAGGGCTTTAGCAGAGGGCTAAAAGCCCTGGTTGCATCGGATACAATACATCCCTTTCGTCTTGGCAGAGTCCCTTTTACTATTACACATTTAGCTTATGCGGATGATCTTCTAGTGTTTTTAAAGGGCACAAAGAGAAATTTACAGCGATTTCATGCTTTCTTAACGCAATATGAGGCAGCCTCTGGACAAAAAGTGAATTATCAAAAGTGCAATTTAATTCCATCCTCCGCTGTATCAGTTCATCATTGCCGCAGTTTTGCTTCTCTTCTCAACATGCAATGCTCAGGTTTACCATTTCGATATCTTGGATCTTATTTGCATAAAGGCATCAACAGAGCACGGTTTTGCGCACCACTATTACAGCATGTAGACTCACAGCTCCAGGGATGGCAATCCCGATTACTCTCTTCTACTGGTCGGCTTGTTCTGCTGCGTTCAGTCATATCGGCATTACCTTTACACATTATGGCAGCAGGAGCCCTTCCAAGTTCAGCGATGAAAATCATACATAGGAAGATGTCAGCATTTTATTGGGGACGCTGACATCGTTGGGTTGCATGGGGCACTATCACAAAACCACGCGCAGAGGGTGGACTAGGCCTCTGAGATCTTAATGCACTTCAACAAGTATATCATTGTCGCATATGGTGGTCCTATCAGCAACGTTCAACCCTTTGGAGCAAGTACATGCATGTCAAATATGGTCGCCGAGGCGATTATACTCCTCGTCTATACGACACCCATATGGAAGAACATTTGTCGTATTCACCCAACATGCCTTGCCTAGACTGAGGGACAAGAGGACCATCTCTGCTGGCTTCCAACGGCGTCAGGCGAATTATCATTATGTTCGGCTTATGATATATGTCGCACACCCAGTCCTGCACTGCTATCGACGAAATTTATTTGGTTCAAGTATCACTCTCCGGTTACTCAAATTTTTTATGGCGTGTCTTTCACTCGGCTTTACCTTTCGAGGACTATATTGGCAGATATATTACCTCCTGGCCTTCACAATGCCCTTTCTGTAAGACAGCATCAGCTACGGTTGATCACATATTCATATACTACTCGCGCATTGTTTCTATTTGGCAATATTTTGCTGGTGAGTTGCTTTGTCCCTCTCCATCATCGCTTCCTCTCTGTTAATATTTATTATCCTGGTGGTACCGGTCTACTTTCTCTTCTTGATTAGGATGTCACTGCTTAGCTTCAAGCTGCAACAGGGCGCTACCTTGGTTTTATATCCCACCAGCCGTGGTCCTACTACAACGTCAACCAATCTTCAATGACAGCGAGCCAACAATGTTTTTTACTATATACCATTCACTTCCATGTATTTCAGTTTCTATAGTATCAATATCAATGACAGACGTATAAATATGTACGCTTTTTCCTTCGCCAAGGTTTTATCCACAAGGGTGGTTTTTCTTGGCAAGGTTTTAATGCGGCATATCATATACGACTGGAGATATACAATTCTTAGCATTTTATTTTATTTACTCGCGTACGATGACTCTTGTAATATGGTTTTCCTCAGCCATAAGTGAGGTTTCTAATAAAATTTTCTTGGATAAAATGGCTAAAAGAAGGAGATGCCAATACACATTCTTTTCACTCTATTGTTAAAGGGCGAAGAATGCAGCTGCGGATTCAGCAAATTCGATCATCTTTTAGTGCCCAATGTACCACACCTCAAGAAATTATGTCAGAAGCAGTTTCTTTTTATACTACTTTATTTGCTCATGAGACGACACATAATCACGAGGCAATTTTAGCATCCATACCACATCTGATATCTGATGAGGACAATGCAAGTCTCACGCAACTACCAACGGAAACAGAAGTCAAAGAGGCGGTGTGGCATATTGATCCTCAGAGTGCGGCGGGACCAGATGGATTCAATGGTAAATTTTATCGTTCATGTTGGCCTATTATTCATTTAGATGTTTTGAAGGCAGTGCAAGAATTTTTCCTTGGTGTTCCGCAACTTTCAGTAATGGCTAATGCATTAATCACCTTGATACCAAAAACGTCATCTCCTCAAACATTTAGTGATTTCTGTCCTATTTGCCTCACTAATTTTTTGAGTAAAGTCTGTACGCGCATAATTGCTACTAGATTGGGCAAGTTGCTTCCGAAATTAATATCACAAGAACAGACAGGATTTTTACCAGGCCATGATATTTCTACACAAGTTTTAATGGCACGGGAGATGATACATATGCTTGATAAAGGGGGTACACAATTATGCTTGAAGTTGGATATGATGAAAGCATTTGATAGAGTCAGTTGGGAATATTTGGAACATCTATTGAAACAGTTTGGCTTCTCGGATTTTTTCACTCACATTGTTCTGAATCATTTACGAGCCAGTACATTAGAAGTTTTGATTAATGGTCAGCCATCTAGCAAGTTTTGGCCTTATCGGGGTGTTAAGCAGGGAGATCCATTATCACCATTACTTTTTATACTGTCATCAGAAGGGTTCAGTCGTGGCCTAAAAGCCATGGTTGCAGCCGGCACACTGCAACCTTTTCGCCTGGGCAGAATACCTTTTGCGATCACACATCTAGCTTATGCTGATGATCTTCTTATTTTCTTAAGTAGTACGCAGCGCAATTTACACCGGTTCTACTCATTTTTAAATCTATATGAATCCGCGTCAGGCCAGAAGGTAAATTATCAAAAGAGCAGTTTTATTTCTTCCGCCGCAACCTCCACACATCAGCGTCGCATTTTTGAATCAATATTGCACATGCGATGCACTGCATTACCATTTCGATATGTGGGTTCATATCTACATAAGGGGAATAATCGCAGAAGGTATTGTGCATCTCTGTTACAGCATATCGATGACCGTTTGAATGGTTGGCACTCCAAATTGCTCTCTTCAGCTAGTAGACTTGTTTTATTACGTTTGGTGATATCATCTTTTCCGTTGCACATTATGGCAGCGGGCGGATTACCAAAGTCGGTTATTAAAATCATCGAGAGAAAAATGGCCGCATTTTATTGGGGCAATCGGCATCATTGGGTGGCTTGGTCTGCTATTTCGGTGCCTACAATGGAAGGTGGATTAGGTATTCGTGATCTCAACAGTCTGCAAAAAGCATACTACTGTCGCATTTGGTGGACTTATCAGCAGAATGATACTCTTTGTAGTACATATATGCACCAAAAATATGGGCGTCGCGCGGACTTTATGCCATGGTTACCAGACTCTCCAGTGTGGAAGCTTATTTGTCGTATCCATGACACCTGTGTTTCTCATTCAGACATCCAGTTTGGACACCTTATGTGGAAACCGTCACCGTCTGGGGAGTTTTCCCTGCGTTCAGCATATGATATATGTCGCCCACCTCATCCTACACTGCTATCGGCGAAATTCATTTGGTATAAGCATCATTCCCCATCTACACAATTGCTATTATGGCGTCTTTTTCATTCGGCCATGCCTTTTGAGGACTATATTGGACGGTATGCTGTAGCACGTCCCACACAGTGCCCGTTTTGTAAGATTTCTTCGGCCACTGTAGACCATGTCTTTCTCTACTACGTTAACATACGCCCCCTCTGGAATTTCTTTGCATTTGATCTGCATTGTTTATTGCCCGTATCATTATCTCTTCATTCATATTTATTATCCTTGTGGTATCGTGCCACATCCTCTTCGTTCTCAGGAGTTTTGAGGATTGTTATTCCGGTTATTATTGTATCCAACATATGGCGTACCTATGCATCACTTGTTTATGGGTCTTCCAGCATATTTTCATCTTTCTCCATCCGGGCTGCCATACATTCAGACATTGATATATGGTGTAGATCTATGCATGGTTCGAAACTTGCCAGAGGGATCACAGCGCATCCTTCATGGATTCCGCCAGTGCGACCGCCACGCCCGCAAGTGGTGCGGTGGCTCTGTCCTCCTTCTGGTCGGTTGAAGCTTAATGTTGATGCGGCAGTAGGCAGACTTTACGCGGCTGGTGGGGCTATTTTGCGAGATCATGCGGGTATCTGTGTGGGTGCAATCTCTTTTCGACTGCCGCAATGTACTCCAGTTGCCGCAGAAATACAGTTGGCCCTCTTTGCTTTACTATATTTCCTCCCACTACATCGTTCACTTATTCTGGAAACGGATTGTGCCCAACTGGTCACACGTTTACGACAGCCTCGTGTGATTTCAGGGAGTTATCATCTGCAATTACTACACACACTGCTCGTTTCACACAGCCTGGAGTTTGGTCATGTATACAGGGAAGCAAACATGCCGGCTCACTACCTTGCGCAACACGCCATGTTGACGCCTCAGACTTTCTACTTCTCACGCAATAATCTTCCATCTTTAGTTCTTGCAGCCGTTTCATTGGATCTCACGTCGGTTAGTTTACGCGTTCCCTGAGCATCCCACGTCTTCTACATGGATTGGCATTTATTTCATACAACTACCAGTTTCCTGGAGGGAGCAGGCAGGTTCGGTATGTTTTGCATTCTCTCATCTATTAATTTAGATTTGCCATACACATTTGCTGTCTTCCAAAGGGATTGGTATTTCATTACTGCTACTGCTTGTTCCCTTTATGGAACCGGCAAGCTCGGTACGCTTTACATTTCATTGATACCTATCTTTCTATTATGCATAGCATTTCTGACTGATATCGACGTTTGTTTCACATGTACACGTATGGGGAGTTTCGGCATGGCTTTTGCAAACAACATCATTGATGTCATCATACTGGTAGTGAAGATGATCGTGGATCTGAGTCTTGGGCGTAGGCTGGTTGCGGCATCTGTTGTTTTGCGTGGTTTTTACTGGAGTTGTCTTTTTGTTTCTGTTACATTTTATTACAGCGTCTATCATTCTTCCAATCATATAAATATGTACGCTTTTTCCTTCGCCAAGGTTTTATCCACAAGGGTGGTTTTTCTTGGCAAGGTTTTAATGCGGCATATCATATATGTGTCGGAAGATGATAATCATTACTTTTTTTGTTTTCGCATTACTAAAACTTTGTAATATGGTATTCCTCCGCCATAAGTGAGGCGCCTTTTCCGTAATAAAGAAATTTTCTTTCAAATATATATATATATATATATATATTATAACGGGAAAAGCCCTATGTGTTGTACCCAATGAAAAGTCATATTGTACTTGGAGACTTGTATAAGTGAATTGATAAAAGTGGCATTCTTCAAGTACATTTTACTAAGTTTTACTATGATTTCTTTTATTATATTTTGATAAAACAATATATTATGATCATTCAAGCATGAGTTATGGATCATGACCAATTCACCTAAAGGTCTAGGGAATTTCGGCCACAAGGCATAACAAGGGCCTTAGAAGGTTTTCCTTCAAATTAGAAGAAGGCTAATCTTTAGGGCCTTCTTTAAATAAGCCCAAATAGCAATTAAACAATTGTAAGTGGTGGGGCAATTTTTCCCCATTTCTCCCTAACTTTCGGCCCTATGAGTCCAAGAAGACTCAACATTTTTCCTAATGTCATTTTAATCAAGGAAAGGGAAAACTAATTAGTAAAAAGGACAACTGCCCACATAGCTTTTCATTAAACACACTTAGAAAGAGACTCAAGCATGGAAATGGCCACTTAATGCCCTAAACTGCCGGATTCCCCCTCTCTATGATTAACCAAGGAGCATTTCAAAATTTTACTATGGTTACTTTAGGTTAACCACAAGGTTAAAGTAACCCAAGTTAGCCTTAAAGTAACTATAGTTGAATAAAGTAACTCAAGTAGCATTAAAGTAACCTTAGTTAGCTAAAAGTAACTTAGGTTAATTAACTCTAGTTAACCTAACCATGCCATGGTAACCCCTTCTTCCCCCTTGCTTCCAGCGGCTAAACCATTTTAGCCTATTAAAGAAACTTCTCTCCAAGAAACTCTAGAATCCTCTTGCTCTCAACCATCAAGAATTCACAAGGAGCAAGAGACTTCCCTCTTCTTCCATCAAGGCACACGGTCAATTGAGCCAAGAAGGTGTAAGATTCATCCAAGTTTAAACTTGGTCTTGGTAAGTACAATCTAAACCCCTTCAGAGAATTTTATAGCTTACATAGAGTGAAGATCACATTCCTTTTTCTTGCTCAACAACCGTGACCCCATGGCCACTAGGTACAAGCTTTCAAGCTCTTAAGTGGTGCTAGTTTCTTAAGAGGTTTGAACACCCTTCAAACTTCATCTTGGTAAGTCAATCTAGCCTTTATTTAGTTATATCTTCCACTTAAGAAAATGACTAACAATTGTTCTTCTTCCCTCCTCCAAACCGTGGGGTTTTTATAGTGAAGAAGAGGAAGACTTCACTCATTTCATCCAAGTTCCAAATTAAGGAAAGGTTAAGCTTGAAAAAGGCAAGTACACTATAAATATTCATGACTTGTGTGTGAAAGTGCATGCTTGAATGTCTAGATGTTACTAAGTTTTAATCTTAGAGGTAAAATGTTAAGCTTGAAGCATGAAACTTTCGGCTTCTTTGAGAAAAGTGGCTTGCATGTTTGAGATTTCTTCAAAGGTGGATTCTTTGCCTTCTTGCGTATGAATATGATGCTTTTCTAAGATAAATGTGGTAAAGTTCTCTTCTTTACTATGTAAGGGGGACGGTTGGATGGCAAGTTGAGGGATAAGTATTGTTCTTGTTAAAGATTGTGACTTGTAGGGAAAGAAGACATATAATTTGTATGTTTATGACTTTGGTATATTATGTTCATGATGAAAATGAAATTCAAGTCTTGCATGTGTGTGTAACAGGCTGTTTTTGGGGGTATGGTACATATACGCTAGATGTGCCAAGAATAGTTTTATTATGAACCAAATGTGCAAGATCAAGGTGTGTTGTGTGTAACCTTCAAAGCTGTTTTTAAGTGATTTGTAGGTGACCGTTAGAATGTGTTAGAACCTGCCAAGTTTATGCTAAGAAGTGTATTTGATGAATTGTAAGCCATTCTTGAAGAACAACTTAAGTTGGGACACTTGTAGTAAGTAAAAGTGACAAAAGCAGAAATTACTGTAACAGGACAGAAAAATGTGACGTCTTGTAAGACCTGAAAATAGATCTTAAAAGTATGCAATTAAGATAATTTTTGGTATGACACTAGCCCTATGTATGTAGTAAATATGAGAGTTGGAATTTTGGTAAAATAAGTTGTGGTTTATCCTTAATGGGATTTTTAGTAAAACTGGTCAAGCTGAAATCTATTGGACTAGACAGAATTTAAGTGGTGTATTGATTGACCCGAAAATGGACCTTGGGAAAATGCAAATGGGATTATTTTTGGTAGGTTGCTAGCCCTATGTGTTTACTAAGTTTTGGAGTTGGAATTTTTGAAAAAGGATTTACGGTTTGGACGCAATTAATTTCGTAGTAAAACTGGCCACCCCAGAATCAGCATGTACCCGTTTTTGGAGAAATGAGTAAATGACCCCTTTAAAGTTATTATAATGCTTTGAACTTTCTATGGTGATTACTTAGGACATAAGTGAGCATGCCCATCTAAATTAAGCATCCTGGAATAATTATTTGAAGGGGCAAATACCGAAGTAAAGCGAACACTACTAAAATGGAAAACTGGGCCGAAATTAGGGAACTAGTTGGAGGCTTCGTTCTTGTGATTTAGACCTGTTTAATCGGCTTGGGATTATGAACATTATTTATTGGCATGTTTGCAGTATTTTCCAGGCTTTGGCCTAAATTAAATAAGACTTATTGGCTTAAAGGAAAGGTAAAAGAAGGGTACTGCACTGCTGAATTCAGCAGTACCCCGTTCGGTAAATTAATAGTTTAAGGGTCTTACATGGCTTGAAACGTTACGAAAATTTTGTGGCAAGTAGAAAAGACACAATTATGCATACGTATGTCAAGAAGTCATGATAATGGGCCTAAAATATGAAGTTTTGAGGCTGCGCAAATAGAATGATGATTCTGGAAATTTTTCCAGCCTAAAGAATAAGACCGTACTTGTATGTATGTAACGCATCATGTCACGAATTGCATGGTACATGTCATACATTGAATCATCGTCACTTACATGATTCATGAAATTGATTTTATGACAAAGAATGATGAAAAAGCATTTTTTAAAAGAAAAGATTTCGTTTTGAAAAGAACGCTTTCCCTCGGTACCGTATATAATAGATTCGGAAATAATAGATTCGAAAGAAAGAATATGACCTTCTCAGATCCAGATAGAATAGATATTAACACTCTCTTGTTTTATTGACGATGATGTTTTGAAAAAAACGAAGAAAAGAAGAATTTGTCCTCATGATTATCACGATGCATCACATGTGCATACTCATGCATGTTGCATTTAATGTTTAGTCGAATAATTGTTACACTGATGCTTAGGCTTAGATGTTATGATTTGATACCTCCTAAGTTATGATTTTTATAAGTTGTGAGCTGGTTACTTACAGATATTGGATGGAAGGTCAGGTATGTTACTAAACCAGAATTTTTGGGGTTTGGTTCTTGTATGTACTTTCTATTTAATTTACGATGATTTATGGTTTACTTGCTGGTGACGTTGTCACTCACCCTCTTATTTTTCCTCCCAGAACCCGCAGGAAATAGGGTCGAATGGATTGAAGACGAGCCTAGGGTCTCTTATCCGTAGAAGAGCGAGAAGAGGATGACTTAAGGATTTCTGCCATGATGGATGTGATGGATGAATTTTTAAGAATTTGTGTTGGGAACATTAACTTTCGTATTTCTACATTATGAGAACATGTCTGTAAGACTTATGATGGATATTAGACCCTTTTATTTCTAAAATTTTTTATTCTGCCTCGGTTTTGCTTACTTGATGACGTGTAAGCGTGAAAGTCCACATATTTTATTCTAGACTATGATATGTTATGGATTGACGCCTGGTACTCTCCGTAGTGAAGTGCGGCGGGCACACCGTATCCGGCTGGGCCAGGGTGCGGGGCGATACACTATGATCCTCATTGGCGTCGCTGGCGATTGATCCCGCAGCAACGATGTCAGCGATGGCCGGCACACCAATCCTGACCAAATCTTTTGCTTCAGTTGTTTCATCATCTCTGACAGCATTTCATCACCGTGAAATTGGAAGATACAAAGGTGCTCCTGCCATCACCTTTACCTCGGACGAAATTAATTCATTGTTCGGCCGCTTTCGATATGCATTAGTCGATACTTTTTGGTGCAGCCGGCCAGCAATGGCGGCAATTTGTAGGGCAATGGATGTCATTGGATTCATTAGTACTTTCACCATCGGTTTAATGGATTACAGTCATGTTTTGATCAATTTCGACAAGGAGGAAGATTATACACGTTGCTTTTATCATGGAATCTGGAGGATAATGGGATATGAAATAAGAGTCACAAAATGGACATCAGACTTCAACCCTCATTTTGAAACGCCCGTGGTCCCGGTATGGGTCTCTCTTACCAGTTTGCCAGTATATTTATATGATTAGCGAGCGCTCTAGGTGATAGCGCAGGCAACCGGCCGCCCTATAAAAGTGCACACGGCAATACTCAACTTTGATCGTCCTTCTGTCGCCCGAGTATGCATTGAAGTTGATGTCACACAGGACCTTCCATCAAAAATTTATGTTGACTGCGGCAAAACATTGTTTTTTCTATCTGTTCAATATGAGGATCTTTCGTTACACTGCCTCCAATGTCGCACCTTCGGGCATAAACATGGTTTTTGTGCCTCACGAGAGCCCCCGGTGGAAATCATGCCCCAAAAGGATCCACCAAAGAAAGTCTGGCAGCCGAAAATTCTGTCCACCGACCAGCAGATCACAGACCCAGTTGACAGTCCACCAATTATAGAGGTTTTGCCGCAGCCTAGTAATGCATAGGATATCTCTCGTCTAGGACAAAATGCGTAGTATAATCAAGCAACGGAGAGTATGGACGCGTGTGAACTGGGACATTATTTGGAAACAGAAATACAGCATACATCCAATAATGATCAGCTCTCGCTGTCTGCAATTTCTGACATTGTTATTCAACGTATACAGCAGTTACAACATTTCCCCACTGAAGATGAATTGTTATCACGTCTTGTTGCCCCGACTGATGAAATGGTCTTCATACTAGTGGTATCCAGGTGTCGTAGGCACACACATAAAGAACTGCCACCATTGCCTCCATCAATGATGTTAACACGTAGTGCAACATGCTCCTCTCGTAAGTGGTAATATCTCTATTTCCCAATGAATATTTTAACATGGAATATTAGAGGCAAATTGCCTTCATTACCATGTTTTTGTAGTTTAGTATATCAAAAACAAATAAATGCTTTTAGCAATAATAGAGCCGAAACATCCAACACATCGGCTCACACAATTTTGCATGGAATTGGGGTTTTCGAATTCTGCATGTTCCTCGGCAGATAATATGTGGGTTTTATTGGAGAGACACTAGCTTTCGGTTAGTAACAATGCATGAGGAAGATCAGCTGTTACATCTTCGATTTACATATGTTTCTTGGGATATGGAATTTTGGTGGACTATGGTTTATGTTAAGCATACTGTTGCACGTCGATGCACACTTTGGCATACTTTGCGTGCACATTGTCATAGTAATAGGTTGCCATGGTTGTTAAGCGGTGATTTTAATTCATTTCAATCATTGGAGGCTCATCGGGGCCGGTCCCATCCTAGCTTTGATATATTACAGGACTTCAATGATTGCAATGAGGATTGCGGTTTATCGGATCTGTCTTACCATGGGCCATGTTATACTTGGGCGGATAGTGGAGGTTTGGGACGAGTGCAAAGGTGACTTGATTGGGTTTTATAAACTCCTCTTTTCAGGATACATTTACTGATATTGTTCTCACGCATCTACCTCGCATATCATCAGATCATTCTCCTCTCCTGCTCTTTTGTGATATAGTTCTTAGATATATGCTTAGAACATCCGGATTTTTTGTGCAGATGCTTGGAGTAATTACCCAACCATAGGTGGTATGTATGGTTTTTATAAAAAGTTGCTTCTTCTCAAACATGATTTACAACATTGGAACAAGGACATGTTCAGAAATATTTTTGATCGGCTTTCACAAGCAGAGGCTTCAGTACAGATAGAGGAAAGTAAATTTGATGCCAACCCCTCTACACCCAATCGGATATCGTATCATCAGGCGAAGGCCAAATATTTGCTTGCCGCAAAATACAAATTCACCTTTTGGAAACAAAAGGCTCGGCTGAGATGGTTAAGGGATGGAGATGCCAACACCAAGTATTTTCATTCTGTCATGAAGGGACGCCGTAGTAAGATTCGAATACAGCAAATCCAAACCTCTGCGGATGTCTTATGCGATACACAATCCACTATTCAAGTAGAGGTGATCTCTTTCTATACATCATTATTTTGTAGAGATGATACAGGCAACTATAATCACATATTATAGCATATTCCATGTTTGCTGACATAGGCGGATAATATATCATTGACATGTACTCCGCTCAAGCCTGAAATTAAGCAGGCAATATGGTGTTTGGACCCGCAGAGTGCAGCAGGCTCTGATGGTTTTCATGGTACCTTCTTTCATTCCTGTTGGAACATTATTCATTCTGATGTGGTTAAGGTAGTGCAGGAATTTTTCTTAGGAGTCCATCAGCAAAAAGTTATGGTTAGTGCTCTCATAACTTTGTTGCCTAAAGGCCAATCTCCGTGGACATTTGGAGATTACTTTCTGATCTGTTTGTCGAACTTTATGAATAAAGTATGCACCCGCATACTTGCGACTAGAATGAATGTTTTACTTCAAAGTTTAATTCTCTGGAGCAAATAGAATTCTTAAAAGGATATGATATCTCCTCCCAAGTTTTACTGGCCAGGGAGATGATTCATATGCTTGATAGTGGCGGAAGAGGCGAACAAGTTTGTTTAAAATTATATATGATGAAAGCTTTTGATCAAGTTAGCTGGGAGTATTTGGAACAATTATTAGCAGCTTTTGGCTTTTCACCTTTTTGCATTCATCAGATACTTAATCATTTGTGGAGCACACCTTATTCGGTTCTAATAAAGAGTGTACCATGTGTTTTTTTCCAACTCGTTGTATGAAGCAGAGCAATCCACTTTGCCCTTTGTTATTCATCTTATTTTCGGAAGGATTTAGTCGGGGACTGAAGGCTGCTATTTCTGTTGGCCGTTTGCATTCTTTCAATCAGGGACGGGTGCCATTACAGATTAGACATCTTGCCTATGCGGACGATTTATTGGTGTTCTTAAGAGGTGATGTGCATGATCTCAAAGTTTTAAAGAATTTTTAACACAATACGAATATGCATCGGGACAAAAGGTGAACCTACATAAGAGTAGGTTTATTGCATCTTTAAAGATTTCTCCGTCTCATCGCCATCGTGCTGCATCGGTTTTGCAAATGTCCTCTACATTACTCCTATTCTGTTACTTGGGTTCAAATCTGCATAAAGGTATTACTTGAGCACGTTATTGTACTACATTATTGCAATATATTGATAGCCCCATCAACGACTGATAGCATCGATTATTGTCGCAGGAAGGTCGCTTGGTTCTTCTCCGCTATGTAGTAACATCGTTGCCATTAAACATTTTGGCTTCATGTGGTTTGTCGAAACCGGTTATTCGTAATATAGAACGTAAAATGGCAAACTTTTATTGGCGTCGTCGTCGACATTGGCTCATGTGGTCAAGAATTACTATGCCATTTGAGGAAGGCGGCTTAGGCCTTCAGGATCTTAAAATCATACAGGAAGCATATTGCTGTCGTATCTGGTGGTAGTATCATCAGCCTACCACATTATGGAGTCGATACATGCAGGCAAAATATGGATCTCGGGGAGATTATATACCACGACTCCCGGACTCTCCGATATAGAAGCTTATCTATCAGATTCATGCTTTTGGTATATCACATTGCGTTAGGGAAGGGTATACATTGATATGGACTCCCACGGCCACATGGTGCTTTTACGTTAGCATCTGCTTTTGCACTATACCATATTTTCTGTCCAAAAATCTTCACACATCAGTTTATTTAGCATCAGCAACAGAAGCCGTAGGTTAGTTTATTCCTTTTGCGTTTATATCATCATGCATTACCTTTGGAGGACTATCTATGCAGATTTTTTCACATTCAACCAACCCAATGTCTGTTTCGTAAGTCTGCCTTTGCTACAGTTTCTCATATATTCCTTTGGTGTCCCTCTATTCGGCCTATCTGGATATATTATGCATCCTACTTAGATGGCCCAATTCTGCGCTCTCCATTACTTTGGACGCACTTAATGGCATGGTGGTTATCTTCCTCTTCACGTACACTTCATGGTGTCCTGCACATTGTCGCCCCAGGTATTATTGCTCATAATATATGGCGGTCTTACACCTCTTTTGTCTTTGGAGAGGAGAAGGGGTGGAATACATCGTTCACTTTAGCAACAATTTGGTCGGATATTTATTTGTGGGGAAAGTATATAGATGGCACTAAGTTGGCATCGAACTCTTCACCACTTCAGAAGGCAGGAATCTTACCATCACGACGGACTAAAAGGGTTAAGATTGTTCATTGGCTGGTCCCGCTGTCAGGCCGCATGAAACTAAATATGGACATAGCAATGGGTCAAAATTTTGCGGCTGGCGGAGGTATTCTACAGAACTCATTGGGGGAATGCATTGGTGCCATCTCATTCCGGCTTCGTCTTGTGACACCACTAATTGTGCAGATGCAAGCAGCCCTGCTGGCTTTACGGCATTTTGCTCTGCATTATCCAGAGGTTGTTTTGGAGACAGATTGTTATGAGTTATATCGACTATTATTTAATACTTCAGTCACATCACATGCTCCACATTTACGACGTCTTGCAGCCTTTATACAGCTGACGCAAACACAGATTATGCACACATATCGGGAAGCTAATTTAGCTGCACATTATCGTGCATAACGGGGAATGTCACAGGCGCTATTGGAATATTATAATCCGACCAGTCTCCCATCGATCATTGGTAGCTGTATCGCACTCAATGTTGCTACGGGCGATCTTCGCTTTGGTTGACCACTGCTTTGCATATGAGTCGTTGCCTGTATCTTTGGATGCAGACAACATCGGTACGCATCGTTTCCTCATCTTATTGTCATTGTTATATTTAGCCTTTTTCTCTTCTAATGTTTTTATCTGTTTTGGTGGTACGTTCTCCATGTTCATTGGGAACATGAGGATATCTTGGATTTATCTTGGAGGACTAAATTATTCGGGGTACACTAATCTTTCATGGCAGCGGCTTCATGCATTGACGACTAGGCAACATCAACATACCATGACAGTCGGCACAGACAACATAGAAGAAGGATTTGTTACACATTTGATTATACTATTAATTTGTCCATTATTATTGTCTTGTATTCTAAGGTTTTTATATATATTTGCTTGCCTCAAATGTTTAGTTTGGGAGAGTTTCCCGCCATAGGTAGGTGCTTACATGTAACCATGGTATTCCTCTGCCACAAGTGAGGGTTCAATATTAATAAAATAACCAGACGTTACTGCCTGTCCTTCACCTAAAAAAATATATATTATAACGACAAGCTATATATTCCTATCCCAACATTTCATCGACACGTCATGAACGTACGTCAACGTCAAGCTACCATATAGACATTACCCTTTTGAGTATATACATATTCCAAGTCATATATTCCATTTCATCCAGCTTCCAAACATATACCGACATGTCACAAGTTTGTAAACCGCAAATTTCCACATCAAATGACTACCAAACCGTCACCGACATGTCGCATGCTTACCATACAAAGATGGCCAGCCAATACACAATCACTACACGTGCAAAATTCGTGCACCACATGTTAAATAAATCTCCAAAGTCATACCATAATTACATATATAAATTACATATCATTTGCTTTGATTTGTTGAAAATTTAAATTCCAAAACAATACACCACATGGCCGAAATTTTTCCATCTTTTGGAGCTGAAACTATTATGTATAGTAGATGGTGTATAACACATTTTACATGTCTAAGGGGTTTGAGATAAAGTGGACAAAAATCGTGCAATCGACGAAAGTTGAAAATTCGTTTTTCTATGTTCTTAAGGGGACATTTTTTAGAACTTTGTCACATGTATCTAGACATGTCTTACATATCCAAGACATATCTTAGAGTATTCTAGAAAACAAATTTAAATGGTGATTGAAATATACTATGTATATGAAGATACTACATCATTATTTTTCAAAATTCGAAATGGTTTTCTGCACATGTGAGCTGAGGTGGGGTGGTTGATTGAGCATATTTGGAACCTAGGTGGAGCTCATTTTGTACTATGATTGGTGTAAAATGACCCACAGAAGAATGCAAGTATTGGTGGAGATCAAGGCACACATGGGAAGCTTTCAAAATTCAAAAGAGGCGCTGAAATTTCAGCTTTTGTGTGGCTGATGCTTTGCATGTGTTCAAGTTCAAATTCAATCCAAAAATGAGGGGCAATCACACTTATAATTGATTGGCAATCAAGACATTTGAAATTTGAATTATTTTCAGATTTTTCTTGGTGTTTTCCATGTCATATATTATATGCCAAGATGGATAAAGGAAGACCCTATCATAGAGTGACAACAAGACGAAGACACATCACTTGTCCAATCACATTTCGCCAAGTAAGCAAAGGTACGTCACAAAGCTATACAAGTTATCTTCCAAGGGCACTCAAGACATTCTTCAAGAGCATTCTCAGCCTAGGGGGTGTGCCATACATGCTACAAAAAGGAGGAAGATGAAGACATCTCTTCACCTCCTATCTTCTTCTCTTGCTCATAGCCTTAATCCTATCAAATATACATTCCATAATCTGTATAGGCTTCATTCATACCACCCATACACATTCCATTCTGGTGCAAGGTTGATCAAGGTGTGATCAAACCTTCATTAGAGAGGTGGTGGTGTTTTTGTTGGTTGTTGTTGTTGTTCTTTGTAAACGAGATGGAAATTAAAGGTGTTGGTGTATAAATCCAGCCGCCCTTATTCTAAGGTGCTTTTGGTGGTTAGTGAATACCAAGGAAGGTTCCCTCAAAGACTGGAGTAGGTTGATTTGACCGAACCAGTATAAAAATCTAGGTGTTATTACTTTCATCACTTTTATCTTCAGTTTCTATTTTTGCATCGTTTGCAACACCACTAAAAAATAGCAAAAAATTTCAAAAATTATCAAATTTTTTTGAGACATAGGTAAAGGTCTTAGGTTTTATTTAAGACAAGTTTCATCAAATTTGGATAAGTATAAGTCATCCAAACGTTCAATGTTCTGAGACTAGTGCAATCTGATTTTCAGATTGGCAAAGGCTGACAACATCAATGTGGTTCATATACTTTCCATAGAAATTTTGAAAAACAGTTTAAACCCGTTAAAGTAGACATCTTAAGGGATATTTTGTAAAAATTTTTAGATCATTTGGAGTTGTCATTAAATAGGAATTAATTTTTTATTCTAAGGGAAAGTTTTTCACAGACTGACAGAGTCAAACTAAAAAATTTTGTTTAGGGCCTTAAACTTTGAGTTTTTATCTGAAATTTTTATGACATATAGATAACATCTGAGAGTAAATTTTCGCATAATTTCATGAATTTTAGAGGACTAGAACCTGGTGATTTAGTCAATCAAAAACGGGATCTGAAACAGAATCTGTTTTCAGAAGTGAGTAATTGGTCATTAAAAGTTTTTAAAAACCAATTTTTCCGCATTCACTATTCAACCTGTTATGACCCGCACCCTTGGGCTAGTTGAAACATAGAACAAAAGGAATCACAGTGCGATCATTTTACCGCACTCAGTATTCATAATAGACCTAAGAATAATTAAAGTAAGCATATAAAGAAGTGTACAAATTTTAATAGGAATTAAATTAAAGAAAAAAGAAAGTAACACATAAGGAAAGTGGAGAAGGACAAAATGGTAAATTCTCACCCACCCCAAGCCTTGGCCAACCCACCCCTCTCCAAGCCATGTAAGACAAACTTGTCGTACATTTTATTCCATTTCCTTTAATTATCTCATTCACACCCTTATTCCACCCAATGGTATTTCATGCAAGTCTTACATCCAACTTTCTTATTTTCTTTCATTTTCTTTTTCTCCCACCATTACATTATTCTCTTACACACCTTAAGAAAGCCCCAACCAAATGTCATGCATAGTATAACCTTCTTACACATCCCGTTTCCCCACAAGAAGGAAATCATTGAACCCCCACAACCATTAGAGGATTTCGGCCAAGACCAAAAGAACCAAAGAATATTATCATTTCATGCCATAACTCATCTCATTTCCATTTCAACTCTCTCTTACTTCAAAGTCCTTCATTCCATTTCTCTCTCAAACCAATTCTCTCATCCTCACTCTCCTCTTGCTCTAGCCGAATCCACCAAAGCCAAAGAAGGGAAGTTCTCTCAAAAATTCAAGTAAAGTAACAAGCTTTCAAAGTAACCAAGGCTACCCATCCATGAGCTACATAGTGAAGGAGAAAGAAAAGTGAGACAACTTCAAATATCTCTGAAGGCCGAAAACTACCAAGAGGGAAAGAAAGAAGCAAACTTTTTCTTCTTAAGTGTAAGAAACAAGTGAAAAAGGCAAGTACTCTTCTTGGTTTTTCATGCATGTTGAAAAATATATCATTTATGTTCTTACATCAAGATGGATCATGCATGCATATGTTCAAATGGAATTTACTATGATCATATGGAAAAGGAATATATTTTGCCTGCTAAAAGTATGAAGACTTATGTGATTCTTGATTGATTTGTCCATTAGAGGCTAAGAAGATGTTAAAAAGGGACATGCGTTTGAATTTTATGGTAGATATAGGTCTCTTATGTATGTGCATGTCAAGTTTAATGAAAAACTAGGCATGCATGTTCATTCTTGGAAAAGTATTGGTTACATCTTACATATTCTTGAGAAAGTATGTTAAAGACTACACTTTATATCATCTTCTTGCACATTTTCTTGATGATCATCATGCATGTATTCATCCATAATTTTTAGTGTTCATGCATGTTAAAAGCCATGATTTAGCATGATTATGATTCGCCATAATTTGTGCTGTATTGCATGGCCATAAAAGTGTGTTCTTTGATGATCATCATGTCATCTCCATGGATATGCATTTTAAAATGGGGGCTGTTTTGGGTCTCCATTATTAGGAATGATTCATCACCATCATTTGATGTGTATTCATGATAATCATGGCCTAAGGATGTATATTGTTATAGGTTTGACTCTCTTATGTATTTTCATATGGTTTTCATGATGACCATCATCATAATTATGACACATGTTTATGTTGTGGTGAAAGTTATATGCATGTGTCTTTATATGTTCAAACCTAAGATTAATGCATCATTATAGTAAAATGCATGATAAAATGAAGAATAAGAAAAATGTGAGTAACATTTCATGTACGGTACAATGAACAAGTTGCAAAAATTATGTGTGTGGGTGCCTATATGATTTCAGCCAAGAGGCCTTATGGAGGTTTCAGGAAGATATATGAAGATTTTTTGAGGATATATTTATGTAAAGATATGTATATTGTATATTATATGTGTAGCTAGCCAAAAGATGTGTAATCAACGAAATTAAGAAATTAAGAGGTGGACACATATAAAAAATGCATGGATAAAAGGGTTGTATTGGTAAATGGGCCAAAAGCTCCTAAATGGGCAAATTTGTAATTTCTAAAATGGAAAACATGTGGAAAAGAGGGATGATTTAAGAAGCCATGAAATCAGGTGAAACATTAGACAAGTCCAAAGGTGAACACTAGTGAAATTAAACTTAAAAGTTGGTTGATTTGGCTACCACAAAACCATGCACTTTAGTAAATGGGTTAAATGGGAATTTCACATAAGGCACGGAATGAAACCTAAGCTATTTATTGACCTTAGGAGCTGCAAGGAGTTACGGGTTACAAATCAGCCCGTTAATTGAGCATACCTGTATACATACGTGAACACGTGTTTTTAAACGATACATTTTATTATACGATACATGTTTGAAAAATGTTTTCACCACACAATACATTTTGAAGGGTTCATGTTACATGATATGCTTTCATAGAAAGGTTGTTCACATGATATGCTTTAAAAGAAGCTTAATGAAATATGCCACAAGACGATTGATTTTAATAATACACTCATATGTTCTGCTGTTTGCATCATATATTTATATGATTCGTTGTTCCACAGAATACAGTTATTGGAGGCTGGACTGACATCTCGTAGGGGATGTCAGTTGGCATATAGTATGCCACAGTGTGTTACAGTTATAGATGGCGCCATGACATTAGAACCTATGGGTAGGTTGGTATCATGGGCATACAGTATGTTTACAGGAATTACATGGGAACCAATCGGGATGCCGTTTGTATCATTTAAGCATGTAAAAAGTGATGCAATATACATTGGTCACAGTTTGAAAAGAAAAGACGTATGTTATGTTTCTGAATGCTTATGATAAAGTCATGTTACAGTTAATTAAGCATATGCATATCACCGTGCCACTCTGTCAGATACATGTTTAAAGCATTAGTAGAATTAAGATGAATGGACAGAATATGTGATTGGTGACATAGATGTAATTAGAATGGGCTCAGCATAGAATATAAGATATAAGTAACGGATAAGACAGACGAAAAGGGACTAAAAACTATACCAAATGTTTTGTGATTTTAGTTTTGCACTTTATCTGTTATATGATTTCATTTGGTTTATCCTATCTGTTACAGTATTTGTGAATCCGAGACGTGTTTGGCTTCCTACTTTATTTATTTTATCACTCCCCGGTGTATGATCTACACGACAAACCCCGTCAGAGATACTTGCTGGACGATTCATTATCGCTCATCCCTTCTTTTTCACCATGTAGAGCCTCAGGATCCAGAGCTGGATTACATAGAGGACGAGCCAAGGGAGTGGTTCTGTAGGCGGTCTAGTGGGCCTGAATTTCAGCTGCTGTATTTTGATATTTCAGCTCTGTACCTTTGTTGAATGTACTGATGATACTGTATTCAGATGTAGTTATTTCGTACCTATGTCGATGTTTATTTCTGTCTAGTTTGTGATGCTTCCGCTAATTGGTACATGTTTATGACGATGCAAATATAGATGTTATCGATGTCTTGCACTTCTCATAGCAGAGTACGACAGGTGCACCGTGCCGAGGCCCTAGTCTCGGGCGGGATGCTACACAACCTCCCTTCAAGTGGTGCTATACAGGTTCGACAAATCTCCCTTTCCCTCTACCATTTAGGTCGGCCACCTTGGGCCAAAAAAAGGAGAAGACTCCTTCTTTTTCCTATCTTCTTACGTACCTCACATCCTTCATCATTAACTTATCATCAAGCCTCCAATTTGTCCCCCACTTCACGCATTTTTTTTCCTTTCTCCCTCCCCTCCTCTCTTTCAGACGAACACACAAGAAAAGGGTGAACCCTTGCATTATTTTTCATTCCACTCTTCAAAAAAGCTTACACCTCAACAAATATCTTCTCTCTTCTCTCTCTCTTTCAAAACTCAAGTCTTCCAACTCTCCTCTCCCTCTCTTTAGGCCGAGAAAACCAAGCAAGAAAGGGAGAAATCGTCTTCTCTTATTCTTCACACAAATATCATCCAAACTAAGCTAGATAAACCCTTCATCATCCAAGGTGATTCAAGAAAGTGTTAAGGTTAGAAATCAAGGAAGAACAAGGTAAGAGATTCTATGTAACTTAAGTCAGATTCTTCCTTTCATTTAGCTTCATAAGTTGCCCTCTAACCCTACTATTTTGCCTTCAAAATGGTGGGCTCCAAACAAGAAGGAGGAGTTTTCTTCCAAGCCAAGTGAAAGAACATCACTTTTAGTGTAAGAAAAAGTGATAAAAGGCAAGTACTCTTTCAAGATCCTTAATAGATTTTCAAAGACTAGGTATTTATGTTTATATCAAAGTTGGATCATCATGTAGTATGTTCAAGTTTTCACCATAAGAACATGTAAAATCTACGTTTCTATGTGATATATATATATATATATATATATATATATATGCACACGGACACACACACAAACCACAGACTTTAGGCAAACATGAATTTAAAAGAAGATTCTTAGTTGATGTATGAAGAAAATAAAGAAAGAAAGTGAAGATACATGTAAGGTTAAGAAAGTGTATAAAGAATACAACTTTGGTATGCTTGTGTATGTATTTCTTTATGATGTTCATCAACTATGCATGTTTTATGTGTTTTTAGTTTTCATATGTTTTAAGATCATGTTTTTAGCATGTTTACGTATGCATCATAAGCATGGCTTACATACATGGTTGTAAGTGTTGTTGATGATCATTATTTTCATATAAATATATATTTTTTTTTATATAAGCGAAATTTTATTATAGAAAAGCCTCACTTATGGCAGAGGTGACCATATTACAAAAAGTATATCAAACAAAAACCAATAAACTAATGACGAGATAAGGAATGTTCGCCAATCGTATATGATATGCCGCATTAAAACCTTGCCAAGTAAAACCACCCTTGTGGATAAAACCTTGGCGAAGGAAAAAGCGTACATATTTATATGATTGGATCTTGAACATTGAAATAATGTGAATGTGTAATTTGATGGAAATATAGATGTCTGCAGCGAAGCTGTGAGGCAAATGATGAAGAGAAGTCCATGATGCTGTGAACGTCCCCTTCGACGCCATTGTTGTTGTGGTAATGTGCTTCCCAATCGCTCGGACCAACGTAGTGTGAGTGATGTTCCTCGGCACAAAACAGCAATAAATGTGTAAGTATGCAGTAAAGAAATAACGATATGGAGAGTAAAGTTGCTAATATGCCATGCACGCACCAAGGTTGCCCGTAGTCCATGGACTGCGGGCAACTTATAAATATGTGAAGCCAGTCTCCAATGAGTCAGAAATAATGAAAATGAAATTTGAGTTGTATGGCGTACCGGAGTTGCCTGCATAATTATGATGCAGGCAACAAAAAAGACTGTCAAGCTCCATTGTTTATGTTCTAAGCACATGAATGACCCCATCAGTATAGTAATAACCACGAGCCGTGAAAGGTAAATGGTCTGCAGAAGTGAAGAGTTGAGTAAGTGGGTGTAGGCGAGCATATTGGCTCAAGTAGTTCGCCACCATGTTTGTCTCGCGAGGTGTGTAGGAGATGGTACTGTTTGTAATTAACAGTAAGTACTGGAGGCGAGCATATTCTGGCAATAGGCGGAGATGGTGGCGGGATAGTTGGAGCAGCTGGCTACAGTCAGTTTTAATAATCAGGTGTCGGTGGAGAAGCCCAAAGAATAATAAGCTGTAAAGAACAGCATGTAGCTCTGCCCGTAATGGAGATAATAGTGGTAGCCTGAATGATAGGGCGGCTAGCATGTGACCACTTGAGTTGCGCAAGATGGATCCAGCGGTGGCAAATGATTGCCCAGCCGATGCATCAACGTTCAGCTTCAATTTACCGGATGGAGGAAGCTGCCATTTTAGCGGTGTAATAAGCTTAGGACGAAGTTTTGGAGAGAAGCCAGCTTGTATGAGGGACGGAACATATTGCGCCAAAGTTGTTCCCGAGAGTGACGAAGACCAATCATAGCATGCTTGCTGTGTAAGATGAAAGATTTTGGTTACGGGTATATCGCCATCGCCATATGTGTGATTTGTATATATCTTCCAGATGGTCCAACATAACATAATGGGTCCAGTAATACGAAAATTACCTTTAAGTGACTTAGCTGTAGAAGTTAACCACCACTGCATTAGGTGCTGGCGGATATTCTGCAGTTGCAATACTGGGCCGTCCAGCACCCAAGATATATTCAACCAAGCAAGCTTTACTACCGAGCAATGGAAAAAGATATGATTAACTGTTGCTGATTCATTCCGACAAAATGGGCAGATAGTTGGACAAATGACAGAAAAAAGGCGGAGGTTGTCTTCGAATGGCAATACTGAGTGTAATAATCTCCAGAGAAATATACTGATGGTATTTGGAATCCCTCGCCACCAAATGAACTTATGCGATAACAACTGGGCGCGATGTGGCCTAACATCATCGTATGCTAGACGCAAAAGAAAAGTGCCAGATGGACTAGAACGCCACAGTGGTGTTGGGAAATCTGTTGTGAGTTGTAGACATAATTCATGAACGGAACATATTCTTTTCCATCCTGGGGAATCATAAATACAGGGAATGTAATCGGAACGCAAGCCGTCACGAGAATGCATATACTTTGACCATAGGGAATTTTTGGTGTGGTTAGACCACCATAGTTTGTAGTCATAAGCCCGCTGGATGTGGTCTAGACTGCGTATTCCCCATCCGCCTTCTTTTTCTGGATAGCATAAATTATGAAGAGCAGACCAATGATGCTTCGCGCCCCATAAAAAAAATGTAATCTTTCTGTTAATGGCAGAAATGACGCTTTTAGGCAGCCGGGAAGCCGCAAGATAGTGCAGTGGCATTGAAGTCAATACTGTTTTTAACAATAACCGGCGGCTGCCTGGAGATAGGAGTCGACTGGCCCAGCCAGTGAGCTTCGTATCAAAATGCTGCAGCAATGAAGCACAATATGGAGCCCTATTAATCCCTCGATATAAATAAGAGCCCAGATATTTAATGGGCAATGTAGATGGCTACATGGTTAACACCCAAGTAACATTCTGCTGTTGTATCGAAGTGATATAAGAACTCATAACAATCTGGCTTTTTGCGTAATTGACTAGCTGACCTGAAGCTTGCCGATAAGCACGTAGGAAGGACTGAAACTTCTGAAGATTAGATGTTGCAGCATTCAAAAAAATTAATAGATCATCTGCGTATGCCAAATGAGACACAGGAGTGACTCTGCCGAGCGCAAACCCTTGCAGTTGATTAGCCGAAAATAGGCTGTTTAGGACACGGCTGAAACCTTCTGAGCAAATTATAAAGAGGAGAGGGGAGAGAGGATCTCCTTGTTTGACTCCGCGGGTAGGTGAGAAATGACCATAGGGTGTTCCATTTACATTTATAGACAGCTTGGAAAGACTCATGTTGTTCATTATGATGCGAATGAAACGCGATGCAAACCCAAAGCGGGCTAAAATGGATTCTAAATAAGACCAATCAACACGATAAAAAGCTTTAGCCATATCAAGCTTGATCATGACATTTCCACCGCGCGTTTTTCGATCCAGTAAATGTGTCACCTCATTCGCCAATAATACATGTTCACTAATGTCATGACCCTTTAAAAATCCTATTTGCTCCATGGATATGATTTTTGGTAACAGAATATTCATACGCGATGCTATTATTCTTGTGGTAACTTCGCTGATGAAATTAGATAGACAAATGGGTCGAAAATCTGCATATGTTGTCGGATTCGTATTTTTTGGGATTAATGTAATCATGGAGGATAACATTATCTGTGGCGGCGGAATTCCTAGAAAAAATTCTTGAACCGCAAGAGTAACATCAAGGTGTATGACTTCCCAACATGTTCTCAAAAAATGGCCGTTATAACCATCGGGACCAGCGGACTTGTGGGGCTTAAATTCTATATGGCAGATCGTATTTCATGCGCATTCGGAATGGCCATTAACATTTCATTATCATCTGGAGTTACAAGTGAAGGAATGTGACTCAAAAAATCATCAACGCCACTAACCTGTTCCTTCGTGAAGAGCTTTTGGAAGAAGGAGACCGCTTCATTACCTAATGCTGCATTATCACGGATAATTTCTCCAACCGAATTCCTGATGTCCCGAATTTGAAGGTGTCGATGCTTGTCCTTTACAAGAGCATGAAAGTATGCCGTATTGGCCTCTCCTTCCGAGATCTATTTTACACGTGATTTTTGTTCCCAATAAGAGGTTTGAGCTTTGGTTGCTTGTAAAAGCTGCGCTTGTGCTAGGGAGAGGGCAGTCCGATTTGATGAGGTAGGATCTGCATCAAACACTGTTTCTGCACGCTGGTAATCAGTTTCTGCCTGAGCCACATTGTTAAAAATATCACCGTACACATGCTTATTCCAAGTTCGGAGCTCCTTTTTGAGTTTGCTTAACTTGGAGTAAAGGCCACGCATACCTCCAGTAGGATATGGAGCAATTAAGAAGCAATGGTGCATGATCTGATGTAGCTCGCGACAAGTGATGCACCACCATATCTGAAAATAAACTGGAGAAAGAAGTGGTACATAAATATATGTCTAACCGTCTCATAATGCGTCCTTGCCCAGACCCACATGACCAAGTAAAAGGTGAACCTCGAAAAGGTATTTCTTGCAAACCACAAACATCAACACAATGCTGAAAATCAGATAAAGTGCGAAGTGGAGGAGATGATCGTCCAGAATGTTCGTCGAGAGAGAGAAAGGTGTTGAAATCACCTCCTATTATCCATGGCACTATAATTCGGTGACTAACATCCTGTAGAGAGTCCCATAGAGGTTTTCTGTCGGATATCGTATGTCTTCCATACACCATGGACCATGCAAATGATGTTTGTGTAGGGCAATAAGTAAATGAGACCAAAGAGGTTTGAAGACCATGATGAACACCAAGTAGTTGCAACAACGATGAATTCCAAAAGATCCAAATATTACCTTGACATGTTTCAATTGCTTGAGAAAAGCCCAGTTTCAAACGATAGGGAACAAGTTTGCACGGACGCTGCTTTGGTTCAATGATTATTAAAATGTCCAACTTCAACTGATGCAACAAAACCAACAAACGTGGTAAAGAGGTTCTAAGACCTCTTACATTCCATGTAAGTGCATTCATGAGGAGGGTTCTGGAGGAGTGGAGCACATACGGGAAGCACTGCATGTAACAACTGTGGATGGTGGCCTCGGAGGTAACTCAGTCTTAAGTCGCCTGCGGCGTCTAGGGACGACTGGAATAAATCCTTCATTGTCAGGAGCTTGCCCGGCGAAATAAGATTGTAGGATCTCTTCATCACTTGAGAGTGGTGGTCTGGATGATAAGCGATCAGTAATTGATTCAGCAGCTGCCATCATCAATTGCTGAAATTGAGATTTAGACGCTGCATCTATTTGAACTACCGGGTTAGCCAGAAGGTCTGCGTCCGAGTCTGATACTTGACAAATATCTGGGTCATCAGTTGGATCCTGTTCTGGATCTACCGACGTGCATGAAGCATCATGCAAATTAGGGTTCATGGCCACGTTGTCCGATGGTGGGAGTACGCACTCTTCAATATTCTGCAATGGCGTGACTGCATTTGGATGAGCTACTGGGACAGGCAACTGATCTTGATCTGGTGGACTGTTACTCAAAAAGGAGTTGTCTTCTTCTACTTCTGCCGGGGGAATTGAAGCTGTGGGTGGGGCTGAACCCAGTGACTTTTCTCGTACAACTTCATGCGGAGTGTCTGAAACCTTACTAGGTTGAGCCAAGGTTGGATCTTTTTGGACTTTCTTTGGTGTCCAGCGGGTTGTAGGTTTTGGTGGCTTGTCTGGTTGATCTTGATTCGCGCCGCCACAAGCAGATGCCGAACGACCTAAGCGGCGGCATTCTTGACAAAACGATGGAAGATCTTCATAAATGATTTGCTGTGGGATAATTTTGTTCTTGCCCTGCAGAAATAATTTCTTAGGAAGTTCCATAGAAATATCCGCTTCAACACAAACATGGGAAACCGAGGGGCGGAGTCCATCTGCAGTGGCAACATCAAGTTTGATGGGTTGTCCGACGATACGAGCAATTTCAAAAAGTGCTTCCTTTTGATGATAATGAATAGGTAAACTAGGGAAAGCAATCCAGATGGGAACGATTGGCGCGTCAGAGGCCGGATCAAAGTTGGTGGTCCACTTTGTGACTCGCATTGAACATCCTGCTATGGTCCATGAACGGCGGTAGAAGCAGCAGAGATAATCCGGCTCATGAAGAAAACGCAGCAGTATATGTGATTGATCTAAAAGGGTGATCTTTATATATGATTTAAATCCTATACGATCAAAAACATCGCGGATGATCTTCAGAGGCGGCCGGCCATACCAAAATGTCCCAACAAGCGTTAACCGGTATGGAGCGGCTAAAGCATCAATTTCATCATCTGTAAAAGCAATCAAAGGATGGCCTTTGTGCTTTGCTATTGTCTTTGGAGCGATATGTGCGATAGAGGATGAAGAAGCCGAGACTACCGATGCAAAAGTGCGCACGGCGGCGGTGGCGGCAGGAGGGTCCAAAATTCCTGGAGATGAAGAAGCCATTCCCATATAAATATATAAATATATATATATATACACACACACATACATACATACATACCACATGGCCAAATGGCTATTTTTGAGACTTCATTTGAACTTCATCATCTATCTTCAAGTTGTGTATGTAAATCATGATTATGGCTCAAAAAGTGCTTTTTTATCGTTTCCATCATGTTTATGTCTTATGTGTTTTTATTATGTCATAATATTCAAAATAGGTAAGTTGATGGAAAATTATCATGTACATGTTTAACATAAATAAGTTTCACATATAAAATGTATATAAAATGCAGGAAAGATGAGTTTTAAATGGTTATGTGTGTGAGTGTGTAAATCGGCCATAAGACCTAAAATGTATAAAAAATAAAATGTGACATGTTATGAACTGAAAATGTAAGAATAATATATATACACACGGCACAAGACATATTTTAGGATGTAAATAAATTAGTATATACTAAATGGAAATATAAGCATAATATAATGATGATTTTTTTAGATTAAGGACTAAAAAAAATCATCACTATATATATATATATAAATATATGTATTATACGTATATATATATATCTGTATTATATATATATGTATTATATATATGTATTATATATATGTATTATATATATATGTATTATATATGTATTATACATATATATCCTGCGATCACGACGGAAAACCATCCTGCAGCCCCCGCAATCGGCAGCCACCGGTCGCCGCTGATCTCCTCCATCATCTCTCTTGCTTGCATCGGACAGCCGCCATCCATGGCTTCTCTTCCATCTGATCTGAATCCGACGATACCAACAGCGATAAAGGGTAAGTCACATGCATCATTGTTTTCTTCATCCACAACCCCCATCGATGTGAAACAGATACAACGTTTCAAGGGAGCCCTAATGATAAAATTTTCAGATGATGAAATCGCAGCATTGGCGGCGCCCTATCGCCATACGTTAGTGGGTTCTTTTCGCGCAAGTATAGACCGCATTGGATTTAATGGTGCCGTCAAGATTGGCCTTCTCGACTCTATGCATCTGCTGATGCACTTTGATCAGGAAGCAGATTATCTTCGATGATTTGCTCGACAAAGCTAGACTAGCGCAGGGAAATATATGAGGGTGACGAAGTGGACACCGGACTTCAATCCAAAAGTTGACATGCCAATCGTTCCTATTTGGGTATCATTGCCAGAGTTGTCTATGCATTTTCATCAAAAGGAAGCTCTTTTTCAGATAGGTCGCATGCTGGGAACCCCGATGAAATTGGATGCAGCAACGGCGTCAGTTTTACAGCCTTCTACTATGCATTTGTGCGTAGAGGTGGATATCTCTCAAGAATTTCCTTCACGAGTCTATATTCAAGTTTCGTCGCAGACAATAACGCAACCTGTAACTTATGAAGATTTGCCTTCTTATTGTACATCTTGTTTACGATTGGGACACAAGGCGGCATCTTGCAGAAAGTCATATGAACAAACGCCGGCTTAGCCATCCATGACAACGATTGGGAAGATAGCAAAGCCCAAGGAAAATTTACAGCGTTGGACCCCTAAAAAACAACCTGCTATAGACGAGCCAGCTAACGTCATACCTGATGTACAGAATAAGACATTGGAAATGCGATCTCCTGAACTTTATCCTGCTGCATCTGTTTATTCTCTCAAAATCTTTCGCGTTTAAAAGGTATTGATGATTGTTTGTTAGCAGATTTGACAGATAATTCTGCAATATATATTATTTCGGATAGTGACGTTGAGATAGATCGTTGTCAGCCGAGTTTCGTTGAAGAATCAACAGATGACAATATCCTGCAATATATTGAAAACTTGGTGCAAGCGCTGGTTATTGATTTAACATCGCAAGAAAGACTTCCATTAACACCTCCACCATCCGGTGAGGCGGCTGATTTTCAGGTGCCACCTGGACTTTTGCGATGTCAAAATCGCTTGGTGACCCCTTTATCCCCTCCGCTTACCCGTTCTTGGGCTGCCCTCTCAAACTCATTTGAAGTACTGTCAGACCAATGAAGATATTGCTTTGGAATGTTAGAGGACTTCGTTCCTCGGTTGATCGGATATTATCTTTGACACGTCGTCATCATTTACATATTTTGGTTATTATTGAACCAAAGTCTCGATTATCTATGCTTACGTCATATCGACTGAAATTTAGCTTTTCACATGCTGTGTCGACTTGTGATGATCATATTTGGATAATGTGGAAAAGTTCAGCTTTTCAATTAGCAGGTGAACGTGCTGGTGTGCAAAATCATTCGTTGCGTTTTACTTGGTTGGCTTCGGGAGATTCTTTTTGGACAACAATTGTATATGGCTTACATACAGTGGCTGCGTGCAGACCACTGTGGGCTGACCTAATTTCCATACATGGGTTCATAGACATTCCGTGGTTGCTTGGAGGAGATTTTAACACTTTTTTGTCATTGGATGAGCACAAAGGGCGTTCATCTCCATCTTTACATTCCCTACAAGATTTTAAGGATTGTGTTGATGCCTGTTCATTGCAGAATATTAACTTTCAAGGCTCAACCTTTACATGGAGTGATGGTAGAGGCTTGGGCATAGTGTGGCGCTGTTTGGATCGTTTTCTATGCTCTTCGGATTTTTTTGATCTTTTCACTTCAGTGACTTATCACCATCTAAATCGCACTTCTTCTGATCATGCACCTCTATTTCTAGAATGTGCGACTGATTCTTCTTCCACTTCGGCTTCTTTTCGTTATTTGGATGTGTAGGCTACGCATTCTGACTTTGGCAGCTTTGTCACTTATCATTGGAAATCTTTCAGTACAGTTCAAGGAATGAGGGGATCTATTTCAAGCTGGGCCAACTTAAGAAGCATTTGTGTAGGTGGAATAAGGAGGTTTTTGGCAATTTGTTTGATGCGGTAGCTGTAGCTGAGGAAGATGCGTTACGTTGTGAGGTTGCTTATGATTCGGTCCCTTCGGATGTCACAAGGAATGAATATCATCACAGCATGGCCCTTCTACGCTTAGCTCAGTCCAGGGTGTTATTGTATTGGAAGCAAAAAGCTAATGTGAAATGGCTACGTGAGGGGGATGCGAATACTAAATATTTTCATCAAACTATGAAAGGCAGAAGGCGTAGACAATCCATCAGACGGATACTGAAGGTTGATGGCGTGGAGTGTGCAACTGCAGCTGATATCGAAGCAGAGGCAGTTCGGTATTTTCAGACGTTATTCACGGAGGAACAAACTTCACCATGTTATTCTGTTATTCGTTAATCCCCAGTTTGCTGTCTGCTGAGGATAATATTATATTGACGGGTATACCAGATATGCAAGAGGTAAAAGAAGCAGTTTGGGATCTTAGTCCCACAAGTGCTACAGGTCTAGATGGTTTCCCAGGTTCATTTTATCGTCGTGTTTGGGCAGTTATACAGATGGATGTACATAAGGCATTGCAGGAATTTTTCTTGGGCATTCCTCCCCCGCGTCAGGTCGCGGCTTCCCTTATTACATTAACACCGAAAGTTATAAACCCACAAACATTCTCAGATTATCGGCCAATTTGTTTGACAAATTTTCTTGCCAAGGTAATCACACGTTTAATCTCGACTCGCATGGCAAATTTTCTACCACGTCTAATCTCTCCTGAGCAAGCGGGGTTTCTGAAAGGCTGCGATATTACAGAGCAAATATTACTGGCGCAAGGGATGGTACATGCATTGGATAGACCAGTAGTGGTCATGTCATAGTTATGCTTGATATGACTAAAGCATTTGATAGGGTTAGCTGGTCTTATCTTCGTCAAGTATTATTGGCTATGGGATTTCATGTATGCTTTGTTCGTCTCATTTTAAATAACTTGTCTGCAACAAAATGTTCAGTGCTTATTAGTGGTAAGCCAGCGGGTTTCTTTCCAGTCTCCAGAGGGGTTAAGCAGGGGGATCCACTATCTCCGTTGTTATTTATTTTATCTTTAAAAGGCTTTTCATGTGGCCTAAAGCGTTTGATGCAGGATGGCACAATTCATGGTTTTATTGCTTGCCGTGTACCCCAAGTTTCACATTTGGGATTTGCTAATGATCTGGTAGTATTCTTGTACGGCTCAATTGCAAATTTACGACGCTTCAGATTATTCTTAGATGACTATCAGCGTCCTTCAGGACAATTAGTCAATTTTCATAAATGTCAGGTGGTAGTTAGTGCGGGAGTTTCAGGGACAAGAGCTTCTCAGACGCTAGGCATGCGATTGACGCAATTGCCCATGAAATATTTGGGTTCATACTTATATAAATGTATTAATTGCGCTGCTTAATGTACATCATTGTTAGCACACGTAGATGCAAAATTAAATTTATGAGCTACTAAGTTTCATCATTTGCGGGTCGATTGGTTCTGATACGTCATGTCCTCGGATCTATGCCATTGCATATTATTGCGAGCTCAAGACTTCCGAAGAGTGTAGTTCAGACAATTAATAGGCGCATGGCTCATTTTCTTTGGAAAGATCGCTATCATTGGCGCTCTTGGGAACGAGTCTGCTGTCCGACAGACTTAGGAGGCTTGGGAATTCGTAACTTGGATATGTTACAACAAGCTTATGACAGTCTTTTGTGTTGGCAATTTCACACATTGCAGAGCCTCTAGGCAACATACAGTCGCGAGCGAATATGGACGAAGAGGAGTAGTGTCCGCTGCCCAGTATGATTCTCCCATTTGGAAGCGCATTTGTAGAGTTAACTCTTCATGGAGCATCACGTTTCTCATACACCTGATGTCGTTTCTTGGACTGCAGATTCGTCGGGTCAGTTTTCATTACGATCAGCTTATATCCAGCTATGTACTCATATGTCTCCTTTTGAATGTGCAAAGTTTGTTTGGTGGCCGACCTTGCCTTCTGAGGCAAAACTTTTTCTGTGGAAGTTATGGATGCGTGCATTGCCTTTATTAGATAATATATGCTCATGGCACGCAATATTTCCATCTCAATGTGTTTTTTGTAAGGTCCATTCTGACAGGCGAGACCATATTTTTCTGCACTGTCCGGTCATTCTCCCTATTTGGTAGGAAATGTCAATCTTATTTTCTGGTCCACTCCCACGGCATGATGCAATTCAAGGATACTTAATTCGCTGGTGGCGCACCTCCGCTGCCACTTCGATGATTGGCCAGCTGAGGGCAGTGGTTCCGTCTCTCACAGTTTGGGTGATTTGGAAGGAATATACATCTATCAGATTTGGTGATAGTTCTTTTTCATACAACCACTTATTTGAGCGAATTCGTGAGCAAATATTTATTTGGTGTGCTTCAACTAAAAGACGTAAATTTTCGATGTCGTTGCCTCATTTGGTAGACATGAAATTTTCACCAAAATTGCTTCATCGACAGCACAGAGTCGTCTGTTGGGAGTTACCGCCATCAGGTCGTTTTAAACTCAACATTGATGCTACGGCTGGACGGCTGCAACAGGAGCTATGCTTTGTAATGATTTGGGAGAATTTGTTTCGGGGGTTACTTTTTCTTTACCGTCTGCAACCCCATTGCGCGCTGAGCTTATGGCGTGGATTTATATCCTTTTATACTATGCGAGAGATTATGACAGACTAAACATGGAGACTGATTGTCGCTCACTCTTATCATTTATGTCACATCCAGAACGTTATACTAGCACTTTATTGGTGGATCTTCGTCGATCTATCGAATTCCTTTGTCTTAGTGCTTCAACTTTATAGCATTGCCCGCGTGAAGCAAATGCAGCGGCGCATTCACTTTCTCGTCATGGGCTGCGGGCATCAGGAGAAATCGAATTTTCTTCATTTTCACGCTTGCCATGCGAGGTCCGGGGAGCTATCTTATTGGATACTCCAGTCCCACATTTGCGTCTCTGACACTAGTCTCCCATTGGGTTAGCACTCTTACGCTCGTGTTGCCTATATCACTAGTTGATATAGGCAACGTCGGTATGTTTTCCTCTTTTGCTACTAAATTCGATTATGTTGCCATCAATAGTGCAGATAAAGCTTTTTTTTATTACCATGCGAGGGCATCATCTCCTGAACGCCGGAACTTGAAGACTATATTACAGCTGACCATCACCTGGAGTTGCCTGTATTCATAATGAATACAGGCAACATGGGTAAAATATAAAGCTACGATATTCTATTGTTCATCTTTCTGTTTTTACTTTTTCTGATAGATTTTATTTTGTGGTACATAACACTGCAGAGAGTTGGATTTTAGCGTCCACATATCACAGCAAGCGCCAGCCAAACAACAGTAACTGTTGCATTTTAGGTGTCCGCATGCACCAGCGGCCCAACAACACCAACTCTTATAGTTTAGAGATAGATGTGCATTTGATGTTAACAGAACAATTTTCATTTTTCATTCCACGATTTCTATCATTTTCTTTTTGCAGGTGCTATTTTACATATTATGCATTTCATTTACTTTTGCGTAGGAGAGTCTCCTACATCATATGTAACCGCGGTATTCCTCCGCCACAAGTGAGGGCAGATTATTAATAAAACAGCCAGACGGTGTCGTCCGTCTTTCACTAAAAAAAATATGTATTACATATATACATTGTATACGGCCGTAAGGCCTATTTAGGACAAAATGGCTTTATTTCATGATTATGTATATTTATATGTATAGTATGCAATAAGGTATGAATTACGATATAAGTTGTATAATTAGGTGACATGACAAGGAAATTAGAAAATAAGTGTTTTAAATTCGTAAGTGTTGAAATTCAAGTTGTATATGAAAATGAAAATTTAACCAAGTGGTGTTGGGTGAAAAATCATAAAAAGGGTTATTTTGCGGTTACATGGCCGAGTGGTGTCCTGTTGGGGGAAAAATGGTATTTTCTTAAGTTATGACATGTAGGATGTAAATAAGCAGCGGATGTAAATGATAAGTTGCAGAATGATCAAAATACCATCATTTGACTGAGTATCATGTTGCATGAAATAAGATGTTTGAAAAGTTCTTTTTTATCGCATAACATGTTTTAAAGGTTCACCTTTGCACGTAGAATTATATGTAGATAGATATCCCAAGACAGATTTACAGTATGTGTATGTTTATTTGGTGCTCCGGCATAACATCAGAACCGGAGTGGTGGATGTCATGGGGCATGAACATGTTATTGATGATTGGAGCGCCGCATGATATCGTAACCCAAGGGGGTTGATGTCATAGGCATACAATACGTGGGATTATTCCGTTTGTATGATGATATAATTTGCATGCACGGTACAGTGTCAGTTATCATATGAAAATATTATGTTTTCACATGTTACAGAAAAATGGATGTCGTTGCGTGATTAAAGTTTGTGTTTATTACATTGTTTAAATACATTGCATCATAATAGTATTGCATTTACAAGACCTGTACAAGACTGGATTATTTAGATGATAAGATTTAAGATTAATACATCTTAGACATTGGTAAAAATTCTAAGTGTGGATGAACATGATAGTAGCATTCTTTAGGAACTTGACAGTATAAATGGTTATCTCTCAAAGTTGGAGACGCATTTTCTTTATGTTCCTTATTATGTATATCATTACTTTATCACTCCATCTCCCCATGCATGATCCACATAACGTATCTAGTAGGACTACTTGATGGGCGATTATGTTTTATCGCTCACACTTACCTTTAATCACTTGCAGAGGATAGGGTCCCTGAGATCGGATTTATAGACGACGTGCCTCACATAGACAACCCGTGAGAGATGCGTATTCCAGGACTTAGCTCTTGGAGATTTAAATATCATCATTTGTACTTATATTATTTTGGGACATGTACTTCATGACTTCTACAGATTTGACGATTTGTATATTTATGCATGTTGTACGCTTACATTTATGTTGCTTCTGATATATCGACTCATGTTTCATGTCGACATGCAAATGTATGTGTCGACGCCTTGTACTTTTCGTAGCAGAGTAGGGCAGGTGCATCGGGCCAGAACCCTAGTTTCGGGCGGGGTGCTACATCAAACACCTCAAAATTTTGTGCACCACATGAGAAATTCAATACCAAAGTCATACCGTAGTTACATATATCAATTATCCATCATTTTATTTATTTTCTTGAAAATTCAAATTCAAAATTGTTACAACCCATGGACGAATTTCCTACACCACTTGGAGATGAGATTATACATTTTTTTATATACTATATGGTCTATATAGCATTTAGCATATCTAAAGGGTTCATGATTAATTGGAGAAAAATTGCGTAATTGATGGAATTCAAAAATTCAAGTTTCTACATCATATTAAAGGGGGACGCTTTTCTACATGTATAACATGTATCTACACATATTTTACACACTCAAGACCTATCTTGGAGTATTCTAGAAGACAAGATTCAAGTGATTGAAATTTACCATGTTTATGAAGATACTATATTATTACTCATTCGAAATTAAAAAATTATTTTCAGCACATGTGTGCTAAGGTGGGCGGCTGATTTAAGCTTACATGGAGCCTAGGTGGAGCTTATCTTGCACTGTGATTGGTGATCTATAAAAGAATTCAAATATTTATGGAGATCAAGATACACAAGGCAATGTTTCAAATTTCAAAAATAATGCTGAAGTTTTCAGCATGTTGGCCGATTTTTTGAAGGGAGCTTTCAAGACTCAAATCATTCTAAAAACAAGAAGACATCACACTAATTGTTGATTGCGGATCAAGATATTCAAAATTCAAATTGTTTTTTGATTTTTGGTGATCATCCATGTCATATATTATGTGCCAAGATGGCTTAATGAAGACCCAATCATAGAGTGACAACAAGGTAAAGACACATTACTTATCTAATCATATCTAGCCAAATAAGCAAAGGTACGCCACAAGGTTTTGTAAGATATCTTCCAAGAGCATTCAAGACATTTTTTTCAAGACACTTCTCAGCCCTAGGGGCGTGCAACACGTTACAAAAAGAGGAGGAAGATCAAACACAAAAACAAGACACATATTCCACAAGCTATTAAGTGAAAAGCAAGAATTCTCTTCATCTCTAATCTTCTTCTCTTGCACAAAGCCTTAAGCCTGTCAAGCATACATTCTATATTTTGTATAGGCCTCATATAAACAACCCTTATGCATTTCATACTTGTGAAAGGTTGAGCAAGGTGTGACCAAACCTTCATTATTGAGGTGGTGGTGATTTTGTTGATTGTTGTTGTGATTTGTCCTAAAAGGGTTGGGCATTAAAGGAGTTTGTGTATTAATCTAGCCACCCTTGTTCTATGGTGACTTTGGTGATTAGTGAATACCGAGAAAGGTCTCCTTGAAAACTGGAGTAGGTCACATTGACCGAACCAGTATAAAAATTTGTGTGTCCTTACTTTTTTACACTTATGCTTTCGGTACTATTTTTGTAACATTTCCAAAAAAACTGACAAAAATAGCCAAAGATTTTCAAAATTCATAAAATTTTGTAGAGACATACATAAAGGTCTTAGGTTTAATTTTAGACAAGTTTCATCGAATTTGGATAATCATAAGTCATCCAAACATTCAAAGTTCTGAGACTAGTACAATCTGATTTTCAGATTGGTAGAGGTTGAGAACATCAATGTGGTTGACATGCCTGCCAAAGGAATTCTGAAAACCTGTTGCATACCATTAAATTAGACACTTAGCAGATGTCTCATCAAAATTTCAGATCATTTGGAGTTGTCATTAATTGGGAATTAATTTTTCATTATAAGATAAAGTTTTCACTAATTGACAGGGTCCAATCAAAAACAACTTTTCAGAGTTTTAGGCTTTGAATTTTATATTTACCATTTTAAAGTACAGTGTATCAAAATTTCACGAATTTAAAATGTCCAGAACCTATTCATTTAATTATTCAAAAATAGGGTCTGAAAACAGATTCTGTTTTTAGAAGTGATTATTGGTCAATAAACATTTTGAAAAATCATTTTTTCCACACTCACTATTCAACCCCTCCCCCTATCTAGTGGTGCTATACAGGTCCAACATTATCTACATGACCCTAAACATATCTTGCAGCTACAGCCATTGACGATCCAAAATGATGCTACCTATGAAGAGGTACTAATACGTATTGTGGACCGCAAGGAGCAAATATTGAGGAGGAGATCGATTCCGTTCTTAAAGGTGCAATGGAGTAATCATTTCAAATGAGAAGCGACTTGGGAGCCAGAACAGCAGATGTTGAAGTACTATCATCAACTCTTCGAGTAAATGTACTTAAGTTTTGAAGACAAAACTTTTCATAAGCGGGGAGAATGTTATGCCGCTAAATTTTGTTACCTCAGTAGGTGTTTAAATTTTAGTAATGTTCGAATTATGCTCGTGTGATAATTTATTCGGTATATTGGTTATACTAGTGAATTCGATAACAAACACCTTCCAGTTTACGATAAAATTGAAATAAGACTACTTGGTAGCGACTTAAGTGACTAGGCTAAATTAAATAAAAACAAAAAGACATGTGTTGTACCCAACGAGGAAACACATTGTACTTCAGACATGTCTAAGTGAATTTATAAAAATTTGCATTTTCGAGTACAATTTATTTAGTTTTATGATTACTTCTTTAATTAGATTTGTGTTAAGTAAAATATTGTATAATAATTCAAGCATGAATTATAGACTATGTGAAGTGGCCAATTCACCCCAAGGGCCTAGGAGATTTCGGCCACAAGGATAAAAAGGGCCTTAGAAGGTTTTCCTTCAAATTAAAAGAAGGCTAATCATAAGGGCCTCCTTTAAATAAGCCCAAATAGCAATTAAACCATTTTAAGTGGTGGGGCAATTTTTCCCCAACTCCTACAAAGTTTCGGCCAATGTGTCTAAGGAGGATCATAATTTTTCCTAATTATATTTTAGGAAGAGAAAAAGGGGAAATAGTTAATTAAAAAAGGGGCAACTACCCACATATCTTTTCATTAAAGAAAATTAAGCATCGTAAGGGTCATTTAAGGCCCTAACCACTGGATCCCCACTATGGTTAACCAAGGAGAATTTCAAATCTTACCATGGTTACTTTATATTAACCACAAGGTTAAAGTAACTAAAGTTAGCCTAAAAGTAACTATGATTGGATAAAGTAACCCAAGTTAGTCATAAAGTAACCTTGATTAGTTAAAGTAACTAAAGTAAATTAACCTAACCATGCCATGGTACCCCCCTTATCCCCTCTCTTGCTTCCAACGGCTAACCCCTTAGCCTAAGTGAAGAAAATTTTCTCCAAGAAAACCCTAGAACTCTCTCTTACTCTTAATCCACAAGAACACACAACGAGTAAGAAACTTTTCCTCTCTTATCTCCAAAGCACACGGCAAGAAGGGAACCAAAAAGATTCTAGAGTCCTCCAAGTGCAAACTTGGTCTAGGTGAGTGCACCCTAAACTCCTTAAGAGTGTTTATGTTTTACATGGTGAAACTCACAAGACACCCTTGTTTCTTGTTGGAACCGTGACCTTCAAGGAGTCACTAGGAGAAAAATTTTGAAGAATTAAGGAAGATTGACATTTGGTTAGTTAGGACCATCTCCACCACCAAGAATCACTTTGGTAAGACCATCTAAGCCTCTATTTAGCTCTATCTTGTACTTGAGATAAAAGCTAGTGTTTGTTCTTTTCCTCCTCCAAACCGTGGGGAATATGTAGTGAAGAGGAGGAAGACTTCACTCATTCCATACACATTCCAAGCTTAGGAAAGGTGTAAGCTTGAAAAAGGCAAGTACATGTGTGAAAGTATATGCTTGAATGTCTAGATGTTACTAAGTTTTAATCTTAGATGTAAAATGCTAAGCTTGAAGAATGAAGTTTTCGGATTTCTAAGATAAATGGCTTGCATGTATGAGATCTTCCTCAAAGGTGGACTCTTTGCTCTTTTTTAAGCATGAATATGATGTTAATCTAAGATGAATATTGCAAAGTTTTCTTCTTTTACATGTAAGAGGGACGGTTGGCTGAAAATGGGGGATAAATGTGGTTCTTGTGATAGATTATAACTTGTGGGGTAAAGGATGTGCACAAGATGTATGCTTTATAGCTTATGTGTGATATGTTCATTATGGAAATACGATTTAAGCCCTTGAATGTGTATGAAACGGGCTGTCTTGGGTTATGGTATGTATACACTAATTATACCACGAATAGATTTTATTATGAACAAAAGGTGCAAGATCAAAGTGTGTTATGTGTAACCTTCAAACTATTTTTGAAGTGATTTTGTAGATGACCTCTAGCATGTCTTAGAACCTGTAAAGTTTATGCTAAAAGGTGTATTTGATGACTAGTAAGTTTTTTATGAAGAATAACTCAAGTTGGAATACTTTTAGTAAAGAAAGGTGACAAAAATGGAAAATACTGGAACTGGGCAGAATAGTGTGACGTTTTGTGTGACCTTAAAATGGATCTTAGAAGTATGCAATTAAGTTAATTTTTGGTATGACATTAGCCTTGTGTATGTAGCGAATATGAGAGTTGGAATTTTGGTAAAATAAGTTGTGGTTTATCCTTAATGGAATTTTTAGTAAAACTGGTCAAGCTGAAATTTACTGGACTGGAAAGAATTTAACTGGTGTATTGATTAACCCGAAAATGGACCTTAGAAATATGCAAAAAGGCTGATTTTTGGTATGATTCTAGTCCTACGTTTTTACTAAGTCTGTAAGTTGAAATTCTCAAAAAAGGGCTTACGCTTCGGTCCCAATAAATTTCGTAGTATGACTGGCCACTCCAGAAATCAGCATGTACCCGTTTTGGAAAAATGAATAAAAGACCCCTTGAAAGTTATTATGTTACTCCGGAAATTTTATGGAAATGACTTAGGACATAGGTGAGCATGTCCATGTAATTTAATCAGCTTGGAATAATTATTTGAAGGGGTAAATACCAAGGTAAAGCGAACGCTACTAAAGTGGAAAATTGGGCTGAAGTTACAGAACTAGTTGGAGGCTTCGTTCCTGTGATAGAGGTTTGTGATAGAGGTATTGTCTGCCTACCACTTACCCTCCCCATACCCTAACGATAGCTTTTGCTGTCGTTGGGATATACTGGATTGGATGATGATGATGATGATGATGTTCCTGTGATTTAGACCTGTTTAATCGATTTGAGCTTATGTACAATATTTATTGGCATGTTTACCGTATTTTCCCAGGCATGGCCCAAATTAAATAAAATTTATTGCGCTTAAAAGAAATGTGAAATAAGAGTACTGCACTACTGAATTCAGCAGTACCCTGTTTGGTGATTTAATTGTTTAAGGGTCTTACATGTCTTGAAACGTTACGAAAATTTTATGGCACGTAGAAAAGACACCCTTATGCATATGTATGACAAGAAATCATGATAATGGGCCTAAAACATGAGGTTTTGAGGCCGTACAAGCGGAACGATAATTCTGGAAATTTTTTCAGCTAAAGAATAAGATCGTACTTGTATGTGTGTAACGCATCATGTCATGAATTCCGTTGGGCACGTCATACATTGCATCATCGTCACTTATATGATTCATGAAACTTATTTATGACAAAGAATGATGAAAAGCGTTTTTTTAAGGAAAAGATTTCATTTTGAAAAGAACGCTTTCCCTCGGTACCGAGTGTTTCTGGCCAGCAGGACCCGCTCCAGATCCAAGGTTAATTGATCTGATGATTATGACCGTTCAGGCCCCGAGAGAATAGACCTGATTATGATGATTATGACCGTACATGCCCGGAGAGAATAGACCTGGTTAGGATGATTATGACCGTACAGGCCCGGAGAGAATAGACCTGGTTATGACGATTATGAGCGTACAAGCCCGGAAAGAATAGACCTGATGACTATGATATGACTGTTTTTGAATCCGAAAATAATAGATTCGGAGAGAAGAATATGACCGACTCAAATCCGAAAAGAATAGATCTGAACACTCTCTTGTTTTCTTGACGATTATGTTTTGAAAGAAAGAATGAAAGAACTTATCCTCATGTTATCATGATGCATCACATGTGCATACTCAAGCATATTGCATTTAATGGTTCATCGAATATTTAATACATGTCACTTAGACTAAGATGTTATGACTCGGTAGCTCCTAAGTTATGATCTTTAATAAGTTATGATCTTTAACAAGTTATGAGCGGATTACTTATGGATATTGGATGGAAGGTCAGGTATGTTTCTAAACCGAATTTTGGGGTTCGGTTCTTGTATATACTTTCCATTTAGTACACGATTATTTATGGTTTACTTGCTGGTGACGTCACTCACCCCTTATTTTTCCTCCCAGAACCTGCAGGAAATAGGGTCGAATGGATCGAAGACGAACCTAGGGTTCCTTATCCGTAGAAGAGCGAGAGGTGGATAACTTAAGGAAATTCTGCTATGATGGAAGTGATTGATGAACTTGCATGAATTAATGTTGGAAACATTGACTTTTGGATATCCGTATCTTGTGAACTTGTCTGTAAGACTCATGATGGTTGTTTAGACGCTTTTATTTTAAAAGTTTTTATTCTGCCTCAGTTTTGCTTACTTGTTAACGCGTAAGCATGATAGTCCACATATTTTATTCTGGACTATGATATGTTATGGATTGACGCCTGGTACTCTCCGTAGTGAAGTACGACAGGCGCACCGTATCCGGCTGAGCCGGGGTGCGGGGCGCCACAGGTGGTATCATAGCTGAGGCTCTAGATCCGGACAGAATATAGAATTAAGTTATGATTTTAGCAAATTAAGTTTGATCTTAGATCTAAGTCATGATCCTAGATGTTAGTTGACCTTAGACTAGGATGACTTAGACTGGAATTTAAGGTTTGGATATGATGATAAAACCCTAGTTGACGACATTTTATAGAATTTGATCCATATCATATCTATTTACATGCCACTGGGAAGATTTCAACCATCTACTATGAATGATGAGGAAACTAAAATGTTTAAGTTTGAGAGAGGGTTAAACCCTAGAATCAGGACATGGTTGGTCAATGCAAACCCGACAAATTTTGGTGCACTACTGGACGCTTGTTACAGAATAGAGAGGGATATCATTCGTCGTGATGAGATAGGATAGAAAAGAGGAAGAGAAACATCAGGGAATGGAGGGTCCTGAAAAGCCACAAGGCAGAACTAAAAAGGCCCAGGACGACAAAGAAAGAATTGGTTTCAATGTCGTTCTCAAAAGAATCAGTCAAAGAATCAAGGCCAGCAGTCTGCTATCCCAAATTTTCCTCACTGCAATAAGCGTCACGTTGGGGAGTGCAACTTTCTGGCAGGAAAGTGCATTGGGTGTGGCAAGGTGGGACACATCCTCAAAGATTGTCCAAATAAGGGAACTACATGCTTTCGGTGTAGAAAAGTAGGACACATGGCCAAAGATTGTCCGGAGAAAGGGGCCCCACAGCAGCAACAACCTAAGAACCAGCGTCTGCGTACTAATGCGAGAGTTCATGCTATGACAGACGAAGCTGCTGAAGAGGCCAATGATGTAGTGGCAGGTACATTTTAGAGTTTATGCAATATTTAGATTTTGTCAATACTATTTCCCTGCTGCTGCTTAGTAAATCTCGCATATCCAGAAGCTATTTTAGTATGCTCAGTGTCTGCCAATATACTATTTGATAGCGGTGCTAGCCACTCCTTTATATCAAAGAAATTCGCAAAGAATATTGATCACAATCCAACCTATAGTGATACGCCCTATAGAGTTCAAGCAGCTGGGGATCAGGTGCTTGTGTCTCACCACATTTTCAGAAACTGCGAACTTGAGTTCAATGATCACCGGTTTGATGCCGACCTAATTCCCATACCCATGACGGATTTCGATGTGATTCTTGGGATGGATTGGCTCTCCAAGAATTTTGTCCACATCGATTGTAGTGAGAAGCGGGTTACGATTAAGGATCCCACACGTAAGGAAGTAAACTTTCAAGGAGGCTCGAAATTAAGGAAGTGCCCCAGGAATGTTTATGTAAATGTGATTCACGCCAGCAAGGCGTTGAAGAAAGGACACGAAGGGTTTCTCGTTTATGCAATAAATGTCAATCAAGCGCCCTCTGACCTTTCTCAAGTCTCGGTAGTCCGAGAATATCCTGATGTGTTTCCAGAGGAACTACCGGGCCTTCCTCCGGAACGAGAAATATCTTTTGAAATTAATCTAATTCCGGGAGCGGAGCCAATATCGAAGGCTCCCTATCGAATGGCAACTGCGGAATTGAAAGAGTTGAAAGAATAGTTACGTGAATTGTTAGAGAAGAAACTCATTCGCCCGAGTATTTCGCCTTGGGTTGCCTCCGTGCTGTTTGTAAAGAAAAAGGACAGAAGTATGCGGTTATGTATAGATTATCGAGAACTCAACAAGATCACTATAAAGAACAAGTACCTATTGCCTAGGATCGACGATATGTTCGATCATCTTTGGGGAGCACAAATTTTCAGTAAAATCAATCTTCATTCCGGATACTTTAAATTAAAGATCAAATCTGAGGACGTCCCGAAAACTGCATTCAGAACCCGTTATGGACATTTCAAATTTCTTGTAATGCCGTTTGGATTGACCAACGCCCCCGCGGCATTTATGGATCTAATGAATCGAGTATTTCAAGAGCAACTGGACAAGTTCATAGTAGTCTTCATTGACAATATCTTGATCTACTCACCTGATGAAGAGACCCACGTGACCCATTTAAGGACCGTCCTCGACATCCTACGAGGAAAACAACTGTATGCTAAATTTAGCAAATGCGAATTCTTGCTACGCAGTGTAGCATTTCTAGGACACGTAATATCTGAGGATGGTATATCCGTAGATCCCAAGAAAATCGAGGCAATCACAGAGTGGCCAAGGCCGACCAACGTTACAGAAGTACGGATTTTTCTTGGTCTCGCCGGCTACTATCGTAAGTTTGTTGAGGGATTTTCTCGAATTGCTATGCCTCTTACCCATTTGACACAGAAAAAGACCAAGTTCGAATGGACCTCAGATTGTGAAAAGAGTTTTACTTAATTAAAGGAGAAGCTAACTTCTGCCCCAGTTTTGGCACAACCTATTCCGGGTGAAAATTTTGTGGTGTATAGTGACGCCTCTAAGAATGGACTTGGATGCGTACTAATGCAGAAAGATCGAGTAATTGCATATGCATCTAGACAGCTAAAACCATTTGAACAAAATTACCCGGTACACGATCTTGAATTAGTAGCCGTAGTCTTTGCCCTAAAAATATGGAGACATTATTTGTACGGTGAGAGGTGCGAAATTTTCACAGATCACAAGAGCCTTAAGTACCTCTTCACCCAAAAAGAATTAAACATGCGGCAACGCATATGGCTAGAATTGATGAAGGATTACGACCTTTCTATTCAGTATCATCCAGGAAAAGCCAATAAAGTTGCCGACGCTCTGAGTAGAAAGGCAAGCCATCCGCGTCAACCACCTCTGCAGCGTGATATGGAAGAATTTGATCTTGAGGAGGTTGAGTCCATTGAGGGCATGCTCGCAAAGTTGGTATTGGTTCCTTCGCTGATAGACAAGATTAAGGAGGGTCAAGAAAAGGATGAAACATTGAAGAAAATAGAGGACATGCTGAGAACAAAACCCTCTGAGGATTTTAAGATCAGAAATGATAATAGCTTATGGTTTCGAGAACGACTGTGCGTATCCAATGACGATGATATAAGGAACAAAATTCTTCGTGAAGCCCATAATACACGTTTGCCTATCCATCCTGGAGCCAACAAGATGTACCAAGACTTAAAACAAAGATTCTAGTGGCATGGCATGAAAAGACAAATTGCGGAGTTCGTAGAAAAATGCCTTGTTTGGCAGAAGGTGAAAGCGGAACATCAGAGACCCGCCGGATTACTACAACCTCTTGAAGTCCCCGAATGGAAGTGGGATCATATTACTAGGGATTTCGTGACTGACTTACCCAAGACAAAGAATGGACATGATGCCATTTGGGTGGTCGTTGATCGTCTAACAAAATCTGCTCATTTCATGGCTATGATGATCAAGGCTCCTATGGAGAAGTTGGCTACGATGTATGTTGAACAAATAGTGAGCCTTCATGGAGTACCCATAAGCATTGTATGTGACCGCGACCCTCGTTTTACATCTCGATTTTGGACAGCTTTTCAAAAAGCGATGGGCACTGAGATACGAATGCGCTATGCATTTCACCTTCAAACGGATGGTCAATCGGAAAGAACCATCCAAACGCTGGAAGACATGTTGCGAGCTTGCATACTCGACTTTAGGGGAAGTTGGGACAGAGGTCTCAAACTAGTAGAATTCTCTTATAACAATAGTTATCATCAATCCATTGGGATGGCTCCTTGTGAAGCACTATATGGGAGAAAGTGCCGCTCTCCATTGTATTGGGCCGAAATCGGAGAAAAGATTCTCACAGGACCTGACCTAATAGAACAAACGTGGGAGAAAGTAATGATTATCAAACAAAGGTTGCAAGCAGCCCAAGATAGAAGCAAGGTTTCGGCAGACGAGAAACGGTGGAATTTCAAGCTGGGGAAATGGTATTCTTGAAGGTATCGCCGTCCAAAGGAGTTAAGAGATTCGGTATCAAAGGGAAATTAAGCCCAAGGTTTATTGGACCCTATGAGATTCTTGAAAGTGTTGGAGAAGTCGCTTACCGGTTACCGATACCGCCATCACTATCTCAATTACATGATGTGTTCCACGTATCTCAGCTTCGTCGGTATGTGCACGAGCCTAGCCATATCATAGAGGAACAGCCTTTGAAAGTTGAAGCCAATGCGACATATGTGGAAGAACTTGAAAAGATAGTTGATCGTAAGGAAAAGACGTTAAGGAAACAATCCATACCCATGGTTAAGGTGCAATGGAAGCATCACTCGGTTGATGAAGCTACTTGGGAGATGGAAGAAAACATGAAGAACTTGTACCCTCACCTTTTTGATTAGCGCTCTTTAAGTTTCAAGGACAAAACTTGTAATAAGGGGGGAGGATGTTGTACCCAACGAGGAATCACATTGTACTTGAGACGTGTCTAAGTGAATTCATGAAAAGTTGCATTTTCGAGTACAATTTATTTAGTTTTATGATTACTTCTTTATTTAGATTTGTCTTAAGGAAAATATTGTATAATAATTCAAGCATGAATTATGGACTATGTGAAGTGGCCAATTCACCCCAAGGGCCTAGGAGATTTCGGCCACAAGGATAAAAAGGGCCTTAGAAGGTTTTCCTTCAAATTAAAAGAAGGCTAATCATAAGGACCTCTTTTAAATAAGCCCAAATAGCAATTAAACCATTTTAAGTGGTGGGGCAATTTTTCCCCAACTCCTACAAAGTTTCAGCCTATGTGTCGAAGGAGGATCATAATTTTTCCTAATTATATTTTAGGAAGAGAAAAAGGGGAAATAATTAATTAAAAAGGGGGCAACTACCCACATAGCTTTTCATTAAAGAAAATTAAGCATGGTAAGGGTCATTTAAGGCCCTAACCATCGGATCCCCACTATGGTTAACCAAGGAGAATTTCAAATCCTAACATGGTTACTTTATATTAACCACAAGGTTAAAGTAACTCAAGTTAGCCTAAAAGTAACTATGATTGGATAAAGTAACCCAAGTTAGTCATAAAGTAACCTTGATTAGCTAAAGTAACTAAAGTAAATTAACCTAACCATGCCATGGTACCCCCCTTATCCCCTCTCTTGCTTCCAACGGCTAACCCCTTAGCCTAAGTGAAGAAAATTTTCTCCAAGAAAACCCTAGAACTCTCTCTTACTCTTAACCCACAAGAACACACAAAGAGTAAGAAACTTTTCCTCTCTTCTCTCCAAAGCACGCGGCAAGAAGGGAACCAAGAAGATTCTAGAGTCCTCCAAGTGCAAACTTGGTCTAGGTGAGTGCACCCTAAACTCCTTAAGACTGTTTACGTTTTACATGGTGAAGCTCACATGACACCCAAGTTTCTTGTTGGAACCGTGACCTTCAAGGAGTCACTAGGAGCAGAATTTTGAAGAACTAAGGAAGATTGACCTTTGGTTGGTTAGGACCATCTCCACCTCCAAGAATCACTTTGGTAAGACCATCTAAGCCTCCATTTAGCTCTATCTTATACTTGAGATAAAAACTAATGTTTGTTCTTTTCCTCCTCCAAACCGTGGGGAATATGTAGTGAAGAGGAGGAATACTTCACTCATTCCATACACATTCCAAGCTAAGGAAAGGTGTAAGCTTGAAAAAGGCAAGTACACTATAAATACTCATGGCTTGTGTGTGAAAGTATATGCTTGAATGTCTAGATGTTACTAAGTTTTAATCTTAGATGTAAAATGCTAAGCTTGAAGCATGAAGTTTTCGGATTTCTAAGATAAATGGCTTGCATGTATGAGATCTTCTTTGAAGGTGGATTATTTGCTCTTTTATAAGTATGAATATGATGTTAATAAAAGATAAATGTGGCAAAGTTTTCTTCTTTGACATGTAAGAGGGACGGTTGGCTGAAAATGGGGGATAAATGTGGTTCTTGTGATAGATTATAACTTGTGGGGTAAAGGATGTGTACAAGATGTATGCTTTATGGATTATGTGTGATATGTTCATTATGGAAATACGATTTAAGCCCTTGAATGTGTATGAAACGGGCTGTCTTGGGGGTATGGTATGTATACGCTAATTATACCAAGAATAGATTTTATTATGAACAAAAGGTGCAAGATCCAAGGTGTGTTATGTGTAACCTTCAAACTGTTTTTGAAATAATTTTTAGATGACCTCTAGCATGTCTTAGAACCTGTAAAGTTTATGATAAAAGGTGTATTTGATGACTAGTAAGTTATCTATGAAGAATAACTCAAGTTGGAATACTTTTAGTAAAGAAAGGTGACAAAAATGGAAAATACTGGAACAGGGCAGAATAGTGTGACGTTTTGTGTGACCTGAAAATGTATCTTAGAAGTATGCAATTAAGTTAATTTTTGGTATGAAATTAGCCTTATGTATTTAGTAAATATGAGATTTGGAATTTTGGTAAAATAAGTTGTGGTTTATCCTTAGTGGAATTTTTAGTAAAACTGATCAAGCTGAAATTTAATGGACTGGACAGAATTTAAGTGGTGTATTGATTAACCCGAAAATGGACCTTAGAAATATGAAAACAGGCTGATTTTTGGTATGATGCTAGCCCTATGTTTTTACTAAGTTTGTTGGAATTCTCAAAAAAGGACTTACGGTTCGGTCACAATAAATTTCGCAGTATGACTGGCCACTCCAGAAATCAGCATGTACCCGTTTTGGAAAAATGAATAAAAGACCCCTTGAAAGTTATTATGTTACTCCGGAAATTTTATGGCAATGACTTAGGACATAGGTGAGCATGTCTATGTAATTTAATCAGCCTGGAATAATTATTTTAAGGGGTAAATACCAAGGTAAAGCGAACGCTACTAAACTGGAAAATTAGGCTGAAGTTACAGAACTAATTGGAGGCTTCGTCCCTGTGATTTAGACCTGTTTAATCGATTTGGGCTTATGTACAATATTTATTGGCATGTTTACTGTATTTTCCCAGGCTTGGCCCAAATTAAATAAAATTTATTGGGCTTAAAAGAAAGGTGAAAGAAGAGTACTGCACTGCTGAGTTCAGCAGTACCCTGTTTGGTGATTTAATTGTTTAAGGGTCTTACATGTCTCGAAACGTTACGAAAATTTTATGGCATGTAGAAAAGACACCCTTATGCATATGTATGACAAGAAATCATTATAATGGGCCTAAAACATGAGGTTTTGAGGCCGTACAAGCGGAAAGATAATTCTGGAAATTTTTCCAGCTTAATTAATAAGATCGTACTTGTATGTATGTAACGCATCATGTCATGAATTGCATTGGGCACGTCATACATTGCATCATCGTCACGTACATGATTCATGAAACTTATTTATGACAAAGGATGATGAAAAGCATTTTTTTAAAGAAAAGATTTCGTTTTGAAAAGAACGCTTTCCCTTGGTCCGAATGTTTCTGGCCAGCAGGACCCGCTCCACATCGGGGGTTAATTGATCTGATGATTATGACCGTTCAGGCCCGGAGAGAATCGACCTAATTATGATGATTATGACCGTACAGGCCCAGAGAGAATAGACCTGGTTATGATGATTATGACCATACAGGCCCGGAGAGAATAGACCTGGTTATGACGATTATAACCGTACAGGCCCGAAAAGAATAGACTTGATGACAATGATATGACCGTTTTTGAATCCGAAAATAATAGATTCGGAGAGAAGAATATGACTGCCTCAGATCCGGAAAGAGTAGATCTCAACACTCTCTTGTTTTCTTGACGATGATGTTTTGAAAGAAAGAATGAAAGAACTTATCCTAATAATATCATGACGCATCACATATGCATACTCATGCATGTTGCATTTAATGGTTCATCGAATATTTGGTACATGTCACTTAGACTAAGATGTTATGACTCGGTAGCTCCTAAGTTATGATCTTTAATAAGTTATGATATTTAACAAGTTATGAGCAGATTACTTACGGGTATTGGATGGAAGGTCAGGTATGTTTCTAAACCGAATTTTGGGGCTCGGTTCTTGTATGTACTTTCCATTTAATTCATGGTTATTTATGGTTTGCTTGCTGGTGATGTCACTCACCCCTTATTTTTCCTCCCAGAACAGGAAATAGGATCAAATGGATCGAAGACGAACCTAGGGTTCCTTATCCGTAGAAGAGCGATAGGTGGACGACTTAAGGAAATTCTGCTATGATGAAAGTGATTGATGAACTTGTATGAATTAATGTTGGAAACATTGACTTTTGGATTTCTGTATCTTGTGAACATGTCTGTAAGACTGATGATGGTTGTTTAGACGCTTTTATTTTAAAAGTTTTTATTCTGTCTCGGTTTTGCTTACTTGTTAACGTGTAAGCATGATAGTCCACATATTTTATTTTGGACTATGATACGCTATGGATTGACGTCTGGTACTCTCCGTAGTGAAGTACGGCGGGCGCATTGTATCCGGCTGGGCCGGGGTGCGGGGCGCCATAACATGGCACAAGAAATTAGGACTACTTAAATAAAGAAAAAAAGTAGGGATTAACAAATTTTGGGGAAAAAAGAAAAATAAATCATATATGCATATATATATATATATCATAGGCCGACACCATAGTAGAAAAGGAAGAAAATTGTGGTTAGTTTAATACCCCAATAAAATGTCAAGTGTAGAAGATTGCGTAAGAACCTAATGATAAAATTTTGTCATATTCTACACACCCTAAACCTTTCTTGGCCGTGCAACACCCCACAAAAAGGAAGAAAAGATTTTCTTCTATTTTCTCTTCAACCAACAAGAAACAATCTTGTCTTTTACCCAAAATCTTACACACTTTTTACACCAATTATTATACCTTTCCATAAACCAAATAATTCCCTCCCCACTCCCTCACTAGGCCGGCCACCCTATGACTAGCGGGGAAGATTTTTCTCCCTTTTTTCCATCTTCAAGATTTACACTCATGAGGCCTCCTCCCTCTCCCAACCAAGACTATAATGACTTCTTCCACTCCCTCAGTCCACCCTCTACAACCGGCCACTCAAGCTTGAAAGAGGAGAGTTTCTCATCTCTTTCATTATTCACTCCACTCTTCCATTTACAGTTCAACAAGTTCTTATCCAAGTCTCTTTCTCCTCAAGAAAAACAAAGTCTTCCAAACCCTCTTCACCCTCCTTCGACTAAAAGTTAGCAAGAAGAACAAGAAGGAAAATTTCATCACTTCACATCAAATTAACACTCCAAGACAAGATTCAAACATCCTCGTATATAAGGAGTAGTGACCGAAATTATGTAGAGCCAAGAACCAAGAAGAAGTAAGGTAAGAACTTCCTATTGAATGAGTTAAGTTCTTCCATTTATCATTTTCCATAGGTGCTCACTGACCTCTCATTTGTACCGCCCAAACCCATGGCCTTCAAGGAGGAAAAGAAGACATTTTTCTCCAAGACAAGTGAAGAAATCTTCATCTTAAACTAAGAAATAAGTGAGAAAGGCAAGTACTCTTCCTAGATCCTTCATTTATTTCCAAAGATTAAAATATATATGTTCATACTGAAGTTGGATCATTCATGATGTACTTTCAATGTTTTGGTAGCATGAATATGTAAAGCTATGTTTCTGTGTGATGTATATCTTGTGCTATGTACTTCCATAAAAATTCGGCCAACATGATTAATATATGGACTCATATGTATAAATGGAAAGAAATGAATAATTCTTACGTGGTGTAGGTAAAAAATAATGAAAGAAGATGGAGTCATATGACATGTTAAGCAAAGAGCACTAAGAATGTAACTTTGGTACACTTGTTCATGTATTTTCCATGGTGATCATTGTCTATGTATTTTATATGGTATTTCGGGTTATATATGTTTTTGTGGTCTTGTCTTAGCATGTTTTTGGATGCATCATAATCATGACTAAATGCTAGATCACAAATGTTGTTTCTTGATGATCATCATATTCATATGACCATATATGTACACATGGCCAATGGGTTATTTTTAGCCTCTCTTACATGAGCTTGATCATCCATGTTATGTTGAAATATAATCTTTGTGGTCATAGTTCAAAAAGGTATATTTGTATGGTTTCCATCATCTTTATTCCGTAAATATTTTTCATCATGATCGTAATCTTGAAAGTCATCACTTAGATGGAAACTAAAATGTATACAATTAGAATGAATTCTAAACTTAAGATGTATGCATAAGATGTGAAAAAAAATGAGATTTATATGGTTATGTGGAAGTTCATCACATTGGTCGCCGAGTATATAAATTGTTACATGTTGTGAAGATGTATATGTTTGACCACATGGCCTAGGGCCTACTTTGTGAAATAAATAATTTTGTTACATGTTTATGTATATATATGTATGATATATAGTGGGATATAAATTGATTATGTTGCGTATGCTCTTATGACATGTTAAAGTAATTATGAAATAAGTGTCCTAAATGCTGAAGTGTGGTATCATGAGTTTATACGTAAAATGTATAAACTAAGAAAGTGACGATGGGTGAAATTGTACAAAAATGGGGCTGTTTTGGGAACTGGGACGAAAATTCCATGATGAGGGGGGTGAGAATATTACTTTCTTTAAGTTATGACATGCATGATGTAGATAAGTGTGGATCTATGATGATTAAATTTTAGAATGACTAAAAAGACCATCGACCGAGCCTAATGGACAATGGAACAAAAGTTTTGTAAAATATTTTTATCGTATCATATTATTTAAAATGTCTCGCGTGTAACAAATAATAAACACGAGAAGATTGATTCCAACGACACATACTATGTTATGATTATGTTATGTTATGTTATGGTGTGCCGGCATGACATCGGGACTGGAGTGGTAGATGTCATGGGCGTATGTTTTCGTTATGGCCGGGTGTAACACTTTGTCCGAGACACATGATCTCCCCCGTACCACATCACCGTTCATGTACATATGATGTAACACTATGTTTGGAACATTGGGATTCATATTTGTACATATGACTATATGGGAAATCATTTGATATGTCCTGCGTTATTATTCTTATGAAAAATGCTGCAACCATCTTATGAAAATGTTGTGCTTATGAAAATCTCATATTATGCATGTTCCTGGAAAAGTCATCTCTTGATATTATGGAAAGTCATGTTTCAAATTGTTTATCAAAAATGGACCATGTTACAACTTGCGAAAACTGAACTTCTATGAAACCTTTAAGTTATTGTTGGAACATCCATAAGCTTATGACATTATTAAGTGGACCCAAGAAGAACTTATGCATAGAAGTGTACTTGGTACGGACGTAAGACATGTGAACTTAGTATAAGACATGGATTGGAAATTCGGAATGGATATGTAGATGGCGTTTTTCATGAACATAGGCAGAAGGAAATTGTTAACTTTCATCATGATGTTCATTATGTATGTGTTACACATTTTATGATTATACTTATGCTATGCACTTTATTTATGAAAATGGAGACGTGTTATGTTCTTTAGTTAAGCTTTATTGTTTTATTACCCCATTAGTCTATGTATGGTCCACATGACGTATCCAGGCGGACTACGTTTTGGGCGATTAGTTCTACCGCTCATACTTGACTTTAATCACATTGTACAGAATAGGGTTTGCAGTACCAGATTCATAGAGGATGAACCCCAAGTAGACTACCCGTGAGCGAGAAAGTATGCTAAGACTTTATCTTTTGGATATGTTAGATGCTTTGATCATGATGCAATTATATTTTTTTGGGACTTTGTACATTATGACTTGTATGAATTATGACGATTTGTGTATGTATGCATGTCGTATGTTTATCTTTACGTTGCTTCCACTATATCGATTCATAATTTATGTCAACATGCACATGTATGTATCAACGCCTTGTACTTCTCATAACAGAGTACGACATATGCACTGTGCCAAGACCCTAGCCCTCGGGGGTGCTACAGGTGGTATCAGATCCTAGGCTCTAGATCCACAGCGGAAATAGTAAAGTAAAGGACTTAGAATATAACTGATGATCTTAGAACTTAAGCTATGATCTTAGACCGAGAGTAACAACCTTAGATTAAGATCACTAGAACGGTTTGGAGATAAACAGATAAAAGAATTCTACCTCTACTTAATCCATAAGATGATTACTTTGGAATCCTAATAATTCGGATTAATCCTAGGAAAGATAAATCACTTGGATTAGACTTACTTATGTTTATACGAACGGTTATATTGATATAACTATTTCAGATAGGATGTAATTACGACCTCGAGGGAAACCACACACTGATAGACCAGCACAGCTACCTCCCCCGCCGCAGGTACATCCGCCAGCAGAGTCGATACCATCGTACCAGGAGCATGTTCCATCGCCCCTACACATGCCCTAGGAGGTCTTCCACAGGTCTTTCTCGAAGCCCTAATACACATTGGTCAGGCAGTCAGAAATAATAATAATCATCATCATGCTCAACCTCCACCTCCACTACCACCACAGCAGTACGATACTTGTTTCTTCTACAGGGAGTTAAAGAGTGTCCGAGTTTAAAATTTCAAGGGAGTACCTGACCAAATGTAGCAGAGAAATGGCTTGATGAGGTGGAGAATAATTTTGAGCTGATTCAGGTAACCGATGAGATGAAGGCGTAGGTGATTCGACCTTTTCTGATTGGAAAGGCCAATCAGTGGTGGAAGACTAGCTTGCAGCACTAACGCGGACCAGTTACTTGGACCCATTTTCTAGAGGAGTTCCATAAGTTCTACATCCCACCGTTAGTGATATTACAGAGGATCGTGATGTTTAAGTCGCTGAAGCAGGAGCTAGGTATGACTGTAGCGAAGTATGCAAATCAGTTCATAGCTTTAGAGAGCTATGTCCTGTCCACGATGGGAGATGGGCGGTTGAAGATGATAAAGTTTGAGAGTGGTCTGAATTCTCGGATTCACACTTGGATTGTGTATGCTAATCCGAGAGACTCTGGGGAGTTACTCGACTCATACTATCGAGTAGAGAGAGATATTTTGAGATGTGACGAGGAGACATAGGGCAAGAGGCTCTAAGAGTTTGGAGATAACCGGTCTGGGAGATACGCCAAGACTGCTAGGAGAGAGGATGGCCGAGTACAATAGTGGTTTCAGCGTTGATCGTAGCCTCGACGCCACCCCTAGCTGCAACGTCTGCCTGCAGTGACAGCTTTTCCTCGATGCCCCATCTGTCAGAGACAGCACACTAGATCTTGCCTACTGAGGATCGACGTCTGTTTTAATTGTGGCAAGACATGCCACATGACTAGAGATTGGCCAAAGCCAAGCTCGAGTACTTGTTATGGCTGATGTTGAAGTCCTAGACACATCCGGCTTAGTGACAAGTATATTTAATTATGCAATTTAAGTATTGTTATCTGTACACGTTTGGAATTCTCTACTTGAATTATAAATTGCCTCAAGTGAGATATTAGTAAACAACATACCCGTATATGTGTTGTTTTATAATGGTGCAAGCCACTCCTTCGTGTCAAAAAGGTTTGCCAAGAACCTTAGCAGTTGTCCTTTATGGTTAGAAATGTCTTATTGTGTTCAGACAAATAAGTGATCAAGTTATCATTTCCCACAATCTATACAAGGACTGCAAAGTTAAGATGGAAGGGAAAAAGTTTGATGCTACCCTAATTCTGATACAAATTGGGGACTTCCACATCATTCTGGGCATGGATTGGCTGTTCAAACACATGCCTATATCGATTTCCGTGGGAAGAGCATAGTGATGAAGGACCTACACAAGAAGAAGTTGTTTATCTGTGGAATTCTAAGTTGAGGAAGATATCACAGAACGTTTATTTGACCGTAGCTCAAGCATATCAAGCACTGAATAAAAGAGATAAAGGTTTTCTTATATACGACCTCAGTGAAGAGCCAGAATTACCTGCACTTGGCAGCATTCCAGTAGTCAAGGAATTTCCCGGATGATTTCCCTGGCTTACTCCGGACAGGGAGATAGAGTTCGAGATTAGTGTTGTACCAGGAGCGGAGCCTATTTCTGAAGCACTGTATTGGATGGCCCTAGCAGAATTGAAAGAGTTGAAGGTACATTTACAAGAGTTGATTGAGAAGAAGTTTATACGTCCCGACGTATCACCTACGGGAGCCCCAGTTTTGTTCTTGAAGAAGAAGAATGGCATTATGAGACTGTGCATCGATTACCAAAAGCTAAACAAAATCAACATCAAGAATAGATATTCACTGCCCAGGATCGATGACTTGTTCGATCAATAGAGAGTAAGTATTTTCGATACTTAAATAACAAAGATATACTTGTATGTGTGAATATGAATCGTAACCTTGTGTAAATGGTGCCAAAGTATTCAGCAAAATTGATCTTCACTCTGGATATCATCAACTGAAAATCAAAGCAGAAGATATTGCTAAGACTGCCTTCCGTACTTGATATAGTCATTATGAGTTCTTGGTTATGCCATTCGGGTTAACTAACGCCCCCACAGCATTTATGGATCTGATGAACACTGTCTTCCAAGAGCAGCTGGACAAATGCGTGGTTGTATTCATCGACGATATTCTCATATATTCAACGCATGAAGAAGCCCATGCCGAACACTTGAGGATTGTGCTGACTGTGTTGCGGGAGAAGCAACTCTATGCTATGTTCAGTAACATTTTTGGATCATGTATTTTTCAAGGAAGGCATATTAGTTGACGCGAAGAAGATTGAGGCTATAACGGAGTGGCCAATGCCCATGAATGTGTCGAAAGTCAGAAGTTTCTTGGGAGTTACAGGATATTACCGGAAGTTTGTTTAGGGATTCTCTCGAATTGAAGTTCCATTAAACAAATTGACGCAAAAGAAGAAGAGGTTTGATTGGAATTCTGACTGCGAACAAAGCTTCACCGAGCACAAGAAAAGATTGACCTCAGCTCCAGTTTTAGCACAACCAATCTCCGATGAAGGATTCGTAATATCAGGGTCACGTCCAAGAATGGAATATGAAAAAAATAAATAACTTGTAGTATTGTGAATTTTCTATAAAATATACATGTGTTGATTCTTTTCCTTTAGGTTGCTTATTGATGCAGAAGGAGCGGGGTAATTGTTTATGCTTCGAGACAGTTGAAACCTTATGAGTAGAGTTACCCTACTCAAGACTTGGAGTTGACGGAAATAGTGTTTGCATTAAAAATTTGGAGGCATTATCTGTACGGTAAAAGATGTGAGGCCGATACGGATCATAAGAGTTTGAAGTATCTTTTCACCTAGGAAGATATGAGCATAAGACACCGGAGATGGGTTGAACTAATAAAGGACTATGATCTCACAATCCATTATCATCTAGCAAGGCAAACAAGGTAACGGACGCATTGAGTAGGAAATCGAGCCATGACGGACAGACACCACTTGAAAGGGAGATAGTTGAGTTTAAGTTAGACTTGGTTGAATCTACTGCGAATGTCCTGGCTATGTTGGTGATCACCCCTACTCTAGTTGACCGAATAAAGGAGGCCCAGAAAAGTGATACCCAGCTGATGAAGATAGCTGAAGGATTGAATGATAAGTCGGTAAAGGATTTTCTCATTCACGATGACGGCAGCCTATGGTTCCGCAGTAGATTGTGTGTGCCTGATGTTGATCAGCTTAAGAAAGAGATTATGACAGAGGCACATAGTTCATGATTATCGATTCATCCTTGAGCTACTAAGATATATGAGGATCTAAATAGGAATATTGGTTGAATGAGATGAAACACCAGATTACAGAGTTTGTTGAGCGTGGCCTTGTGTGTCAACAAGTGAAAGAGGAACATCAGTGACCTACCGATTTACTGCAGCCTCTAGAGATTCACGAGTGGAAGTGGGAACACACCACTATGGATTTTATTGTTGGACTTCCTAAGACTCGCAGCGGGAATGATACGATTTAGGTAATCGTTGATCGACTCACTAAGTCAGCATATTTCTTACCCATGTCGATTCAGGCATCGATGGAGAAGTTAGTGACCATGTACACAGATGATATTGTGAGCTTACATGGGACACCGATTAGTATCTTATGCGACAGAGGTTTGTGTTTTATTTCGTGCTTTTAGAAGGCATATCAGCAGATTATGGGTACGGAAATAAGAATTAGTAGGACTTTTTATATACAGATGGACGGGCGATCGGAGTGGACTATACATGATTTGGAGGATATGTTGCGTGCTTGCACTTTGGAGTTTAAGGATAACTGGGATAAGTCGGTGAAGTTGATAGAGTTCTCGTACAACAGTTACCACAGTTCTATCGGTATGGCAACGTTCAAACCATTGTATGGTCATAAGTGTCGATCTCCACTATATTGGGATGAAGTTGGAGAGAGAGCCGTCATGGGTCTGGAATCGGTAGAGAAGACACTAGACAAGGTCAAAGTGGTTCGCGATCAATTGAAGGCGGCTCAGGATCGCAGCAAGAGATGCATAGACTTTGAGAGGCGGCTGATAGAGTTTGATTCTGGTGAAAAGGTTTACCTCAGGGTTTCTCCTACGAAGGGCATGATGAGATTCGGTATTAAGGGGAAGCCGAGCCCTCGGTTTAACGGTCCATATGAGATATTGGAAAGAGTCGGAGCAGTTGCATATTGGTTGGCGTTATCTCATACATTATCGTAGTTACATGACGTATTCCATGTATCAAAGTTATGGTGTTATGTACATGACTCGAGCCATATCTTGGAGCAGCAGTCATTAACGAACTTGAGATGATGCTGCCTATGAAAAGGCACTGATACGTATTGTAGACCGTATGGAGCAAAAATTGAGGAGAAGATCACTTCTTTTTGTAAAGGTGCAGTGGAGTAATCATTTCGAACGAAAAGCATCATGGGATCCGGAATAGCAGATGTTGAAGTAGTATCCTCCACTCTTCGAGTAAAGGTACGTAAGTTTCGAAGATGAAACTTTTTATAAGGAGAGAGAATGTTACGTCCCAAAATTTTGTTACATCAGTTGGCGATTAATTATCACATTTTAGTAATGCTCGAATTAAGCACGTGTGCTAAATTATTTGGTATATCGGTATACTAGTGAATTCGACGATGAAAACTTTCGAGTACATGATAAAATTTAAATACGACTTGTTAGTAGCAACTTAAGTCATTAGGCTAAATTGAATCAAAACAAAAAGACATTACACAAGAAATTAGGACAACTTAAATAAAAGAAAAAAGAAAGTAGGACATAACGAGATATTTCGGGAAAGAAGAAAAGAAAAAATAAATCATATATATATATACATATATATCATAGGCCGGACACCATGGTAGAAAAGGAAGAAAATTGTGGTTAGACTAATACCCCAGCAAAATGCCAAGTGTAGAAGATTGTGTAAGAAACTAATGATAAAATTTTGTCATATTCTATCCATCTCAAACCTTTCTTGGCCGCCCAACACCACACAAAAAGGAAGAAAAGATTTTCTTCTCTTTTCTCTTCAACCAAAAAGAAACAATCATGCCTTTTACCCAAAATCTTACATACTTACACTAATTATTATACCTATTCATAAACCAAATAATTCCCTCCCACTCCCTTATTAGGCCGACTACCCGATGACAATTGGGGAAGATTTTTCTCCATCTTTTCCACCTTCAAGATTTCCACTCATGAGGCATACTCCCTCTCATAACCAAGACTTCATAATGACTTCTTCCACTCTTCCAACCCACCCTCTCCAACCTGCCACTCAAGCTTAAAAAAGGAGGGCTTCTCTTCTATTTCATTATTCTCTCCACTCCTCCATTTACACTTCAACAAATTCATATCCAAGTCTCTTTCCTCTTCAAGAAAAACTTAGTCTTCCAACCCCTCTTCACCATCCGTTGGCCCAAAGTTAGCAAGAAGAACAAGGAGGAAAATTTCTTATCTTCACGTCACATTAACACTCCAAGAAAGGTTCAACATCCTCCTACATTATGAATAGTGACCGAAATTGTGTAGAGCCAAGAACCAAAAGGTGTAAGGAAAGAACTTCATATTGAATGAGTTAAGTTATTCCATTTATCATTTTCTATAGTTGCTCAAGGACGAAAAGAAGAAAGTTTTCTCCAAGACAAGTGAAGAAATCTTCATCTTAAACTAAGAAATAAGTGAGAAAGTCAAGAACTCTTCCTAGATCCTTCATGGATTTTCCAAGATTAAAATATATATGTTTACACTAAAATTGAATCATTCATGAAGTACTTTCAATGTTTTCGTAGCATGAATATGTAAGGATATGTTTCCATGTGAAGTATATCTTCTGCTATATGATTCCATAAAAATTCGGCCAACATGATAAATATATGGACTCATATATATAAATAGAAAGAAATTAATAACTTTTATGTGGTGTAGGTAAAAACTAATGAAAGAAGATGTAGTCATATGATATGGTAAGTAAAGAGTACTAAGAATGTAACTTTGATACAGTTGTTCATGTATTTTCTAGGTGATCATCATCTATGTATTTTCTATGGTGTTTTGATTTGTATATGTGTTGGCGGTCTTGTCTTAGCATGTTTATGGATGCATTATAATCATGATTACAATGCTAGATCACAAATACTATTTCTTGATAATCATCATATTCATATGTCCATACATGTACACGTGGCCAAGGGGCTATTTTTAGCCTCTTTTACTTGAGCTTGATCATCCATGTTATGTTGAAATATAATATGTGTGGTCATAGTTCAAAATGGTATATTTATATGGTTTCCATCATCTTTATGTTGTATATATTTTTCATCATGGTCTTAATCTTGAAAGTCATGATTTTGATAGAAACTAAAATGCATATAGTAAGAATGAATGATAAACTTGAGATGTATGTTTAAGATGTGAAATAGATGAGATTTATATTGTTATCTGGAAGGTCATCACATTCGGCCAAAAGGCCCTAATCATGGAGTAAATAAATTGGTACATGTTGTGAAGACATATATGTTTGGCCACACGGCCTAGGGCCTATTTTATGATAGAAATAATTTTGTTACATATTTATGTGTGTATATATATATATGCATGATATATAGTAGGATATAAAATTGTGACTATGTTATGTATGCTATTATGACAAGTTAAAGTAGTTACGAAATAAGTGTCCTAAATGCTCAAGTGTGGTGTCATGAGTTCATACATAGAATGTATGAACTAAGAGAGTGACGACGGGTGAAATTGTACAAAAATGGGGCTGTTTTGAGGACTTGGCCAAAAACTCCATGATGGGGGGTAAGAATGGTACTTCCTTTAAGTTATGACACGCATGATGTAGATAAGTTGCGGATCTATGATGATTAAATTTTAGAATGACCAAAATGACCATTGACCGAGCCTAATGGACAATGGAACAAAAGTTTTATAAAATATTTTTATCATATCATATGATTTAAAAAGACTCACATGTAACAAATAATAAACACGAGACGATTGATTCCAACAGCACATGCTATGTTATGATTATGTTATATTATATTATGGTGTTCCGGCATGATATCGAGACCGGAGTGGTAGATGTCATGGGCATATGTTATCGTCCTGGCCAAGTGTAACTCTTTATCCGGGACACAGGATCTCCGCCATAACACGTCACCATTCATGTACATATGATGTAACACCATTTTCGGAACATTGAGATTCACATTTTGACATGTGATTATATGGAGAATCATTTTGTATGTTGTGCATTATTATTCTTTTGAAAAGTGCTGCAACCATCTTATGAAAATATTATGCTTATGAAAATGTCATGTTATGCATGTTCCCGAAAAAGTCATGTCTTGATATTATGGAAAGTCATGTTTTAAATTGTTATGAAAAATGGACCATGTTACGACTTGTGAAAACCAAACTTCTATGAAAGCTTTAAGCTGTTGTTGGAACATTCTCCAGCTTATGATGTTATTAAGTGGACCCAAGAAGAACTTATGCATAGAAGTCTACTTGGTACAGACATAAGACATGTGAACTTAGTATAAGACATGGATTGGAAATTAGGAACGGATATGTAGATGGCGTTTTTCATGGACTTAGGTAGAAGGAAATTGTTAATTTTGATGATGATGTTCATTATGTATGTGTTACATGTTTTATGATTATACTTATGCTATGCACATTATTTATTAAAATGGAGATGTGTTATGTCATGTTCTTCAATTAAGCTTTATTATTTTTTTACCCCGTCTCTCCATGTATGATCCACATGACGTATCCAGATAGACTACTTGCTGGGCAATTAGTCTTATCGCTCATACTTGCCTCTAATCACATTGTAGAGAACAGGGTTTGCGGTACCAGATTCATAGAAGACGAACTCCGAGTATACAACCCATGAGCAAGAAAGTATGGCAGGACTTTATGTTTTGGATATGTTAGATGCTTTGATCGTGATGTAATTATATATTTTTTTAACCAGAAAAAGATGAGCTTTTATTATGCCTCACTTTTGGCGGAGGAATACCATCATACAATAAGTGTCATCATATGAAAATAGAAAATATAAAGCTCTAATAATTCGCAATGTCCAATCATATACGACATGCCACATTAAAACCTTGCTAAGAAAAACCACCCTTGTGGATAAAATCTTAGCAAAGAAAAAAACGTACATATTTATATGATTGGAGTGTATACATAAAGTGAATGTAAAACTGATATTGGAGCGTTGATTTCCCAAAGTATACTGAGATGCGTCTGTTATCATGTTGTCAAGTCTCTAGTTACCCTTGTGATACCTTCGAATTCTTGTCCTCCCCAGCCAATGTCGTGAATCCATGCAAGATAACAATGACATAAATGTTAGTAATCCGTGTATAATTCCGATAAAATCTAAGTATGATCCATCCCAGAGAAATATATTACCCATGTTGCCCATATCCATAGATACAGGCAACGAATAATAGTCCATACTCCAACACCAAGACACGAAAGTGAACATAGACCATGAAAACATAGTTAAGAGTGTGATATATACCCGGGTTGCCCATATCGTTCGATATAGGCAACATAAATGATGAAATGCTTTAGCCATGTCGTAAATGTGGTGTTGCCTCTGTCTGGCAGATTATTCGATCTAATGGTGGTAAGTCTTCAATGGTCCGAAATAGTGAAAGATGATTATGTAGTTGACCATGTTGTGCAAGGAAATGAGCTGGTTGATTTGCTTCCCACTGGATATAGGATATGCTTAGGGACGTAGTATTCAAGAGTTGTCAAAATAACATGTACTTAGAAGGTCCATTTTGCTACAACTGTATCAGAACACTTTGAGCATCCACTTAAATATCTATTGGATGGAAAAATCGAGCAAAATATAAGAAAGCAAAGAATGCTGATTGAATTTCCGCCTCAGCAGGAGAAGATAGAGGTAAGTGAAAAGAAATGGCTCCTATAAAGTCTTCGTGCTCATCGCGCAATGTTGCTCCTGCAGCAGCTGAGGTCCTCCCATGGGCCGCATCTGTGTTGAGTTTAAAACATCCCGGTGAAGGATGCATCCATCATACAACAAAACATTTAGGAGGTCGCATAGTTCGGGAAAGGCCAGCCGCTATTAGTGTTGCATTTGAAGTTGCATATCTTTTACCTGACTGCGATGACGACCAATCACGAAAAGCTCTTCTAATCATCACTCTCGTGGTTTGCTGACTCCAATGGCCATCTCCAAACGAAATCAAGCTGTAAGCTTTCCAAATTTCCCAAGTGATAATTGCTGGGGCGATGATTCTCAATTTTCCTTTAAATGATTTTGCTTTCGTAGACATCCACCACTGTAGTAGATATTGTTGTAAAGTGCCACTCATAACCATAGGTCCGTCTAGAAAGTAAGTGAAATAAATCCAGATAGGCTTGATCTCAGGACATTGTAAAAAGATGTGTTCCAATGACAGCGTTGTTGTGTAGTAAAACGGACATTAGCTAGGATAAAGTGTGGCAAATCGGATCAAGAGATCGGGTAAGGGCAGGGCTTTGTGGTACAGTCTCCGTAGAAATACACGGATGTTTGGAGGAAGTAAATTATGCCATACAAATTGAAGTGATAGACGGTTTATCCCCCCTTCACAAATTATATCATATGCTCTTTTTAAGGAGAATTTATTTTCGACAATACCTTCATATATCTCTGAGTGTGTCAAGCAAAAATCATTAGTTCTGCAGATGCATTTCCATACCGGAGAATCGGTAATATGCATAACCATGGTTGTTCTTTGACCATATCTTGCCCTAAAGAACTTACTCCAAAGTGAATGCTGTTTGCGATACTTCCACCATAGAGGACACGACTATGCCATGTTGAGGTCATCTAGTTTCCGTATTCCAAGGCTGCTAAATTCAGTTGGACGAAACAATCTATCCCCTGAGACCCAAGAATGGCGCTTACGATCTTCAGTTGCCCCCAAAAGAACTTACAAATTTGTTTATGAAGAAATCGAATAATGCTCTAGGGAAGTAGACATGCTGACATCAAGTGTATTGGAATGGCTAACAGTATATGCTTGAATAATATCAGCCTGCCAGCATAATTAAGAAACTTGTTTTGCCACATGGAAATCTTTGATTGAAATGAAGCCAATACGCTCATGAAGTGTGTCTTCCAACCTTTGCCTTTGTGTAATTGGATCCCTAAGTATTTAATAGGCAAAGCAGTAGAAGACATTTGTAGAACCTGTTCCATTCGTCAAACCTGTGTCCCGGATAGGCATAAGGCAGTGACAAAATGTCTCTTGTGAAAATTTACTGCCTGACCTTGAAGCATTTTGGTATTGTAGTAAAAATATTCTAAACCGCCGCAAATTGGTTAGCTCGCCATTTAAGAATATAAGTAATCATCTGCAAAGGCTAGATGTATAATGCATGGCCTAGCACGCCCAACATGAAAATATTTGATCGAACCTGTCATTGCCAATGAATTCAAGCCTCTAGAGAATGCATCAGATGCAAGAATAAATAATAGAGGGGACAATGGATCTCCTTGTTTTACCCCCTAGTTGGCATGAAATATCCAGATGGAACACCATTCACCAATATAGATAAGTGTGTGCCCTTTAGATGATTGAAGATAAGAGTATTGAAGTGATGGGCGAATCCAAATCTAGAAAGTAAACTCTCCAGAAAAGTCCAATTTACTCTGTCAAATGCTTTCATCATGTCTAGTTTGATCATGACATTTGATCCCCTTGTTTGCTTATCCAATAAGTGAACCATCTCCCGTGCCATCGCTATGGGATCCGATATTTCTCTTCCTTTAATGAATCTTGCCTGCTCATTTTGGAGATAATTCTCATCCAAATAGGCTGCAATCTAGTTGCTATGATGCGAGTTGCAACTTTAGATATAAAGTTGGCCAAACTTATTGGCCTGTAATCCGAGAAGGAACTGGGGTTTGGAATTTTTGGAAGGATCGTTATTAACGTAGGCCCATTTCTTGTGGAAGAGGAAAGCCCCGAAAAAATTCCTGCATTGCCTTAAGCACATCAAGTTGCACTATAGTCCAACAAGAACGAAAGAAATGCATGTTGTAGCCATCCGGCCCTGGTGCACTATTAGGATCTAGCACCCAAACCGCTTCTTTAACCTCTGACATCATCGGAACACTAATCAAATATTGATTTTCGTCATCCGTAACCAAAGCAGGTATGTAATTCAAGGTTTCACTGGTATCCTCAACTGGTTCTGCCGAAAATGAATGAGAATAGTATTCAATTGCTGCCTGCTGTATTATTTCTTGGCTCTCACATATGATTCCGTGCATGTCTTTTATCGATGTAATTGTTTGGCGATGATGACGATCTTTCACTATGTTATGAAAGAATGATGTATTGGCATCCCTTTCTTTGATCCACTTTACGCGTGCCTTTTGGGACCAATACAAGGGATGTTTATGTGAAGCTTGTTTATAGTGTGCTTAAGCCGCATGATACTGCATTCTATTATCTGGTGTTGGATTATTATCATAAAGAGTCTCGCTTCTTTGTAGAGCTTGTTCTGTGATATGAAGTTGATCAAACAAATTACCAAATATTGCAGTATTCCATGCTTTCAAATCTTTTTTCAGTAATTGTAATTTTTGATATAATCCCCTCATTCCTCCCACTGTTGGATAGGATGACCAGAAGACTGATTAAAGGCCATAAAATCAACATGCTCTGTCCACATATTCTGAAACAGTGGTAATCTAATCATATGAGAAATGTCCCATAATGCTGATTTATTCTGAAGATATAATGGCAAGCCTCTAATAGATACCCACACTGGAACAATTAGTTTATCAACTTTTGGATCAAAATCTGGGGTCCATTTAGTTACACACATGATATAGCCATTGACAGTCCATGATCTATGTAAAAAACATCTTTGATAATCCTCCGGATTTGTAAATGTAAGGATGATATGCTAATCATCTAGGAGACCTAATTTTGGAGTAGCTTTGAAACCAATGCGCTCCATGCAAGCATCCAATTGTTCATATTTGGACGACCATGCCAAAATGTTCCAATAAGCGTGTGTTGATATGGCTGAGAGTAACGTTGGACTTCTTCAGTTGTAAAAGTTATGGATGGCATACCATTGACATACGCGCAACCGCTTCTGCAAAAAGTTTCTTCAATGTCGATGAAGTATTGTGGTGATGATCCCCCGACATTGTCGGATCCATTTTGATCCTCGATGAATATTCTAATCAAAGAAAACAATAAGAGCAAACAATATTGTGCCAAGATTTCAATATCAGAAAGAAAATCATTGGCGGAAGTTGAATTCTTTTTTGAGACTTTGTACATTATGACTTGTACGGATTATGATGATTTGTATATGTGTGCATGTAATATGTTTATCTTTATGTTGCTTTTCGCGATATCGATTCATGATTTATGTCGACGTGCACATGTATGTATCGAAGCCTTGTACTTCTCATAGCAGTATACGACGGATGCACCGTGCCGAGACCCTACTCCCGGATGAGGCACTACACATATATATATATATATATATATATATATATATATATATATATATATATATATGCGAATGTATATGTATGTCTACGATCTCAACCCCTGTACTTTAGATGAGCTTCTAAATATGGAATCTGGTCCTACACAACCGAAACTGCGACGTCGTCGTACAAAGCAAGAGATGTTGCGATCCTACCAACCTTCAGCAGGAAGGATTACCCGCTCTTTACACTAATTCTTTTTCCTCTCAATGAATTGCTTAGTTTGGAATGTTGGTGGATTATCCACCTCGTTAGTACGATGGAAACGACTACTTAAAACTCACAAAATACAGTTGATGGCAATTATTGAACCAAAGAAGTCCATGACACAACTAGGATGTTTTTGGTTGCAATTTTCTTTTTCTCAAGCAGAGGTATTGTGTGATGGGAAAATCTGGGTCTTCTGGAACAGCTCCAGTCTTCGTTTATTATCTACAATTCATCATTTTTTTCATTATCACATGATTGGCTCAGATTACATAGCATGGTTCACTCTGATATATGGCTTACATACAATTACAGTTAGGAGGCGATTATGGACGGTTTTACAACGTCATCATGACACGCATTTGGAACCTTGGCTATTTGGGGGAGATTTTAACATTTTTCTTTCGGTGGACGAACATGGACGAACATGTTGGTTTATCTTATCTCATCACTGGAGGAGTTTAGTGATTGTGTAAATTATTTTTTATTGATTGATCTTCCGTATGATGGGCCTATGCACAAATTGTCAAGTGGCCGAGGACTAGGAATTGTTAAGCGGAGGTTGGATCACTTTTTTCCACAGAAGCCTTCAATAATAATTTTCAGAATTTACGTGTATGACATTTACCCCGTGTCACATCAGATCATGCCCCTTTATTACTGCGATGTGTTCAGCAGCAAGTGCAGGGGCCAAGATCTTTTCGTTTCCTCAATGCTTGGATAGACCACACAGATTTGATTCCTTTTGTGCAGGCATCCTTGGAGTCATATCCAACTAGAGGGGGTATGCGAGGTTTGTATGATAAGTTGCATGCTTTAAAGAGGGACTTGCGAGAATGGAATACAGCAGTTTTTGAAAATGTCTTGGACAAACTGAGAGCTGCGGAACAAGAAGCAACACGTTGTGAGAGATTGTTTGACCAGCATCCAACACCAGAAAATCGAACATCATATCATGCAACACAAGCTCGGTATCAGATTGTGGCGAGACACGAATTATTGTCTTGGGAACAATGGGCTAGGTTGAAGTGGTTGAGAGCTGGAGATGCAAATACATCCTACTTTCATAATATTGTGAAGGATCGTCATCATCGGCAGACTATTACTACTATTTATACCGAGGAGGGAGTCTTGCGTGATACACTTGCCACTATTCAGCAGGAAGAAATCTCATTTTATACAAAACTTTTTGCAGACGAGCATATTGCTAACGAAGACAGGCTTTTGATTCTTATTCCTACGATGATCACAGCGGAAGAGAATATGAAATTGCTAGCGATACCTTATTTGTCTGAGGTTAAGGACACGGTGTGGTCACTAGATTCTAATAGTATTCCAAGCTCGGATGGATATAATGGATAGTTTTTCCGTACTTGCTGGCATATTATTCAAGCCGATGTAGTAAAGGCCAAGCAAGAATTTTTCCTGGGACTCCCGCTACCACGTGCCATAGGCAGCACCTTGATAGCGGTCATTCCTAAAGTCGCTGCGCCCCGTAAGTTATCAAACTTCCGTCCCATTAGTCTTTTAAATTTTGTTTCAAAAGTGGCCATAAGAATTCTTGCCACAAGATAGAAACCAATGTTACTGAGGGTAATCTCTGAACAAGCAAGGTTTTTCAAAGGTAGATATATTTCAGATCATGTTGTGATGGCGAGAGAGATGACACATCTTCTTGACAAAAAAAATCTGGGGCTCTAACGTTATGATCAAGCTAGATATGATGAAGGCGTTTGATCGTGTAAATTGGCAATTTTTAGCCCAACTTCTCTATCGTTTTGGCTTCGACTCTCAGTTTATCACTCTAATCTTTAACCATTTGAAAGGTCCTTACATCTCTATTCTCATTAATGGCATTCCCACTGGATTTTTTAGACCTCTCATGGTGTCAAACAAAGTGCCCATTGTCACCTCTTTTATTTATCCTCGCTTCGGAAGCCTTTTCTAGGGGATTGAACCAATTGATTTTGCAAGGAAATATTTAGCCTTATAGTGTAGGAAGAGCACATCCATGTTCGACTCACCTTGCTTTTGCGGATGATTTGCTAGTTTTTATTAATGTGAGCTTGACAAATCTCAAGCGATTTAGAGAATTTTTGCAGTTATATCAGAATGATCCAGGTCAGGCTGTTAACTTCCAAAAAAGTCAATTTGTTCCTCCTTCATATCTTGTGCTAGTTCAGATTCGGCGAATGGAGCAGGGGATTCACATGAATTCCGTTTCCTTGCCAATCAAATACTTAGGGATATATCTCTTTAAAGGGAAAGCCCATACTTCACACTTCCTTCCATTGATCTCCTCTTTCCAGGCAAAGTTTCATATGTGGCAAAATAAATTTCTGAGTGATGCAGGTAGACTGGTATTAATTAAGCATGTTCTTACAGCAATTCCATTGCATATCATGGCGGCGTCTACACTTCCTTCTAGCACAATCAGCACTTTGCATCGACTAATATGAAAATTGTTTTGGGTCACAACTGATGGTGGACTGCGGCACTCATGGGTTTTTCAATGAATAAAATGTTTCGCGTGACTGCGGAAGATGGACTGGGTCTTTGACGGGTGGAGGATCTTCAAACAGTATATTCATGTCAATTGTGGCTGCGATATCATACTCAAAACACACTCATCAGTTCTTATCTACGATCAAAATATAGAGGGCAAACAGATTTTCGTCTCAAAATTATAGACTCGCCTATATAGAAGCGTATATGTCGGTCTCATCCCATATGTACATCTCATACCACTATCGTTGCGGATTCATTAAGTTGGTCAGGCATGATGGATCAACAATTCACTCTTAGGGTTGCTTATGATCAGATTAGAACTGCTGGAGCACGTTGTTCTCTCATCAATTTGTTCGGTATGAACTATTATGGCCTAACATTTGTTTATTTCTCTGGAGATTTTATCAGAATGCCTTACCCCTTCCACAGTCACTAACACGATTTGCTGTGTTTTGCCCTACACAATGCCCATTTTGCTTACTAGATGAAGTAACAAGAGATCACATCTTTCTTAGATGTCCAGAGGTATCCTGCATTTGGAAATATTTTAGTTGCTGCCTTGATGGACCATTGATGTATGCAGCATCTACTCGTCCCTTCTTACTTCAATGGTGGATATCCACTCAGGCAAGTCACTTAAGGGACAACTTCGCATTATAGTATCAGGCATCATCATGCTATAACTTTTGGAGAAAGTTAGTGGTCTCGCCGAACTATTTTTGAACATATTGGTCGATCGGTTTATGATTGGGCACTCGAGCATAAAGGGAAAAAATATATGTTACCAGATGATACGTTGGTCCAAGCTGGCGTAATTCCAGCCATGCCATCTCCGCTATGTAGGGTGGTTTGTTGGACTCTCCCTCCTTTTGGGCGACACAAATTAAATGTAGATACTGCACATGGGCGGATTTCAGCGGCAGCAGGAGCAATACTTCGTGATAGTAAGGGTGTCTTTATAGGTGCTATATCATTTCCCTTGCTCGTTTCGTCCCCTGATCATGCAGAGTCACAGGCTACTACGTTAGCAGTACTATATTTTGCCATATTTGGTCTTCATATGGATGTTGAAGTGGATGCGCAAGGAGTTTTGGCTAAGGTTAATCAGCATCGATCCAACATGGCTCAACTATTACATGATCTCTTGTCCACACAATCCTTTACTTTATCATACATTCCACAGGAGGTCAACAAGTCAACGCATTACTTGGCTCAGCATGGTCAGATACGTCGGACACTTACAAAATTTTCACGATTATCGAATCTTCCCCTCTAGTCCGCGCTACTGTTAAGACTGATCTCATCCCAAATTTGCAACATAAATAACATCTTTTCTCTTGCTTGTTGCCTATATCATTGTTGATATGGGCAACCCGGGTACGCATGCTTCCTCAAAGTTTATACATATGTATTAATGTCCTAAAGTTGGGGAGTCATCATTCACTAAATTGCTGGTTATCTTTATCTATGGATGCATACAACACGGGTAGTACATTTTCGTTACATGGGCTTTATCTCTCTTTCAATATCTTTTCTTGCATGTTACTCATTATCTCTTTTGTCGCTTGCATGCTATTGCTTGGGAAACAATAGAGGAGGTTTTCTGGGAGTTGGTCTTCTTGGCATACTGAGGAACGGATCGTGAACATAGCGCTGTGCAAAGCAGATTAATTCGATGATTTATTCACCAAACGCCTTGTCAATTCCTTTTATTGTCATGGACTTTTGTTTTATTTTTGTCTATATATTGTCAGCTACAGTTAGATAGAGAATCTCATCACATAAATATGTACGCTTTTTTCTTCGCCAAGGTTTTATCCACAAGGGTGGTTTTACTTGGCAAGGTTTTAATGCGCATATCATATATGATTGGAGATTGCAGATTCTCAAGGCTTTACATTCACATTTCTCATTCGATGATTGTTTATTGTACTATGGTATTCCGCCGCCATAAGTGAGGCAAATTTTAATAAAATCAAATCTTTCGGTTAAAAAAAATGTATGTGTACATGTATATATGTATATACATACATCTATCTATCTATATATAAAAATATATACATAATATATAGATAAAAAGATGTTGCCCTCTCCAGCGCTCCCATGGCGATTGACGTAGCCGCCGTCCCCGCTTTCTTCGATTGCCCCCATTGCCTTCCACCCCCTTCCTCCACCACCTTCCTCCAGCTTCTCTGCTATCACCCGCAACCACATGGCGGCCTCTTCAACCGCAATGCCATCATCCGTAATACCATCAGCCGCAATGCCCTTAGCCGCAGTAGCGGCATCGCATCCTCCTCCCACGTGATCCTTCGCATCGTTGTTCAGATCCACGGCAGAGCCAATCAAACTGAAGGATGTCCAAAAATATAAGGGCAGCCTTATGATCACCTTCACCGATGAAGAAATTCACTCATTAGCCACACCATATCGATTCACATTGGTGGGCACTTTTTGGTATGGACGGCCACCTTTAGCAACGATTCGAGCACGCATTGACCTGATTGGATTCACAGGAGCAGTAAAGGTCAGACTTTTAGACGCAACGCACATTATTCTCCATTTTGATCAAGAGCAAGACTACATCCGGTGTTTCTCAAGAAGAGGCTGGATCATTTCTGGTAAGCAGATGAGAATCACCAAATGTACCCCGGATTACGATCTTGCGATCGAAGTACCAATTGTTCCAATCTGGGTGTCATTCCCGGGTCTTCCCATACACATGCATCGTAAAGATGCTCTCTTACAAGTGGCGGCTATGTTAGGAGAGCCGCTGAAATTAGATACAGCCACAGCCACGATGAATCGTCCTCCTGTAGCGCGCGTGTGCATCGAACTGGATGTTTCTATGGAGCTCCCTCATCGGGTATTCATCCAGACATCCTCTCGGGTTATAATGCAAAATGTTGAGTATGAGGATTTGCCAAAATATTGCGAACAATGTTATCGATTGGGCCATGTCACTGCTGACTGCGGCATGCAGTCGACGGCAGCAGATGATAAGCCGACGGCTAAACAGACTGCAAACCCTAAACAGCCGGTGGACAAAGCTAAAAATCAACGTTGGACACCAAAATAATTGGGACTTTCAAACGACGTACAGCAACCTGAATTCTCTGAGCCACATTCAGATGCCGAGATGCCTCACTCACAACCCATGACAGAAGCACCTGAATAATGATACCACCATCACCGGACATGGCTGCAGCCCCGGAAGTAACCGAGGTCCAGGACATCTCTAGACTTAAAGGGATTGATGATTGTATAGTGGGAGATATCCCGGAGAAAACTGTAACTGGTTCTTTTTCGGACAATGAATTATACCCTCCTCTGGAGGAGAACAGATTGGATGACCTTGATCAGAGCTGCGCAGAACACATTGCTCATACTGTCGAGGCCATTTATGTTGATACTCATTCGAATAAACAGCCAATGGTGAACCCGCCTGATCCATAGCCGTCTCAGGGACCAAGAATTTTACGACGGGCACATGACAATCCTGCATCTCCACGAATAACAAGGTTACGTGCCGCCCACCTCTCAAATTCTTTTGTTGTTTTGTCACAATGAAGATACTATTTTGGAACAACCGTGGAATTCGTACATCTTTTACTCGATTGTTATCACTAACTCGAAAATATCACATACATGCTTTAATTGTCATTGAGCCAAAACTTAGGTCCACAGCTTTAACATCTTATCAACTGCAACTGGGTTTCTCAAAATTGCTTTCTGTTTGTAATGATCAAATTTGGATTTTTTGGAAGGAATCTATCTTGAGTTGGGAGGCGAAACAGCCTGGACACCAACACCACTCAATAAAGTTTTGGTGGCTTGCCACTGGAGATTGCTTTTGGCTGACAGTGGTATATAGGCGCCACTCTATTTTAGAGCGCTGTATATTATGGGAACAATTGGAGCATTTTCACGCTGAAAATACAATACCATGGTTACTCGGAGGAGACTACAATACTTTCAGAACTTTGGAAGAGCATCGTGCCAGATCTCAACCTTCCCTGCGCACTCTAGAGGACTTCAATGATGTTATCCAACGTTGTCATTTACAGGAGGTTCCTTATCAAGGCTCAACTTTCACCTGGTCAGATGGACGTTGCTTAGGCTGTGTGTGTCGACGTCTTGATCGTTTCCTGACATTATTATCTTTTTGGATTTATTTCCAATTAGGCAAGTACAACATCTCTCATGAGCTACTTCTGACCATGCCCCGTTATTTTTGACATGCGACATCGAAGGTCCACGAGCTCCATTGGTCTTTCAATATCTAGATGTTTGGGAAACTCATGCAGACTTCCATGATTTTGTCACCCATAGATGACAAACATATCTAACTGTTGGGGGCATGTGGGGACTACACAAAAAAATTATCTCTCTTACAGCGAGATCTAAAGCAGTGGAATAAAGATACATTTGGTAATATCTTTGATGCAGTATCCCATGCGGAAGCATTGGTGAAAACTGCAGAAATCCAACACGATGAAGCTCCTACGGAAATCACGAGAACACTATATCACCAAAGACTTGCAGAACTCAAAATTGCTCAAAACCGCGCCTTTCTTTTTTGGAAACAGAAGGCAAATGTTAAGTGACTGAAAGAAGGTGACACAAACACATCATTTTTCCACCAAACTGTAAAAGACAAGCGTTGCCGATAGAACATCCAGCGAATTTTATCGCCGGAGGGGACAGAATACACACAGCCGAATAATATTGCGTCTGAAGCTATTCGGTACTTTTCAAAACTGTTTGCAGAAGAATCAGTCTCTGTACTGCAGTATATCCCAACATTAATTGATTCAAACGATAATATTATGTTACAAGCGATCCCATCACTAACCAAGGTGAAGATGGCAGTTTGGGATCTCAGTCCCACAAGTGCAGCGGGACCGGATGGCTACCCGGGGTCTTTTTATTGGAAATTCTGGCATATCATTCAGCATGATGTTCATAAGGCGGTCCAAGAATTTTACTTAGGTATTCGCATGCCAAAACCAACAGTTGCGGCCACAATAGTTCTCATAACAAAGGTTGGTAACCCCCAAACATTTGCGGGTTATCATCCAATATGTCTCACCAACTTTATTTCTAAAGTGATTACAAGACTGCTTGCATCCCGCCTTGCCAACATTCTAACAAAATTAATCTCACCGGAACAAGCAGGATTTATGAAAGGTCGTGGCATCACAGAGCAAGTATTGCTTACGCAGGAAATGGTTCATGTACTTGATAAACGCATGAGAGGAGGTCAAATCATTGTCAAGTTGGATATGGCCAAGGCGTTCGACTGTGTAACTTTGAAATATTTGCAGTTACTTTTACGTAAAATGGGCATGCATGAACGACTTGTGAGGATCCTTATAAACAATCTCAGTATGACCAACTGCTCTATCCTCCTCAATGGTGCTTTGACAGATTCTTTCACTCTTGGACGAGGCGTCAAACAGGGTGACCCCTTATCGCCGCTGTTGTTTATCCTATCTTCTGAAGGCTTCTCACGAGGTCTTAAACATTTATTTCAGACGAGAGCCATTTCGGGTTTCAATACTGGCCGCGTGCAATGTGTCTCGCACTTGGGATTTGCTGACGATCTATTAATCATCTTAAACGGTTCCACGCGTAATCTAGCCAGATTTTGAAAATTTCAGGATGCATATCAGCAGGCATCGGGCCAACTGGTTAATTACAACAAAAGTCAATTTGTGCTTGGACAAGGAGCCTCGTCTAATAACGCGCTTCAGGCTTTGGGTATGCGGTCAGCCTCTTTGCCCATTAAATATTTAGGATCATATTTGTACAAGGGAATCAACAAAGCCAGGTACTCTATCCCTCTACTTAATCACTTTGATGCTAAGCTGTCTGCATGGTCTACTAAATTACTTTCAATGGCGGGTCGTCTAGTACTTCTCAAATATGTGCTCAACACCATCCCAACTCATCTTATAGCCAGCTCCAAGCTCCCAAAAGGGGTGGTAAATATTCCAAGTTGCAAAATGGCAGTTTTTCTTTGGAAAGGAAGTATCACTGGCAACCTTGGCCCTCAGTATGTCATGCGGTTGAAGTTGGAGGTCTTGGAATTCACAGCCTTTCAAATGTCCAAAAATCATATGATTGCCAACTTTGGTGGAACTACTTCCAATCAAACACACTATGGTCTGAATTCAGCAGAGCCAAGTATGGCCAACGCTCCTCCATCTATTCACACATTTATGACTCATCTACATGGAAGCGAATTTGTAAAATAAATGCATATATGGAGTTACATACTACTTGGACACATGAGATGCTCCATTGGATCCCAGATTCAAATGGACAATTTTCTATACGTTCAGCCGACTCACCAATCGCCGCCCAAGAACCAAGCAAAGTCGAATACCGTTACATTTGGTGGAAATCTTCGCATCCTGGGCAGAAAATATTCCTCTAGAGACTATGGAACAACTCCCTACCGATGGTAAACAATTTTTGCCGCTGGCTTATCTCAATGCCATCAGAGTGTATTTTTTGTTGACAACAACACGATCATCAAGACCACGTCTTTCTACATTGTTCAAAAATACGCCCTTTATGGATGGATATGTCAATCACATTCTCGGGTCCAATGCCACAATCAAGCACAATCAAAGCACATCTCTTACGTTGGTGGAACACTTCTTCAGAATCATCAATGACTGGCCAACTACGAGCAATCGTACCTTCGTTAGTAACTTGGGAGATATGGAAGTCATATGCAGGATGTAGATTTGGAGACGATAATTTCAGCTTAGATAGCTTACATACCAAGGTAAAAACTGCTATTTACACATGGTGCGCTTCAGTGAATGAGAAGAAGTTTGCCAAGAATCTACCTCATCTAGTCCAACAAAAATATTCGCCACCAATCCGTTCAAGGTGTTTGGCCATAGCCCGCTGGCAATACAACCCTGCAATACTGCCCACGTGAAGCGAACTCTGCAGCACACAGATTAGCTCGATATGGTTTCAGAACAGCAGGCCTATGCACTTACACCCCCAAGCAATCACTTCCCAGTGAAGTACGTGGTGCTTTACTCATGGATCTTCAGCTACCGGCCCTTCGTCATTAACAAATACTGCATGCTACGGCTTTATCCCCTTGTCGTTGCTTGTGTTACTGTGCACAGGCAACGCTAGTGTGTTTTCCTACTAAGTGTTACTTCATTATATCCGTGTTGCTCCACATTCTATTTTGCTATAAATCTCTTTGTCTGATGCCTGTGTTTCTTTTGTTATTGTTGACAACAATGATCATTTCGTTGATGAGGATATTCAAACACGCCAAAGTCCCATGCCAGTATAACCGGAAGGTGTCATTTGGGAGCAACCATAAATGGTCGTCGCCCTGGCTTGATTTCAGCCAGGACGACTGTGGTATGCGTTGGTTTATTACTTATGTACTCATTTCTTCCTTCATTTCCATGGTGATAACTGCTTCATTGCTTTTCCCTAAGGTACATATTGACGTGGATCCAAATGTGCCATTACCGTCTTCAAGAGTTCGACCACACCATCGGAACAGTAGCATTTTCTGCACTGCCATTACGACGATGCCTTCATGTTTCCATAGCTTTCGTATCAATGACAGCCGTATAAATATGTACGCTTTTTTCCTTCGCTAATGTTTTATCCACAAAGGTGGTTTTACTTGGCAAGGTTTTAATGCGGCATATCATATACGACTGGAGATACACCATTATACGCATTTTATTTCATTTATTTTCATACGATGACGATTGTAAATGATGTAATATGGTTTTCTTCCTCCATAAGTGAGGCTTTTCAATAAATAAATTTCTTTCAAAAAAATAATAAAAATATTTACATAATACACACACACACACACATATATACACACATATATACATATACATACATAGACACATGCATACACATACGAAGACACAAATACATAGACATATGCATGTACATATTCATAGACATATACATATGCATATACATATACATATACATATACATATACATATACATATATAGACATATACATATTTTTTATGCAAAGGGAATTTTATTATAGTTATGCCTCACTTATGGCGGAGGAATACCATAGTACATCAAGAATCATCATATGAAAAAAGTGAATGTAAAGAACTAATGATTGTCAATCTCCAATCATATATGATATGCCATATTAAAACCTTGCCAAGTAAAACCATCCTTGTGGATAAAACCTTAGCGAAGGAAAAAGCGTACATGTTTATACAATCGGAGCGAAAATAATGCAAAGCTCAGCGAATAATAGATGGGGAGAGGTAGACTAGCTATGTCAACAGAAGCCCCCAATAGAAGACAGATATAGATAAGCCAAGAGAAATTCACAATATGAAGAATGCATGTATGTCGATGCAATGTCCTGGTGCTAGTAGTCGATCCATATGATCTCCAATATCTCAGTCGCCATGAATCCATGCAAGAAAAACATAGCAAATGAAGTTAGCAACAACAATAGGGTAATAACCATGTAAGACTAAAGTCCAGGGCCTGGTGATAAACTACCCGTGTTGCCTGCATCAGCAGACACAGGTAACAAGAAGCAGAAATGTGCCAATTGCCACCAACGTAAAGCAGAATGCAAATGTGAATCAGAACCATAAAAAGTAATTGAGATTACCCAGGTTGCCCCTATCATAGTTTGATACGGGCAACACTTATGAAAAAGAGCACTATACATGAGACAAGTGTGGAATTGCATCTGTCTGAATGCTAGCTCGAACCAATGGTGGTAACTTTGAAGTGCTCCGAAATATTGAGAGAAGATTCCGTATCTGACCATACTGAGCTAGAAAGTATGCTGGTTAGCTCGCTTCCCTTAGTTAGTAAGTCAGAGATAAAGACAGATTATGCAAAAGATCATGAAAGACAATGGTTATACACAAGTGCCGCTGCTATACCTGTCTCAAAACCTCTTGCACATCCATTCTACATCAATGGGAGTTCAAAATCGTGCATAAAATAAGAATGCGAAAAAAGCCGACTGTAGTTCAGCCTCAGCCAGAGTCAAGAGAGGTAAATCAAATGACATTGCTCCCACGAAGTTGCCACTACAATCTCTTCAAATTGCTCCCGCAGCAGTAGATATATTCCTATGGACCGCATCAATGTTCAAATTAAATCTATTAGAAGGAGGTTTCATTCAACCAACAACCTGGCATCTTGGAGCTCGCAATATCGGTGAGAGTCCATAATGAACTAAAGTTGAATCAGAAACCAAATATTTTTTACCATGTTGTGCTAACGACCAATTATAAATGGATCTTCTAATCATCTCCACAACAGTACGACGAGACCAGACTCCCTCACCAAAAGAGATTGAAGAATAAGCCTTCTAATGATCCCATGTAATTATACCTGGTTTAATAATACGTAGACGACCTTTGAATGAACGAGCTTGAGTGGAAGTCCACCATTGTAATAAGCAGGGCAAGAGAGGTAATGTCGATACTGCAAGCCCATCGAGAAAAGAACTAAAATACCGCCAAATGGAACATACCTCATGGCAACCCAAGAATATGTGATCTTATGTCACCACCGCAGATAGACAGAACGGACAGAACGTGGGACCAACAATGATAAATCTGCAAAGAGATTCAGGAAGTGGTAAGGCAGCATGATATAGACGTCAAATAAAAAGATGAATATTGGGTCTAAGAAGCTTATGCCAGACAAATTGAAATGATAAGCATCAAATCCCCACCGAATGAATTTGATCATATGTTGTGCGCAGGGAAAACAACCCATCCGACATCCCTACCCATCTCACCGTGCCCTCACTTATTACAGAATGGCACATGCATAAGGAATGCACTCGGCAGATATGCTTCCATACAGATGAAACTATAATCCTCCAATCTATTTCATGACAATCACCGTACCTTGACCGCAAAAAGCTGCTCTATAATGAAGTGTGGTTATGATATCTCCACCATAAGCGCAAGAGTAAGCAATCTGAATGTCCTCTAAAAGCCAAAGACCTAATCCACCATCATCAATAGGCCGAAAAAGTCTCTCCCACGAAACTCAAGAATAGCGCATCCCATCATCAGTACTCCCCCAAAAGAACTTACAAATTAAGCGATGCAAAGTCTGAATCATGTTTGTGGGATATAACGTGCGGCCATCATATGTAAAGGTATAGCACCTAGAACATGCTTTATTAAGACCAGTCTCCCTTGATAATTCAGAAACTTGTTCTGCCACATTTGAAGCTTCACCTAAAAGGAAGACACTAATGATAAGAAATAAGATGCCCTCCCCTTTCCTTTGTATAATTGAATCCTCAAATATTTGAGAGGCAAAGTAACTGAGATCATTTGCATCGCCTGCTCAATTCATCGTACCCTTGTAGTTGAAAGATATGAAGCTACAACAAACTGACTCTTGTGAAAATTAACAGCCTGTCCTGATGCTCGCTGATACAAGTGTAGAAAAAACTGGAACCTCTTCAAATTCGTCAAACTACCATTTAGAAAAAAAAAGCAAGTCATCAGCAAATGCGATATAAGTAATGCACGGACGAGCCCGAGCTACATTAAAAGAGTGTAGGTTGCCAGCTGAAATCAAATAATTCAAACCCCTTGAGAATGCCTCGGATGCAAGAATGAACAGAAGAGGAGATAAGGGATCTCCTTGATCAACCCTCCTACTGGGATGGAAAAAACCGGTGGGAACTCCATTTATTAAGATAGATAAATATGTGCCTTTCAAATGATTAAAGATTAGATTGATATACCGAGAATCAAATCCGAAACGAGTAAGGAGCTGAGAGAGAAAATTCCAACTTTCCCGATCAAACGCTTTCATCATATCTAATTTAATCATAACGTTCAAACCCCTGACTTTCTAATCAAGCAAATGAACCATCTCCAAAGCCATGACCATATAATCTAAAATATCTCTGCCTTTCAGAAATTCAGCTTGTTCAATTGAAATAATCTTAGATAACAATGGTTGTACTCTCGAAGAAAGAATGCGGGTAGCAATTTTAGAAATAAAATCCGCCAGTCTTATAGGCCGAAAGTCTGAAAAAGTGCGGCTAGCAATTTTTGGTATGACCGTAATTAAAGTACTACCCATGGCACGTGGAAGCGGGAAACCCATAAGAAATTCTTGCATAGCCTTGAGAACATCAAACTGAATGATACTCCAACATGAACGATAAAAGTGGCCATTATAACCATCCGTTCCTGGAGCACTGTTAGGATCCAAAGCCCAAACTGCCTCCTTAACCTCTGACAACGATGGTAACGCCACTAGTACTTGATTGTCTATTTCTGTAACAATCAAAGGAATAAACTCTAGAAGTTCACCTTCATCCACTATTTGTTCAGCCGTAAATAGATGGGTATAATAGGAAATCGTAGCCTGTTTATAGTCTTTAGTGAATGGCATACGATACCATCCACTGTTCGAATAGATGTAATACTTTGTAGATGATTTTGGTCTTTCACGATATTGTGAAAATATGAAGTAGTGGCATCACCAACCTTTATCCATTTGACATGTGCTTTTTGCTCCCAATACAATAGTTGATTTTGTGACGCCAATTTGTATTGAGCTTGTGCCGCATGATACTCCATGCAAGAAACTATAGTTGCATTCCTGTCAAACTGTCGCTCACATCTCAAAAGTTCTTGTTCCGCAAGTTTTAGTTTATCAAATATATTACTGAAGATTGATATGTTCCAAACCTGCAAATCATTAAACTCTCCAACGATGATATCATAGGAGTAGATAAACCTACATGTTCATCTATCGATAAGAATGTATTAAAGTCCCCCCAAATAAGGCAAGGATCCATACTTGTATCATAGTGTCATTTCAAATCTACCCATAACCGTTTCCTCTCCGTCATCGAATGTAATCCATAGACAGGAGTAAACCATGCAACAATATCTGGTCCAACCAGATGATAATGAAAATGAGAACATTTCTCTCTATGTGAAAGAGACAAAAGTCGAAGATCAGGGCTATTCCAAAAAAAAACTCATACCTTACCTTCACATATAGCCTCTGCATGTGAAAATTTAAGTTTCATACGAATTCTTGAAAGATGCGAACTTGTCTTTTTCGGTTCAATAATCACCAACAACTGAATTTTTTGAGACATTAGCAAATGTTGTAATCTAACAAGAGAGGTGGATAAACCTCCCACGTTCTATACTAGACAATTCATTGAGATAAAGAAGATTTGGAGTGTGAAGATCTGGTCACTTGTCCCATCAAAGGTGGATATAAACGAAGTATCTCCTACTTAGTACGACGCTGTCGTGGGATTGGATGAGGGTCCTCCAATTCCGCTATGATCTGATCATACGTCTGCGCAAATAAATCCAAAGCAACCATTCGTTGCTACAACTCTCCAGACGAAGCCTGCATATCCATCTTCCACTCAGTAGAAACTATTGTGAAAACATCCTTTGAAATCTCACCTAATAGAAGATCCACCTTAGTAGTCTTAGCTTGCGGTTCCACTTCTAAAGAACAATCTTTCTAATCATGCCCCAAAATGCGACAAGATGCACAAAATAATGTAACATTTTCATATTCCACCGAAGGATAAAATTCATGGTCTTCTCACTGAATATACAAACATTACAGTAGAGCTTTTAATATATCCAATTCAGTACATAGGTGAACCACTGACGGTCGAAGTCCATTTGATGTAGTCGAATCCATTTTAAGAGGAAATCCAATATCCCATAATGCAGATTTATTCTGGAGAAATAGAGGCAAGCCACGATTATAGACCCACACTAGGACAATCGGTTTATCCACTTTCTGATCAAAATCAGGAGTTCATTTTGTGACTCTCATACTGTAACCATTCACTATCCATGATCTTCTCAAGAAACAGCGTTTATAATCTTCTGTAATTGAGAAAGTGAGCAAAACATGATTATCATGTAGAGATAAGGGGGTTTGAGTGATTTCAAAATAAGTGACTTAAATGTATATATATATATATAAACATGCACAATATATATATATACGTGTACATGGATGAATGATATCTTGCCATTACTTGCCTTATTTAGCTTATATATTATGTTGCCGTACTAACGAGCCATGAAGCATTAAAGCTTACATCATATGGCAAACATTTGTTGTGTTTATACTATTTTCAGGTGCCACCATTAATGAACTAAACTAGTTCATTAAGTGAAGTACTTAGTTTAATAAACTAAGTAGTTCATTAAAGGAAGCTACATTTGGAAAAGACACAAAGGCAACAAGGCTAAGGAAGGAAAGTTTTCTCCTCCCCCCATCCTTTAATGCACACGGCTATATACATATATATCACATATATTTTCTGATTTTTTAAATAAAGGCACATACACATGTATTCCAACGTACTACCGACACGTTATACATTTTATGTACGTACGTTAACGTCACACCACTAAACTCATATTTATGAGTATATTCAGGTCTTATATCATATGATATAAGATATGGTGATGACAAATCAAATACGACACGATAAAAGGTTCTAAACCGAAATTTGTCGTATCGGGCGAATACCGAAACTTCGCCAACGTGTCACGTACTTGACATAAATAAATGGCCAGTCCATATACATCAAAATATGATGTAAATTTCGTGCACATGACATAATAATCAGCCAAAAATACTTTCCATGTTGGCACACACAAATTACTCCACATTAAGGCCAAAATGTGAAGATTCCAAGTTTAATTTTGTCACATGCTAATGGTACCACTTTAAACCAGCCAAGTGCTGAGATTTAAAGTATATATTATATATATTATGTATAACATAATATATATAACATGTGCAAAAGTTGGAATTTAAATTAGAGAAAAATCGGGTAATCGATAAATATCGAAAATTCGGTTTTCTACGCACATGACATGGAACGTTTTTCTTGTACATCATGTGACACGTATCTAGACACTTTTTACATATGATATAAATCTTAAAGTGTTCTAGAAAATTAAATTAAGGGCTGATTGGAATATTACATGTGTGTATTATTAAATGTGCATTATTTTACAAAGTTAGCAAAAATAAATTTCAGCAATTGTACATACACCTTCCAACGCACATACAGCTGATTTGGAGCACATGTGGAGCTTTGTTGGCATATTGATTGGTCAAGGATCAATCATACATTGTTGGTGAATTGAAGAGAAAAGCTACAAATGGTAAGAATTCAACATATATCTCTCTTATGTCACATGCTGAAAATTTCAGCATACTAAACTTGAGCTGGCCGAAATTTGCTATTCAATGTGACATATTTTGTCATCTTTTATTATGTGATTAATTGGAAGAAGAAATGGAAAGGTGATTGAATATAATTTAAATAAATAAATGGTGATATTTTACATATCACACATGCTGAAAATTTTTCAGCATGTGTTCAATCTTGATGGCCGAATTTAAGTGCCAAAACATGTCTAAGTTCATTTCTTAATTGGTAGCAATACCTACCATAAGTTGTTGATTCATTTTTATTATAAAAATTCAAAGAAAAATGGTAATGATTTGAACTTTATCCCCATGATGCACATGCTGAAAAATTCAGCATGGCAAGATTGTTATGGCCGATTTTTTGGCATGAATATGGAAGGATTTTTTGGTCTTGCAATTTATGATGTAATTCTTGTTTTATGGAATGATTTTATGATTGATTTTTGGCACATGTTAAAGTGTATATCTCAGATTTTTTTCCATGTCATCATGATGACAATGTTGAACCAATAAGGAGGTGCCAAGTAAGCGAAGACTAAATGATGATCAAATAAGAAGATGCCAAGTAAGCAAGGCCTTGTCACAATGATGTCTTACAAGGACTTAAAAGATAATTTTCAAGAGGGGGAGTCAACTAAGGGGGGACGGCCTGCACCATTAAAATGGAGAGAAGAAGAGCAAAACAAGAACAAGAACAAGAGTTGCAAAATCAAAGATCAAAAGTGTTCTAGCCTTCTTCTCCTACATCTTCTTTCTTTCTCTCTTCTTGTAAAGCCTATTGTTTTCATATCTTTCAATCTTAAATAGGCTTGAGATAAACCACCATTCATATATCTTTGTAAAAGATTGATCAAGGTGTGATCAATCTTCACTCTAGCAAGGTGGTGGTGTTCGTGTGAATTGTACTTACAATACAAGGTTTGTAAAGGATTGGAGTTAGGTGTAACTCTATCAACCCTGCGGTAAGGTGTACTGCGTGTGTGTGATTAGTGTGAACCAAGGAAGGTGTTCCTTGAAGACTGGAGTAGCTTGTTTATAACCGAACCAGTATAAAATTCTTGGTGCCATTTACTTTCTGCATTTACTTTTTAGTTACTGCACTGTTTACTCTTCGTGTTCGCATTCGTAAAAATAGTAAACGATTTTCAAAAATCACGAAAATTTCCAGAAACATACCTACACGTTCTAGGGTTAATTTGGCATAAGTTTCAACCCTTTTGGATAAGAATAAGTCGATCAAACATCAAAAGTTCTGAGACTAGTGCAGTCTGAATTTCAGACTTGCAAAGGTTGAGACTTTGATAGTGGTTGACCTACTTCCCAAAAGAATTTTCCAAAACTGTTTCAATCCATTTAAATATAGTATATAAGGAGTTAATGGTTAAATTTTCAGAGTATTTGGACGTTCACACAAATAGGAATTAATTTTTCAAAACCATCTACTGTTTCTGGCAGATTTGCACAATCTGATTACCAACGGTTTTTGAAGGGGTTAAAGGTTGAATTTTAATTTGAAATTTTTAGGGGACCCTCATAACATCTGAGGCTAAGTTCTCTCAAAATTTCATAATTTTTGGAGACCTCTAACCTGGTTTTAAAAACGTTTTAAAACAAGTCCTGAAAACAGAATTTGTTTTCAGAAGTTGAATTGGTTAGGTTTAAAGAAATTTTAAAAACCACACTTTCCGCACCACCTATTCAACCCCCCCTTCTAGTGGTGCCTTGCAGATCCTACATATCATCCAACAGCCCTGATTTCCGTGTATTTTTTAAACTAATTCTCTCCATACAATATGATAATTGCTTCATATTAGGATGACCATGTCATAGCGTACCAATGAGAGTTTTTGATATGGAAGAAAGTAACTGTCAACCTCTTCAGCCAAAAATCGAATGGATGGTAATCCTTTGTACCTATGTACCGGACGCAGAGGAGATGATGGAGGCTCTAGGTTTTTCGGTGCTACCACCTCAGAAAATGATTTCTTCAAAGGTACATGATCACCCGAAGGTGGATCATGACCCGACAGAATTGGTTCCATATGAATCGCAGATTGCATAGAGAAATATCAAAAAATAACTCAATTCGCAGATGATATTCCATATGAAGAAAGCCGAAAGATTCTGTTACCACACAAGAATTGAGATTGAAATCGATGGAAAAATGGTGAAATCCATGAAGCCTCATGTTGGAATCGCAGTCACCAGAGCCGCTGTCATTGTATGTTGTGTATGGCTTTATTTTGTATCTTATCAACATATACATATACATATACATATACATATACATATACATATACATATACATATACATATACATATACATATACATATACATATACATACACATGCACATATACATACACATATCCATATGCATACGCATATATATATGCCTAAACCTATACATATACATATTCATATACATACATATACACACACACACATACGCATACGCATGCATATATATATATATATATATATATATATATATATATGTGTGTGTGTGTGTGTGTGTGTGTGTCATACACATATATGTATCTGTATGTGTATGTGTGTATATATAGATATATACAAAAAAACTACAAATTTAAAAACTTAAGAGCATTGGAAAACAATGAATGACTCATACATTTCTTTCAAATTTTCTCTCTTTCTTTTCCCCTTCATTACTTCTTTTTGGCAAAGCTTATATGCTGGTCTAGGGGAAGCAAACAGTTCGTGTATTGTGTTTCGTGTTTTTTGGGTTTCGGGCATCAAAGTACCAAACCCATATCTGACCCATTTTCTTCACGTATATGAAAATAGATACTCAAACATGTACATGTCAGGGCTCGTGTCGTGTATCAGGTTTACCCACAAACTTGGTAAGTATAAATATTTCAGGTCATGTTCAGGTCATTTCGTGTATTTTTCGCTTTTTTTCAGATTTTGTGTATTTTTCAGGTTTCATGTGTTTAAACCGGCTATGGTTACAATGTATCATTGAAACAACAATAAGTCCTGGACCAAAGAAAATCATAGAATCTCACAATCTAAAAGGAAATCCATAAGAGTTGTGTCTTGACTCGTGAACGCGTGTGTGAAAGAGAGCAGATGCAGAGGGCGGCTGGTGGCGGTTGTAAAAGATGGAAGAAGAGGCGAAGGGCGGCGGAGGCAGTGGCTGTTAAAGACGGGGAAGGAGACAGTGGCGGTAAAATGTGAGAGCAAAGGCGGAGGAAGGCGGAGGTGGTGGCTGTTAAAGACGGGAGAGAAGACGGCGGCCGGAGGGGGCTGGAAGGTGGCCGGCGGGAGACAGAGAGTTTAGAATTCAAAGAAGAGAAGAAAGAATGAGGGGTTGGGTTTGGGTAGCCTTGTAAGGGCGGCGGGCAGGCAAAGGGTAAAGGCTTAGGTTTTAGGATTTTCAATTTTACAATTTTAACTTTAATATTTAATATTTAGAATATATTTAAAAATTTGGGTATGGAGGGTTTAAATGGGTAACTTATTAGTGTACACGGACACGACTTGCTCTTAGCAATTAAGTTTCAGGTCTTACTCAGTTTGTACACGAAACCCGGTAAGGCTATACACATACGTACGAGGAGCATATCAGGTTCCGTCGTATTTTCGTATCGTGTCTGAGATTGTCGCCCCTATGTTGGGTAAACTAACTTATAAATACTTTTGTTAACACGACTTGGTTCACAAATTATATAAAAGAAATGCTTCTGAGCATTAACGGTGTTTATAAGCTAAAAATATTTATAAGCAAGCATTTTATACATACAAGACAGTCTCAAATGCCCTCGTCATCCTAAATAAAGGCAACCATCTGCTGAGGGAGGGAATTTTGTAGAGAATAAAAGCTAGGTAAATTTATTGTGCATAAATGTAGCCCATTAGTAATAATGGCAATTTGCACCAATAAGATCTTGTTAAAGTGACTAGTAATGTGACGAACAAGTGGTTTTTGATAGATTTTTATGGAGTCAACGGCTAAAATAGCACCTTTTTTTTTAAAATCAATACAGTAAATAGTAGAATAAAGGTTTATGGATTCAAAGAAAGGGGAATGGGTTTGGGAATGAGTTTTATTTTTAAGCTTGATGTTTCAAATGGGTGATATGCTAGTGGAGAGTCTTACAACTAGGAAATCCAGAAAATAAAAATAAAAATAAAAATAAACAGCTTGTTCTCCATAAAAAAACAAAAATAAGGAACATGTGTAATTTTGTTTCCCTTATTTTTGTTTCTTTTCTCGAGAAAGGGGTGGGAGGAGGGGGTTTTCTTTTATAAAAGAAGAAGGAAATTGAAGATTAGTATTCCACGCCAGAAATAAAAAAGAATTGGCTGGTTTTGCAAGGTTTCCTTTTCCAATGTTGGAGACTGCTAATATGACGCTAGTTTATCAACCAATTTTAAAAAGATACTATTTAGTGCATTAATTTGAAGAATAATTTTATTATCTGTTAACGCTACAATAAATAAGAATTAACTATTGGAACAATAGAACGATACAACATAAAAATTTATATCCCAATAAAGAGACTGTTGATTGATTATTACAAGGGGCTAGCATATTTTTTTCCAAATTCTATTCACTAGGAGTACCTAATCATAATTATTATGGTAGTAATGTAAAATTTCTTGTTGTTTTAAGTTTCATCTCTTCATTTGCCTTCTTCTCCATCTCATATTGTTGTTTATTTTACGTTGACGTGTTCTTGTGTGTTATATACATACGATATGTATCTTCATCATATGATAGCTTGTGCTGTAAAATTAAAAAAAAAAAGTTATAATTGGAATTTGCTAAAACTTAAGGCAGTATGGAAAAAGGAATAGTAAACTTAAGGAATTCAATTCAGAAAACGTTTTCTTCAATGCCCTTTCGCTATCCGATTCTTTTGTTGCTGATGTAATTATGCTAGCTGTAGCAACAATTTTATTAAAATAAAAAGTCAATTGATTATTAGTAGTATTAGTAACTACCAAATACGTGTAGTAACATCTATTCACCATAACAATATACGGAGTTCCATAATATTAATAAATAACCTGGAAAGACATAACATTTTTACATCAAATATCTTGAAATATTACAGATAGCCAACAATTATTTCTCACATTATTTATACATTCATACATGCAATAACATAAAACCATGGTGGACATCTACAAGATGGACACGTTATTAATACAAAGATTCACATGGAAATACCCAAAAACACTTTAAATATCTAATTAAACAACACATTTTGATAGCATGAAACATCATGTATGATCTTGTCCAGGTTTCTTGTTGAAGAACCATCTTCTTTCATTGCAAAGCAAGCAGCTTCAGCAACATTCTTCACCTTCTTCCTCAACTCATCTCCACTCTCCCCTCCCATCAACTCTCTCACCTTCTTGTCCACCTCCCCTGCTTCCACCAAGCCCCTAACCGATCCACCGGCCGGCATCAACCTTAGTCCAGTCCCAATCTCTTCCACCACTAATCTTGCATTGAGATGCTGCTCAGCTATTAATGGCAAAGCTAATATTGGCACCCCTGCACATAAGCTTTCCAGCAAAGAGTTCCATCCACAATGACTCAAAAAACCCTTAATGCTCTTGTGCCCAAGTATTTCCATTTGGTCCACAAATTCTCTAACTATCATTCCTCTGCCTAATGCCCTGTTCTCAAGCTTATCAAGAACATCACTTTCTTTGATTCTTGATACCCACAAGAAGCCAACTCCAGAATCCTCTATTCCTTTTGCAATTTCATTCACTTGTTCAGTTGATACCTCTGCTTGGGTCCCGAATGCCACATACAAAATTGGCTTTCCCTCTTTCAACTTGGCATCAAGCCATTTAATCCATTTTGGTGTGGACTTTGACTTCTCAACAACTGGCCTGGCCAAACAGAGAGGGCCTACACACCATGCCATTGGACAAAGAAACTTGTTCCAATAATTAGTGTATTTCTCCTCCATCTCATCACAGCTATTAACAATCAAGCCAAAACCTTGGCATAAAAAAATAATTTGCTCCATCATGAACTCAACCATATCGCCTTTAGGCTCGAGCTCATTGTATGGAGGATCAAAATCATTTCTTGTCAATTCAAGCTCAGGGAAGCCCGGAATCGGAAAGGGCTCATCAGCTGAAGTTGTTTTTACATGTGGCCTTTCTCTTCCCAAGATTTGATACATGGTAGTGGCAAAACTGCTCATCCCAAAGAAACCAATACGAGGAATTCCGCGTTCAGCTGCTGAAATCTGAGTCCACCCCATAAATGAATCTGAAATTATGCAACTCACAGGCAATATAAGAGCATCAAGTGCCTGGTCAAATTGATCCTGCATGAGTTTTGTGGCCATAGCGAATTTCGGAAACAGAGAGAAATATGGGAGTTTATCTGTACTTTCTACACCTGGAGGGATTCCTTCAGGGGCTTTTGGAAAAGGGATTTCTATAACAGAGATGGTTTCGTCTTGAAGAACAGATCGAACTGTTGGGGAGTTGGCTGGAGTAGTGAATACGGTTACAGAAACATGTCGTTGTCGGAGGATTCGAGCTAAGTAGAGAAGAGGGATGGTGTGGCCTTGAGCCATGAAGGGGAAAATCACAAAATGAGGAGATGAAATTGCACCCATTTTCTTCTTTGGAGTTATGGTAGACTGAATCTATGGTATGTTGGTCAAGTAATTGTCTTGAATGACCTTAAATAGAAATGGTTGAAAACTAAACCCAATCAAAACAAGTACTTAATACTTTGAATTCAAAGTGAGTTAATTCCATTTATTAGTTTTACAATATCATTGTTTACTGTATCGTACTGTATCGTCATCCCAGAACAACGTTGAAAATTTTACAATGTTGCTTTTTTTTTTTTGAAAACAATTTTAAACGTTACTTATTAAACAAAAGATACACCAGTAAGAAGAATGTCACCTCAATTAAATTATTCTGCTTAACACATGATCATCAACCCTATTTGTCTATCTTTTATTCATTATAATCACCTAATGAGTAATCCTTCAACATCTTAATGGTTATTCATTTATCATTTAAAGATACAATAATATGGTGTACGTCTGTTCTTTAATGCAGACATCCTTCATATTTCATTCCTCCTTGCTTATGTATATCTTGGTATTCGATATAAATATATATTTAGAGAGCCTGCTTATGTATATCTTGGTATTCGATATAAATATATATTTATGAGGCTCTCTAATTGTTATTTAATGGATCTGGCATATATTATAAATTCGTGTTTATTTAGAACTGGAATAGATAATCTGTTGGATCTGACGTGTCATTATAAATATCCAACTTTCGAACATTAAAATATATATATTCTTTTGACAATATAGAGATTCATCTTCAAAACTCTTTGTGTTACGACCCGGAAATTTTCCGTTACGTCGTAATGATTCTAATGCTGTAAACCAAATTACATAGAGGTATGATTCATAAAAGTTCTTTTTGTATATCGATACATTAGAGAATAGTTAACAAACGTTTGAGATTATACGATAAACCTAAGTTAAACTAGTTAGTAACAACTTAATTAAACCATTAGGATAAATTAAATCAAAAAGAAAATACATGACGTAATAATTTTGAACAACTTAAATAAAAGAAAACAAAATACATACATGAAAGAAAAAGGAAAAAGTAAGCTGAAGACAAGTTGTCATAAGCATGCTTAGGATTTTTGCATAAAATAATGCATGCTTGGAATCTTGTCATAAACCTCATCTCTTGTAGCGCCCCGCTCCCGAACCCTAATATCGGGAACAGTGCACCCGCCGTATCTCGCTGAGGAGAATATAAGGCGTCGAATCAATCTCTTACACGTCAGAAATAACGTAGAAATTTTTCTCGCGGAAACGTAAATCATAACTTAAATTAAACTCCATTAATCGTCATTACATTACTGAATAAAACTCTGATAATAAAAGTACTAAAGAAGTCTGTGTAAACCCCAAAAGATAACTACGAAAAATCAGCTGCAGAGTTCCCCTCGTATCCTAGCTGCAGCTATCAACCAGCCCTCTCAGCTATGCCCGTCTGGCCCTCAACAAAGATATGCTCGTAGTCCTCATCCAGCTCACCTGGGAAGTAGGGGTGAGTGACAGAAATCACCCAGTAGATGCCCGCCTCAAACAAATACAAAACGTACATACCAAAATGATATAGCCACATAGCACATAAACATGATATAACATATAGCACATACATATAAAATAACATGCATAAGATAAAGTAAACACAGTAAGTAAAGCACTCCATGTAAAATGCGCAAGTACGTGATGCATGCTCAATCAACGTGTCACACGCAACAAAGTCATGTCACACAGAATGCCGATATCTATACCGTGCAATGCATGAACCCGGGTCCTACTGAGTGGCTGCAGGTCGTACACCCCACAGTCACCATACTGAGTGTGCGTGGCCGCGCCACTGCACACCATCCTGAGTGTCGTGGCCCCGCCACCGTACACCATCCTGAGCGCCCGTGACCCGTACGTCACGACCCGCCATCATGCAATGAACGTGCCATGAATGCAAAAACACAATCGCCTGAGGCCCCTGGCCCATCCTCACCAACTCCGACACTCAATATTTGGTTTTGTAAATTTTACAAATATTGGAAAGTTGTTATTTATCACCACCCTTATTTTTCCTTAGCTTGTATTAATTTACTAGAATTTTCTACTAATTTCCCCTATGTTTCCCTTACTTAATTCTATTTATTAATATTAATTTTTAATTACTTAAATTTACCAAACTTCAGATATTAAGTGAAAATAATTTAATCTTGAGCTTTTATATTTGAATTCTTATTGGTATTTAATTATATTTTCCTGGCCTGATCCGCCAGACCCGATACATTATTTTTTTTAAGAGGTTAATGGGCCGCCTTCGGTCCGACCCGCTGGCCAGTCGACCCGGTCCGTTGGCTGGCCTATTCTCCATCTTACTTTAATTATTTATTTATTTATTTAATGGCTGCTCCACCAGTGACAACCCACGCTGTGATTCGTTTTTCGATCCCAACCCCCATTTTCTCCTATTTCCAGTCTATAGGAACCTATTCTAAGGCCAGAATACAACTTTTTAAAGGCTCCTAATGTAAAAGTTCCCCCTTTTCCCCATTTTTAAGGATATTTTGTTTTCGATTCAATCATACCACCAATTTCACACACATACACGCACATAGCAGCCACAAACAACATATCTCATGCTTTCCAACATATACAAAATTAACAACTTAAACAAATAAAAAACAACGAAACAAAATTTACAACTTAAACAATTAAACAACGAAACACATTAGTATACCATCAAAGCATGCATGAATCATACCCGTTTGAGGGGGAAGAGGCACCTACCTTTTGACGAATTAACTTCCTATGCAGAATCTCTTCTTCCCAACCCATTGACATCTATGCTTGGTGTTGGGCAAATCTTTCCTTTCTTCTTAAATGCCCGAATCTAAACAATTGTAGTATAAACATCAATACCTAATAATAACTGTTAATTTGGCTTACCTATATATTTCCATTCACGTTGTACCTTTATATATTTTTGTTTTTTTTGTTCTCTTTCCTTTTCTATTTATTAAACCACAGCATGCATTCAAACATCACGGCAGCAACCACATAATGCCAATAAAATTTTAACCCATGCACAAACGGAATTTCAACCCACACCTTTTACAGCAACCTTAAATTCATCACATATAAATATATATATATCCCATGCACAAACTTTCGGTTTATAGCACAAACAGTTTTTTTTTTTTTAATAGTTGATGCCATATTAACAATTGATGCCCTGAATTTCTTCATTCGTACATATGCATATTTTGAAAAATAAATGTCATTTGGCCATATAGTCACTATCCGAAATATACCCTGTAATAGATTGAAAATTTCAATTTCATCACAAAGATTATACACATGCACACTTTCGATTTTACCCAAAACAACACGACACTAATCATACATAAAAGTCAACTTTTTATATATATATATATATATAGATATCCCATACTAAACATATGTAACCGTACGTATTTTATATTGTATCAATATAATTTTGAAATCACCTACTCGGCTGGCCGAATTTCTCCAAATATTTGAAATCAAATTTCGGTTGGCACAACTTTTACAAATTTGATATCCGTATGCATGATTGATATAAACACGACCATAAATACACGTATTTTCATCAATCTATGCATTCACAAATAAGACATGTATGATCCAATTTGATACGAACATAAAGACATAAGATTTGTGAAAACATAGCAAATATAGCAAGGGTACTTGCCTCGTATCTCGATTATACGTACTACGCGAAGGACGGATGCAAAAATGGATGAGAAATTATTGTTTCCTGGCATCTAGATGGGGCGGCAGCAGCTTGAATTTTAGGGCTGGAGGGGTCGGCTGCTTGCTGAAGAATTTGAGGGTTTAATTGATGTTGTGACTATGTAGATATATATATGGTAGGGTTAGGTATAATTCAAGTGTTTTTTAGGATTTTGATTTGTGTTAAAATTTTATCTTTTCTACTATTTTCAAATATGATTAGGATACTTATGATTTTTATCTTCTTTTCTTTTCCCTTTTTTTTGCCGTGTAATGTATATATCTAATATATATATATATATGTGTGTGTGTGTGTGTGTGTGTATATTGTATTATGTGTTTTATTTGTGTATGTGGGCTGGTGTATATTGCATAGTGCATGCCTTTTACACTACGAAGATTTGCGGCCATAACATTCATCTCCCCTTACAAGAAGTTTCGTCCTCGAAACTTGCGCATGGTGCAATCAACGACTTAGTATGGTTCTACTTAATCGTTTACTTAGATAATGACCAAGCTAAATACCATTGCGTATGTTGATATGTTGATATTACATTTCTCTCGACATAGGACTAAGTCTTCAAAATCATTTCTTGTATACTGACAAGGTAATTTCTAAGTCCATTGTTCTCTACTTGTTTAAAATCATAACCTACTCTTCTTATAAATCTAGAATCAAGCTTGGGGGTATTGTCCTCATACCAGGGGTTCTATATCCCAATTGTCAGTTTCTAGCATACTTATATCTGCGGTCATCAGCAGCCCTCTAAAATCAGTTCTTATGTGTACTATAATCTTTAATTTAATTCTCTATAATTTCAACGTGTAAGCTTCCATCTATACCATTTGACGTGTATCATTCAACTTATTATAGTCTACAATTCAGAATTCTTAACTCATCGTGTATGATTCATCTCCTAGTTACGTGACCATACAAATATTCATTGAGTCTTCCAATATGGAACCAAGCCCTTGAATTCAATTCTTATATACTTACGAGCTAGCTCTATGATCATGCCCTTACCTTTCTCAAAGACATCATCAACAACCTATTATACAAAGTATGTGTAGGGACATATTTTTCTTAAATTCAAAAGAAAAATAACGTACATAGCTATAGTTTGGAATATAGCTTTAGCTATTTAAAATAATATGCCTTCTAAATTTTTTTTTGTAAACACAAAATTAATGTATCGTATATTTGTTTTCGCAATGCGGTGTCTCAATTGACCATTTATAAAACAACGATACACTTTTTGGCAAAGGTATACAGTTAAAACCACTTTAAAACAATTGAGACACAACAATCGTAGAATTTCTTTTTTTTTTTACAAAACGATTTATACAAGATGTCTTTTTCTTTCCAACGAAATGTATAGTTTGAAAGCTATTTTTTTTTCAAAGTACAACAATTGAAAACTCAATAATTGTGAAGTTTCATAAAACAATTTGAATAAGATACATCTCTTTTTCAAAAGAAGCATATATATTTTGCAACTATTTCTGCCTCACAGAATAAATTCATCGCAGGCGGATATATAACTTCAGAAGCATTTAATGGGTAAAATGCTTGCAATATCGATAGTTAAAAAAATAAAAAAAATTTATTTTAGGAAAATAAATATCGCTAAATAAGGATTTGAGAAGCATAAGAGATATAAATATATCATTGTTCGAAATATCAATATTTTGAAACACACCATTTTTGTCACGCGTAGTCGAAATTCCCTTATGTTGATATGCATATTCAGAACGAAATATAGCCTTGTAAAGCAGTATACTATATAAAAAGAACGAAAGTAGTTGAAAGATTTAGAAGCAAAAAACCTCTGAATACCTTTGAAATATAGCATATATCTTGATGTACGTGCTTATATGAAAATAGCTAGCTACTTGAAAAATAATAGTCCACTGCTTCGTATAAATTTTCTAAGTCACCCCTTAATGTCAATGAAAAGTCCGCATATGTACCGTTTCTTATAAATCCTTAACTTAAGTTGTCAAATCCTAGCATGTCACACTAAATATTGATTGACTTAGGGCATTCTAATTCACCATGCTTCCGCGCACCGCACTGATCCACTGTACTCTTGGTTATTTCAACTGCTAATTCTAATTTAGTTTGATCTCACCTGAAAAGCACACACTACTTGTTCATACTTACTCTATTTCAATTCAAGCCTACTCGAGGTATCAGCACTTACGTGTTCCTATGAATCAACACTTAACTCGGATTTGTAACAATTTGTTATTCTACTGTACTTATTTTAGTAATGCTCACTCGATATCCCTAGTAGGACTAATATCTTCAGCTTATTTGATGCTATAAAATTCAACCTCTTAATCATAACTATAAATCCCTTTGTACGATATTCTTTGCTGACTCTGCCAATCATAATGCTAACGAATCCTTTCTTAACGGTTAGCATTTTACTACAAATCATCTCTTAAGAACTTCTATTCCAACTAAAATCTAGTCACATTCTGACACTTTCTAGTCACGTTCTGACACTTACTATCGGAATAGAGGCATGAATCCGGTTCATTTATAATAATGGTACCTAGTTTGCAGGTTGGATCTAAGGAATTACGCAAAGGGTTATAGTCAGCACTTATGTAAGGCAAATAGTTCAGAGTTGCATAGAGTGCCCCAGGTATATGTGGGCATATCCGTTATTAGATTATCACTTAGGTCTAATAGCATGACTTATTTCTAGAATCGGTCCTTGGTATCATCATTTCTTACGTCTAAAATCATTACTTATTTCTAAGTTTAATACTTAGAATATAATCACAGTTTACGACTAAGATCAGTGCTTATGTTCAAATCATCACCTGATGTTCAGATCACCGCATAATTTCTATAGCCGATATTTCGTATCGTCATCCCTTAAGTCTAAAATCGTAACTTAATTTCTAAGATCATAGCCTAAACCTATGCTTCCATCGTGAATCTAGAACCATGCTCTGAAAGATCGCACAGTCAAACACGTAGTACTTCTTCAACTCATTCTGAAATTAGATCCAAGTGGTCGGCGGTGTCAGTTGTGCTGCGACATCACTCCTCCGCATCTTCTTATCGAAGAATCTCAGGTCCGAGTGAGATGGTGGTGGAGGCGGTGCATGCCGGTTTAGCAGCTGATGCTACTGTGCTGAGGTGTTGGTCATGGTGACTATGACATCTTCAAGTGCTTGGGGATAATCCCCTGATTCTGGTGGTTCTCACCAATATTTCCAGCTGACTCACATCGTGGAGGCATTTCTGTAATTCCAGTTCATGAAAATAGATCAGATTAGTCAATAGCGAGTTAAAAGGGTTGGACCCCGGGTAAAATGGTACTTAGATAGGGAAAGCTCACCATTGTCACACACCTCCCATAACCCGATCATAGCCTAAGTCTAAGATCATATCTTAAGTCTACTTTGTTTATTAGGGTAAAAAATCGAAATTTTATAAAAGATCGTAACTTATGTCTAGGTGAGCTAGTTAATCCTGTGTTTCCGAGGCAGATCTGAAGCCTCGGCTCTGATACCACCTGTAGCGCCCCGCTCCCGAACCCTAATATCGGGAACAGTGCACCCGCCGTATCTCGCTGAGGAGAATACAAGGCGTCGAATCAATCTCTTACACGTCAGAAATAACGTAGAAATTTTTCTCGCGGAAACGTAAATCATAACTTAAATTAAACTCCATTAATTGTCATTACATTACTGAATAAAACTCTGATAATAAAAGTACTAAAGAAGTCTGTGTAAACCCCAAAAGATAACTACGAAAAATCAGCTGCAGAGTTCCCCTCGTATCCTAGCTGCAGCTATCAACCAGCCCTCTCAGCTATGCCCGTCTGGCCCTCAACAAAGATATGCTCGTAGTCCTCATCCAGCTCACCTGGGAAGTAGGGGTGAGTGACAGAAATCACCCAGTAGATGCCCGCCTCAAACAAATACAAAACGTACATACCAAAATGATATAGCCACATAGCACATAAACATGATATAACATATAGCACATACATATAAAATAACATGCATAAGATAAAGTAAACACAGTAAGTAAAGCACTCCATGTAAAATGCGCAAGTACGTGATGCATGCTCAATCAACGTGTCACACGCAACAAAGTCATGTCACACAGAATGCCGATATCTATACCGTGCAATGCATGAACCCGGGTCCTACTGAGTGGCTGCAGGTCGTACACCCCACAGTCACCATACTGAGTGTGCGTGGCCGCGCCACTGCACACCATCCTGAGTGTCGTGGCCCCGCCACCGTACACCATCCTGAGCGCCCGTGACCCGTACGTCACGACCCGCCATCATGCAATGAACGTGCCATGAATGCAAAAACACAATCGCCTGAGGCCCCTGGCCCATCCTCACCAACTCCGACACTCAATATTTGGTTTTGTAAATTTTACAAATATTGGAAAGTTGTTATTTATCACCACCCTTATTTTTCCTTAGCTTGTATTAATTTACTAGAATTTTCTACTAATTTCCCCTATGTTTCCCTTACTTAATTCTATTTATTAATATTAATTTTTAATTACTTAAATTTACCAAACTTCAGATATTAAGTGAAAATAATTTAATCTTGAGCTTTTATATTTGAATTCTTATTGGTATTTAATTATATTTTCCTGGCCTGATCCGCCAGACCCGATACATTATTTTTTTTAAGAGGTTAATGGGCCGCCTTCGGTCCGACCCGCTGGCCAGTCGACCCGGTCCGTTGGCTGGCCTATTCTCCATCTTACTTTAATTATTTATTTATTTATTTAATGGCTGCTCCACCAGTGACAACCCACGCTGTGATTCGTTTTTCGATCCCAACCCCCATTTTCTCCTATTTCCAGTCTATAGGAACCTATTCTAAGGCCAGAATACAACTTTTTAAAGGCTCCTAATGTAAAAGTTCCCCCTTTTCCCCATTTTTAAGGATATTTTGTTTTCGATTCAATCATACCACCAATTTCACACACATACACGCACATAGCAGCCACAAACAACATATCTCATGCTTTCCAACATATACAAAATTAACAACTTAAACAAATAAAAAACAACGAAACAAAATTTACAACTTAAACAATTAAACAACGAAACACATTAGTATACCATCAAAGCATGCATGAATCATACCCGTTTGAGGGGGAAGAGGCACCTACCTTTTGACGAATTAACTTCCTATGCAGAATCTCTTCTTCCCAACCCATTGACATCTATGCTTGGTGTTGGGCAAATCTTTCCTTTCTTCTTAAATGCCCGAATCTAAACAATTGTAGTATAAACATCAATACCTAATAATAACTGTTAATTTGGCTTACCTATATATTTCCATTCACGTTGTACCTTTATATATTTTTGTTTTTTTTGTTCTCTTTCCTTTTCTATTTATTAAACCACAGCATGCATTCAAACATCACGGCAGCAACCACATAATGCCAATAAAATTTTAACCCATGCACAAACGGAATTTCAACCCACACCTTTTACAGCAACCTTAAATTCATCACATATAAATATATATATATCCCATGCACAAACTTTCGGTTTATAGCACAAACAGTTTTTTTTTTTTAATAGTTGATGCCATATTAACAATTGATGCCCTGAATTTCTTCATTCGTACATATGCATATTTTGAAAAATAAATGTCATTTGGCCATATAGTCACTATCCGAAATATACCCTGTAATAGATTGAAAATTTCAATTTCATCACAAAGATTATACACATGCACACTTTCGATTTTACCCAAAACAACACGACACTAATCATACATAAAAGTCAACTTTTTATATATATATATATATAGATATCCCATACTAAACATATGTAACCGTACGTATTTTATATTGTATCAATATAATTTTGAAATCACCTACTCGGCTGGCCGAATTTCTCCAAATATTTGAAATCAAATTTCGGTTGGCACAACTTTTACAAATTTGATATCCGTATGCATGATTGATATAAACACGACCATAAATACACGTATTTTCATCAATCTATGCATTCACAAATAAGACATGTATGATCCAATTTGATACGAACATAAAGACATAAGATTTGTGAAAACATAGCAAATATAGCAAGGGTACTTGCCTCGTATCTCGATTATACGTACTACGCGAAGGACGGATGCAAAAATGGATGAGAAATTATTGTTTCCTGGCATCTAGATGGGGCGGCAGCAGCTTGAATTTTAGGGCTGGAGGGGTCGGCTGCTTGCTGAAGAATTTGAGGGTTTAATTGATGTTGTGACTATGTAGATATATATATGGTAGGGTTAGGTATAATTCAAGTGTTTTTTAGGATTTTGATTTGTGTTAAAATTTTATCTTTTCTACTATTTTCAAATATGATTAGGATACTTATGATTTTTATCTTCTTTTCTTTTCCCTTTTTTTTGCCGTGTAATGTATATATCTAATATATATATATATATATGTGTGTGTGTGTGTGTGTGTATATATTGTATTATGTGTTTTATTTGTGTATGTGGGCTGGTGTATATTGCATAGTGCATGCCTTTTACACTACGAAGATTTGCGGCCATAACATTCATCTCCCCTTACAAGAAGTTTCGTCCTCGAAACTTGCGCATGGTGCAATCAACGACTTAGTATGGTTCTACTTAATCGTTTACTTAGATAATGACCAAGCTAAATACCATTGCGTATGTTGATATGTTGATATTACATTTCTCTCGACATAGGACTAAGTCTTCAAAATCATTTCTTGTATACTGACAAGGTAATTTCTAAGTCCATTGTTCTCTACTTGTTTAAAATCATAACCTACTCTTCTTATAAATCTAGAATCAAGCTTGGGGGTATTGTCCTCATACCAGGGGTTCTATATCCCAATTGTCAGTTTCTAGCATACTTATATCTGCGGTCATCAGCAGCCCTCTAAAATCAGTTCTTATGTGTACTATAATCTTTAATTTAATTCTCTATAATTTCAACGTGTAAGCTTCCATCTATACCATTTGACGTGTATCATTCAACTTATTATAGTCTACAATTCAGAATTCTTAACTCATCGTGTATGATTCATCTCCTAGTTACGTGACCATACAAATATTCATTGAGTCTTCCAATATGGAACCAAGCCCTTGAATTCAATTCTTATATACTTACGAGCTAGCTCTATGATCATGCCCTTACCTTTCTCAAAGACATCATCAACAACCTATTATACAAAGTATGTGTAGGGACATATTTTTCTTAAATTCAAAAGAAAAATAACGTACATAGCTATAGTTTGGAATATAGCTTTAGCTATTTAAAATAATATGCCTTCTAAATTTTTTTTTGTAAACACAAAATTAATGTATCGTATATTTGTTTTCGCAATGCGGTGTCTCAATTGACCATTTATAAAACAACGATACACTTTTTGGCAAAGGTATACAGTTAAAACCACTTTAAAACAATTGAGACACAACAATCGTAGAATTTCTTTTTTTTTTTACAAAACGATTTATACAAGATGTCTTTTTCTTTCCAACGAAATGTATAGTTTGAAAGCTATTTTTTTTTCAAAGTACAACAATTGAAAACTCAATAATTGTGAAGTTTCATAAAACAATTTGAATAAGATACATCTCTTTTTCAAAAGAAGCATATATATTTTGCAACTATTTCTGCCTCACAGAATAAATTCATCGCAGGCGGATATATAACTTCAGAAGCATTTAATGGGTAAAATGCTTGCAATATCGATAGTTAAAAAAATAAAAAAAATTTATTTTAGGAAAATAAATATCGCTAAATAAGGATTTGAGAAGCATAAGAGATATAAATATATCATTGTTCGAAATATCAATATTTTGAAACACACCATTTTTGTCACGCGTAGTCGAAATTCCCTTATGTTGATATGCATATTCAGAACGAAATATAGCCTTGTAAAGCAGTATACTATATAAAAAGAACGAAAGTAGTTGAAAGATTTAGAAGCAAAAAACCTCTGAATACCTTTGAAATATAGCATATATCTTGATGTACGTGCTTATATGAAAATAGCTAGCTACTTGAAAAATAATAGTCCACTGCTTCGTATAAATTTTCTAAGTCACCCCTTAATGTCAATGAAAAGTCCGCATATGTACCGTTTCTTATAAATCCTTAACTTAAGTTGTCAAATCCTAGCATGTCACACTAAATATTGATTGACTTAGGGCATTCTAATTCACCATGCTTCCGCGCACCGCACTGATCCACTGTACTCTTGGTTATTTCAACTGCTAATTCTAATTTAGTTTGATCTCACCTGAAAAGCACACACTACTTGTTCATACTTACTCTATTTCAATTCAAGCCTACTCGAGGTATCAGCACTTACGTGTTCCTATGAATCAACACTTAACTCGGATTTGTAACAATTTGTTATTCTACTGTACTTATTTTAGTAATGCTCACTCGATATCCCTAGTAGGACTAATATCTTCAGCTTATTTGATGCTATAAAATTCAACCTCTTAATCATAACTATAAATCCCTTTGTACGATATTCTTTGCTGACTCTGCCAATCATAATGCTAACGAATCCTTTCTTAACGGTTAGCATTTTACTACAAATCATCTCTTAAGAACTTCTATTCCAACTAAAATCTAGTCACATTCTGACACTTTCTAGTCACGTTCTGACACTTACTATCGGAATAGAGGCATGAATCCGGTTCATTTATAATAATGGTACCTAGTTTGCAGGTTGGATCTAAGGAATTACGCAAAGGGTTATAGTCAGCACTTATGTAAGGCAAATAGTTCAGAGTTGCATAGAGTGCCCCAGGTATATGTGGGCATATCCGTTATTAGATTATCACTTAGGTCTAATAGCATGACTTATTTCTAGAATCGGTCCTTGGTATCATCATTTCTTACGTCTAAAATCATTACTTATTTCTAAGTTTAATACTTAGAATATAATCACAGTTTACGACTAAGATCAGTGCTTATGTTCAAATCATCACCTGATGTTCAGATCACCGCATAATTTCTATAGCCGATATTTCGTATCGTCATCCCTTAAGTCTAAAATCGTAACTTAATTTCTAAGATCATAGCCTAAACCTATGCTTCCATCGTGAATCTAGAACCATGCTCTGAAAGATCGCACAGTCAAACACGTAGTACTTCTTCAACTCATTCTGAAATTAGATCCAAGTGGTCGGCGGTGTCAGTTGTGCTGCGACATCACTCCTCCGCATCTTCTTATCGAAGAATCTCAGGTCCGAGTGAGATGGTGGTGGAGGCGGTGCATGCCGGTTTAGCAGCTGATGCTACTGTGCTGAGGTGTTGGTCATGGTGACTATGACATCTTCAAGTGCTTGGGGATAATCCCCTGATTCTGGTGGTTCTCACCAATATTTCCAGCTGACTCACATCGTGGAGGCATTTCTGTAATTCCAGTTCATGAAAATAGATCAGATTAGTCAATAGCGAGTTAAAAGGGTTGGACCCCGGGTAAAATGGTACTTAGATAGGGAAAGCTCACCATTGTCACACACCTCCCATAACCCGATCATAGCCTAAGTCTAAGATCATATCTTAAGTCTACTTTGTTTATTAGGGTAAAAAATCGAAATTTTATAAAAGATCGTAACTTATGTCTAGGTGAGCTAGTTAATCCTGTGTTTCCGAGGCAGATCTGAAGCCTCGGCTCTGATACCACCTGTAGCGCCCCGCTCCCGAACCCTAATATCGGGAACAGTGCACCCGCCGTATCTCGCTGAGGAGAATACAAGGCGTCGAATCAATCTCTTACACGTCAGAAATAACGTAGAAATTTTTCTCGCGGAAACGTAAATCATAACTTAAATTAAACTCCATTAATTGTCATTACATTACTGAATAAAACTCTGATAATAAAAGTACTAAAGAAGTCTGTGTAAACCCCAAAAGATAACTACGAAAAATCAGCTGCAGAGTTCCCCTCGTATCCTAGCTGCAGCTATCAACCAGCCCTCTCAGCTATGCCCGTCTGGCCCTCAACAAAGATATGCTCGTAGTCCTCATCCAGCTCACCTGGGAAGTAGGGGTGAGTGACAGAAATCACCCAGTAGATGCCCGCCTCAAACAAATACAAAACGTACATACCAAAATGATATAGCCACATAGCACATAAACATGATATAACATATAGCACATACATATAAAATAACATGCATAAGATAAAGTAAACACAGTAAGTAAAGCACTCCATGTAAAATGCGCAAGTACGTGATGCATGCTCAATCAACGTGTCACACGCAACAAAGTCATGTCACACAGAATGCCGATATCTATACCGTGCAATGCATGAACCCGGGTCCTACTGAGTGGCTGCAGGTCGTACACCCCACAGTCACCATACTGAGTGTGCGTGGCCGCGCCACTGCACACCATCCTGAGTGTCGTGGCCCCGCCACCGTACACCATCCTGAGCGCCCGTGACCCGTACGTCACGACCCGCCATCATGCAATGAACGTGCCATGAATGCAAAAACACAATCGCCTGAGGCCCCTGGCCCATCCTCACCAACTCCGACACTCAATATTTGGTTTTGTAAATTTTACAAATATTGGAAAGTTGTTATTTATCACCACCCTTATTTTTCCTTAGCTTGTATTAATTTACTAGAATTTTCTACTAATTTCCCCTATGTTTCCCTTACTTAATTCTATTTATTAATATTAATTTTTAATTACTTAAATTTACCAAACTTCAGATATTAAGTGAAAATAATTTAATCTTGAGCTTTTATATTTGAATTCTTATTGGTATTTAATTATATTTTCCTGGCCTGATCCGCCAGACCCGATACATTATTTTTTTTAAGAGGTTAATGGGCCGCCTTCGGTCCGACCCGCTGGCCAGTCGACCCGGTCCGTTGGCTGGCCTATTCTCCATCTTACTTTAATTATTTATTTATTTATTTAATGGCTGCTCCACCAGTGACAACCCACGCTGTGATTCGTTTTTCGATCCCAACCCCCATTTTCTCCTATTTCCAGTCTATAGGAACCTATTCTAAGGCCAGAATACAACTTTTTAAAGGCTCCTAATGTAAAAGTTCCCCCTTTTCCCCATTTTTAAGGATATTTTGTTTTCGATTCAATCATACCACCAATTTCACACACATACACGCACATAGCAGCCACAAACAACATATCTCATGCTTTCCAACATATACAAAATTAACAACTTAAACAAATAAAAAACAACGAAACAAAATTTACAACTTAAACAATTAAACAACGAAACACATTAGTATACCATCAAAGCATGCATGAATCATACCCATTTGAGGGGGAAGAGGCACCTACCTTTTTGACGAATTAACTTCCTATGCAGAATCTCTTCTTCCCAACCCATTGACATCTATGCTTGGTGTTGGGCAAATCTTTCCTTTCTTCCTAAAGGCCCGAATCTAAACAATTGTAGTATAAACATCAATACCTAATAATAACTGTTAATTTGGCTTACCTATATATTTCCATTCACGTTGTACCTTTATATATTTTTGTTTTTTTTGTTCTCTTTCCTTTTCTATTTATTAAACCACAGCATGCATTCAAACATCACGGCAGCAACCACATAATGCCAATAAAATTTTAACCCATGCACAAACGGAATTTCAACCCACACCTTTTACAGCAACCTTAAATTCATCACATATAAATATATATATATCCCATGCACAAACTTTCGGTTTATAGCACAAACAGTTTTTTTTAATAGTTGATGCCATATTAACAATTGATGCCCTGAATTTCTTCATTCGTACATATGCATATTTTGAAAAATAAATGTCATTTGGCCATATAGTCACTATCCGAAATATACCCTGTAATAGATTGAAAATTTCAATTTCATCACAAAGATTATA